>JANZLQ010000095.1:10278420-10327006 GCA_026212715.1 Elanus axillaris | reverse complement strand
CATGGTATGGAATACCTCGTCGGCCAGTTTGGGTCAGCTGCCCTGGCTGTGTCCTGTGCCAACTTCTTGTGCCCCTCCGGCCTTCTTGCTGGCTGGGCATGAGAAGCTGAAAACTCCTTGACTTAGTATAAACATTACTTCGCAGCAACTGAAACCATCAGTGTGTTATCAACGTTCTTCTCATACTGAACTCAAAACATAGTGCTGTACCAGCTACTAGGAAGACACTTAACTCCATCCCAGCTGAAACCAGGACTATATTATATATTATTTATATAAGTATGGGCCACTGAAAGTGTCTCTGGACTGTTAGGATGAGAACGGAGCTGGACTGTCTGATGAGGACCTGCGTGCTGAGGTGGACACATTCATGTTTGAGGGCCATGATACTACAGCCAGCGGAATCTCCTGGCTCTTCTACTGCCTGGCATCACACCCTGAGCACCAGGCACGGTGCCGGGAGGAGATCCAGGGGATCCTGGGGCACCGGGAGACACTTCAGTGGTAAGGTTGCACATTTCCTCAGCTGGTAACTTTTCTCCCATCGCTGTCATTTCTAAGTGAGCAAATGTCTTCAGGGCTCAAAAGCTGGGGTGCTAAAGGTTGCTGTGTGCACAGGGACTTCATAGGATGGAGCAGATGATACTGCATCCTTCAGCTAAATCTGCCTCCCTGTCCTTCAGGGCCTCAGGGCTCATCTTACCAGGGCAGACACAAGAAGGCGGCCAGACCAGGAGGGACATGGTGGATGCCGTGCCAAGACCTGGGCCACCACCATTGCTTTGCTCTCTCCTGTTTTCTTACCGCAGGACGTTGTAGTCGCGGCTTTTCACCTTTTGCTGTCACTTTGCACTTGAGCTTGTTCTGAGGTTGTTAAGGTTGTTCAGAGGTGTCTTGGGGGACCCCAGCCTGCAGCAGCCTGTGGTTGGATGTTGCAGGTCCCTCCATACACCCCATCTGTTGCAAGGGGGTCTGCCCAGGGGGATGATGGCTGTGGGGCAAGGGGCCTCCCGGCACAGGGCAGCAGGGGGAGAGAGGGGCTGAGCTGCCTCTGTCCCGGCAGGGAGGACCTGGGCAAGATGACTTACAGCACCATGTGCATCAGGGAGAGCCTTCGCCTTTACCCACCGGTGCCCGGCGTGTCCCGGCAGCTCAGCAAACCCATCACCTTCCCCGATGGACGCACCTTGCCAGAAGGTCTGTAAATCCCATTCTTGCTTCACAAAATTGTGCTCTTGGACATCTCACTGCCTGCTGCAGAGCAAAGGCGGCAGCCCTGCCTCTGTGACCTGCTCCTTGCTGGCATAGATGTTCAGAGAGGACTCTGCAGCTGCCAGCATCCCATTGATAGACTGAGGGCTGGGCTGGGTGGTGGCATCCCTGCGACATCCTTCCTGCCACTTCTGCTATAGGGCAGCCGTGCCAGTGCCAAAAGCCCCTTGTCATCCTGGCCAAGCACAAACTCATGGTTCACCCATTTTGGCAAACTGCAGGCGCAGGGGGATGGGGACCAGTCCCATCCTGACTTGTGGCACAGGAACTGCCCTGTGCTCCTCCATTCCTTCTCCGATTTGGCACACAAGCAGGCAGCGTCAGGGTGGGGATGAAGTGCCTGTGGTGCCGGTGCCTTCCTCATTTCCACCTTTTGCCTGCTTACAACTAAACAAATGGAAAATACTTAGTTTTCTCTGAAGCCAATGACAAAACCCTTATTGGTTTCCAGGTTGGTTACCAGTTGACAGGTAAGACCATGATGACTTAGACAGACCTTTGTGGGAGCATACTGCAACCTTCCCTTTAGTTTCTTTGTCACTGAGCCCTTTTCTCCTCCTCGATTGCTTCACAGGCAGCGTTGCCGCGATAAGCATTTATCTCATTCACAGAAACCCTGCAGTATGGAAAGACCCTTTGGTGAGTTTTCTTTTGCCCTTCTAATAATTTTCCCCTTTATATGCTGTGCCTTTTCCAATGTCCCGTTCACCTGTTAGCAGGAGAGCAGAGCCCCCACTTGCTCCCAGACATCTTTGCCCACGGGAATCACTCTGAGAAGCAACCAACTTGCGTTAGTCTCAGCCAGCGGTGGCACAGGGCAGTCAGACAGCAGCATTAGGGTTGGGTGCTGCCCAAACAGTAAGACAAAGTGCTCCAGAGAGCTTGTTGTATTAATAGGCAAAAAGATGATTTTTTTGCTCAGCCTGCAGGTGGGGAATTGACTCCTGACTCCCTGGTTTTCATCATATCTATGTCTGGTTTATCTTGGCAACACCGTTGCCAGGCTCAGTGGAAAGCAAGGGAGTTTGGTGTACAAGTTTCAGTCCATCTCAGAATGAATTCTCTCTCCAGTGGGGTTTTTCAGAAATTATGGAGTGTCACGTTTCTGAAGACACTGGTCAGTAATGTGTTCCTTGAATAATTACTTTTTCTTGCTGCATGTTCTTCATTTCCAGGTGTTTGACCCTTTGCGGTTTTCCCCGGAGAACATCTCTGGCAGACACTCTCACGCCTTTCTGCCTTTTTCTGCTGGAATGAGGTAAAGTGTATTGAATGCTGAAGCAGTAGTGCAGAGAGAAAACATGCATCCCTGGAAACTGCTCAGCCCGAGAAGTGTGTGCTGCTGTTATAATTGCTGTCAGGGAAGCACTCACAGAGTGCTTTCAGAGACCACTGCCTAAAGTCCTGGCCCTGCAGCGTTAAACAGTTCATGAGCATATAACAAGCATTTGCACTGCAGAGGGGTTCTGATACCAGCGGGCAAAATGGGAAGGAAGCATCACCAGGCCACTCCTGAGAAATAGGATCCAGCTCCCAAAGCTGCAGAGCATCCTGCTGGCATCACGTAGGGAGCCTGCAGCTTTCCTAGGCTTACCTCCTCTCCTCCTCTCCTTGATGCGGAGACCCCATCTCACCCCCCCATCCTTTGATTCCCTCTTCTCTGTCACTCCCAGTCCTTCCCTTCGCCCTGTGCTCACCCCGCCAAGGCAAACACACTGCAGATCATCCTGCTTGGAGACTCACTGCCTCGGCTCTGCTGGCCTCTCCTTTGGCTTCCCCATCTCCCCTCCCTCTCCGTGCTCATTGAACACACATCCAGGAGCTCCCGATGCTCCCCCAGATTCCCTCTGCTCCCGATGCTCCCCCAGATTCCCATCCCTGCTTTTGCCACCCAAAACACTGCCTGGGGCCCCCAGAGCTGCAGAGGGTAAGGGTTGTGTGCTGGTTTGAGAGGACTGGGATCGAGCTGTGGGGGGTTTATCTGTGCCAGCACTGAGGTGGAGTGGCTGAGCTGCTCTGTTTTACCCCAGGAACTGCATCGGGCAGCAGTTTGCCATGAACGAGATGAAGGTGGCACTGGCTTTGACCCTGCTCCGCTTTGAGCTCTCACCCGACCCCACCAAGCCTCCCTGCAAAATACCTCAGATCATCCTTCGCTCCAAGAATGGGATTCACCTGTACCTAAAGAAAATCCACTGATGGAAAATGTCCTGCCTCTGCTGTAAGGAGGGACGAAGCAGATGACAGGACCATGTTTCTCTGGGGCAAAAGGTGCAGGGCAGGATTTGGGGATGAGGATGCCTGATTTCTGTGCTTCTTCCACCAGCCGAAAGCCCTTTTCAGCCTGGGCCCAGGTAGCCTGGATGGCATTGCCATCTGCTCCATGAGTGCCAGTCTTGCAGCAGCTGGGCAAGGCCATGCCTCTTTGCTGGCTGTCCCCTTGCTCTGCCATAAGGACTGGGAACATCTGCAGGTCCCATCAGCTTCCTCCTTACCAAATCTTGCCTTTGCACTCATGTCCCGGCCAAATTCGTGTCTGTTCCCAGCCCTGCTCCATCATCAGCGCCTTCCTCAGTGCCTACAGGTCAGCCCTCCTCTCCTGCCGCAGGGGCAGCCCGTGGCAGACCTCTGTCTGTCTTCTCACGCTCAATCGTCTCTGTTTTGTTGAAAGCACTGATTCTAGTCTGGGCTCTGAAATTCTGCCTAAGCTGCAAAACTTGCATAATTTTTGTGTTATTAAACCAATAATTAGTGTTGTAATAGCAACTGTGTCAGTTTTTATTGCTGATCTTTGCCCACTTTGTCACAAATACGGTATAAAACCCCTTTAGAAATGGGAAATGGAAAGGAAACCCATGAGCAGCAAGAGACAACCCTGGGGGTGTCTGGCCTGGCCCCTGCCCGCAGGTCTCCAGCCACAGCCACGCAGCACCTCCTTCCATGGGCAACCCCTTAACAGGGATCCAATGTGCAATCTTCATTTAAAACTGCAAGGGAGGAGTTCTGATAGTTAGAAAGGGGGTGAGCTGTCCTCTGCCTCTGCAGGAATCATTATTGGCATAGGAAGTGTCAAAGTGGGAAAACCCAAATGCTGCTGTTGCAGTTAGCATTGCAGTGACATCAAGAGTGGTTCCAGCATTGTGAGCAGGCTGCTGTGCAGCAAGACAGTGGCTGACTTCCTACAGCTTTCATCTGCAGAGATAAGGCAGATAGAAAGCAGCGGGGGAAACAGGAGGACCTTTTCATGAGATACACTGTGCTACACTGTCAATACTGCAAGCCCAGTCACTGTTGAGCCCCATTAACGGAAGGTTATATCAAACATAAGGTTCTGTCCAATTTTAATATTAAGTCTACAAAGGGTGCCCATAATAAATAATAGAGATAATACAAGTAATAATACTGGTGTCATCTCTCACTCTGAGCATATTACCCACCCACTGCAAATGTCATACCAAAGGTGTCCTCAGAACAGCTGTAACTGAGAAGCTGCAAAAACCAGGCCAGTTTACTGTGCAAATAGGGTTGCCCATGCACCTCCTCTGCCACATCACCCATGTCTCTAACCACAGCTGTATCCACAGCTACCGCTAAGCCCCCACAAACCCCTCCCGTGTCCTCTCCACTTACCTTTGTGACAGCACATCCAGCTGCCTTCGATGAAACCTGCCTGCTGTGGGGTGCTCGCTTAGCCAAGCAGCCTCAAGAAGACATATCCATCAGCCAGCTTCGCCTCCGATCTCGTTACCTCACGGTGCTCCAAGCACTTGAGCTACAAATTAGTTCCTCCTACGAGCAAAACCTCCAGGTTGCCCTGAAGTGACTGCTATGATTCAGTAATATCCCATTTCAGAAGAAATGGTAAAAGGAAGAAATCACCTGCGTGTTGGGTAACATGAAGGACACGACTGCATCAGCCAGCTTCACCCTGAATTCAGCTACAATTTTGTTGAGCCTGAATACACAAAAACCACCAAAAGATTCCCACCCTGCCATGGATTTGCATCCATAGCTTGTGAGGAGAAAAACTTGTGTCACTCCATATCCTGGAATAAGTTAAAGGAAAGCAGAAAGATTTATCTCCTTCTGATGAGGCTTTGATCCAGGAGGAAAGCAGTAAATGCACCTGGCTCAAATCTGCTCAGTCACAGCCTCTAATCATATGGCAAGTAATAAGCTGATAAAAGCCAGTTTCTTCAGTTACATTCAATCATATTTCAACATCACTGTGTAAAAGTTCATTGGGTAAAAGATGCAAACTCACCTCACCTCAGTTGCTAAACTAAGGCTGTTCCAGCTACAGCAGCTGAGGAGCTACATGTCAGGGGTGATGCCAATATTCCCATGCAAACCACAGTTGTGCCTGTACGCTGGCCAGACCCAGCGTGGTAAAGCTCAGCACAGCAGAGACGTGCAGAGACCCGTCACAGTGAGAGCAGGAGTGCTGTGCATGAAGCACAAATGGAAATGGCTGTGTATGAAAGCAGCAGGCGGAATAACATAAAGCGAAGATTGCAAAAATGGCCTGTATCAATGACCGCTGACACAAGTGACAGCAGTAAAACTGGTGAATGCTGAGGAAAGTGCTGTTCGTAGCAAGGCTGGTGGCCCCTGTGCCAGGAAGACCACGGTGCAGAGGGCTCACCAGCAGAACATTGGTGTGCTCTGGTGGTAGGAGGGTGGAGCAAGGTTGCATCACCTTGTACCTGCCATTCCTCTCCCTGTCTTTAACAGATTGTAACTCCTTAACTTACCATTTCAAGTGAGACCTGAGCTATGGATTGCCACCCAGTGAGCTGAGACAGTACAGAACATCCAGGAAAGATGAGGTGCCAATCAAACCCTTTTCCTTTCTTCTCCTGTGCTGAGACCTGAAGCAGTTTGTGGTCAGACCACCACAGCCAGAGACTGAATGAAGAAACCTGGCTGCAAATGGAGCTGACCCTGTGCTGTGACCCACCAGAAACTCCGTTGCTCCTTATGGCCACAGAAAATGTACCCACAGGAACTATTTTGCAGGGCCATGAAAACACACAGACATCCCACAAGTGAGAACAGGGGCAAATCGCAAGTGCAATTTAAAATGCACACTTAGAGTTTGCAAAGGACAGAGGATTTAAAGCTAAAGAAAGGCTTAGTGGCACCAAATATCTGGATTGAGTGCCTAAGTTTGATGTGCACGGCTGTGCAGAGCACAAGCCAACTAGGTGAGAGGACAACTTTTCACTGTCATCATCACCTTGAGAAAGCAGCCAGAGAGCATCTGCCAGCACAGGCAGTTCATGCATCCTCAGCACCAGGAGCCGTCAGCAGTGCTGGCAGCAACCCACAGCCTCATCCCTCCTGCACGCACCCTCATGAGTCCATCCGGCTTCTTGAGAGCACTACTGCCGCCTAGAAAGGGTTTGCAGGAAGACCTGCTACTTTTTAGGCAAAAGATGTGCTTTTCCATGTGCTTTTTCATCTCTATTCCCTGCTCTTCAGCAACGTTGGCTTTCTGCCTGTGCCAGGAAAACTGGATCCCAGTTCAACTTATTTTTATTTCTGAGTTAATCCAATTTATTTTGGCCTGAGGGAGCTCCTCTCAAAGAAGCGGGAACGTTAGCAGGACAGTACAGCACCCACTTTGCAGAGGATGCTCACTGCGGCTGCAGCCCCTGCACTGGGGCAGCCTGGGCAAATGCCCACACGCTCCAGCTGCCTGTCCCCTCTTCAGACGTGAGGTGCAGCTCTCGAGTTGAAATCAGAGATATCCCTACAATGGAGAGAGACAGAGTATGCTTATTAAAATGTAAAATGTTATAAAACCATGAGATGCTGCAAGTTCTTTGGAGGCTGGTATTAGGAAACAAATTTATCTTGATAAATTGAAAAAAAATGCTGAAGTGAATGGGATGTGAGTCCGTAAGCACAAGCACAAAGCACAACAGCAGGCACAGCCATTGCACAAAACCTAAAGCAGAAACCACTGATAGGCAGCAATCTCTCCAAAAGGTATTTTGTAGCTATAGAGGCTGGCAAAACTAATATGAATCAATAATATCCTGCTGTTGTAATCAAAGCAAACATCATACTTGCATACATAAATACAAATATTTCTCAAAAATTTTTCAGTTCCATCTCCTTTCACTAGATGAAATGAGACAGTGTCCTTCAACCCTGTTTGGAGATATAAGTATAATGGCAACTGCAGTTACTCCAAAATGCACCTTGCCTACATTTTCTAAAGTGTAAAATGAGAAAATTTTTAATCAAAATAGCTGAAGTCACTAGAAGCAAATGACATACATCTCTATATTGGATTCAATTTTCTTTTAAAGGTAAGATTTGAAAAAAGCACCATCTAAAAAGGAGTGGATGAACCTTGGCATACAACCGTGAAAGATTAAAGCAAGAACATCTGATGAGTAAGAGCACAAGGCTGAAATCATGGTGTACCCACTGAAAAGGAGCACATAAACAGATCAGACTAGGGGAACGTGGCATAACAGTCCTCATGTAAATAAATGGCAGTTGCTAAACTGCATTTAGGTAGATACAGATTACATAGCATAAAGCACTCCTTGAGTTTTCTTAAGCCCTGACATAGGTTGCCCAGGGAATCTGCATTTTCCAAGGTTTTAAGAGCAGGCCACCATTTTCACTGCGTAATCTAGAAGCCCAAAGAAGGCAATGAATGTGGTTGTCCTGGTTTCAGCTGAGATAAGGTTAATTTTCTTCCTAGTAGCTGGTATACTGCTGTGTTTTGGATTTAGTATGAGAATAATATTGATAACGCAGTGGTGTTTTAGTTGTTGCTGAGCAGTGTTTACACAGAGTCAAGGACTCCAGCTTCTTATGCTGCCCTGCTGGCGAGGAGGCTGGGGGTTCACAAGAAGTTGGGAGGGGAGAGAGCCACGACAGCTGACCCAAACTGGCCAAAGGGATATCCTATACCATATGACATCACACTCGGCATATAAACTAGGGGGAAAACTGGCCAGGGGCTGCTCCTCAGGAACAGGCTGAGCAGCGGTCAGTTGGTGGTGAGCAATTGTTTTCCATTTGCATCACTTGTTTTTCCTGGGTTTTATTTTGCTCTCTTTTCATTATTTTCCTTTTCATTATAATTTATCTTTATTTTATCTTATTTTACTTTATTTTATTTTATTTCAGTTATTAAACTGTTCTTATCTCAGCACATGAGTTTTCTTTCTTTTACCCTCCCAGTTCTCTCCCCCATCCCACTGGGGCAGGGTGAGCAAGCAGCTGTGTGGTGCTTAGTTGCCACTTGGGGTTAAACCAAGACAGTGGTGTAAGGCTACAACAGGGTACCTCTGGTCCGGTTTTGGGGAGTGGCCTGAATCAGGCATAGAGGAAAAGTTGCACTGCTGCTTTCCCAACTGGATTGTCCAACACATGAAGGTTCCTAGCCCTGGGACACAAAAGCCAGGCTGCTCCTGCCTTCATGCTGTTCAGTCATTGCTCCCCCCGGGACTTTTAGGATTTGCTAAAAATCTGCCTCTTCATATCTGAAGAGGAAAAAGAAATGTGCTCTGCAGCATTCCCACCCTCCTCTCTGTGTTGTGCTTGTGGCTTCTTGGCGTGGGAAGGGAGTGGAGTTGGGGTCCCCCTGCAGTCGCATACCCAAACCCATCAGATCTGCACACAAAGGTCTCCTTGGTGCTAACACCCTAGGAAGCCAGCAGCTAGAGTCACGCTCTTCTAATAACGCCAGGCATGGCAGCCCAGCTCCCAAATCTCCCTGAGCCACATGGGCCAGCACCGCATGCCAGGCCAGCCAGCCTGCGTCCCGCATCCCACGTCCTGCACCCTATGTCCCATATCCCATATCCTGCATCCTGCATCCTGCATCCTGCATCATCCCACTTCTTGCATCCCACATTCCGTATCTCATATCCTGCACCCTGCATCCCACATCCTGCACCATCCCACATCCCACGTCCTGCATCCCCCATCTTCCATGGCTGCTCTGCTTTTGAACTGGAGAGCTGGGCTGAGGCTGCAACAGGGCTTCTGGGGCAACTGTGTCCCAGTGCCAGAGTGAGCCAGTTCTTTCCAGAATGTAATTTCTGAGACTGCCTCCCCCCAGGTAGCTTTCTCTTCCTAGATATTAGAGACACGGTAGTAATAAAAAGACCTGGTAACATGGGATGAATAACTCAGAAAGACAGTCAATGACTAGATGCAGAGAGGTTACCTCATTCTTTAATCCTTCCCTCTACAGAAAGGGTAATTGCAAAGATGATGAGCTGACCTTGGACTGCCTGATTCAGACCTTCAGATAACTAATTTAACAAGAACTCATGAGAGGCACTATTCAGGATGCAACAGCATAAGTCTTTGTTTCAGTTAAGAAGATCTTGGATTTTACTCTTTCCTACAGCTTGGTCTTTCAGATGATGCCATCTACTCACACAGTTATTCCTTTCCTCATAGAGATTGTTGTTTTGGCTGTGTTTCAGCCACATCCTGGTCACACAAAGGGTACCCGTCCGTCACTGGCTGGTGATGGTACTTTCTCACATGCTGCCAAGCACGACAGGAGCAGCAGAACCAGCGGCGAGAAAAATTGCTCGCACCACTGGGGGATGCAGTCCCTGCCCAGGACCCACGCTGCTCTCCAGGCAAACCCATTATCAGATGGTACCAGCAATTTCTATCTAAACCCCACCGGGATTTCACACTGGAAGCAGCCCGTAAATTAAGTAAGTATTGCAACAGATTTGTAAGACAGCTGTATTAAATGCTTCCAGATATAAATTCATCCTCAAGACATATGTGGTCAGATGGGATCCAGGCAGCTCGCATTACTCTGCAACACTTGCTGGGCTCTTGCCATGATTTCCTCATATATCATCTGTTTGGAAGGTTGAAATGTGTTTGGTTTGGTGTTTTTTTGGCATCACAGCTATATTTCATCTGTCAGCACCAGGCACTGCAGGAACACAGAGGGACAGATGGGCCTGGACTCTTCTTCCTATCTGAATAAAAACAGGCACAGTCAGGAAAGCAGCTGCTGCAAGTTCACGCTCTGGGGCAAAGTACCAATTTGCCACCTAAATTTCACCTGCTCAGTAAACCATTTCTTCTGCAATGAATGCCAACAGTGTGAGTTAAGGCAGAGAGGAAGATCCTCTCCTTCTTCTGTTTAGGTGTCTAAATTAAGTGAAGAGATACCTAAGACCCTGAAAACAACTTTCACAGCTTGATGGTCCATGGTTGTGGTAGGGGATGGGAATTCTTCAGTGTAATTTTTTTTTTTTTTTTTACATTTATGGCCTGACCTGTCATGGCATACACTGCCATCACGTGGACATCCACAGCATCGAGATAGCCATACAGAGGCTCTTTGCAAATATTTGACAACCTTCCAAGTGTTCTTTAACACACAGCTGTAGTTTTGCCAGTCCCAGATGTCCGGAAGGTCAAGCCAAGTCTCTGTTCACCTTGCCAACCTGCCCAGACCTCTCTGGTTATCAGGAGACTCTTGTAGCTGCTTTTTCATGCCAAGCTCTTCTTTCGGAGGCTCCATTCTTCAGTTGGGATGCCTGAGAGCAACAGGGCTGTAGGTTCTCCTGGTGCTAAGCAGACTGTTTCTGGCCTTGTCCCAATCCCTTACGATGACCAGACCAGTGCTGTTCCCTTTCACTTTTCTCCACTTGCAGCTCTGTGGCCACTTCACTTTCCCTTTTGAACTTCCATGGTTTCTTCTCCTGCAAAAATCCCTGAGTTATCTTCCTCAGGCTGTGCAAAAGACTGTCAGACCAAATGTTCACGGCCCCTCTTACCATGAAATCTCTGAAACACGTGAGAAAGGCATTTCTCTCCCCTCCACCAATGCAGTGAAACAGAAAAAGCAGAGGCTGGATCAGGCACCCAGTTTTGCTATCACCCAACCTTACATTCTTGTTCCAAATCCCCATAAATATGGGTTAGCCACTCTGTCCCCTATGTTGCCTCCTTATCAGCTCAATGTTTGACATCTCACTTGACCTTCAAGACAACCCATATCCCCTTGGCTCCATGCTTGACAGTTGTTACTGGTTATTAAATAACTATCAGGGAGCCAGATGGGTAAAAATCCACCCTGTTCTGTAACCCATGGTCAAACCCGTTTTCCAGGGACTTTGTCACCAGTGAGAATTCCTATGTTGTTGCAAAAGTTTCATCTGAGGCCTCATCAGCAACTCCACCAGCCTGGTCCCTCCACCTGTGGGTCTTGGGGGATTTCTGAGTTATTTTGTAGGTGATTGCTGAAAGATGCCATCCAGATGGTTTGATAATTGGGTAGGTGCCACAGAAGACCCCAAAACAGCTCCACTTGTGCTGACCAAAGGCTCAACCTCCAATTGTCCCTGTTTTCCTTACGTGAACCTTGAAAGGCACCAGACCACATGACATTGCTGGATTTATAAGCGTACTGCGGGTCTTCACAGGAGAGACCCTCAGTAGTAATCCCACCTTCCAATGATGTCCTCAGCCCCTTGGAGCTCCCCTTCTCCTCCCTCCATAGTCACAGGCAAGGCCAGATAAGAGGCTAGCTTTTTATGGGCTGTTTCCTAGAGGGGTGTCTGTGAAAGAGCCTAAAGGACATTTTAGAGCTGGTTGAGAGGAAAAAAGTCCTGGAGGAAGGACAGCTCTGGGGCAGAGTCCATGATGCATTGGAGTTGGGTAATGGGGTCTCTTGTAGCATACACCCCTTGAACCTAACTTCGAGGTTAATCCCAAGCATCATGGCAGATCTGTCCAAACTCTCTCTGTGACCTCATCTGATAACAAGAAAAAGCCCATGATAACACTGCTCTCCTCACACCCTGGCTATTTAGGTCAGCCCCACATTTTGAAGGCAGCTTGCAGAGCCATAGATCTGGCTCAGACAGCTGAGAAGTGGCTCCTTGTGCTGCATGTTCATCCTTCTCCTCCTCAGGTAGGCAAGAAGCATCAGCAGGAGCCTCCTGACCAACTGCAACTCACACGCTTCCCAGCCAGCTGGCCAATCAGCCAACTGGCCAACCAGCCCACCAGCCTGCACTGCCTCATCTCCTGATGGGAAGCCCATTAATCATTGGGCTGCAGGACAGGTAGAGGATCATAGGAAGAGCTAGAGGTACTAGATGTGTCTCCTACATCTTCCTTGGCCATGAGGTCCCTGGAGTCAGGTGCTCCTGCTCAGGTGTGTGGTGAAGTTGTCATAGCAGATCAGGTCCTTCTTTCTCTGGGCTACAGCCAAAGCCTTCCCTAAGAAATGCCTAACCTGACAGACTGCAGCCTTCTGCCTCCTAAAGAATAATCTTTATCTCTCCTCTGAACTTTCACACAGATCCAGCTGGCTCAACATAACGAGGTACACAGCTTCAGGAAGATGGCCAAGTGTGTGAAAAGCTAACGCTGTTCAGTGCCTGCCAGGGATGTTCTCCGAGGCAACATGAACAGAGACACTGTGTTCTTTAAATTTTAAAATTGTTGGTGTATGTGGCTGTAATGACTTACCAGGCTCTGGCTCAAAGGATGCAGCATGTCAGCAATTGATGGGGAGAAAGCAGGATGACAAATGACAGCCAGAGAATATAACTCCTCCTTCGTCTTCTTCCCAGTCTGAAGAACCAGAGACACCATCCTCATGGGAGTTACAGGTGTCCAGTTCAGGGGACAGTCACATTGGGGAGCTGACGGAATGTGCTAGGACAAGGCTCAAGCAGCCAAAGCACCCAAGCCCGGGGAGATATGAGAGATTTTCAGCTGTCATCATTGTCCCTTTCCAATGCATCTTCCTGCCATGCTAACAAAAGCCTGGTGCCATGTGGACAGCTGTAGTGTTGACTCGGTCACCTTATCCTAGTGAGGAACTTATGCAATCACAATTTCTAGGGAAATGCTGAAGAAACTTAGTGTTATAGACAACATGGGCAGACTAGGAAAAGGGTATTTGCAGCCCAGGAACAGACTAAGAGTAGATCACAGAGTTGATGTCTTTCAAGAGAAAAGTGTGTTTCTAGAGCCGTCTTCTACTACCAGCATGCAGAAGAATGGACAGACGCCATCTTCAGCCCAAACTTTAGCAGTCAGCTGGACACACATGGTAGGAGCTGCCTGTTAGCCAGCTGACATCCCCAGTGCCTTTTGTGCACTGGGTACCTGCAATGGCAGGTGTCCCAATGTCAGCGTTCTCATCCCACTTTATGTGGAAGTGTCCAGGCTGTCAACATCAGGATGCAAACCCAGAAGTGAATGAGCAGCTCTGGAAACATCATAATTGCTGGAGCTGGAGGCTACTGTTAGAACTGCTGCTTCCAATACATCATGCCCAAGCACTTACAAATTATGTTATCACCACCTGAGAACTAGATGATGCACATGACAGAGACCACATACCACGCTGGCTAATGTCAGTAGGGGATTGATGTTCACCCAGAAAATCCACAGTTGAACTTCCAAGAGGAGACAGAAGCAGTGGCATGCACAGTCAAACATCCCTCAAAAGGATGTGATGGTGGAGCCACCTAAACCCGCAGGGTCCTCCTGTGATCTGTTCAGCTGCAAGGTTCAGTCTTTGTATGGCTCTCAGCATCCTCTAGCTGAGAGCAGGGAGGACAAATCCTCTCCCTTGCAAGGACCCACAGGTAATCTTGCAGTGCCTGTGTCAGAGTCAGAATGAGTCTTCCTGCTCCACACATTAGTTTACACACCCATGAAGAGAAAAAAATCCTTGCTGAATTAGGTTGCGCATTTCAACAAGGGAATTCGCACAGATGCAAAGTAAAACTTCCCTAAATGCCCTCAGTTAGGGGACTTTATACTCTGAGCTCCCAAGAGGGGTTGAAAGCTCAGAGAAGTTACATGTAAAAAATACAGGTGAAAAGGGAGTTGCTTTATCAGTGCTTCCTCCCGAGGAGTACCGTGCACCACATCAAAGCATTTCTGCTGTCTGTTGATTTTTCTCTTGAAGAGGGCAGGATAAGTCCAGCTTTCACAGCTGGGCACCTTCCCATGCTACACCCAAACTGGCATACACCCTGACCTTCAGCCTGTTCTCAGTGAGCAACATATTACAACAGATGAGCAATATACCGACTATCCCTTGCATGGAATTGTAGCAGCCATCTCACACCTCCCTGAGACTGAAATATAAATCATACCTTGGGCTTCATCTTTGCACGCATTAATTAATAGGCCACAAGCCACCTGAGGGAAAAGTTACTCACTTCACTAACTTGCAGACATTTTTGTGGAGTCAGATAATTGCCAGAGAGTGGGTCTTGTAAGATTTTTTCATACATTCTTTCTGCCTAAAAAGTTTAAGTATTTTCTTTGGGCTTGTGCAGATTCACTTCAGCCAACAAACTCCATGTCTTGGTTGTGATAAAAAGGATACATCTTGACAATGAACACCAGCTAAACAGTAGTTTTTTCAGTAAAATGACTCTGCTAGCAGAAAACATGGGTTTCAATTGGCCATGGTGTAATTTAGACTAAAAACTAAAGTGTCCAAACATCAGAAGATCCTCGTCTTGGAGACATGTTAAACTGAAGAGAAGCACCCACAAAATTCAGCAGTCCCTATGTAGTACCCCATCAGACTGCCAGGTTCAGCAGCTGATGACCCATCTGATCCTCATAATATCCCAACATCCAAAGGAGAAATGCTTTCAGCCCATCTAGGGATCCTCCTCTTCGCAATATGCCTGGAATTCACTCACACGTGGCAGGCTTCCAGCCCAAGTCCTCCACCAATCCTGCAATTCCCTCCAAGCCATTCCAGGCTTCTGCGCCTATGGAATGCGAGCCCAGGTAACCAGCAGGATATGCTCAACAATTGTTAGAAGGGGTCCTACCTCGGGCCCAACCAAGCAGCGCATTAGAGAGGTGAATGAGGTGAGGTGGAGCTTTTTTTGGAGGATGGTGAGATGCCATGTAGACAGGGGAAGGAGGACTCACCAGGACTGTAGAGGGAACATGACCTTACCATCACACCTCCTTATCAGCTTAGACATGCCCTCAATCTTGCTGCAGCTCATTTTACTGCTCTGCTTCACTCCTTCTCCTTCACTTATCTATTGACCACAGCAATTCTTCTGGGCAGCAATTTTGTCTCCTGGCTTGTCTATGGTAGGAACTCTTGGAGAACAAACAGGGCCACGGCCCCTTGTGTGCTGACAGGGATATGTCCTTTTTCTTGATTATAGTCCAGCAGTGCTATGTGATGTTGCAGTCACTCAGAGCACTGCTTTTACAGCTGAAGGCAGCTGCATCTGTCTAACCCGCTGTGTTGGGCAGAGGTAGCCCATTTGCCCCTCACTTCACATGGGTTGATGAACAGCTTCCAGTCCTGAACTGGCTGAGAACAGCACAGAGGTCAGCTAGAGCCTGAGCCTGGCTACCTCTCACCTACTCCCTCCTAATGCTTCGTCCATTTGGGCATGGATGACTGAGTGTTTTCACTCGCTGCTGGAGCATACAGGACTTCAAAGAAAGTGGGAAATAGGTACAGGTTGTTTGTTAACAAGCCGCCTCCATCCACAGGTTGCTGGAAGCAGGTCAAAGGGTGAGTGGAACTAGTAGGCAACTGGCCAAGCTGACGCATTGACTACCATGATGTTCCTGCCGCTATAAATTGCAGCCAGCAGTGCTTCACCAGGCTCAGCTCCAGCAGAGCAGGAGAGAGAGGATTTTTACCTGCAATTGCTCCCCATCAGGCACGGGTGTGGGAGGAGCAGAAGAGGAGCAGGCAGGAGAAGGCAGTGTCAGGCATCTCAGACACAGGGCCAGCATGGCATCTCTGCTGGACAACATAGCCAGACCTTCTGTTGTCATTTTGCAGCTTTCTGTGGTGCTTGGCATCATCTTCGTGCTGCTGAAGGTGGCCCAGTTCTACAAGGAGAGGAAGAAAATCATCAAGGCTCTGGAGGCATTCCCTGGTCCCCCAAGACACTGGCTTTATGGCCACAATCACCTGGTAAGGAGGTGGCTGGGCTCAGTCAGGGCGGGTTTGTCCCAACAACTGTGGAAGACACCAGTCAGGATGTGAGAGGGCACTGGGTGGGGTGTGTATGTCCCCTGCTATGTTCCTTCCAACAGGGGAACACTCCCTTCCAACAGGGAGTGCCAAGACTTTTGCGGGGCAGGCAGAAAGGGTGCCTGGATATGAGATGGTCATCATTTTGATAAAAAACAGACCCACGTTGTTTGGGATCATAAGGAGCTAGGTGATTTCTGGGACTTTCATGAAATTATTTAAATATGAGGAACCATAAAATACCTCTTTTCTGCATTAAACCTTCTACCAATAAAAGTCTCTCCCCCTACATTCAGTTAAGAAGACATGACCACAAAAGCAGGGCATTTTATCGCAAGCATTTTCATCCTTCTATAGTGCAAATGTTTTCATTTTCATGTTGCATGCCCACCTTGCACTGCTGAATTTGGAGAACAGGGCTGTAACAGCCTTGGTCCCCCTGGCCTGTTCACTGGGCATCCTGGCATTGTCCATGCCACTTGTAGCTCCCAAGTGTGACACCAAGCCGCTCCGAGCCCAGGCTGTCCTAACACGGCTCCACTGCAGCCGGGCCCCAGCTAGGGACTCTCCATGGAGCTGCCTTGTGCTGCAGGGACTCGGTGGCTCAGGCAGCTTTGCCACCTGTGCATGGTCCCTTTGCCATGCCCAGCATCTCCTCCGCCTGCAGCATGGAAAGCTTCCCTGTGTCAAGTCCGCCCACTCTCTGCTCATTTCCCAGGAGAAGTTGTCTTGCATGTGCTTTCCATGAGACAGCAAGTTTAGCCTCTGCTGTCCCCAGCATGTCCCTCTTTTTCTGCCTGAATTCACTCCCTACTTAACTGTCATTGCAGGTAAATACCACTACTATATTAAATCAGATCGTGTCATGGGGAGAAGAATACCCTTATGCCTTTCCCAGATGGCTTGGACCAGCCCTGCCTTCTCTAGTAATCCACCATCCTGAATATGCCAAAAGCATACTTGGCCAAACAGGTAACATCTGGTTTTGGGAAGTCATGTCCTTGACACTTCCCTACAGAGAGAATCATGGGAAACTTGCATGGAGTCATCTCCTCTGCCAGCTTTTTTCACAGCTATTAGAATTCCTCCTTTGCTCCCCTTCGCAGACTCCCAGCCTGCCCCAGGTTTCATGGAGCAGTTTGTATTCTCATGCTAAACAGTGACCATATGCCTGTTCCTCCCAGTCCACTGTCTCCACTTTCGTTGATCTTGCTGTCTTCTATGGCATCTACCACCACAATATCTGTGTTTGCCAGTAAACCCAGTTATGTGGGTGAGCTGGCATGGCAATGGGTCTCAGAAGACATCTCTAGTCTTCTCTTCTGCCCCTTTCTGTGTAGCATGATGCCTGTGAGTGGTATATACGTGGGCATCTCTGGTAACTTCCACCCATTGATCTCAACTTTGAGATTTGCCATGGCCATTTCTTCTCCACACACAATTTTCATTATACTTTTCTCTGCTTTTCTCAAGTCCACTAAGGTCATATATGTAGAAGACTGCTTTTAAACTCTACCTCTAGTGTTAAGAGTATTTTACTTATTGAAATGAGACTAATTCCACATTGTGATTTAGACAACAAACTCTAACATCAATTTATCTTGAATTTTCTTTTTTGTTATGTTGAATTCATTAGCCATTCTTACTGTTCTGGTATCTATTTTGTTTTACAGATAGCAAGTCTGATGTACCCTACAAATTCTTAGTTCCCTGGATCGGTAAGTCATTCTTTTCCATTATCCCTTTCAGCTGTATTGCACATTTCAGCGGCTTCTCTCTTGTCTTCCTTTATTTTGCTTTCTTCCATTCTAAAACCAGGGCTTGCAAATTAGAGTTTGCTTGAGTCTGAGCATTAGTACCAGTGGTGTCCACCTAGTCGTGGAGCACATCAGGTGGCTTTGCCTTGGATCACACACCCTGGCCTTCTCAAAGCAACCTTCAGTTTGCTCAGGGACTGAATGCTACCATGGATAACTGGGGTGAGACACACCAAGGACAGGGAGGTTCATGGCCTGCACACAGCTTTGAGGTAGCCCTCCAGGCTCCTGCTAACAATTGTCAGCGTGTGCTGCAAAAGGCACCCAAGTATTTAATTCGGGGCAGAAAAACCCATCTGAAAGAGCAAGTCCTGTGCCTCTGCATCAGGGGTTTTGTTTCAGGGTAGATTAGGTGTGCACACCTGGTTGCAGTGAAGGACACATGGGCATGCTTCTCCTCCACCCAAACAGCGCTGCTGTGAACAGCCTCAGAGAGACTGGAGAAAAGGCTCCACCACCAACTTCCTCCCCGCCAGATCCTGCATGTTAGTCTGTGCTTGGCCAAAAGCAGTAGTAAGGCTGTCAGAGCCAGGATCAGAGTCTGGAGGAGCTGATTGTGCCTTTGCTGTGTCTTCAGGGCAGGGACTGTTGAACTTGGATGGAACCAAATGGTTCCAGCATCGGAAGTTGCTCACACCAGCCTTTCATTACGATGTGCTGAAATCTTATGTGGTCCTGATGTCAGACTCGGTCAAAGTGATGCTGGTAAGAATCAGCACTCCTGCTACTTTTACCTTCCAGCTGTGCACCAGCGAAAATAACCAGGTCTGGGAATGACTGAGGGAAAGAGATTGGACTTAGATGGTTCCTAGAATTTCATTGAACTTTTTGGGTAGTTTTGAAGCTCTGAAATATCTCTGCTCACTTTCCTCCGGCCATTCCACTTATTCTCTCTTTCACCTGCTTTTCAGTAAAATCAATCACTGCCAGGATATCCTTCCCTAGCCCAGTAATGGTAAACCTGAAAAAAGAAATGCACAGAAGAGTTGATTAGATTCACAGAATATATAGTGAACTAGGGCCTCTGCTTGCAGAAAATAAACTAATTAGCAGTGTGGATCTGGGAAGAGGGACAGGAAAACATGACCTGATCGTAGATGGTAGTCTGTCCCTCCTTACTCCTGTTTCCATCACTAGGATAAATGGGAAAAGAAGAGCACAGAGAGGAAGTCAGTGGAGCTCTTTCAAGACGTCAGCTTGATGACACTAGATAGCATCATGAAATGCGCCTTCAGTTGTAATACCAACTGTCAGTCTCAGAGGTCAGTGCCTAAGCTTTCAAATTCTGGGAAAGCAACTGCTCCTGTTTCCCCACTCATGTTGCTAACACCAGCTTTAACCTTGGTCTCCTTACAGCAACTCAGACTATTACATCAGAGCTGTTTATGACCTGAGCTACCTCGTGAGCAATAGATTCCAGACTTTTTCTTACAACGATGTGTTCTATGACTTGACTCAGAACGGCCGTGAGTTTCGGGATGCCTGCAAGCTGGCCCATACCCACACAGGTATTTCTGCCACTTTCTCCCCAGCTCTGTCTCCCAGCTGAACCTCTCCCCAACTTGCATCTGGAGCAGCTTGGAGGGGGTTTGCAGCATGCACTGGCCAGAGGGTTACACATTCAACAGAGTCCAAGCTGCTGAGCAAGCAGACAACTACACGAGCTCTCTGGAGGGGCAGGACACATCTAACATTAATCATTCTTCTACACAGATAAGGTAATAAAAGAAAGAAAGATGTTGCTCTCCAGTGAGAAGGAACTCGACAAAATCCAGAAGAAGAGACACCTGGATTTTCTGGACATTCTTCTTTGTACCAAGGTGAGTGTTCAAAATAATCATATCAAATGCCAAAGAACGTACCTGCCTGGCACCAAGGATGGATCATTAGGGAGCTCACCACCCCTGACTGGAGTTGCTGGCAACAGTTTCCCCACTCCAGATTTCCTAGCTCAGGGAAAGGTGGATTGAAAGGGAAGGAAATACAAATGTGTGAGATGCAGTGACTGAACATACAAAGCTCAGACAGACTGTCATCTTCCTTGTTCATTTTCACTGAGCACACTAATAGTTTAAAATAAGCAAGCTGTCAGAAACCAGAGAAGAATGGGATCTTTGAAAACTTTACAAGGAGGTCACCATGGCTATAGTCCTCTTAAGAGGTTTTGTTTCTTACCTTCTGTAATTTTACCTTCACACATGTCTTCAGATACTCTGGACAGAAGCTGCCATTTTGGTGTTCAGGAAGGAGACGTGCTGTGCACACTCTGTCCTTCTGGAGCCACTGCTTTCTTTCATGTCTCAATCTGAAACCAAAGTAGTCCAAACCAAACTACTGAATAATGTAATAGGGATCCTTGGTAGGGGATCAAATAGGGTGTCCTTCTGAAGGGCTGGGAATGGGTATCCCAACAAAGCCCAATTCTGTAGCTCTGTTGACTGCAGAGTTGGTAATCAGCAGGTCTCACTTATATTGGATATATTTTCTACTGGCTTACTTCCTGATGTACAGGGAGATACAAGAGACACCAAATTAGGCCCTTCATCATCATCCAGGGTTATTTTTATACCCAAAGAAGCAAGTCCAATTAATGTGCACTTAAAAATGATATACTCTCTTTGTTAGGATGCAAACGGAGTTGGGCTATCCGATGAGGACCTGCGTGCTGAGGTGGACACGTTCATGTTTGCAGGTCATGATACCACAGCCAGTGGGATCTCCTGGCTTTTCTACTGCCTGTCGTTATACCCAGAGTACCAGCAACAGTGCAGGGAGGAAATCCAGGGGATCTTGGGAGACCGAGATACCATTGAGTGGTGAGCTAGGATTTCTTATTCCTTTACTTTGAACTCTTTTCACTTATCCATTAAGGCCTTTGACACAGTCCCCAGCATCCTTCTCTCTAAATTGGAGAGATACAGATTTGATAGGTGGACTGTTCAGTGGATGAGGAATTGGTTGGATGTTCACATCCAAAGGGTAGTGGTCAATGGCTCAATGTCCACATGGAGACTGGTGACAAGTGGTGTCCCTCAGTGGTCCCTATGGAGACCAGTACAGTTTAATATCTTCATCAATTACATGGACAGTGGAATCAAGTGCACCTTCAGCGAGTTTGCACAACACCAAGCTGAGTGGTGTGGTTGACACACCTGATGGACGGGATGCCATTCAGAGGGACCTGGACAAGCTTCAGAAGTGGGCCCATGTGAACCTCATGAGGTTCAACAAAGCCAAGTGCAAGGTCCTGCACCTGGGTCCGGGCAATGCCTGGTATCAAGACAGGCTGGGGGATGAAGGGATTGAGAGCAGCCCTGCCGAGAAGGACTTGGGATACTGGTGTATGAAAAGCTGGATATGAGCCGGCAATGTGCGCTTACAGCCCAGAAGGCCAACCATATCTTGGGCTGCATAAAAAGCAGCATGGCCAGCAGCTCAAGGGAGGTGATTCTGCCCCTGTGAGACCCCACCTGGAGTACTGCATTCAGCTCTGGGGCCCCCAACATAAGAAGAACATGGACCTGTTGGAGAGGGTCCAAAGGAGGGCCACAAAAATGAACAGTGATGGAGCACCTCTCCTATGAAGAAGGGTTGAGAGTTGGGGTTGTTCAGCCTGGAGAAGAGGAGGCTCTGGGGAGACCTTACTGCAGTATTTCAGTACTTAAAGAGGGCCTATAAGAAAGATGGACAAACTTTTTAGCAGGGCCTATTGTGATAGGACAAGGGGTAATGGTTTTAAACTAAAAGAGGGTAGAATTACACTAGATATAAGGAAGAAATTTTTACAATGAGGGTGGTGAAACACTGGAGCAGGTTGCCCAGAGAGGTTGTAGATGCCCCATCCCTGGAAACATTCAAGATCAGGTTGGACAGGGCTCTGAGCAACCTGATCAAGTTGAAGATGTCCCTGCTTACTACAGGGGGGGTGGACTAGATGACCTTTGAAGGTCCTTTCTAACCCAAACTCTTCTGTGATTCTATGATCCTGAGAAGGATCAAACTTCAACTACCTTATATTGTATCTGCACTGGGGCATTTTGCTTTTCACGTAGCAATGCTGGCAGCAAAGGGAGGGCTAGGAGAAGGAGAAACCCCAACAGAAGATGGGAGACATGGCAATCCAGTCCACCCAGTGTGCAGCACAGGCTGTGGCTGCTAGTGTCCCCATTGCTGTCACTCAGACACAGCCTGATCCCTCATTTTGCTTTCAGGGAGGACCTTGGGAAGATGACTTACACCACAATGTGCATCAAAGAGAGCTTGCGCCTATTCCCACCGGTTCCTTCTGTGTCCCGACACCTCTCTAAACCTGTCACATTTCCCGATGGACGCAGCTTGCCAGCAGGTCTGTTGAGTTTGTTCATCTCTCATGCTGCTGTCCATGACAAGTAGGGCATCCTTGCTAGAGCTGCTGGGGGGCTGGTGGGGCTTCCAGCCTCTCTTTTCTCTCCAAAGTGCTGTACAGGGCCACCACAGCTTGCCATCATAGTGAGCCCAGAGAAGGGTGGCCAGAGAGAGTCCAAGGATGTGCTCCAGGGCACTGTGGGGGTTCACAAAGCTCAAAGGGGACTTGCAGAGTGTTGTTCCTGGCCAAAAGTTCATCCACTGGTACCAAAAGGGGGCCCAGCTCTGAGGCCCCATGTGAGGGTTTCAGGAGGTGAGCTGCCTGGACAGGCTGGGCATCGTCCCTGCCAGATCTCCTGCAATAGCCCCTGCAGAGCCTAGGGAGAGAGAGCATCCTACAAACACCTCTCCTAGGTCTTCACTTAGAGGTATCATGAGCTTTTTCCTACTTTTCTTTTACAGGCTGCCAGGTTGGAGTGAACATATTTGCTATTCACAGGAACCGGGATGTGTGGGAGGACCCTGAGGTATTTCAGCTTTATAACAAGAAGGGGAGGATGATCTCTGAGCCCAGACATCCACTCACCTTGAACAAGGCAGCCTGTGACTCCCTGCCATGTTTTTTTCCCCTCTTATTCCAACAATCCATATCTAAATGCAAAGTTAATGAAGTCACCAAATATCCCAAAGGCTTTGGACATGACAAAGTGCTGGGAAAGGATGTCGAATAGTCTATCTTTATGCATGGTGACACAGAGATACTCAGACTGCTTTCAGCTACCCTGGATAGACTTAGGTCCCAGCGTGGTATGAGAAGTCCCAAGCCCTCCAGGCAGTGTGTGATTTGAAGCTGATATCTTAGAGGCTTCAAGGAAAGAAATAGCTGGGAAAATTGAAGTAGGGTGCACAGTTGCCTCTCTCCAGTGGCTGCCTGGAGAGCCAGGATCAAGTATCTCTGGACTGAAGGGACTCTGACTTGATTATTGCTGCCATGGATGATAAAACACCTGCAGGCATCTTGGGTGCTGTAGTGGGTGATCTGGGTATCTCCAAGAGGAAGATCCACACAGCCACCAATGCTCTCTTCTCATCCACCCAGTGGCTTTGTAGACTGTCAGCTGCAGCTACCCTAGGAGGAGCAGAGGCCACATCCAGCCCTACCTTGCGGACCAGGAAAGAACCTCCTGCTGCTCATATCAGACCAAACACTGACCAAACAGCCTTTGTTTCTCCCACAGATTTATGATCCCCTGAGGTTTTCTCCAGAGAACTTAGCACAGAGGCACTCCCACGCTTTCCTGCCTTTCTCTGCTGGATCCAGGTGGGACATCATTCATCTCTCTCCTTCCCCGTGGGTTGCCTTGCATGGGAGACCTAGCTCAGAGCCAAGCTCCTGAAGCTAATCCTCCCTCAGTGTCTATGAGCCAAGTTGGCTTGGCCAGCTTGGGCAGGCTTTCCATAATAGGATCTCCACCATGCTCCATCAGCTCCAGAGCATTTCCCACACCCCAAGCTCTGTGGTCATGATAGGGTTTCACACATTTTTCTTGTGGATTTGTGGAGATGTTTACATTTTCTGTTGCCTGCATTGGGAACACAGGCTCCCTTGTTTCAGGGTGAATACTCAGTGCACCTCAAAGCCAAACCGGGTCCAAGTCTCTGTGGTTCCCATGTTGTATCAATACACAGATGCAGGATACTGAGGTCTCAGTAACTTGCAAGAGGAGATACTCCACACAGAGCCAAAAATAATCTTTCTGAGGTGTCTGGGTTTTTAGCTGGATCCATGCAGCACTTTCTAGTGAAGTAAGCCCTGGTTCTTTCAATCTCATACCTTTTTTCAATGCTTATTAACAAAAAACAGCAATACCCCCCGCAGCAGAGCTACATGCATTTTGGTAGGGCATCAGGGGACTCCTAGATAAGATGTGGTGTCATCCTCACAGCAGCTGGAGGTCCCCCAGCTTGCACATGGGCTGAGCCCAGCTCAGGGGCAGTCAGGGATGAAGGCAGCAATTGCAGCATTTGTCATCTTCTCCCCAGGAACTGCATCGGGCAGCAGTTTGCCATGAATGAGATAAAGGTAGCGCTGGCCTTGACCCTGCTCCGCTTCGAGCTCTGCCCCAACCCGTCCATGCCTCCCACACTGACATCGCAGCTCATCCTCAAGTCCAGGAACGGAGTCCACCTGCATTTGAAGAAGATTCAGTGATCCCTTGGGGTACCAAAGCAGGGGGCAAGGGCTTTCCCAAGGCCCACCCTCCACCCAGAGGTTTGAGGGTGACCCAAACAGACCCACTCTGCCTTACCTCAGACCTCTCCCACATTAACCCTTGCCCTGCTGCCATTCAGGCACGCTGAGCCACCTCGCACACACCCCAAACCCAACAGGTCCAGGTCCCCTCCTTGCACGGGGAACAGCACTGCCGAGGGGGGTTCACAACACGGCTGTGACTCAGCCTTCACCTCTGCAGGCATCCTCCATGTCCTGCTCCTCTCCTCACCTCCAACCTGCACTTGCACGCTGTCTGGTGGGACTTCCGTCACCTGCCTGTGTATCTGCACCATTGCCAGTTCCCTGCTCAGGCATGGAAGCGAACAATGCCGGCATGGTTTGCACGGCTGTCTAAAGCCTGGCCACTGCCTGAGCACAACAACCCTTCTCTGTCTCCAGCCTGGGTGAGCCCGGGCAGGATAGCTCCTCCCTGCAGCCACAGCACATCCCCACATACCACCCTCCACGTTATTTCCCCTAACCTGTTCTGGGGCTGGCACCGTGCCCGCCATTATAGAGCTGAAGGCCAGTGAGGTTTTCTGCCCCGGCACTGAACTTCCTTGAGCTTAGGGTGCTCAGGAGCCAGTGCAGAGATGTATCACCAGCCAACCTGGAGAAAGCACTCACTGCACTGAAAACAATATGTGATCAGCCTTGTCCTCCTCACTGAAATGAGAATAAAGCTTGTAGAGCTGCTCCTCAAGTGCGTTTTGGCTTCCTTTGCATTTGGGGGGCCAAGGGGTACAGGATGAGTCCCAGCAGCCCATAGGCAAGGCTGTGCCCAAGGGTGCAGCTCTGCAAGTGTTTTCTCAAGCTGCAAGGGCTGTTTCAGCAGGTTTGCCCCCTGCTGAGGTTGAAGAGCCTGTTTCCACTCCTCCTGTGCCACTGGGAGTTTCTGTGGTAAGGAAGCAACTGAAATGATCTGAGATCAAACAAAGCAAAGCAGAAATCACCATGCCCCCTCCGAAATGCTGGTGGCAAGAACAAAATCAGCTTGCAAAAAAAAAAAAAGTCCCAAGAGGAAACATGAGTCTGTCTCAAGCCCTTTTCTGCAGAGGCTGAGAACTGACCGCTCAGCACATGAGTGAGCTGCCCAAGGGGTGCAGGTGAGTGCTGGCCCTGGCGTTGGGCTTGTTTTGGGGGTGCAGGGACCCACTGCAGGCCCTCATCCCAGCACCAGCCATAGGTGGGCTCCCAGGCCAAGGGGGACCATCTGGGTGAGCTGCAGGTCTGGGGTGGGAAACGGATCACTAGGTGGCAGTGGGAGACCCAGAAAAAACCCAAAGCCTTCCCTGGTCCCTGGCAAAAACCCGTGGGCTTGGCAGGAGCATGGCCAGGCTGAGCAGGGCAGGTGATGGGCCCCATCCCTGGGGGCATCCCAGTCCCTGTCCCCATCCCCACCCTCAGCTGTACGGGGCAGCAGAGCAGGCACTGCTCTGTCACAGTCCCTGCATGATGCTGGTACTACTCACAGCACAGGGAAAGCTTGTCACTGCAAGTTCCCCGTGGCACTCAGCAGGCATCAGGGGAAACTGAGACATGGAGAGCTGCATACACACCATGCCACAGTGAGAGACAAGGCTGTTTGTCCAGCTTTCACCCATGGCAATAGCATCACCAGCATCACTGCAGACACTAACAGCCAAACCCTGTCCATCTGTCTGGGCAGCTCACCTCTGCTGATGGCCAGACCAGGACAGCCAAATCTGAGCATCTCTCCATCTGAATAAACCCCCGCAGCCCCCTGCTCCCTGTGTCCACTGCCTGCTGCATCCTCAGTTTGAGAAACAAGACTCTAAGGCTGGATCTGGACCTTTGTTTTGGCTGTCTCGATACCTAACGGGACAGGAATGCTGTGAATAATGAGCAAGGTGCAGCTTGTATTTATTTTGCAAGGCAGCTGGAGACCAAGTTCCTCTTCTCCCACTCCCTCCCCTTCTGACCCCAGGAAGAGACTGGGTGCAGGCTGTGTAGGTGCTGATGCCACCATCCTTGCATTGCTGGTGGACTCAGTCTGGTCTCAAAGGTCAGACTCCAGCTGTCCTCCTCCCCAGCTGCAGCACAGCAAGGCCATTGGAGGGCAGCAGTTTGATGCAGCTTTTCATTACTGGCCCTATTTGTCAGACGTTTCAGCCACCAGTCTGGGAACAAGCAAGCCACCTTGCAGCTCTGCTTATCCACTCTCTGCCTTGTGGTCCAAGCAATGAGCTTGGGGAGTGCTTAGCCACAAAGACCCAGCCCAGTGGTGGGTTGCAAAGGAAACTAGGTGGCACTTGCAGATGTCCCTATGGCATCTTCCAGTCTGGGCATGGGGGGATAAGGCCAGAGCAGGAAAAGTTAGATCTGATGAGGACCCACAGCTGTTGCCCATCCCTGTCTCCGTACGATGCCCTGCTTGGCCTCCCAGACCTGTGTTTTGAGGCCATTATCCTAATCACTGCCATGACCAAGGCTGCTTATTTGGTTTCCAAGAGTCCTTCTGACTCTTACGAATGGCCAAACCCCAACCACTTCCAGCAGAGACCTTGCCCAGGGAAACCACTCTGGGAAATCTCAGGAAAGAGGAGAAACTACTGCCATTATTTAATGCATAAAAGGACCATTATTCCAGGCAGTTCTGATAATAATTGAGGTAACCTGAGTCAAACGGTTTAAAGTCTCCTCCCTGTTAAGAATCATGCTTAACCCAGGTTTGCAGTTTGAAGGACCAAATCTTTTGGGGGAAGATCTCGCAGTACCAATACATTGCAGAGCCATAATGCAGGGGCAACCAGAAGAAAATTCTTCCATTTTCAGCTTATCCAGGTCAAACCAGGCAACTCAAACATCCCCCCTGCCTTCAAATGCTGGCAGTTTCTGGACAGCAACGTGTTCAAGATAACCTCCTCTTCCAAGCCACCGCTAAACAGCTTTGAGAGCAGCAAAAAGCAGCGCGAGGAGCCGGGCAGCACCCAGTGACACAGATCTAATCGCCCAAGCATTTGCCCCAAATATTTCCCTGCCAGTCAGTGACATTTCTGCGCTGTCTCAACTCTCCCTCCATCACCATGGCTACAACAGCCACCAATCCACTGGCGAGTCCTTGCAGGGTACCACCAAACCCTCTGGGAGATGCTATGAGAGCCAGCCCCTTTGGCAAGGAGACACTTTGGGGACCCCGGGACAGCCCATAGCACCAAAAATTCCCCTTTTTCTCCCTTCCATCCTCCTTTTTATTTTCTCTTTTTATTTTTTTCTTCTTTTTTTGAAGCACAAACAATGGAGCTAAAAGGTTGGGTATCAGGCCGATAATCATGAATGACGTGTCGTTATTACACACCACACATTCATTATCTCCCACTCCAGCCATGTCACAGGCGGCTGGAGGAGGGCAGATAACGGGGTGCCTTCATGCAGATGGCTTATTATCAGGATGTTCCAGGAGGGGCTTTAAGACAGTTAGTGATGCTGTTTGCCAGTTAAAGATTAGAGACCCCAGAGAATAATTAACAATCCCAAAACCCAGTTTTTCTGCTGGATTCTTTTGCTTTCTCCCCCCTCCCCCATCCTCTTTAATCTATTCACTCTAGCAGGTGTAATAAAGCGATAAGGACAGGCTCCGGGGATGTTTGTTTGGCTACTACGGGTGTATAAACCAACAATGGATGGTATTTTACTTCTGCCTTTCAGTGGCTTGAATCAAGACCAAAAACTTTGCGGCCCCCTTGCCCACACACAGCCACCCCTATGTGCCATGCTCCCAGCTCCCACCTGAGTGGCTGGGCTCCTTCCCTGGCCTGAAGGACTGCAAGGGTGGGACAGGCTCCCTTTCTGCTTCTGGAGATCCAAAGCACATCACTGGGTGTCAAGATGCCCAATGCCAGGACATAAACCCCAGGCTACGTTGCTCCGGCCCAAGGCTGGAGCTGGTGGTCCTTCCAGCAGTGGTTTCCCTTCATACAGCAAGTCTTTAATTAAACTACCTTGGAAAAATTGATACGGAAGGTGTCTACCTGCCCAAGGTGCTCCAGGGTTGTGGTCGCAGCTGGAACAGAAATGTCTTAAACCTCCACGGCTAAAGAGCCTCAGGAGACATCATGGAAGCATCAGAGTAAAGGCACCCTGTTATCTGGGGGTCCAAGAGATGAGCTGCACCCTCCTAGGCCATAAGGAACAGTTGTGATACATCTTGTAACCAGGTGGTAATGCAAAAAGACCACCCTGAATACCTTCTGCCCAAAAGGAGACTATTCTGTCCACAGCAGGTCCCAACCCTGAACACCTTCCTGAAGCCCAAGCTTCAGAGACACTGGCATTATGGAGTGGGGGGTAGGATGGGGTACCCACGGGCATCCTTCCCCTTCATTGGTGGGCGTGGGGTGACTTGTGAAGGACACAGTCATCCCCTGTGTTACACGGAGAGAGGTGCTGGGAAGGATTTGGTCCCTGGGCAAGTGTGCTTAGGGCCCTTCAGAGGGGTCACAGAGGCTGTTAGAGGTGCCCATCACCTGGGGGCTATCAGGTACAGCCCTGGCTCACAGGGTCAACGCAGTGGGTACAAGCATTGGGACGCCAGAAGTCGCCTTCCCGATCACGCTCATCCTGCTGGCGAGGGATAAGACAGCATTGTGCTTTAAAGAGCATCCCCGACCCTATCAGTGAGAGATGAGATATCCTAATTATGGCAGTACAGGCGAGGATCTGGGCCGTATCAGCTAGAACAGAAAGGTAAACAAGAAATATAACAATGGACCCTTAACACTCATTAGCTGTGTCAGATAATACCTCACTTTTCTCCCTTTGGGGCTTAAAATCTAATTAAGATTTTCCAACAATAAATTTCATTTATGCTTTCTTCCTTTTGTTCTTTTTAGGATCACACCAAGAAGCAGCCATGAGCCAGCTGCACAGCTCGTGGGAAGGCAGCCCGCTTCACACAGCCAGCCTTGGGTCGTGCTTGACGGACAAGGGAAACTGAGGCAGGACAGCATCACACACTGTGCGGAGGTGAGGTCCCTCTGGGGACGTAACACAGTGGCTCTTGCAAAACATGTTTTCCCCAGGAAAGTGAATTATGAAGGGGCACTGGCTGGGATAAGGCCAAGCATCAAGGTTCCTGGGCTAGCCCAAAATGTGCAGCGTTAAAGCTCCATCCCTTTGCTTGCTTGGACCTATGACTGCAGAAGGGATCCACGGGGAAAGGGACCCACTGAGCCCCCAGCACACCTCCACTCCAAACCCACACCCAGGCACTGCTAAGGGAATGACTCGGGCATTCGTCACATATTCAGGGTGTGCACAGGGCAGGGAATAAACTCCCGCTGTTACTCATTATAAAGATGCTGTTTCTAACTCCTCTTGCAACTAAGAGGTAAAAATTAATGGGTTCCCCCCTTTCGCCACACCTCCAGCCCAAGTGCTGATGCAGCAGGAACATGCAATGACTAACCCTCCTTAAACCCTGCTGAGCAAAGCATTACCACTGAACTCCGGGGAGCTTGTTTTTTCCAAACCAGCGTGACGTTTGGCACCTGCAAGAGAAAAGTCAGGGGAGCAGCATCCTTCAGGGCCATGAGTGGGGAGGTCCAGGTCCCAGCCTGGGGCTGGCTCAGCCTCCAGCTGCCCAAGGGAAGGTGGTAGAAGGGAAGAGCTCTGACATGATGCTGGGGATGGCAGCTGTCACGCCTCTGAACCTGAGGGCTTGACCCCTCCAGCCCTTCTGCCTGTTTTCTTCTACCCCAATTTCTCAACTGGAGCCATGATTTCTCAATGCCGAGTCTTGAGGGAATTTTCAAAACACTTCCCTATATGAGGCTTTTCTGAGAGTTGCCTTTCAGGGTTGGGTCTGTTGCTGGAAGGCTCCTGTTTTACTCCTATGCCCAAATTTTTGTGTCACAACCCACTAGAGACATCAACAGCTTCACCTGCGGGAAGTGCGAGGGTGGCTCATGGCAAGTAGTGGCACCAGGGACCGTCTCCAGCTCCCTACTCTGTCCTAGAGAGTTCCTAGAGGTGGGTAGTGGCCCGTTTTGGGCTCACCTCCCCACCAGGACTGTCACATCTTCGCTTCGGGGAATACCATCAGGTTTTGTGCTGTAGGAAGACAGGGCGTTTTGCAAGCCCCTGCCTTGGGAAGAAGCCTGCTGCCTGTGCCGTGCTGAGCAGCACCTCCTCCAGGGCAGGCTTGGGGCTTCTAAGGTCGCTGGCAAGCACAGAGGAGCAGAGAACAGCCCTTGCAGCAGGAAAGCCCTTTCAGGGTTGTGTTGAAACACACAGAGCAGGAGCTCTGCTAGTGAGAGGCAAAGAGGCACCTCCAGCCCTAATGCCCCTCTGCTGGGTTCTGGCACTGCTGCCTGCAAATGAGCCTCCAAAGCACCTTCTGAGCAGAAGCCAGGGCAAATCCCAGATCCAAACCCATCACAGCTGCTGTTTCACAGCAGGTCTAACATTTCCCCTTGCCTCAGTGCTCAGCAAAAAGTGAGAGCAAGAGGTGGCTCAGGCACCTGATGTCCTCCTGCCACCTCCTCTCCCTTGCATTTGCACCACCCCTAGCACAACAAAGACCCCAAACCATCCTGCTCTCCCCAAATCCAGGGCTACCAGGGGCTGCCTCTTAAAAAGAACAACCCCATCCCTCCCAGTCCTGCTCCACCTGCAGCCCCTGGGCTGTTCTTGATTGCAGAGCCCTTTAACTCTTTCCTCGCTGGTCAGGGGCACGACTCCACACACCACTTGGGCAACTGATGTCCCAGGGAATGCCAAGGTGTTACAGGTCTTTCATTTCAATCTGTAAATGCCACAGCTTGGGAGCACTCCTTGCCCCACAGTGGCCCCAGCGCTGTCCGTGCCACAGCAAAAAAAATGGACCCTGGTTAATGAATAGCCTGTCAGGAGCAATTTGCACCAGGGCCAGCTGCCCCTGGGAGAGCCAGCACTGCCCCAGAGCAGGACCCAGCCACATCCTGGCAACACCAGTAGGTGATTGCCATTTGCAGCCTCCAGCCCTGGGAATGGTCCACAGTTGGCTGTGGGTCTGCACCCTGTGGCCAGTGACATTCAGGGAGCACTGCCTTTCACCTGTTAACCAGTGCTGGGAAGTGCTGGGTTGGTGCCGTGCCTCAGTTTCCCCATCTGGTAAATGATGCTCACCTCCCCGTAAGGTCCTTTGTGGCTCTGGGGCAGCCCAAATGCTGAGCAAAAAAATGCTCCACCTTTTTCTCTCTCCTTTTGACACACAGACACACACAAAAGTATTCTTGGCTTCATCCGAGTGAGGAAATAAGAGATGGAACCTACCCAGGAGGGATCACGGGGGAGATGAGGATGCTGACCTCTGTCTAAGCACCCTTCCCACCCCTACACCACCTTCCCTGGTGTCCTTCCCTTCCCGAACTGCCCGAAGGCTGGGAGTGCTGTGAGATGCCAGAAAGTCCTTTGGGTGATTAGCAAAACGACCCTCTTTGCTGTTATAGGGGCAACAATTCTCTTTACTGCTCACAGGGAAGTTATATACAGGGGAGAAGTTTTGTTCTAACATTAAAATGCATGGAGTAGGTCATAAAAAGGAGGGTGAAACAGGGAGAAGAGAGTTGGTTTTCCATCAGCAGCTCCCCGGAGAGCGGCTGGGGGTGTGGGGAGGTCCTAGGCACCCAGTGGGGACCCCTCCATGTCTGGAGCAGGTCATCACCCCCCTGAGACTGGGGACGTCAGCCTTGCCGACCAGGTGGGTGACTGCCGGGCAGGAGAGGTGGCACCTCCAGACCTCTCCTGGGGACCGATGCCCACGTGGACACCAGCCCCCAAGGCAGAAGAGCACATCTCGCAGGTGGGAAGGGAAAAGATCGGGAGATGGTGGTGCCGTGGAGAGGTCAGGGAGTCAGGGAGCCACAGCACACCGGGAGTGCCGGTGCAGAGGGTCCCTGCAAAAATGCCCATTGCAACTGCGGGAAGCAAAGTGAGAGGAGGAAGGTCAGCCAGCCAGAGTGCCTGCTACATGGCGGTGGTGATCACCCTCTCCTCAGGCTCCAGGGTGTTCTCGTAGGCGTGCTGGCTCTCTTTGGACCTGCGTCGGGAGGGAGAAGCACAGCGGTGAGCTCAATCCCAGCAAGACCAGCCTCCCCAAAGCCACCACCGGGGCCCTGACCTTGCTGGTGCTGGCTGTGCATGGAGTGAGGGGTGAGGTGGGGAGGGCAGCAGGGTTCCCTCTGCCAGGAGGAAAGCCAAGCATGGAGTGGGAACTGCTCTGATTTCTAGTGAGGGCTGTTTTGACGGTCAACATCTGTGTGGTGACCTATGGCCACTTCTGGTGGTTTTCTCTGTTTGGAAGGCATGATGTAGTGTAAGAAAAATGTGGTGTAGCAGGTTGCAAGGTGGTGGATGGACCATGGGGCTCAACTGCAGGGATAGGGAGAGACTGGGGAGGAGGCGATACTCCCTCATTGCCTTCTCCTTAGCCTGGTGGAGAATAAAAGCCCCCACACCAGGTGCATGGGATACGTGAGACCCCGAGTCGGAGGGACCATGGCTCTGCATGTCTGAGCTGTCCCCAGGGGGACAGAACAGAGCCTGGGATCCATGGGAAGGTGGTCTGAGCAAGTCCTTCACCTGAAGTCAGCTGCAGCAGTTAGGTATTTCCCTTCATGGCCGTTGGACATGACAGCCTCCTGCTTGTCCTCGATGTTCACCACTGTCTCGACATTTTCCCTGGAAGGGGGAGAAGAGAGGAGCTGAGACAGAGCAATGGAGGGGTCATACCAGGGAGTATCTCGCAATGGTGATGGCAGAGAGGAAGGGACTGCTCCGACACCCCAGAGTCAATAAGGGACCTGGCTGTGTGATCCTGGCCTCAGACAGCCAGCTCAGCCTCCTTCCCAGCAGGACAAGAGCAAGGGGAGACACCATCGTGGCAGGTTTGCAGAGACCATGCCTCGACACTGAGTGCCAGCCCCTGTCTCTGGAGCTGATACTCCTGGTGACCGGCTGGCAGCCAGCAAGACTCATTTGTCAATATGTGGGATTGTTTTCTCCTGTTAACTGGTTTTTCCAGTCTCCTCCTATGTAATCTGTTGCAAAAGAAATGTCATGGAGTCTCTGCCAGTGCCACAGCCCTGGGTCAGGAGGGGTGCACATGTGCGCATCCGCGCCTGCAAAGCTGAGCTGCTTTCTCTCAGATGCGGGTTTGGATCACCCGCAGAAGGAACCACGGGGCAAGGGACCAGGTGTTTGACCTAGCCGGAGCCTAAAAGCACAGCTCTGGAGCAAGCCCATGGCCTGAGTGGCACCAGGGGGGCTTAGCTGCTGCGAGTGGGTGCAGGTCCACCCCGCGTGCACATCCCTGCCTGCTCCAGTGCTCACCCAAGGGCAATTTCAGAGGCTTTTCCAAGGAACCGACTGGCATAAACAGGCAACGGTTTGAGCTGATAGCTGCTGTCACAGTGACAGCGCAGAACTGGCAGTGCGCCAGGCTGCCGAGCCTCGCTGCCTGCTCTTCTGAAGAGAGGCCAGATTAATTAAAACAAGCCGTCATCCCCCACCTCAAGCCCTTCTCAACATCCTCTGCCTCTGGGCTGGGAAGAGGCAGCTGGGCATGGGCAGAGGCGGGAAACACCATCCCTGCCTCCCACTCCATGGACTGGGGGCTCCTCCAGTTTGAGGAGAAAGGTTTCTCTTTGAGAAACAAAGACTGCAGTTGCAAATCAGACCATATAAATACATATATGTATACACATTACATTTTGCATCGGCCCTGAATGCAGCCCAAAGGGCCTCCTTTAAATGCATTTGGGGCAGAAGCTGACCTGTTGAGCATTGGGGTACACTCCAAGTCACCACCTCCTCAGCCTGCAGAGCCTGCAGGGATGTGCAGATACAAAAAGACGCCCGCAACTTTGGGTGCAAAGCACCAGTGCAGAGGAATTGGGAACTGGGCTATAGGGCACTTTTGCTTTTCATCCCCTGTTGACTTTGGGCTCAGGTTCAAGATCATATTGCTGCAGCTTAGCCAGTTAGCCTGAGCAGGAGCAATAGCCTGTGGCTTTGCTCAGCCAGCAGTGGGCAAGAGGTAACCGATCCTACAGAGCTTTTTTCTGATGGTTAAGGCCACCTTGGTCGCCTGTGCCATGGGCTCTGGGCAGAGAGTGCTGCCACGGCTCAGCTACCTCCCTCTTCTCCCAGCTCTTCCCAGTGACTTCTGCTGACTTGGCTTGGTCTGCTTTGCAAATTAAGCTGTTTGGGGCTTGTTTTCTCATAGATATAATGCACCTGGGAACTGCACCCCCAAATCTGTAGGAAACTAGGCTCAGGTCAGCCCCCCGAGACAAGTGCCCACATAAAGCAGCCATGATGCTGCAGCTCTCCCATCCCCAGCACAGCGCTTCCTCACAGCAGCATCTGAGTGCTCTGCTCGGGGGTGCCCCTGTGCTGGGAGCAGCAAGGATGGATGGTGCACACTCACATCTGGCAATAAGTAACAGGGAGCGGAGACCAGCACAGGGAGTCTTTGCTCTCCCTGCCTGGCTCCTGGAGTAGTGATCACAGTGTTCCCAGCCCTGGCACGGGGACAGAGGCAGCTGGAAGTGACCCGTGCAGAGGCAGCTAAGCCCAACCCAAAGCACCCCCCAGGGCTCCCACACTTACACTTTCTCCTTACACCAGAACCTATTGACCACAAAAGCAATGGCCACCAGGACTAGAAACACAACCACTGCGATGACACCCTGCGACCATGGCTGGAGACTGCCCCGGGCTGCAGAAAAAAAGAGGACACATGTTAGAAACACATCCTCAGGCTTTATCTGCTTGGCCAAGCTTCTCCCATCCAGCTTCAGCAATGTCCAGCCAAAAGCTCAGTCCTGCAAAGCTGAGCAAAACATGTTGCTGTTAACCTGGGCTGACTTACCTAAGCGATACCAATGAAATAAAGTGCAAAGAACAGCAGTTTTGTTGGCATTTGCATGTGGAGCATGATGCCTTGCAGCTTCGGGACCCCATATATACATATATATATATATGTAGGCAGTGGGGCACAGATTACTCTAGGGTGGGGGACAAAGAGCTGGGGGACATGGAGGGATGATGTTTGCCCAAAGTGGCAGGGGAAAGAAGGCAGAGGGGCTTCAGCAGACTGTTTATTCTCCATCCCCAGATGCCACAGACATTGTTCCCACATTATATTCCAAATACTGCCCAGTAAAATAAGGATCCCACAACAGGGACAGTGTCACTCTCACAGCAAACGGTTGCTGGCATGGATTTCAGTAAAATCTATCATTCAACAAGTTTCCAGAGCAGCAAGCTGATTTATGATGGGAAATTGAAGGCTGAAGTGTTCAGAGCAACAGCCTCCAGTGCAAAGGCCAGGCAGGGCTGGTGGGGTGGGGGGGGTGGGGGGTAGTTGAGAGCTGACCACAGCATCCCTGGCTCCCCCCAGTGTGGGATGGCTTCATAGATTCATTTGTCTCTAGGTGGGCTCAAGTGGTGATGCAGGCATGGGCGGGAAGGCTGTGAGACATATTCCTGGATGCAGGAGGATCTCAAGGGCATGGCAATGAGAAGAGGAAACCTTGTCCCAGTCCTTGCTGGGGCTGCTGTTCCTCACCTCCTAACAGCTCCCAATGGCTACTCAGATGGATTCAAGCCCATCCTTAAGTGTTGTCCTGAATATCAGCATTCACATCAGCACCGAAAGGAGACCTTGTCCATGCAGACACATCCCTGCAGAACTTAATTTTTTTTATTCAGGCACAGCTTTTCTCTTTCTGCTGATTGAAACACCAACCCTTGCACATAGACAAGGTCCCTCTGCACGGGCAGATGGGGGCAGGTGGAGGATGTTCTTCGCCAGCCCCAGCATCAACCTCAGACCCAGTCCCTGCCACTGGCACCCACAAAGAGGACCTGCCCCAGAATGAGTGCATTGGTACTCCAGTCTGAATGGGGAACCACAAATAATCTTTACTAGTGACAATAAAGGTGGGCTGTATGTTCCACGTGTGCAAACTCCTCATCCATAGCCAGCTCCACGCCCACTCCACTGCTGCTGACAGCCCTCATCTCCTTCCTCTGGTTTTGGGGAGGGGGACTGTCCTCTGTTAAGGTCTCCAGCTCCTTGAATCCTTACTGCAAGAGGCTTTTATTTAAAAAAAAAAAACAACCAAACAAACAAAAAAACCCCCACCAAACCAAAACACAAAACAAAGCTCTTCTTTCCTCTTGGAAGTGAAATCAGCCTGGCCAACTGATTCACTGCCTGTGCCGGTCCAGAAAGTGGTGGCACCCCCAGGAGAGTAGCTGGGAGACCAGCCCTGAGCAACAGCCTTCAACCCATCCACCTCCCCGCAGAGACACTTGTCTTGTTTATTGCAAGGTCCCGGGGCCAATACTCAAGCGGGAGGAATTCAGGCAGAAATTACCTCTTCTATCAGCAAGTTTTGGCTGAAATCCCATCATATCAGCAGGCTGCTGGTGGGGGTACCAGCGGGGCGGGGTGGTGAGGAAGAGCAGAGCTTGGTCCCCTCCTGCCCCACCTGACTGGCAGGAGATGCTCCTGCCCCTGCCGCCCACCACCCCCGTGGGTGCAGCTCCAATTGCCTCCACCTATTGCCTCCAGGCTGAGCTTTGGCCTGTTTTGCTTCCTCCCTGGCTCTGCCCTTGGCTGTTATCTCAGCCACAATTATTTATTAGTTGTGGTTTATTTTTCCTGCCAGGGTTTCCAGCCTAAGCCTAGGAGGGGATGGTTGCATCCAGCCCTCAGTAAGGTTTCTTCTGCTGGGGTTAAGGGAGTTTAAGGTCAACTGGGGAATGAAGTCAGCGATAACTGAAATCGCCAAATTTGCATCTTGTGGTCCTTGAGCAAAGGGGGTGAGAAGATAAGTGGTAGGAAACATCTTCCAAGCAGCCAAGCTCAGGAGGTACTGTCTGGTTTTGCAAAGCAAACCTTACTCAGACAGCTGTTTCCACCAGATTTCAGAGCATCCACAGCCAAAAGGAAAACTACCAAACCAAAACCATGCAGTTCTGGCTTTGAGAGACCACGTAGAGCCTGGCTGCAGGGGGACATGAAGATGGCAGGGGAACCAGCTAATGCCTCTGCATCAGGCTGAAATACCCCTGTGGGCATGGGGAACTTGCATGGGCATAAGAAAGGAGGCATGGGAACCAGGCTGAAGCAAGAACTTGATAGCATATTCTCGGGGGTTGGGGGGGGTGACTATGCAGATGGCAGCCTTGGGGGGCACCACCTGGCTGGAGCCCCACCGGAGCATACCTTGCTGCCCTGCCAGGAGGGATGGACAAAAGAATGAGTCTCGCCTGTGGAAATGGGGCTGTATTCCTGGAAAAATGCTTTACCGGGGACGTCCCTCCCAGGGCAGTCAGTTCCTCAGGCTCTGCCACCTCCTCTCTGTTTCACTCCTTGGCAATGGTGTGTTTTTCCCTCCCAAGCAAGATCTTCTAAGCCAGAGTAAGCAATGTGGGGTCTGCACATCGACAGATGTGTGTCTGTGCATCTGCAGCTACAAATGAGACCAAGGGAAGTGCCAAGGCCAATATAAGCCCTTGCACGTGCTGTAACTCCGTTTCCATACTCAACAGCTGGTTTGAATACACAGATTTGCTTTTTGATACATCTTCCCTGAGTGCTTGGAAAGCATCAGCTGGCCCCTGTCTTTTCCGCTCTCTGTGGAAGCTCTACCAGGCTCTGAATTGTCATTAAAGGCTTTTTTTTTCTCTTTCCAGGCAACAGCAAAACTTTCAATCCTGCTGACAGTGGAGACCCCAGACTGTTAAATCCTCAGCAAGTTGGTAAACAAATACAGGAAGAGCGGTCAGGGCTGGGGCATCAGAAGGAGAAGGGGGGAGGGAATTTTCCAGGACTTTGGCAGCATCAGATAGTTTTAATTACTCCTCGTTATTTCTAGCGTTAGACAAGTCCTTCCACAAATTTCCTAAAAATAATGCCCTAGCTGTAGGAAGTTTGTCTATTCAGTCTTCAGGAAGGGAACAGGAGGGCAATTTGCAGAGGAAAATATTTGCTCACTCACCTCGGCAATGCTCAAAATTACAGATTAACAGGAAAACCTGTGAGCTTGGGGAGCACCGCTTACCCAGGGACAAGAGGGAGAAGGAAGAAAGAAAGAAAGAAAAAAAGCCTTAAGAAAACAGATTACTCATCTCGGTGCACAGTCCTACCAGAGGTAAATCAGAGCTGCTTTATCTCTGTGTAAGCTGGAGAAATAAACCTTGGACGGTAGTTTTAGCCTTTGGCAAAACAGGTAGAAAGTTTCCGTGCCCCGGCTCCGCCAAGACCTCCCAACCCACCGGACACCCACCCGTCCCCATTGCCCGCTGATGTGAAGCCGGAGCTAAATAAAGCTCGGGCAGGAGCTGGGACGTTTTTTCTCTTCCCAAGAGGCTCTCCCACGGGTGTCCCTCGTCCCCAGAGCCTCCTCACTGAGCAGCTCCCTCCTGCTTGCCTCTCGGCGCGCCTTCCTGCCTTCCCCCTGCCTCAGTTTCCCCAGGAGGCCAGGCAGCTGCCTGCACTTACCTTCCTGGCAGCAGGCAGGCTCCAGCCCCAGGAGGAGGAGGAGGAGGAGGAGGCAGCGGGCAGGCATGGCAGCAGGCAGAGCCACAGGCTCTCGGGGAGCAGAGGAGCAGCCGAGCGCAGTCCCTCCTCGCAGGGCGCTGCGCTTGGGCACGCAACCCTCCCACAGGAATGAGCGCTTGGTCAATTATCAAACGTATTAACGAGGGAGGCTGATGCTCACACCTGGTTGTTCAAATCCTGCTGCGGGCAGGGGTGGAGGGAGGTGCCTCTTTCTTTCTCCCGCGGAGGCTGGCAGGGAATTTGGGACACGGTGACTTGAACCTGACCGTCCCTGTAGGGCGTGGAAGGGGACTCAGCCACAAAACATTTGTGTTGGCCCAGGAGGAAGAAACCGCGACCAGATGGGTCAACCTCCTCCCCAGCATGGCTGCGGTGCTTGGGGAACGTGGTTGCAGAGGAGCGGGGCGTCCCCCGAGACCCCCTCCCCACAGCAGGAGAGCCAGGGGCTCCAGCGACGTCCCAGCTCTGACCCCCATTCCCACCCCGCGGGACCCCAGGGGATGCGGGGAGCTGCCCGGCATGGCCCCCCTCGCTTCCTTGCTCTTTTCTTGTCAGCGAGTGTCATTAACAACCCAGCAAAACACATTTGTGGCTTAAAAACGTTCATTTAATAAACCAAACTCAATACCTTCCACCTCCAGTACCTTGTTTCATGGAGAGACTGTTAAACAGAGCAAACACAGCATTCATTAAAATGAATTAAACAGGGCTGTTTCCAAATTTTCTTTGACACCAGAAGAGGTAGAAACACCCAAAGACCTGCAGCAGATGCTGCAGGATTCAGAAGGTTGCAGGTCCTGAGATAAGCAGCTTCCCAGCCCATGCCAGGTTGGGATGGCTGACAAACCCACCCCGCAGGAAGAATAAAAGCTATTTGGTTTCACAGCTGCACAACTTCAGCTACTCCTGAAGGAAATTTTAAAATTGTGAGCCAGTGGTTCCATCATCACTCTCCTCATGGCGTGTTGTAGCATCTCTGTAAGCCCAGCCCCACAGGGCCACTGAGCATCCTCCTCGGCAGCATCTGAGCTCCTGGCCTCTGGGTCTGGCAGCCCCCCCCCAGGGACCCCTGGGTGCTGGGTCCCCATGCAGGCACCCACAAGGGACCCACGCTCAGGAATGTGCAGCACCCTCTGGAATACATACCCACTGGTGCAGGAATGTCCTCCTTCATCCCTCCTCTTTCCCCTGGATGTAGAATAATGTCATTTATCCTGAAAACAAGCCAGAGCTGGCTTGAGCTCTACCAGACTGAAGGCCAGTTCCTGGCTGTCTCAGAGATTCCTTTCCATGGCCAAATGCTCACCTGCAACGTGGGATAATCCCATTCCCAACCCTGCTAATTTTTGCTTATAGACTCTGTAGGGCAGAGACTGTCCCACTGCACCCACCAAGGAAGTGGCACGACAGGGACCTGCCCATAATAAGGCCCTATAAAAGCAATCTAATCCTGTTACAGAGAAAAAAGAATGGCTTGTGAAGAAATAAAAATGAGAGTGAACTTTGGGTTCCCCATGACTTGCTTCCATGTTATCTATCCAGGAAAGCAGGCAAATCTTGCGATCTTTGCTGCCTGCTTGTTGCTCGTCCCTTAGCAAAAGTCCAGCAAAAAAACCCCTAGTTATTTAGAGCAGGAGGCTTTATCAGCAGATCAGAAGTCCTAGAGAAGTCAGTCCTGCTTGCTGCCCTTGGAAAATTCAAGGGCCGAGACATTTCTCTGCTATTGCTATGCACCCCCAGTCACGCCTGGGGCTGCAGCAGGTTGCTCACAGGGTTCCTTCTGGTCCTCCTCTACGTGTACTCCGGGTTGTCTTCTCACCCCAGGGCTCTGCCCAGCCCAGCTCCAGGGACCCTGGGCTGATTTCTCAAAGATAGGGATGTCTCAAGGATCCACCCGTAATCTACAGTGTGTTGGGGTCACGACAGACCAGAACCCGAGATGAAGGCAGGGCTGCTGTGACTTCCAGACAGGGGTCTTGCTCTCAGCTCCCTCCTGAGGAGCAAATAACACTTTACCATTGCTCATTCCCACATTTATCAGAAATTTAAGGAAATTTAATTGTTTGGGGCTTGCTGATGAGGCCAGGGAATTGCTCATTTGCTTATCTCAAAGCTCTCCTGTGTTCCAACGCATCTTTAGCCCCAGGCAGCTATTAGGAAGGTATGTGCTCTTGTGGCCGCAAGCTCCCTGCTTGGTTGCGTATCCCTGGGTCCGGCCTGGGGGAATGAGAAATAGCAAGTCACTGTAATGGCAGCAGCCTTTTTGCAGGGGCAAAGTCCAAAATTTCAGCAAATAATTTGCTATACGGTTTCTCCTTTTGTCATTCTGGCCATGGCTTGGGACCTGCAGACATGACAAGTTATGTTTCTGCTGCAACACATTGGAAATCTTGCTGTTTCTCTCATTTAAGCCTTCAGCATCACCCAGTCATGGCGAGTCAAAGCCTACAGGTCTGTTTTATGAGTGAGGGAAACTGAGGCACAGACAGGCAAATCACCCTGGCAGCATTTAGTCAAACCCAAGTGGAGCCAGAGCCATCTCAGTTCTCTAGGTTGTGGTTTAACCCCAGCCAACAACTAAGCACACGCAGACTCTGCACTCACTCCTCCCACCCCCCAGTGGGATGGGGAGGAGAATCAGAAAAAAGTAAAACTCGTGGGTTGAGATAAGAACAGCTTAATAGGTAAAGCAAAAGCCACATGCACAAGCAAAGCAAACCAAGGAATTAATTCACCACCTCCCATCGGCAGGCAGGTGTTCAGCCATCCCCAGGAAAGCAGGGCTCCATCACACGTAACGGTTACTTGGTAAGACAAAATACTGTAACTCTGAACATCCACCCCTTCCTTCTTCTTCCCCCAGCTTTATATGCTGAGCATGATGTCATACAGTCTGGAACATCCCTTTGGTCAGTGGGGATCAGCTGTCCCAGCTGTGTCATTCCCCCCCCCCCAACTTCTTGTGCCCCCCCCAACCTACTCGCTGGTGGGGAGTTGTGAGAGGCAGAAATGTCTTGGCTTTGTGTAAGCACTGCTCAGCAATAGCTAAAACATCTCTGTGTTATCAATACTGTCTCCAACACAAATCCAAAATATAGCCCCATACTACCTACTATGAAGAAAATTAACTCTATCCCAGTCCAAACCAGCACACCCTCACAGGGACCAGCGTAAGTAGTTGCCAATACAACAGGTCTTGCATAAAGCAGGTCTTGGAATTTCAGGATTTATGCTGATGTCCTCCAAAAATTGGCATTTTTTCCCCCTAAGAAATATGTCGCTTTTAGCCAAAATTAACATTTGCTCAAAGCAACATTCCTGAGCCTAAAATGTGTTCCTGGGTGATATGGCTCAGAGCACAGATGCCAGTTCCTCTTTGAAAAACGTTGTGGGGCTCTGTGTTTTAATGGAGGTTATTTTTCTTTCTCTTTCAGTTCCTTCCTTCCTTCATCCCTCCTTCCTTCCGTCTTTCATCCTCTCCATCTCCTCCCCCTCTCTCAGAAAGAGCCATAAAAATAAAAATATGAGAGCAAGCCTAAACATCCCCTAAAGAAGAGATTATATTTTTCCTAGAAAAAAAAGTAATGATGAATGTGTTACGTTTCAATAGCTGCTCCAAAAAGAAAAGAAAAAAACAAAAAAACAAAACACACACAAACCCAATTCTTAATTGCTTGGGGTTTTTGACATTTGCCATCAAACCCAGATATTCCTTGCTTGCCCCAGAATTCTCTCATTTCCCATTGACACTGGCTTTCAAACCCTGCCTGGGATGGATGCTGCTGGGGGAGAGCCAGGAGCTACAACTGCTATGAAAAGGGCATTTTCTTGGCCCAGTGTGCCAGTGTGGCTAAATGGCGGCTGAAAAAGCCAGCCCCTTCTCAGGCTTTTTGTCCATCACAGCTCTGTACCCCACTTGCCCTCTTTAAAAATGCCTTCAAACAGCAATACATTTTCTTGTTTATGTGCTGATGAAAACCCTGATGTCGATGGTGTGGCAATGGGGCATGACCCCACACCAGCCCCATCCTCCCTCCCCAGCCAGGGCTTCGGTTGGGCCATTTGGTCCCCTCCTGCACACACACACAGGGACAAGAATAAAAACACCTCTTGGCATTTTATTAGACATTTTATTAGACCATTCATGAATCCCCCAGGGCTGATGCTAATTGCAAGCCTTGAATAAGCAACAGGAAGAGGGGGGGTGGCATGGTGGTGGCTGTGATCCCTCCTGGACACTGGTTTGGGGAGGATGTGGATTTTCCCCTTCGCCTCCCAGGCAGTCTGGATGCCCCAGTGGCATCAGCCAGGACCGCTCCTGGCAGGACACTCGCTGGGAGCTGGTACCCAGCAGCCATCTGAGATGGGTTCCAGACATGTCACCAGCATTGGGCACCAGGTATGCCCTTCATTCTCCCTTGACATAGGGTCAGTAGCATCACCACAGCCCATGCATATTTCATGGGACCCTCTGGATGATGTTTTTTACACCAGTTGATTTTTGGCTCAGATCTCTGGGCAGCACCATCTATGCTGGGGCCTGATGCTGCTGCTCTGTACATCTAGGGGCAGCAATGGGCTCTCTCCTCTATCCAGCTGCCTGTTTGCACACAGATGCCAGGATTTGTCTTCTCTGAGCCCCCTGCTCCTCTGCCTCTGGAGGACCCCTGTTTGATCCCTCCATAGCTGCCAGGGATCTGACGGCACATTCACAGCAGCCTCAGGCCCTGCAACCTTGGAAAATTAGGCTCAGAAAACACCTACCTGGTCTGCCCCACCTTGCCCTCAGCTGGGAGGAATCAAACTAAAAAACCCTGAAATAAGAAGGAAGTCCACCTGCCTTATTGCTGGGGATGAGCCTGCATCCGTGCTACTCCCTCGGCTTTCCCATCTGTTCAGAGGGCATATTGCACCCCTAATCAACTCTGAGCACAGGGGCAAGTGCCACTGCATTGCTGGAGTGGCAGATAGCCGGGATCCCAATATGCGATGCTCAGAAAAGGAGAAGGGAGCTGACTTCGCTCTGGATATTCCCTCCTGCCCAGCAATATTGAATGGAATGAATAATTTACTATCCAATCATCTCTAATCTTTGTCCCATAAAATCAGCAGCAAGCTGGGAGGGTTTTTGAAGCCTCCAGCTGCATTCGCTGATAAGACATGAGGCAGGAAAGATTGGAAGCCCATAAAAATGATAATCTCGGGCTTCAGTGTAACTTGGTGGAAGGGTTTTCTCCTGTCCTTTCATTAAGGATGGATTTCACGATCTTCCTTAAATAACAACAAGCCTTCTCATGAGGAATCTCCCACCCGAAAACTGATTGCATCATCATTAGGAAATAGGAGGCCAAGAAGCCAGAAAAAAATAGCTGGAGCACAGGTTAGTACAAGGGCCAAGGCCCTGTAGAGCGAATGGCACCTGCCTTTACGAGGTGGGAGGAAAGGGGGGGATTGGAAGTAATTTCTGAACACAGAGAGTAGCTTTAGGCCTTGGGGCTCTGCCTGGGAGAGCTGGGCACCAGCACTGTGCCAAACTGCGGGCCACAAGCCTGGCTGTGGAGCAAAGCCCCATCCTCCTCACCCTGCACCTCCTTGGTGTGAAGAGGAACATCATGTCTCATTTCAATCTGGCTTGGAACAGCATCCTTCTCTCTGACCCCAACTTTGGTGAGTCTGGCTATTGCCTGGGAGAAGAAGGGAAAGGAAAAAACCTCAACTTGTCAACCACTGCCATGTGTATCTCAACCAAGATGACCAAAAGGAGGAGAAGGAAAGAGTTGGCTGGCTTGGTGAGGGTGGATAGTTTCAGGAAATAATTATCCCAGATGCCAGAATAGGAGAAAATTAAAAGTGTAAACTATAATCAGATGTTAAGTTGCTTTTCTTCTGCTAATTGAAATAATGTTTTCTCTGCTACCCACCACTCTACCCCTTTCAGATGCTAATCCCTATCAAACACGGACTTACAATTACAAATTCATAGGCATCTTTCCCAGGAGCAGAAATTGCTTTGCCCTGTAACCTCTAAGATGAGGTCTTAATAGGAATTCACGAGCAGTCGCTGGTAAAGCTTCATTAGCTGGAGAGAATAGACAAGGGCAAGTTGCAGTGCTCCCTAACCACTCTAGGGAAAAATTAATTTAAATTACTCTGTAAAGTAACAAGGCCAGATAATGTGTTTCCTTCTCGGATTATTGTTTTCCGACACCCTAATGCGCTCGTAGATTAGGTTGCTTTGCCTGTCTTGATGGTGGTCCATGCTAAGTTGTAGTTTATGGAGAGCAGCAGCCTTTGGAAGGAGAAACACCAACCCCTTGGGCCAGAGCTGGATGGAGGCGAGGTGAGGCTCTGGCTGTTTCTCACCAGGCTGGGTTGCTTGAAGGCTGTTGGGGAGGCAGGTAGCAGCCACCTCCACTACCACTTCAACACAGCCGAGAAGAGAAACCCGGCTATTGAAGGTGACACTTCAGCATTTCCCTGGTTGAAAACTGGTCCAAGCCAGTGGAAGGAGTCCTGATGATTTGGACAGCTCTGGATTTGCTACCTGGAGGCTGAAGCCCGAGCAATGCTGAGGCCACTGCCCCCAAGGGCTGGACCAGCATGGGAAACCTCTCCCAGAAGACACCATCCATCAGCAAAGGTACCATCGTGAGGCTGATTCCCAAACAGCTAAAATCTAACATGCACTGAAATATGCTAAAACCCAAGCCTGCACCCCCAGGTTGGGGGGGCTGTGATTTCACACACACCCCCTCCAGCCCAAGGGGCTGACCCTCCCCAAAAGGAGCTATAATTCTCTTTGCCTGGCACCAGGCTGGATGCTCTTCACGCTGGGCTTGCAGTTTGGTATGGTTTTATGGAGCTTTGCAGCAAGCCAAGTAAGGGGCCATGAGAAGATGCAGTGATAAGGGCTTGGCAGAGGGGCTGGGACTCTTCCCAGCACCCTGGGCTCACAGCCGGACTTTGGTGGGCGCTGCCAGCCCCCAGCATTATTAACCTGCGAGCTGTCACACAGAATGGGCCTGTCTGGCTAAATCCTCCGGGGATGTGAACATCATTCAATGAAGAGACAAAGAGTTCAAAGGGCCTTTGGGCAGCAAACAGCACTGATCATCTCAGCCGATTAAATAGGTTCCCAACAGATCTGGGAGTCCTAGGAGACCAAACTGAAGCTGGGAAGATTTATGAGGAGCTACCTGAATTGGGGAGGGAATATATTGAATTTCTTCCTGGCTTCCAAAGGGGATTGGTGTTTTTTTTCAGAGCAAAGGTGGGGCTGCAGAGAGATGCACTGAGACATAGGGTTAGATAAGTAGATAGAGGGATGGATGGACAGATTCCCACCCTACCTAATCCTTTTCTTGTGCCCACTTATGTGGGGGAAGGTAAAAACCCCATGGCACCCAGACCTACCTTCTGCCATCATCCCATTCAAAACTGCAACACTTCAAAATGGGATTATAACCCTCAAGAATGAGGTTTTATGTCACCTCGGCTCCTGCAGTCACTTGAATTTCTTTCATCCCCACCAGCAATCCGTTGCCCTCCAAGCCCTGACAAATTCCGGGTCTCCTTTGCTGGTAACGAGCCCTGTGTTTTGACAGCTCTGAGCACAATTACGTGCACCCCTGAGACCTGCATGGCTTTGCTCTGGCAACAGGCAGGACCCAGCCTCCTGGAAAGCAGAGGAGCATCAGAGAAGGCCATGTCCCATGAAGAGGACACCCCTGCATGACCCTCTGGGACGCCAATGGGTAGAGAAGAGCCTGATTTCAGTAGGACCCCCCCCTGCTCAGCACCATCTGAGGAAGGTGCTTTCCTTCTTCCAGCCCCTGTAGCCTTACTTGGGCAAAGGACAGACCCCAGGCAGAGTGAGGAGCACCCCCAATACAGGAGATCAGCCTGAGCACCCATGAACCGTGGGGTTCAACCTGCCAGAGCCCTGCCGGTGGGCACCAGCCCTATTTATTTCCATGCTCATCAGAAAAATCAGCAGATTTTCAGGTGGCATCTCTCTCCTCTTCCTTCTCAGCACCAGAGCTTTTGCCTGGCATCCAAAGGGAAAAATATTATGGGGCCATCAGCAGTGAGGAAAACACATCTGATAACCTTCACTTCTTTTCAATGAGCTCCAGTTGTTGCTTTACAAGTGTACTCCAACCCGGGCAAGTGCCAAACAAAAGCTCCCCTCTCCTCCTCTGTGCCTGTTAAACAGCCTTATTATTTCAGCGAGCTGCATCTGCTGGGTGGCAGCCGCGATTACCATAACACAGGGGCAGGATTTGGCCTGGATGCTTCACCTTCGATTCTGCAATAGGCGAAAGCATTGGGCTGGTTGAAAAATAAAATGAAAAATAAAGGGGAGGAAAAAAATCAAATATATGAAGTCACTTTTCTGGCTGCCATCCAAGCAAACAGATGCAGGTAGCAGAGGAGATGGGAAAAATCACGTCATCTTCTGCTCTGAGCAGTGGCTTCTGTTGCTGGGGAAGGGGGTGGGAAGGACATGGAAAGGCTGGAGGGATTTCATGTGAGTCCAAGGGATAAAAGAGGCATTTTTCAGGGTATGTGGAAGCTGGGGGAGCTTTTCAGGAACCTTAACCCATTCCTGAAGCCTTGGAGGCTGCTGGCCCAGGCGGGATGCTGCTGCAGCTGAGCTGAGTACCGTGAGATGGGGACAGGGAGCCAGGGCTCCCGTGGGAGGGATGGGATGGGTAGGAAAGGGCTGAACAATGCTGAGCCTTGCCGTTGTGCTGCGGCAGCTGAGAACAGGCTGCCCTCAAATCCAGCCCTGAATAGGTTTCGAGGACAAAAGGTGAAGACCCCTGAGAGATGCCTTTGCCTGGGATTGAAGATGAGAGGCTGTTTCCAGGACTGGGCGGGCTATTAATTAAAACTCAATAAATAGCAGGTCATTGGCACAGCCACCGGTGCTCCCACTGGGAAGCGCGAGCTTTCGCAGGGTCGCCTTGCCCTTGCCGAAATCCCGGAGGACTTGGCAGCCTGTGCTCCCCTGGCAGACCCAGTGGGGAGCCGGTGACCACAGGCCCAGAGCCCATCGCCTCCATGTCCCAGGGAGCAGGGACTAGCGGGGCAGCACTGAGACCTCCAGGGCCTGGCTGAGCTGGGGGGAACACTACCTGTCCCAAATTTTCTCTATGCTTTCCTACCCCAAAATACCAAACTCTGCAGGAAAATAGCTCCAGGGCTCAAATATAGTGGTTTTAACGTAACGGTTGTCAGTCTATGGTTGTCGGTCTAACCCCATGAAGACCTGGAGA
>JANZLQ010000095.1:10228600-10257753 GCA_026212715.1 Elanus axillaris | reverse complement strand
GACAGGGAGAGCGAGAGGACAGGGACAGCGCAGGGGGGGGGGGACACGGGGATGGCGAGGGGTGACCCGGGGGGGTGGGTGTAGGGACGGGTCGGGCCCGGGGGACACACGGGGACGGGGAGAGTTTGGAGGGGACATGGGGACACCGCGGGACACACCCACACACACACCGCGGGGGGACGACGACACCGCGGGGGCGGGGAGGGACGACGGCGGGGCCGGGGGTCCGGGGGTCTCTATTGTCTCCCCGCCACCTGCACGCCCTCCCGCAGGGGGAAATGCCGGAGCTGTTATTCTTCCTTTCACTCCTTCCCCTCAACCTCCCGCTCTGGACGCGGCCGTGGGAGAGGTTTCCACAAACCCTCCCCGCTCCCCCTCCCGCCCGGGGCACGGCCGGGGTCGGGTCCCGGCAGGCAGGAGCCCGCACGATGCCGGCAGCGTGCGTGGGGCGGCGGGGCAGGGACGGTCACGACGCGGTGGAGAGAGCCCGTCGTGCCTCCCGCCAGGAAACACGACCATTTTCAAGCCGGCTCCTCTAACCAACAGGAAGCGTTAAAGATAGAACAGCCGGGGCTGGGTGGGGGAGATTAGGAAGCCGAGCATCTTCTGTGCACCGAGAGCCGCTGCGGGGCCATTCCCACCCGTGCCGGCCCCCGGTGGGGTGGGAGCCGTGGCCGCGGTTTAACCCACCTCGGCCGGCACGGCTGCCCCTTGCTGGGCAACCCCAACCCGAACCGAAGAGGGACCCTGGGGTGGCAGGTAACGGGCACCTTTCCTCACTGCTGCCCTGCCACGGGTGGGCTTCCCGGTCACGCCGAGCAAGCAACCCAGGGCTCGCCCCCTCTCCAGGCTTTCACAAGGCAAAGAGGTCGCAAGCCCCGCGGTAGGGGTAGGGAGCACCAAGATTATGGGGAATAATGAGGTCAGTGATGCTCCGAGCAGGCCCAAGACCTTTTGAGCAAGCACTAGAAACCTCTTCCTTTAATTACAAGAAAAGATAGCTAGAAACAAGAGAAGAAAAAAAAAAAACAAACCCAACATAAAGCCTTAAACCATGCTGCCCCTCCACCCATGTCATTGCTTGAGCAGGCAATCGAGCCAGCACTTGAGTTTGGTCCTCATTGCTCAGAGTTAACAAAGCCAGACCTGGCTCTCTCTGTATTTTTAACTCCAAGCTGCAGTAGATGCTTCAGCAAAAAAATCTGGGCATCTTGAAATTACTCAGCACTACACTATGAAGGAAAAACGCCGCTTTAGGGAAGGGTGTTTTTTTTCTTGTTTTGGTTAAGTGAATTAGTGTTTCACTCGCTCGGAGGTTGCTGTCCAGGACTGTGTGATTTGTGTCACTTGATGAAACACCACACCCTTGTTCTGAGCTGTGTGCAAGTAGTTTGGCTTTTGTTTTCAAATTGTTTCTAGCCCTTCAGCATTTGAAGAAAGTCTTCAAAATATTAACCAATACAACTGTCATCTTCCTGTGTTTCCAGACATTTTACAATAGGAAACAAAGAACAAAACCCTACAACAATAGCTCAGAGGTATGAATTGCCTCATTCATCTTACTGGAATGTTCAAAAACATTAACTATTTTTTGACTGATTCAGCAGAAAACATGCTGCCAGATAATAAGCTTGTGCCTGATACAGGAGAGATTCGGGGACTGTGAAAGGTTTTATTTTTCAGCACAGCAAACTAGCACCTCTCCTGAAAGGAAGCAAATACTCTTCTTGATGGAAGCGGCTGCATAAGAGAAATTCTGACACGGCTTGAAGGGAGCTGCTGCCTTCCTCTCTCCATACTGGCTCTGAAATAGCAAATGGCTTATCTCACCCCCCATTCTTAATCCACAAAGGCCCACAAGGGTGGTAGATGCTGGAAGACTCCTGTGTCCTTGTAATAAGCTAATTAGCAGTTAGTGTCCACACAAACATACCATGAACTAACAGTGCAGTCTTTTTGATTTGAGTAAGAAGGGCCTGGGACTTTAGTGTGGGGTGGTTTAATCTCTAGTTTAACACTCTTGGAGCAGGAAAGACAAGGTCAGCACCATAGGCTGAACTTCTCTTGGGACAATGCCATCGTTAAAACAAAGTTTGCTCAAACTCCCATTAAAGCAGTGATGTGCTCAGGCCAGTGAGAAAACAAATGGCTCAGCTGTCATTTGGCACTGTTCTCCTGTCAGAAACAGTGGGAATGGGAATGAATTGCTGCTTCCAGTGCTGCGGTCTCATTGCCAAAACCAAGAAGTTAGGACAGAGGTGCGCTACAGCACAGCCATGCTCGCCGAGCCATGTCCTCAGACATACTCCCCAAACGTGGGCAGAGCGGCAACAGCCAGCACCAGGCACCTGGGTTGCCTGCACCAGCAGGTTACTACGTAGTTGACAACAGGTAGTAACCACAAAAACACCCACTACACCTGCAAATCGAACAAAAGTCAGTCTTAATAGAAATGGAATTGTTAAACAGTAAATAACTGAATTCAACTTGTGGAATATTATCATCACAGGGTTACAGAAAAGAACCATTTCACTAATAGACTGTAGCACTTGATGACAGAATATTTGTATGTTAATACAGAACAAAGGAAATAAATTATTTTTGCTAAACCCACCACCCACTATCAGAACGCCTGAAGAGTTCAAGTAGCAAGTGACACCCTCACCCTTCCAGTCAGCCATTCTAAATGATGGCTGGGAGGTGGCATATATCTTAAATAAAGGCTACATCAGACAACTGAAGATTTATTTTTTTTTTAATGGAACCTTTGACCTTTATGAGCAATATGTACTTCTTAAATAAATAGAAAACATTCATTCAGGTAAAAAAAAAAAAACACAAAAGTTTTAAAAGTGCTAGTTTTTTCCAATTTCCTTTCACGATTTCATGACAGAGAGTTACATGTGCCATTTTGGCCAAATTAAAAATAATTTTATGCAAAGTAAAGCCACGGTTATACTTCCCTTCCCCCCAGACACAATCCCCCCACCCCCCCAGTAATCCAACCATTTCAGCAAATTTCTAGAAATTAGTGCTTTATGTCTGTGCTCTGACACACACAGTATCAATAGCTCACAGTTGGCACAACCATGTAAAAGTCAGTGTTTTAAAAAAGTCAACAGAAGAACATTTAAATAAGGATCATTGTCAAAAGTGTATTTAGACTACATCTTGGGGGGCTCAAGTTGATTCACTTTTAGATACTTTAAAATCATGCCTAACTGTAAACAAAAGTGCACACATACTTCAATGCTGATCAGCACTGACTCAAAGCAGACATTTAGAGGTCACTGTCCCTGACCTGCACGGAAAACTCAGTTCTGCAAGTTTTACTTTGTTACAACAGAGTGACCTCTTCAAAAACAATTTAATCCTTGGTTTCCTATAGTCTTTTATGGAGGTGTCCCTCTCAGATTTGTAACAGCCATCTTGGGGGATGTTCAGAACAACTTTGGCAACTGCCTGAGTTGTTTCACATCAAGAATGGTGCCAACAGAATTGATGCTGTTTGACTGGTTTAATGTTTCAAGGGCTGGAGTATGCAGATTTCCAGGGAACACCTGAATGTCTCCTTCGTCTTTCCTGCCAGGTTGTTCAGTGAATTCAACCCTCCCAGGTAACAATTTGGGTTTTGATTTTAAATCCTTTAAAACATGTACTGAGTCTTCATCTGCTTGATCTGCTCTGGGAGGAAAATTTTCATTTGTAATATTTCTTAATACAGGGCTGTTTAATTCTGGTGGAGAAGTATTAGTAGCCAACTCTCTGCTGTGACTCTTTAGATGAATGGGAAGTCTTCCATCAATTCTTTTGGATAATTCAGTCTGGTGGTTGAAGCCATCCAACACAGGGGTACAGGTTTTGTCCAGCATGCTTTTGACAGCGCCAGAATTGCCATCTTGAACCTGCAGTTCCTCTTCATCTTCACTACTGTCATTGCCCTGTATCAGCCCATATCGCTTCATGTACTTCTTGGTTGCAAAAGACATATTGTTTGGTGAAATTAAGCTAAAACCCACCATGCTCTTGTCCATATTTGTATGCAAGATGTCTTGGAAAGAGAAATCTACAGGAGGATTTTGGCCTGAGTGACTGAAGGGAAGTCGGGATAACTGATTTTCACTGAGATATTTGAGTGCTATAGCATTTGCTTCCATGCTCAGATCAACGACATTAGGAGTTAAGCCACACATGCTGACATTGGCAAATGACATATAATTTAGTCCAGGAATGACTGCTTCAGGATTTATGCATGCTAAGATGCTGAAATAAAGCATCAAAAAGTTAGTTTAGCATTACAGGAAAAGTATGCATTTCACAATATAATCTGATAATTTCATCTTGCTTGCTGTACCAATTTCTCCTTCCTTCTGAACACCACAGCTCAATCATGTTGTTCAGTGCCGAGATCATACATTCTACACGTACAAAAAGCAGCTCTCCAGCTACTTACACCAACAGTATTCAAACACTGTGTTAGAGAATTGATGATACTCCCTTCTGATTCAATCTTAACCACAACCCTCATATGAAGAGCCACCCGCCTCTAGCAGGTTTCAGAGCTGGGTTTGTTTTTAAAGCAGGTTTGAGCTCTTGGTCTATTCTCACCAGTCAAATGTGACATTATATGTCTCTGATGCTAAGACTCTAGATGCTGCCATCCAACCCAAAATTTATATCTAGACAGAAGTTACAAGCCCAATGACAGAGACCAAGAATATCTCTTGTCTCCCAGTACATGCCAATTCCAGGATTTTTACGGAATCTGTTTCCAGAAGCCTGCAAGGTTCTAGTTTTTGAAGGCATCCTTCAGTAAGGGAAATATTCATTTGTTCGGTACACCAGTTTCTTGTATACATTAGGTGTTTAAAGACTGAAAGGACAAGCTCTGGTACACTGGTAGTGGTTATAAACCAGTGCATTTAGTGCATGCATCATATACTAGTTCATAAACCCAAACTCTTTGTGTTGAGAGTTAAGAGTCTTCCTATTCCACTGAGCACAGATGCTGAAGTTTGCTTAAGGAGAGCAAACTCCTGGCTCAGACAAACAACCACAAATTATGCTATGGAGTTGCACTGTTGTTTCCTTCTCTACTGATCTGTAGACCTTTTATCAGAATTGTTTATCAGTCATGAAAAAGTGGCAGCAGGAAGAATCCCACCCTGCTCCCCCAGTTTGAAGAAAAAAACCCAAGAATCCCAGTTTTGACTTATGGGTTCAATTATTAGCATATTATTAACATTAAAAGAATACTGTCAGACTCTCCAGCCAGAAAGGTAGCCCAAGAATTCCAGAAAATTGCCTGAGGAAATTCAAGTGAAAAGGAGAAAAAAAGAGCTTAGAAACTATGACTGGGAACAGCTTTTGATACATAGCTGAAGAAAAGATTAAGTAGGAGATGGTTAGATTTTTTTGTTTACTAGAAGTTATATACTAGTATTAAGAAGAGAATAAGGATGAAAGTGAAGCTGTGCCAGGCAGTCAGCCTATGCCTAAGCAGCCACATAAGTAAAGTTCTGTGCCTCACTTTCTTCAGATATTACTGCTGGTCCTTCTTCTGTTTCATCAAGGCTGCTTCCCTCCCTAGCCACCGCAGCCTCCCTGTTTCAAGTCAAAGCACTCAGAATAACAAGTGATTAGGATAGAATCAGTTTTGATTACATATCAAAGCCATGATAACAATTTCACTTATACTGGTGAAGTGCAAGGCAAGGGTTAAGAAGCAGTGACGAAAATACATAGCTGCTTAACATTCAGCCTCCCAAGTCCAGTGTTTCTCTGGAATACTTTGACATAGCCCAAAGGACTGAAATTACTCAAGTAGCTTTGTCATTATTCTAGGGAATTGTGCGCTACTGCATGCACAATACTTTAAGAATCACCAGATGCTCTAACAGCTAGAGCTACTTGTGTTATATTTGACTGATCTGAGTTTTTCTAGCAGAGCTCTTAAACCTATCTGAAATACCCATAGCGTGAGAGCCAGTGTTTCATCTTTGCAGGAAATGTGGATCAAGTTGCCAAACAAATCCCCAGTGACAATGAACACAGTCACTTCTCTTTGCTCATTGAACCAATCTTCATTTTTGATTGGATCTAAAAATTACTACTCAAAACAACTAGTATTTTACCTGGCATTCTCCACTTTGTGTGTATTTGTCTTCATTTTGCCAGGCGAGTCAACTGCCACTCCAAGGCTCTTCAGCTGTTTGAGCGTAGCACTAATTACACTCTCTTTATCCACCACTCCCGTGTCAGTCTCTGAAGCCATTTCTGTTTTATTGTCAATATCCTGATACTTAGGACCATCACCATTAACAAATCCTGATTTTACAGACAAGTGATCTTGCTCTTCTGAGGACCTCAAGAGGTGGTTTACCTGGCCCTACAGGAAAAGGGAACAGGCGACAGACCACATGGACAAAAACATCATGACATACAGGAGTTGTCAAAAACCAAAATCCCAGTTTATTCTTATGCGACTTAAAATACAACTAACTAGATGGGTTAACAGCTTATTCTGACAAAGAAGCCAAATTCCGATTCAGTTCAGATGCAGTCACGTAAACTCCCAGCAGTGTAGTCAAACGCTGGAATATCTTACATTTCAAACTTTCTGTAAGAGTTTGCTCTGAATTTAAACATATCACATGCTGATATTCTTCAAGATTAATGTACCTGCCCTTTAACGGACTTGAAGGTAAAATGCTGTGCTATTACAAAGGGCACTAATTTGGGAAGTTATCAACTGACATTATCTTTGAACTAAAAAATTATTATTTATTAGATAGTAGACAGTACTCCATGTATGCATGGAAGAGTGAAGTACACAATAACCACTTAAACCTTAAAAAAATGAAGAACCACAAACTTGGAACCTTTCTGTAGAGCATAACGTGAATGGTTGAGAACCACACGCAATTTTCATTTATGCCAATAGCACATCATAACTTCAGCAGGGTGCTGTTTTGACTATTGCATTCAGGGCAGAATAGCAGATTTACATGAATTACCAGTAAGTCCTGGTAAAGCTTCTGATCCTCTGATGGATGCCGAGGCAGCAACGAGGCAGGTGGCTCGGAGTTTGGCTCCCTTGTTACCACCACGTGGTTGCTGGCTCCCTCTGTTGGTTCATTCTGTAAACACACGCTAATACTTTCCTCCAGGGATGAACTGCGAACAAGTACTTGGGAAACGTTTCCACTTCTGAAAGAGAACACAGAGATAGCTAGCTACTTCCTTGAAACAGAAACAACACAGGTATTTCTATGTGTACCTTATCTTTTCATGAACACAAGAGGAGAAAAATCGACTACTGGAAACAGATCCTAACATTTCTTGGTTTGTCTACTGCTTGAGGCTTTGCTCCTTTCTGCAGTCATTTTCTTTCAAGTCATTTGAGGACTGAGGAAACACACCTCACAGTGTGAAACTACAACAACCTGACTAGTTTTTCAAAAGATGATTTGAAAATGGCAATGGCTTCTCTGGACTAGTCAAAACTCAACAACTATCTCTTAACCTTAAAGCAGATGAAATTAAAGTTATTAATTTGGAGTTTGTCTTACATTTTCAGCTTTTTTTATGGACACTTAAAAGCCTTTAGAAGTAACTATCTTCCATATGTTCCGAAACATGACTTATTCAAAAAGCCATTTTTACCAAGGTAACTGATAACAAGATTCCTGTGGTATTTTAGAAATGCTCTTAAAACCTCAACAACACCATTACAAGTACACACGTACACAATGCACTCTGAGTATCATGAACTGATAACAAAAACCTAGTTGAAATATTTCTTGATAGCAGATGTGAAAGAGGAACCATGATCTACCCTGAAGTTTCCAGATAAAAAGGGTAAATGTTCTAGAATGAGTTACAATGTGATGCTCTGCATCCCCTTCAGCTAGCTGGTGTGTGCATCGCATAAACCTTTTGAGACCAGACATATCAATAGTACTATCATCCCGAGGAGATCCCTAAGCGACCCTCCTCCCCCTTCCTGTTCCTCCTCAGAAGACAACTGTAAGATAAGGGAATTTCAGAACTCAACTGATCAATTGCCTGTGTTGAAAGCGATAAGATTTAAATCACGTGACACACTAGATAGTCAATGTAGGTTATCAGTTACTGTTACTCTAGCAATTATTCATCATTCCCAAAAATGTTCCCCTCCTCAAAGAAATCTGGGTGGTGCTCTACATTCTTACTATAAGATATTTATACAGCTATTTTACAGGTTTATGAATCTAAGTCGAAGAGCACCCTAAGATGGCATCTCTGAAATACAGTGTTCAAGAAACCTGATTCGAATCTGTAACATTTACGGTAGCAGTGTATGTTTGCAGACAATACTTTAATCAAGGACTATGAATATTTAAGTTATAGCTTAATTATCATCTCTTTCCCAATATGATTATTTTAGAAACCTAATTTAACTGGAAGGGTATTCCCCCTCCTTTGGCTTTTTATACTTAGAGAATATTAGATCATTAAAAGTGCTAAATTGTTGAGCTATTCCCTGTATAAAAATAGCATCCATATAGATAATTAAAAATATTTTTAAAACCGCTTCCCAAATTAGTCTGAGATTAGTCACTGCACTATAATTATTTTAAGCTCAGATTCTTTATAGTGCAGTGAAGTTGTTACCTGCATTCACTACACACATAGCATTTAGATGTAAAATGTAGAGAAATTCAGGGAACAGTCATACAATCATGAACTCCTCATCCTAAGCCCCTCAGAACTGAAACGATTCTGAATACTGCTGACAGGGGAAAGCAACCGACTACAGCAGTGTCCCCTTTCCCCCTCCGGATTTAAGGTAAGAAAGGGAACGCTGCCAGCTGTACATGCTTTTACAAGTTAAAGGCTTTTGCCATCAGCTCCTGCTGATAGGTAGGCTAGCTAAACATGCATGACTGATAAATGCAGACTCTAAAGGCAATTGTGTTTTGGTGAGCTGTACAATTTGAAGCATAATTAAAAAACAAAGAAGGGAAAGAACACAACAACTGAAGTCAGGTGACCATTTATAATTCCTGAAGAAAATAACTGTGAAAGCAGTAACTTAGGAAAGGCAGTTCAGCTTTTTATGTGAACAAAAGATATTTCTGGTTACTTACTGGAGAGTGTCCCGATTAGTTCCTTCTTCCACAAGATGAATACTGTCTACAAAGCTGGGCATGTCAACCACCTTTAAAGAAGACGCAATACTTGTATTACTTGCATCTTGTGCAGCGTTAATTGAAATGCTTATGTCTTCCTTAGAAATCTCTTCATCCTCTTTTTTTCCTTGTGGTATGGAGTCATCTTGTTTTTCTGAGGCTGTATTCCAAAATAAGCTAGCACCTAGAAGAGAATGAAAGATTTACCTGTTTAAGAAAAGTTATTACTATCTTCTGAGACCCTCTGGCTTCGTAAAGCTAGAGGAATCATTTTGTCACATTCAGGTTTTTTTCCACCATTTTAGAAGTGATTTAGTGTTTAGAACAGTTAAGAGTTGCCAAAACATCATTCAAGTCCTAGTTTCTTCCAAAGCATACTTGATGAAAATAAATGGTTGTATTAAAGCATTTTAATGCATTGACCTTGAGCCAGTTTGAAATTTTCCTTCACACTAATCACAATATTTCCATGGATTTAACAGGAACCAATATATTAAGATGTAACTTTACAGACACAGCTGCATAACTTGCTAAAATCAAAGCAAATACAGTCTCCTCTCCATTCATGTAAACACATGCCTTACAAAAAACATCAAATACATATTTAATAGAACACTAGATGGGGTAGAAGCTATTGCTTTTCAAAACAGTGTATTAATTCAAAAAGAGGTGTGGATTTTTTCTTTCAATAAGGCACAATTTAAAATAGAAGACCTTGCTAAAGCTATTGGAAAAAGAATTCTTCCAGTGATGGCAAACACTGCCATTACAGCCCAAAGACAAAAGTAGCTCCAGCCTAAACTTGCAAAAACACCTAGAGAACTTCACTGTCTTTTTGTATCTAGGTGCATGTTTGCATACATTCAGCGTTTCTGCAAAACATTCCCCCCATGCTCAAACAAATCGCAGAAACATCCAGGAAAAGCAAGGCCAGCCTATTTTTTAAAGAATAAAGCGTTACCTGTGCTGACAGCAATGCTCACACTTTTCCTCATGGGGGAATCTGGTAAGGACTGCGTTTCCATAGAAACAAGGTCCCTTTGCTTCTCAGGCTGCAGAGCATGGCCAACTGCAGCTGGTTCAGAGGTACAAGCCTGATGAGCCTGTGCTTCCAATAAGCGTTGGATCTGTAATGGTTATCACACAGTTATAATTTGTACAATAAAAAAATAAAGTACAATAGGCAAAAGTGAATTACTAAATTAGGCCCCTTTAAGATCTGGACTTGGATCCAGGCTGCATTGCCACATAAGTCTGATAACCTTCCAGTTCTCAGCAGTGCATGCAGCATAAATCAAAACATCAATTCTGATGTTGGCAGAGCTAGCAAAGAAGAGGTTTTAAGCACGCTGGCAGAACTACACCAAGACAACTTGAGTAAAGCCTATTTGCACTACACTTGTTGGAAGTATTCTCTGCCCCTTTCATTCACATACAAAGCCTATTACCTACCGACTTACCGGCCAAGTATTTATATGCCAACTGTCCCTACACCATGCTAAACCAACTTTGTATTACTTACAAAACTAAGCACTTAAATGATAAAATTAAGGTTTTCCAATCTTCACTCTAGTATTTGCATACACCCCGTGCACTGATTAGTTCACAGCTCCACGGAGAAATATCGTAACAGTGAAGACTGCATTTATGCAATAAGGAGAGGTTTCCCTGTCATGCACAGCCCATGCTTTAGGAGTTTGATTTTACATACAGAAACTATATCTAAAGCATATTTCAGGTGTAATTTTCTAGTTTAAGTGGGAAAAATACACATTGTGAGCACCTTTCCTATTCCTATCATTCATCACCAGCAGCAAAATTTAAACTCCTGCTCTTCAGCCCCAAATCATACCCTGCAAAACACAGGGCCCGCATTCTAACTCAAGAGGCTGCTATTTTGAACGAACTTAACCTGGTATCAAAACAGAATTTAGTGAGACCACCAAAGCCCAAATTTCCAGCGCAGCAACAAACACCTGATGAATCCTGCCAGTCTGCTGCAAATGGACAACTGAAATTTTCAAAGCAGCAGCCTCAACAGCTCAGGAAACTGCAGGCTTGAAGGTGGGCAAAGCAACACATGAGAACGTTCTGTGCCTCACCTGTATGCTTACAACAATTCCAAAGTCTATAGCCTATGCAGTAAATTTTTTTACATAGACAAGCATACATATACAAAAGTATTTATACAGAAAGCGTATTGGTTTGCATTATAAACAGTCTGCTAGAAGGGAAACCTTCATGTTATAGAAATACGATAAAAATAAATGCAAAATTTAATTAGGCAAGAATCAAATAGTTTTCATTTAAGAGACAGCAATTAGCAGAGCTAATCAGGATCCCACTCCATCCCCAAACCGCAGCTGGTATGACAGGTTCTCTTGTTCCAACAATGATAGACAACAGTTAATTTAATTCCTTTGGAAGGGGAACTATCAAAGCATAATCACTAAGAGGGCAGAGGAGAAAGCTGCCATTTCCACAAACCTGAGCTTGAAGTAATTTGAGTTGTCTGTCTTGTTCTGTAAGAACCCGGTATGCATCTGGAGATAATCCCATCATTCCATTATCTGATCCTGCTTTAGAAGCAAGCATGTGCAGGCAGGGTGAGTGGGCTGCACAAAACTGTGGACTACAGGGACTTGCACTTGAAGGCAGTCTTATTCCAGGTGATAAGATATTGTCGAGAGAACAGTTCCCCATTTTACCATGATATCCCATGCTTATAGGGCTGCTTGTGGTATACCCTGGATTGCAGCAAATATTTGGGCAAATGATATTTTGATGGAGCACTGTACATGGATTCTGTTGAGTCATCTCTGACTGGATTTCTGCTCCATATTTGGGGCTCATTTTACCAATTCCTTGCCATGAGTTTATTGGATTATATTGGACAGAAGCAGGAAACTGACAGTTGCATGCACTGGCTGGACAGCAAGGTGGCACTTGAACTGGCACCTGCAGTTCTGATGGTCTTCTGCAGCTCTGTGGTGAAAAAGCAGAGTTGTAGAGGACTGGCTGCTTAACTGCAGGAAGCTGCTTGGAACTGGATACTGATGTTCTAATTGGAGGCTCTCCCTGCTGTGCGACTCCATCAGGATTTAATACAAGTCTTTCTGATGGCTTTCTGGGGTGATGCACAGATGTATCTGGGGAAGGCCCACTACAAGGGCTTGAAGGAGAAGAAGATCCAGAACTTTTTCTTGATTGAGGGCAAGCTTTCTTACAGTGCTGTAGTAGAGCTTGCTTTCCTCTGGAAGGCCTTGAAGTCAGAATTTTCTGGTTTAAATGGTTTGGTAATTGCCTCAAAGAGGGATCTCCCATATTAGCAGAAAAGTTTTGCTTGTCTTCAAAGTGCTGTGTGGGGTAATACGCAGATCCCAAGCACCATTTCTTTTTAATGGGCTGATGTGGTGCTGAGGGTAGACTTTTAGCATCTGAAGTCCCCATAGACTTAGATGATTGTCCCGATTCTATGAAACTCCCATCCAAAACAAGTGACAGTTCAGGAACTGAAGGAAAGATCCTGGTAACCTGAAGCGACAATTACACAAGCAAGTTTAAGATAATTTTAAAATACTGCCTTTCAGCTCTTCACATACAGAATTTCATCAAAGAAAATGTTTTCATTTAAAATCAATATATGACCACTACCAGCTCCAAACCAACTACACATTGAATGGTTTTCTAAAGACTGGAGAATCCAGATACAGAAGAACCAGCAAGATGTCTAGGATCATTCTTAGAAGACAAAATTGCTTTCATATGGCATAATAGTAATTTCTACCAAATGAATACTCCATGTCATCCTGGAGCACATTTCAGAGTACGGATCTTTTCCTTTCAAGAAGTGGACCACATGTTACCGCTTACTATTCTTAGATCCAGTAGATAGGTGCAACAGAACATATTTTATAAGCCACAACTGTCACGTCCTTCTAGACCTATTCTGTACAAGGGCTGCTATTTCATTGTATTTGTATACACTTCAGTAAAAACAGACTGACCAGCAGATCTTCATTTCATTTACCCAGGAATACACAAGAAAGAGCTTGCTGCCTCTGTCTTTGCCTCAGACACCACGGCTCTTCCATTTAATGGTAGCAAGATTTCCAAAGTAGAACCTACTATCTCTGTTCCCAAATTCTAGCATATACAGGAATTAAAGTGTCTATAATAGTGGAAGAAAAGACAGGCTAACTAGAGCAGGAGTTGGGACTCTTGGCCCATTTCTTCAGTCCTGTTTTCCCCTGCTAGCACTTTGAGATAGAAGCTTCATACTCTCCAGTCCCCTTACAATGAGTTTTGCTGCTCCAAGTGTTGCATCTGAGATGCCTAGAACAATTTTTACTTAGTTACCTGTTGACTTGCTGGGTGAGGACTTGGAATTGGCCTGGGGGATAAATCCTCATCTTCTACACCAGAGTCATGATCGCTTGCTGACAACTTACTGGGTGAACAGCCCTGGGAAGGACTAAAACCAACATAAATCAAACTAAAAATGTTTGCTTGTCAGATTTGGCAGCAGTAACATGAATCTTCACGTTTTTCACTGTGCCGTCTACAGTGCAGTAGCAGCATTGGTTTTTTAAGCAGCAGTTGCTATATATTCTCCTCTGTGGTTAGCTAGAGAGTTCACACAGCAAACAGTTTCAAGATCAAACAGTAAAAATGCAAATTATGCTTTTGGGCAAAAAGATACTAACCCTCCCTCCCTGCACCCTCAGACATAGACACCTTTTAAGTGAAGTTCTATCAGCAAAACACTGATTTATATTAGGAAGATAGGGAGTGCTACAGTAAAGATTGTAACATTGTTTAAAGGAAAATAAAGCCCATTTTATAGTCATAGATAAAAATTTGATAGATAAGTCTTGTTCTTAAAAATCCCTAACTTTCAACCTATCCAGGTCTCGCAGCTCTGAAAAGTCGGAAGGAAAAAGGAATTTTTACCAACTTAAGTAAATTTCAGTTAGAGATTTGCTCAAGGACAGATCTCACAGGAAGCTTAATACAGTGAACTAAGCTCCATCAGTAAGTAAGCCTTTTTAGAAACATCCACTGTATAAATAACAACCACCAGTACCAAGAGTAGAACTACGAGTAGTTTCTCTTGGAATATGGTCAGCTTGACCATCTTACTTGAAGAATATTAATGCTAGGAATAAACAAAAGCTCATACACAGATTTTAATGCAAGATGATCACTGTATGCACAGCTAAACTGACAGCTGGCACAGCAGAGGTCAAAAAACCTCATCCAATAAACATTTAATTTTTGTGTATAAATGACATCTCAAAGATTTACCTTCTGATAGGAAGTTTCTTGCAAACTCTGCTGAAGAACTCAGTTTCTGCATTTTGGTTTTCTGCACTCAACTCAAACTGGATAGGGCTCTTGCCTGAAGGTTCAACATTCTGGAATGAAATTCATTGTGAATATTGTGAAGCATGAAACTTTCAACTTATAATCACTGAGGTACTACTCCCAAAGAAATAGTTTTATGGATATTTATATCTGATCATTTGCTGCTTGTTCTCTACTTTCAATTCTCAATTCTTTCACCACTACAAGGAGGCAGGCAACTTCCCTTCCTGTTTAACACTGTCCCCCCTGCTACTCTGTAAAGTAGTTGGCCTAATTATAGCCATGAGCAGATGCTTCCTTGCTCTAACTGCTTAGATACTCTTCCACAAGCCTTCACCACTATAGGAAACAGCAACTGTTCCTATACTGTTTCACACACCACAGCTGGGCAACTCCTGGAGACAACAGAAGTGAGCCTCTGTTAAGAGGCTTGTCGTCTTCAGAGAGCTAAGCTGTACCTAGGCTAAAGATGGAAGGCAATCCTAAACAGGGAAATTTAATCACAAAGAGAACAGAGTAAACAGCCCAGGACACACATTACACTAGCTGCTTCTCTGCCAGAGCATAGGAGCATTTATTGAGCAGATTAACAATTCAACTTCAGGTTCTGTACAAGCCTAGGAAATCAAGTGAGGAACTGGTATTTCCTAGAATTTCCTCAAACCTTATTAGTTATGTCCCAGACGTTATATCATCAAATTTTTTTCAAAGAGTTACTTTGCACAAAGATAAAATTGTTCCTGCCTTGTTACTGTAGTGCAGCAAGAGGTCTGCAGATTAGTAGCCACGGAATCCCCTTTTGCATTCAACTTCAAACAACGCACAAATACCTAGCTTTGCTCTCCAGAAAGCACCAATATGCATCACCCATAGCAGCTGTTAGATGTGTCCAGCACGGACATAGCATACATACAAATGCTATAGGAAATCAGAATCTCTGCTCATAAAGCCAAAAGGTCACTAGTAAGAAGGAGCACTAAGCAAGTCCAGCACAGCAGAGTAGATTTTACAAGATAGGTTCTTAATGCTGTTAAAAAAGTGAGCAGTTGCTGACTTTGGAGGTCATCTCTCAGTTTGAGAGACAAACTGAATTTACAGTAATCACTGTAAAATGGTAGCTTTATAGAGCTACATCATTTTCAAACATTGCAGTTCCATTCGGGTCACATTATAGTGACCCCTTCTTTAAGTACTTACACTAGAAGTCAAATTTTAAAGTACCACAATGCAGTAGGAAACCAAGCCACTTACTTTGAAGAGGTGTACTGTTTCATTGCAAGTTAAGATCTGAAACCCTAGTTCAGTCTGTCCACTGCATGGAACGCACTCATAAAACTCTGGTTCCTTGTGTGTCAATGAATAAAGCACAATAAGAAAACTCTGAGATTCCGAAAAAACCCTAAAATAGAAAAAAACCACATCTTAAAAAAAATAAACCACATAAGAAACAGGAAGGCCCTTAGTTTCTCAATATACCAAGTAAACTATCACACAATATAGCAATCTGGAGAATCACTGCATTTTGAGTACTGCTGAGCTATAGATAGAGCAAGTAGACTTATGACTGATGCTACAATCAAGAGTCTAAGCAAAGTAGAGAAATGGGAATAAATTCATCTACTTTCTAGCTCAAACCTTTAGGATCACTTAGTACTTTAAATTAATTCCTGGAAGACTTCAATCATAGCATAGATGAAAACATCTGTAAAAATGATATTGTGATTATTTTTTTTAATAATTCAATTGAAGAAGCATTACAAAGACTTAGTGTTTCAGTTATCCCTAAATATTCCAAAAATGTTCATTGGCAGATTTTTTCTTTTTAAGAAAAATTGTTACTGTAGAAAAAACTTCAGTATACAGTCAACATTTAACACAAAAGATCAAGGATAATGAAAATAATGTGCGTTTCCAGAAAAAGGTAGTACTATTTTCAGAACAATTTTTCTTTTTATAGCACTTGTAATATACTTGTTTGTATGTGTGGGGGGTTGTTTGGGTTTTTTAAAAATAATATATGTGATAGAGAAAACAGTAAGAACAAGGTGCTTGAAAAACTCATTCACACACAACTTTAAAATTATACTTACAACTTAAGAGTTAAAAATATATGATGCACAGATTAAGCGGTTAGTCAGCAGAGGTTAATTCTGTTTGCATGGTTCATCAAATCTGCCTAATCCACTTCCAAGATGGAATCAGTGAAAGTTAATGAGAGTCAAGCATCTCACTTGCTTATCTAATAATCTAATTGGGCTCTTATCTGTATTTGAGCATATTTAAATTGTTAAGGAAAAGAAGTCTATTCTGTAATTACAGACACATCTGTTCACCAAATGTGGTTTTATTTCATAATTTAAAATGAAGTGTGGCTGAACAGAAGAAATTCTTATGCATATAGCTTATTTTGAAGTTCGATTTACCTGAAGACCAATTTTAAACTATAAACACCTGAACTCCCTCCCAGCTTCCATATAATTAGAACTTGGCAAACATTACAAGTGAAAAGATGTAGAAAATGATTATCTAATAACACCACAATGAAAAAAAAAAGTCAGAATGCAAAACTTTAAGAACAGAATATTTAGCAAGAAGTCATAAAAAGAAGTATTAGCTGCAAATCAATATGCTTCAGTATGTCGGTCAGATACAATTAGGGAGAAGACTTATGCCAAAGAAAACACCCATGAGAAAAAATTCAAAACCAAAACCCAAACCCCGTCACTGTTTAAACTACTGTTTCCTGCTTGCTGCTTCTTATTTAAATTCAAATGCAGTGACCTTAATGATATTAATGTTTACCCTCTTCTGTCTTTGAGGTATCAGCCCAGCTTTCTAACACTTCAGTCATAGAAGATTTGTGAAGCAGAAAAACCAGAAAGAACAATTAAAACAGACAGCCTTACCTCCTATATAACATATAAATCACAGAGTTCCCTCAAATATCTTTAAACAGAGCCCATGCTGCCATGCATTTCTGTGGAATATATTTTTAGGCAGCCGATAGCTTCTATGTTTTATAGATAAAAGTGACTTGCCTTTCTTGAATTGAAGAACTGAATAAATATCGCAAGCAACAGGCCCAGACTTGAGGACTACAGATATGAGTAACGCCACTCAGCCAACTACAAGTAAGAAGAAATATCCAATTAGAGACAGTTCCATTACCAAGTTTCTACTATGTAATCCCTCAAATACATCTCAAATCAACATGTGTATTCGTCTGTACACACAGAACCAAACACTTACACTCCAACTAATGGCAGAGCATAAGCCTTGGGATCAGACTCGAGCAGCAAAAGCAATTTTCGTGTCTGGTCCATAGTAAGGTAGCTGAAAGAAAGCAGAAGTTGGGGGTTTTTAGTATTTTAGAAGGCAGTCTTTCAGAAGAAATCCTGAAGAGATAAATACAAGTTTAGAAGATACTGTAAGAAAAAAAGTTCAGGGGAAAAAAAAACCCAAACAAAACCATTCTTCATACTTACAGCAACTCCTCACCTTTTCATCAATTCCCTTTATATCAAAGAATTATCAAGGACAAAATTTGCTTAGTATTACGGTATTCACAACAAATCCAGAAGTGCAAGTCGTGAAATTTGAAGAGTAACTTTCAGAGAGGCATTCACAAAGTCTGTCCAAATAAAATGTCATTCAGTTGCTTCAAATGATTTCCCTGATCTGTCCTTAGTTCACCCTACTAAATTAGTTATCAGTCAGAATGACGATTCCCCAATACCGTCTTATAAGCATGACCAACAGAAAAAGCTTTGGTTCACATTCATCCGATTTTCATTTTAGGGCAAGCACTGATATTGTTAAAAAAAGCTGAATGCTGTTTATATTTATTATGTTAACCAGAGGTGTGTCCCCCTGCCCTGGTAGGAAGATCCTTCTACTGACATCAAAAGCAAGAAGAACTCCTACTGAACCAGTTAAGATTTTGCCCCACCCCATTTCCGGTTTTTTGTTTAAAACATTTTAAATGTTTCCAATCCAAGAAGTTATGTTATTTTTATGCCAGTTATTTTACTAAAAAGTAAAGCACTGGTTGAGATTTCGCATACCTACCTGCTTTAGGAAATACAACAGTCAGGCAACTTCGATAGCTTTAGCATCGCTCTTTACTCACCCACATTTATAAGTTCCTTGAACTTGTGCAATATTCATAGGACTGTTCAAATTTCTTGCTAGGGCTGTGGGAATAATTGGGACAGACTTCACAGGGGTGTATTCCAAAATATTTGCTGCGGTAATGGAAGCCCAGTGAAAATTAAAATGTAGATTATCCAGGTTTTCTGTGAAAATAATGTGAGCTCTAACAGTGAGCAGTTTAGAAAGATCCAGTGATTCTTTACTGCACAGACTGTGCTGCAGACCCTGGAAGTAGAGAAAAGAGTTAAATACACTAGTCTTCATATGACTACTATGATTCAAGTTGTATTACACTAGGAACTCAAATCATTCCTCATAGCTACTATTGCAGTAGGCATTGTATAAAAAGCCATTAACCCAGGTCTCCAAAACTCATGGCTATAATGAATAACGTAAAATACAGTTGAAACTGAGCTATGCATATCTTAGCATTGTTTTATGATGTAGTAAAAACCCCTGAAGTTACTTACATTGTATAAAAATTAATAAAATAACAGGCAACTGGAAGGCTCAAGGTGATAGGTCAAAGTTCTTACTTGCATTCAAGAAATTTGTATTTTAACATCTGGATGTATCATCATGAGAAAGTTTACATGTGAAGTAAGCATTATTTGTTCTATAAAATAAACACAGCAACAACTACAGGCAAACATTTACAGGAGCAGAAGGTGTATTTACTAGATTATGTCTACAGCAGAGCACAGAAGCAACAGGCACACATTTCAGCTCTAACTTCTAAGATACATAGACTTTACATGCTTTCTTGCAAGTCACTTGCCTAGCAATACTGTATCAACAATTGCGCAAATACTGCAAGTCATTCATGACAGATTTAAAAGAAAAAGCTGTTTTTTCTTGTTTAAGTAAGTTTGCTGCAATCACCATTGTCTTGCTGGTTTTGATGGTCAGACCAGCTGAAAACCTTTGGTCAGACAGCAAGATTTTAGACCAAGATTAAAGACTGTGTGATCCTTAAACACATGTGAGACTACCTGATTTTAATAGTTTCCGATACACTTTTCAATGACACTCAAGCAGCTAATTTCACATAACCAGCTAAATAGTCTTGCTTCAGCCACAACTTTGCTGTGTTTGAAATGAATGGCAGTTGGAAATCAAGCCCTGTGCATAGTCTGGGCTCCAGCCTAGAAGACAGTTATTTAGAGACCCAAAAGTTGCCAAGAGCTGCCTACCTTGAAAGCTGAGCTGATATCTTCAGCACTGTGCACTGTAATACTGTCTGAAGAAAGTCCCCAGGCATTAACTGTACATGGAATCAAAAAGTCTCCAGGAAGAGATGCAGTTGGAATTTTGCCCAATCCACCAGTAACTTCTCGACCAGGATCAAAGCGGTCTATTGTTATCATTATGCCTTCCCCATCTTTACAATAAATAAATAAATAAAGTTAGAGTCCAAGAGCAACTCGGGCTCCTTGATAACAGCTTGCTCAACTGACCAATACTGTCTGTCTATCTGATGTTTAAAGTTACCTTCATCTACTGCAAGAGTCCCAAGCAAAAAACAGGAAAATAATTTCTTTTCACTCTGCTTAGCATGGCGATAGGCAAGTCGCAAGGTTTTCTCCACCATAGATAACTTTGGGTTTCTGAAAAGAGACAATAAGCAAGTTTCAGACCCAAATGATTTTTAATGCTTTAAAAAAAAAATATTTATTCTATCTCAATAGCTTCCACACTTTTTTGTCCTTTAAAAAGAAAATACTCAGAAATAGCCCAAAGGCCTAAACAACAAAAAGGTCAGAATTTTAGCTCCTGTTCTGTGCATCACCCCAACTATTCATATTCAAACAAGATGTATTTTAACTGGAGCAGCTTCACAGAACACTCTCTACAATCATCTCAACAAGAGTTTTTTGGCTTGACTTGTCCAGCAAACCAGCATCAGAGGGGAAGCAGTTTTTCCTATGGAGAATAAATAGAAGGAGAGAGAAGAGCTTCTTTCTCTGGAGAATAAGCAACAAGGAGAGGAAAAAGCTTTTTAATCTGAAGAGCAACATTGTCACAAGAACTAGAGATGAACACAACTGACTTATTTTAATAGAAGGTGGATAAAGTTAGAAACACTAAAACCAAAACACAGAACCTCTAAAAAGTCTCCTAAATTTAAAGAGCAGAATAGGCCAAAAAGCTTAACTGATTTTGATGTGGTGTTCTCTCATTTTAGCACAATACTTAGCATGTACGCTTAAAGCAGCAGCAGACTGGGCTCAATGACACAGGAATTCAAGTATGGACAAAGATTAGGTAATTATAAAATCACTATTCAGTAAAAAAAAAAGGTAGTAAGTTTGGAATCTAGGGCAGTAAATATATCAACATTATTTTAGCTTGAGACAGCTTATCTGATTTTGACTTGGAAAGAGGTCAAAGTTGAAAGTGAAGCTACTGTGGTTTATATGAATACTGTGGTAATGGCTCATATCCCACCTGCTCAAGTTTAAAATAAATTGTTTTTATTTTTATGGAGGCACTAAACTTAGTTAAACTTTGTTAAAACTTGAAGGTTTTAATATTAACTCAAAGAAAATTATGTGGCAAGTACAAGTGGAGGCCCCTCTGACCGGTATGTAAGAGCTGTCCACCCTTATATGCACATGTACGCATATACTTGCTCATATACTTGCTCTAGTAACTACAGTATGAGTTTTGTAACATCTGCAAAAAATTACCCATTTAAGTAGCAATGATCATTTTTTACCCTCTGTTTGTTTTACAAGTCAGGTTTGGAATACTCTGCTCTAGAAATTCACAAGTGCTTCAGATTTGCCTCTAGACTCATTCTAAACAAAAAAAAATCAGAACTTTTGGCATTTTAATCCAGATTCCTGAAGCCAGCAAAATGCTTAGTTTTAAGTTTTACTTGAAGCTCCTATCTGTATCCAGTTTGTCAGAAATATTTCTTTCTCTGTAAATATTTAGAGACAAGGAAAAACACCTTAAAGAAAACTACAGATATGCAGTTAATTCTACACCTTTCCATATAGGAAGGAAACTGAAAGAAATTGTAAATTCCTTTAGACTGAGGCACCTCCAACCCACTTGGCTGCATTACACCACAGAAACGAAAAATCTCAAGTCTTTGCAATGAAAATCCCTACTTACTTATAATGAACATACCGGTTGCTTCTTTTTACTTTGTGCCTTGTCATACACTAGACTCAGAAGATAAAATGAGGCTTTGAATCATATAATTCTTAATTTATTTTAACCTTTAGCCACTTAAAAAAGGTTATTCATACCTGTAATAGGTAATATGTGAGCCAATGACATCACCCATAGGGACTGGGTCCCAAAGTGCACACTTTGACAGAGGGAAACTGAAAGGGACCATCCTTTTGGGAACAAATCTGGGAAGAAGATCACGGAGATAAGAAAGGAGAATGGATTAACCTTAGTACTTTCAAATATCATTTATAAGAAGAAATAAAGGAGTAACACTATAAGAAAAAAACCAAATAGGATACATGAGCTATCAGTACTTTTTTTGTGTAGGTCAATGAAGCAGAAGCTTTGTCCCATGAAGTTGCCAAGGATATGAACTACAAAGTCAACACAAAACTCATTTTCCAACTGACAGTTCCTTTGTGTAATCTTGGAAGATGTGTAGGCCAAAATACAAGTTTGCAGATAAAGCTCAAGAAAAAGCTGCTCTAGATATATTGTGGGAAAGGGAAAGGTTATCTGTTATTAGACATTCCCATGGCATACAGAAAACCTTGATCTAGCAAACTTAACATTGGATCAGCTTCGAAAATCCTTGGTTTAGTCACTTTTTAAAGTCAGCATTCAATCCACTTAAGCTTTGAAGACTTCTGAAATAGAGGCTTGGCTTAACTCAAATAATATAGTGCAAAATTTGCAATCAGACTTCAAAGAGGCATGAAGAAATTAGTATGTAATCACATAAACATATTTACAAAAGTAGGATTATGTTTTCTAAGAATTGCCTAAACAAAGTATATTAAGTGAAATACTAAACATTTGACAGTCTACATCATTCAGCAAATATCTCGACACTTTTTAAAAGAAGTCCCTTTGTAGTTATTTGCAGCGTCAAACTTCACCAAGCTGCTTTCTTTGCGTTTCCTTAAGTTCCCAGGAAAGAACTTTCTCTATTTTTAAGGTGGTCCCCTGAGCAACTTACCTACCTCTCATGTTTTCAGCGACGGTTAATTGATTCCCACTAAAAACCAAGCGCCCATCAAAATAAGTCCCAAATTTAGGCTTGTAAAAGGGAAAGCTTCTTTAAAACCCTACTGTTTCACTGGTTTTTGGCAAGCACGGATCAGAAACACCCCCCCCCCCCCATAGCTCTCCATAACCCGAGCAGCACTCGCGGAGCGGCATCGGGCCCAGCTGGTGCCCGGACGGGCTGGGGGGGACGACACGCAGCACCTTCTCCCCCCGCCACTTCGCGAGGAAGGGGACGGCGGAACCTGCCAGAGTGGTTTTCCCGACGCGGAGCGGGTACCTCAGATCCGGGCCGGGCAGAACGGGGTCCACGCAGGGCGGTCGCAGCTCTGTCCCCTCCTCTTCACCCCGCCGCGGGGCGCTGGCGTTGGGCAGAGCCCAGGCGCGGGGCCCGCCCGCGACAGCCCCTCCCTCAGCCGGGCGCCGGAGGGGGCCTGCCAGCCTCCCCTGAGGGAGGAGGGCAGCGGCCAGTGACACCCCCTCCCCAAGGCCTAACTACCGGCACGCTCCCTGCAGGGAGGCACCAGGAACCGCCTTGGCCTCCCGCCGCGGCAGGACCCGACCAGACCCGTCGCGTCCCGCCCCGTTCCGGCGCCTTCCTCAGTCCACGACCGACCCCTCGTTCCCCGTTGCCGCCGACCAATCAGAAGGCAAAACCGGCAGCGCTCCCGCCCCCACTACTTACTCCGACCCAATCGACGCACAGGTAGGGAAACGGCTCCCTCTACCAATCAAAGCGTACCCCGGGGAACCAACCGCCAGCGCGCGCGCAGGGGATTTAAAAACGCCAGCGGTCTAATAAACGGTCAGCGGGAGGGCGGGGAGTGCGCAGGCGCAGTGTGGCGCGGCAGGGTTGCCATGGTAGCGCTAGGCGCCGCCATCGCTAGGACCGGGCCGTGGGGGGAAAGGCCCGAGTTATTTCAAAATAAACCGACGCAACGGTCCCGCCCGGTCCTGCCGGAGGGTCGCTCCGGCCTCGGCCTTTCCCCGCTGGCGTCCCGGGGCGTGAGCCACCCACAGCCCCAGTCACAGGCGTGTGACTACCGTCGGGGCTCGGTGGCTGGTTAGGGGTGCGGCAAGTCCCTCAAGGGGCAGCCCCCCCGCGGCAGCGGTACGGCCCGGTTGACTTCGCCCCGATCCTGGCGGTGAACGCGCTGCCCGGGGCCAGCGTTCACCGGAGGAAACGGTGCGTCGGCCGGTTGCACACCGGAGCGGCCTGGGAGGAGAGGCAGGCTGCGGGGGGGCGGTGGGCTGGCGGGACGGCGGAGCGGCCGGCAGCGGCGGTGCCCACCGGCTTGGAGAGCGGCGGCTGCCGGGCCTTGCGCGCACGTGCCCGCCCCGCCCCTCCCGGTCGGCGCGCGCCGCCGGGGACCCGGAAGCACTTTCCCTCGGCGGGGACAGCTCAGCAGCGGGTGCGCGGTGGCGGCTCTGCCTCAGTTTCATCCCCAAACCCTGGCCTCAGTGTCCGCCGCTCCCCGCCCGCTCCACGGCCGCCCCTTGGCCGCCGCCCCGCCGCCGCTGTCCTGCTGCTGCTCCGCCGCCGCCTCCTTCTCCTCATGAAGCCCGTCGTCGTCTTTGTCCTCGGCGGACCCGGGGCTGGCAAGGGGACGCAGTGCGCTCGCATCGTGGAGGTGAGGGTAACGGACCCACGGGTGGGGGTGGGGGGTACGGGACTACGCGTCCCGGTCTGCCGCGGGGCTCCGGCCGCGGGGGGCTGCGCGGGCGCGGGGCACGCTGGGAGTTGTAGGCCCACCCGGGGCGGGGGGTGCGTGTCTCTCCTCGGGGTGGGCGCTTGGGGGGAGCGTGTCCCCCTTGGCCCGGCGGCGGGCCCCGCACCTCCCTTGCGGTCTAGGCTCTTGTCTAGCCTCGGTCCGCCCCTTGGAGGCAAGTAAAAATAACCGACCCACATCTCCCCGGCAGCTGGTGAAGCGGCGGGGTCAGCCCTCGCTCCCCTTCCAGCCCCTGTCCGGCGGCCTAGCCAAGGGCAGGCCTTTGTCCTTCTCCTGCGTTTTATTCCCTCGGCCCCCCGGGGATCCCGCTGCACCAGGGTGTCTGCCTGCACTGGCATCATCCGCCCCGGGCAGCGGGACACCCGCTTGGGGTTTGGAGGCTGTGGCGTTTTTGGACGGGAGCAGCAGCTGCCCGCTGCACCTTGGCGGAGGGGCAGGATGGTGGCTCTCCAGAAGTTGCAGGCTGCCTGGGCGGTGGTGCGGTGTCAGGCTGGCCGTCCAGCCCAGTGCGAGTGCCTGGCTCTGTACACGTCTGCCTGACCACGTAGGTGATTGCAGGGCTGCCACCCACATGCCTCGGCCTGCCGGTTTTGTGGCCTAGGAATGGAGGTGGGGTGGTTTACAGTAGCTGGGAATACATTGACTTCAAATGTGAGGGATCAAGGTCTATGTCTTCTGAAGCCTGTCCCATAAATGTAAGAGCTGGCACAGTAGACGTTGCAGGGTGTTGGCTTTCTGACCTGGTGCCATTTCTGTAAGTTCTGAAAGTAAAATGTTAAAAATAGAACTGAAAGTTTGTTCTATCACAGAATAAGGTAGAGGTCAAAGAATGTCCTGACCTCATAGATGGCTAATCTTCTCCCTTTTCAAAGAGCCTAAAATTGACAGTGTAGGTTGAGAAGACTTTCTGCTATATATTTCTTATTTTCAGTTTTCAAAATACATTTTTACAGCCCTTTGAGATAGGACAAGTATCTAAGAAAGAACAGTAAATGCTACACGGTGCAGTACTATCCTGTTAAAAACCAAAAAATGGAGGGATAAGTGCGCTGTATCCAGGTGGATAATTACAGAATTAGTTAAGGCTGAATGCTTCCAAGTGTGTGTATGTTGGATTTGAAACAGCTTTTTTTTTTTTTTCCCACCCCTAAGCAGTTGTATATATTTTTCTCATTGAAAGCCATGTAGGATCAAAGTTTATCTATACCCGCACCAAAAGGAATTACTAAGAACTGTGGCAATGATGCCCATGTTTCTGAAACTATTGGTGGACAGCTCCCCCCCCCCCCCCACCTCCTGGCACAGGCACGTTTTGTGTGTTGTCTATTCTGGTGATGCCCTGGCAGTGCTGCTAAGGCTTATCCATGCTGCCATTATATCCCAGTCCTCAGTGTTGTAAAACTAAGTTATGCAAATTTGGTTCAGACTGAAAAATGCCATTATGACTTAGTTCTGAAGGATTTTAACCACAAATTACAGACTTTCATTCAAACCAGCTTATTCATTAAATTAAATTGTAGAAGGAAAGGTTCATAGTGCTCATAAAGCCTTTTTGGTAAGGTCAAATTCTACCCTTGGCACATAGCAAACAAATGAGCCTAAACTGCAGGGGAATCTTGTAGGCTGTCATTAATGGCTTTCACCAAACCATTAATGTAGCCTCAGGGCTGAAGTACCTTGTGTGGCCGCTGGCCTATGTTTAGAAGTATAAATGCCTTTGGCTTGATAGGTTAATATAATTGGATAAAGACCACTTTATTAGGAGTTCAAATGAGTCATTGCTACTCAAATTGTATTTGCAGCTTAAATGAAAAAAGAAAGTTAACTTTGCTTATACTGTATTTATTTTCTTTTCTACGCCTGGAAAGGAAAGTCCAAATACTAATAAATGTGAATTTGCTTTAATTCTGCTAATCCTGTTCATTGCGTGGAAAGAAGTTTATTAAGTCGGTGGGCTGACAATAGAAAGCACTCGGACTCGCTGACTGGAACGGATAGCCTTCCTGCTCACTGAGACTCCTCTACAGGAGCTGCTGGCTAAACTTTGAGGGAGAGAGTGTCTGAGGAGGTTGAAAGGAGAGTTGGACTGATGTGAGCCTGCCAGAAAACTTTAGAAAAAGGGGACATGAACAGGGAAGTGTGGATGAAACACAGCAGACCTACTGGAGAGCAGCGCTTTTTTTTAAGCACACATCCTTGGCCTGGCCCCTAGCAGCCCCCCAGAGAGCCCTGGTGCAGGCGGTTGAATAGCCTGTATGCAGTCAATGTGGCCTTTAGGTTGAAGGTGTATTTTTGTTCAGATTTTAAACCCTGTTGGCAGCTTGCAACAGAGAAAAGGGGCTGTAGCTGAGTAATAATAAACCTCATTCATCCTTGTTGTAAATGGACTGAATAATACTAGCTTACATTTGGAATGAATCTGACCCAGTATCTTGCTGTAAATCTGAAGTGTGTGCTGAACAAAAAGTCAGTATGGGCTATAAATATTTCTCAGTTGCTATTCATACTGGAGATTTGGGACAGAGCACATCACACGTGGAAGAAGTCTCACTTTGCTGAGGTGAGATGTTGTATGCTTTTAGTGTTAAACTATTTTATTAAAAACCCAAGGATAGCTGTGTTTTGTAGAGTAAAGGGGGTATTACATACTACTTGGGAACGATTTCTCAAAGTAGTGTTGTAATTATTTTGCTGACTATGCTTTACATTCTCAGAAAAGGAAGATGGCTATCACATGTTGTAGGCGAAATAAGTGTTTTAAGTACTAGCCTAAATCATAACTGCTCAATATGTGTGTGCTGGAGTCCCTCATTCTGGAGAATGGTATTCATATCAAATTTGGACCAAAATGGAGAAATTATTTGAGGGAAGAAGATGCAATAACAAGTGGAAATGGGTATTGATACGGTGTACGAAAGGGAACAGCAGGTAAGCGATTAGGTTTCTTTATCTTCACAGATAAGGTTGGAGGTGACAGCTGAACGAGGCTGGTTTTCTCCGATATGGAAGAAAGACTCGTGTACATTCCACAAACTCACAGAATTGTTACTGAAATGCAAATGCAGCAAAACTGCTGCCCTGGACCAGTTCCTCCTATTTAGGAAGGGATGAAGCAGAATTCCCTCTTAAGTTCTTATCCTCTCCCTTCCAGCTCTGCAGATTAACTCCTGAAACCTTCCACAGCTCTGTTAGGTGAAGCTTGCCATCGTCTGGGACTGTTGCCTGGGTGTCATGTGAGGCAGAATATTTGAGCAGGTAGTTGAATGATGTCACATCAATGGAGGTTCTTACAATAACCTTCATGCTTTCCACAGTGTTTGTATTTTCTGTGACTGTGAGATTGTGTGTGTAGGGCAAAATGAATGTGTTTTATTGCTGACTTCTGGACTTTGCTCATAAAATGGTTATGGTGAAGTCAAGGAAAAAAATGCATTCCTCAAATCTGCGCAAAATATGCTTTCCTGTACTTAAATTTCAAATCCTTACAACCTTTGCCTGAAGTGCAAAGCTCTTTGGTTGGTGGGAAGAATAATGAGTAAATAATTTGTCTTTATTCCAAGCAAGATTTGAGTTGTATTTTGTTTGTTTGTTTTGGCAAGGTGATTCTGTAGGGATTTGGAGTATGCAAGACATCCCTCTCTGTGTACCTAAAATGTAATTCACCTCAACCACAGTCTGATCCTGTATGTTTGTGGTTAAATCTAAAATTAATTCCACAAGGTGGGATGCTGAAGCCTTCTCCTTTTAAAAGAGCGTAAGTTAATATCCAAATGGAAAAAGCTGTTAAGTTGCTTTGGGATATATGATAAGGAGATTTCCTAGGGTGAAGAAAACAGTGAAAGAAGAACTCATTGTATCAGAAACACTCTGAAAGTAGCAGTGGATTTAGGTTTTGCTGTTGTGTGTTAATTGTCTTCTGAAAGTCTGCTGAGAAAGTGTTAACTTCCTTTAAATAAAAAAACGTTTTTAAAATTGTTTACTTTAAACTCAACTTCTGAAATCTCTTTCAAGAGTGCCAAGTATTAGTATTCTACTTAGCCTTAAGTTCTCATAGTTGTTTTTTTGAATATAAGTTTATATTTCTGAACTTTGGAGCTTTTTTTAAAACATGGTGAGTGATCGTTTAAACCTACCCCCCTGAAGATTTATCCCTATACACTTCCATTTTGCAGAACACTGGGCTTTGAATTTTGGACTTTGCCAAACTTACTGGGTGCCTTTTATTGAGCTCAGCATTCCTGAAGCACTGGTGTGCTCTGATTGCACCCCCTTCCCTGGGGGTGCTGTCAGTGGGATCTCCTTTGTGCGTTTTGTTTTGTTAATGTGGGGGTTTTTTGTTTGTGTTTCCTCCCCCAGAGGCAAGAACATATTTCAAACTAAGAAAACGTCTTCAATTTTTTTTGTATTGGAATAAGGAGACAGAAGGTCTATTACTGCATTCTAGTTTATACCCCAAAGTTTTAATTCCATGTACTAATTGCTAATAGGACAAACAAAAAGATTTTTAGGTTAACCCCCC
>JANZLQ010000095.1:10212705-10228572 GCA_026212715.1 Elanus axillaris | reverse complement strand
CCCCCCAAAATACAAAGACTGCAGGCTTTACTCAGTTCTATTTTTAACTAGTTCTTGAATGGTGTATGTAGCAAATTTCGTCTGTTTATTAAGGTTGCCCAAGACAGGACAGGTCAGAACTAGGGCAATAAAAGTTTGTGGTTTATTTGTTTAGATCTTAAGACCTGTGACTTTCATTTTCAGAGTAACAACGATAAGCCAAGATAGGAGTCAAGGTCAAAATAGTAATTTGTGGTTTTCTTGTTTTTTCTTGGCTTCTGCTCACTTAAGGAAGTCTCAAGCTGTGTGTTTAGTGGAGGGATGTGTTGCTGGACCACATAGGGCTGAATCAGAAATAAAGTTTGTGCCCCTTGAAAGCTGGCTGTGTAAGGAGTGCTAGCAGCAGCCGCTGCACGCTGCTGATCCTTTCTTACTGCCTCAAGAAGATTGCTAGGGCAGACTCCACCTTATTCAAGTGTGACACAGATATGACTCATGTGTTTTCAGTTGTATTAATCTATTTTTTGTATTTACTGAAAACAAAGCATGTTCTGTCTGCAGAGTGGAAGTTGCAAATCCTGGTTGACAGAAGAAAGCTGGAAGTGGCTACAGGGCAGGGGAGAGAAGGGCACCCCAGGGAGACTCTAGTCTCGGGTTTTAATTTGGAGATGTGGAGCATACAGCTTGCATGTCCCAGTTTGTCCTGCTGAATGGGGACTGATTTACCAGGCCACTGTGAGACAAACGAGCAAACAATGTTTTGCTCTGCTCTATACAGAACTGCCAAGTTATGTTCTGAGTAACACCTCTATAGTGGGATTGATGGAAACTGGAGCTTGCCTTTCCACATCCCTGTGATTTGGGTTTTTTTTAATATAAAGGAGGAAGAAGTCTACAGTGGTGCTGAAGACAGCTGATTTTCATCTTTTTCATTCACAATTAATTTTCAGAAGAGATTATGGTTCTCCAAATATATAAACAGTTTTAAAAATAATGAGAACCTGTGTAGTAGCAACTTACTCATTTAATCTTTTTTTCTTATAGAACAACATGCCAGTCTGCTAGCATAGCAGAAAGCATTATCTCTGAAAGAAGCTTTAGAATAGTTAATTCTGTATTTTCTTTTTTCTTCTCTGTAATCTGAAAATCTGTCCAATACTTGGCATCCAAGTATTTGGAAATTTTTTTTGACCCAGTTTCTATTTCAAGTCTCCTTTCAGTCTGACTTTATGAATCTGGCATATATGCATCCTTCAAGAACTGGAGAAACTGCTTTTTCATTGTTTGGCAGCCACAGTCCTGCTCCTTTTCCGATTTCGGAGAAGAAGAATTAGGCAGTAGTTGCAACAAGTCACGTTCTGGGGATTGCATCAAGATGTACTTGGCGCTGCTGGAAAGTCATGTTGGCACAGTGCAAACTCTGGCAAGACGTGAGAGTGTTATGCCCTGGTTTTTGTGCAGTTACATCACAGTCTCTTTTGCGAGCTCTTGGGGATGTGACAATTTGCTCCAATTCAGGACACTTGCTGAGGGTTTATCTTGCCTAAGATGAAAGAAAACTTTGTGCCCTGTACGCATTGATTAAAACTGGCAAGAGTAGCGTGAGCACTGTGTCTCTGAAGCCTTCTGTGTATGGAGCAGCAGCCAAGCCTTTCTCTGTGCTTGTTTGCATTGTTTAAACCGACATGTTTTCTTTGGCTCTTGGCTCGGTACAGTTAATAAATAGATGTTTTGGCCCTGAAGGAGAGGTTTGTTTTTCTTATTGCTTGATTAATCCATTCTGAAGGTTACTCTAGAATACAATCTACTATTATCTAAAACAAGTCCATTTATACAACAGTACTTTAAAACACTTCTCTTACTTTCCTGTTCAGCTGTTAAAAACTATTTTAGTTTGCTGTTGCAAAAGTCAGAGAATTCCAAAAATTGTCTGACTCAATTTTGTTTTCATGCATGAAAAGGGAAATGCCAAAGAAAATTAAATGGTTTGGTAATCCTCTAAAACTGGAGGGATTATATTTTCCTCCTGTTTTCTCCTTTGTAGAAACTTGATGTTAAAAATATCATCATTCTTTAATGTTAGCAAGAAGAACTATGTGTTAATTTAGGGTTCAGCAGAGTAAGGTTTCTGCTTATAGGAAAGATTTATTCTGGTTTATGGCTTCTGTAGTTCATAGTTAATATTTAGATTTGCAGTTAAATAGGCATATCCAAATGCAATGCACATTAAAGCAGGAATACAGTAGGCTTATAGAGGATGTCTGTGGAGCTTTTTCTTCACAGTTATTTAGAGCAAAATCTTACTTCCTTTTTTGCCAGCTGTGTAGAGTTTTGGAGATTTAGGTAATTATATCCCTTCTTAAATTATTACTATGGCAGAACTAACTTTCCATGCTTTTGTGGGTGAAATTGGAAAGCAACTGAAATGTTTTAAAGTCACTTAGTGGGTTGTGTAATGTTTCTGTTGTACTTAGTCCAGTAGCCAGTTTTTAAATCCCAAGTTCACAGCCTTAAAAAGTGTGTAGTAATATTATTATGCTGCTCGGACACCTTTTGTGAAAATTGCTTTGGATATTGCTGCAGCCAAGCTGATAACTGTGAAGTTTTTTGCTGCTGCTTTTGTTTTGTGTAAAAAAAGTTTAGGATGAGTCTGTATAGGTGTACTCTGTTTTGGGTGTGTAGCTAGCTTAGGTAATCGCCAAGGAGATGTCTTTATTGCCTATTTTTATGGACTATATTTGGTCAAGGAGCATTGTACACTTGGTTAGTTTTCTTATGGTGTTAAATGAGCTGTGAAAATGATTGTTCTGTGCTCTGAAATTTCCTTTATAACAATGTATTTCTCTTTGGTAAGACTGTATTTGTATGTTTGCACTAGGTGTCTGTTTATGATGGTAAATGCCTGAGAAATTCAAGTGTAATAAACACTTTTAATTGGTATTTTTGCATTAGCAACTTTTTTGAGATGTAGTTTGAGGTGAAAGAAGAGAGTAATGGTGTTTGCTGTTTTCCTGCATACTGGTAACAAATTGATAGATTGGGGCTTGATCTTTCTGCTTTCTTTCTGTTTACTGTACATGGTGTGACACAGGGTGGCACCAGTGTAACTATTTACCTTCATCTGCCACATCATTATGAGGAGAAGGCAGTAGACTCCCCGAAGGGCTGCCCTCCTAATTTTGTCACGTTCATCCCAAGGAAAGAGGTAGCTGGGGCAGGCATGCAGGGCTGGGTTTAGAGGAGTACCTGTGTAGCGCTGTTTGTGGAGCTGCAATGTTCGATGCAGAATTGTAAGTGATTTGACCAAGGTAGAGGTGCCAGAACTACAATGGGAATGTAAGGATTCCTGACTGATGCTGTGCTTGAAACATTCTTCCAGCTCCAAAGGACCTGGAATCATCTCATGTGCTTTTCTTTAAGTAGGTAATGAGATAAAATTACAAACCTATTGTGTAAACATAGCAAGGAAAGACACTATCTCAACTTTTCACTTCCTAAGTCAAGACTTGATCCAGTAACTGATAACCACTTAAAATTTTTAAGTAGTTGAACCATTAGGATGGGGTATAGCTTGTATCTAATTTAGTGATTGTTAGATATCTGATTGCACAGTGTAATGTTTCAGGAAGCGCCTTGGGGACTTTGAGATGGTCTTGTTTCCAAACATGACAAAATTACCTTTGAAAACGGTACACAGATGCCTGACCAAAGCCCTGTCGAGCATTTTACCCAAGAATCTCTACTGCTGTGCTTTCTGTGCACGCAGAGTATGCTGTATTGTCAGATTACACACTGAAGATGGAATAGGTCTGTCACTAGCAAGATGATCTGTCACTAGCAAGATGCTATTCCCTGTATTTTTCTGTTGCAATGGAAAGATAAATGTGGTTGACACTGCTGACTGATGTTAACTTTGCACACATACTAATTGAAGGGAGTCTATGCCTGTTTGTTTTGCATATTTCAGAAATATGGCTACACACACCTTTCTGCTGGTGACCTCCTTCGAGATGAACGAAAAAGGCCAGGCTCACAGTATGGAGAACTCATTGAGAGCTACATTAAGGAGGGAGAAATTGTACCGGTTGAAATAACAATCAGCTTGCTGAAGAGGGTAAGGAAAGGGCTATCTCCTGGCTGGTTCACTCTTGCAGACTAAGCAACAAAGTAGTGGCTGTATTCTGGAAGAATTGCCTTTCTTCTGGTGTGGGTAGTATGAAATGGCAGACATGTAGGTGCACATCGCCTACTGGGCTTCTCTTAGCAATTACTCATGTTTCTTTCTGGCTGGTTGGAGGGAAGTAGGTGATGGCCTCTGATACCTGTGGATCTATGAGAATGGATTATTTTTATTTTATTTTATTTTTTTAGTAGCTCTACAAAAATCAGTGAACTCTCTTTCTTATTTCCCTTAACTAGCTTTTGGACCTCTTGGTCAGCTCAGTCATAATTGACCACAGGTTAGAGGCCTTAAAGGTACTAAGTTTCTGTAAGTTTTATCAAAATAGACAGCCAGGTGAAGAAGAGCACCTGCTAATGTTCTTGTGGAAGGAAAAGCTCCAGCCTTTATCCTTACTAGATGTCCAGGAAAACCAGAGTATCTTCTTTAAGACAGAGAAGGCTTCCGTTGCTCATGGCACTCTAAATTTAATCTGGAGTTTTTCTCTTAGAAGTAACACTAGATCAAGGGTGTTTTGGCATCTTACTGTGTAACAGCACTTTCCAGTATCTTGTAGAAAATCAACTTTAAAGCTGGGGTTGTGTGTTATGAGATTTTGAGCTTTGTGAAATAGTGAATTCAGTTTGAAAGAAGGCTATATTGGTGCATCAGTGAATTAATTAGCATGCACTGAAGGTGAAACAAAAATACATTTTGTAAATCTGCAATAATCCTAAAATAAATGCTTTTCAACTTACCATGTCAACATTTTGGGGGTAATTTAATAAGTAGATAAATGGTTGTATGTGCAGGACATCATGAGTTGAATTCTCTTTTATCAGGCTATGGATCAAACAATGGCTGCCAATTCCCAGAAGAACAAGTTCTTGATTGATGGATTTCCCAGGAATGAAGATAATCTTCAAGGCTGGAATAAAACTATGGATGGAAAGGCGGATGTTTCTTTTGTTCTCTTTTTTGATTGTGACAATGAGGTAATGAAATGTGTTGTTCTGTCACTTCCTTTCTTGCTAGATTGTGAGAATCATTCAAGAAGAACAATAAAATTCTGTCAGGTAGTGAATGGACTAGTGTAAGAGTAGAAGGAAAACTTCGTCTGTAACTTGGTATAATCGGGTGAATAAATTATACTGCAGGCTTTCTTAAGGAAAATTTATAAAACTTTAAATACATTATACAAAATTATTTGGTTAGTTTTCAGAAAACATTACTCAGTTTACTCTTAGTAAATGTTTCGTCTAAAATGAACTTGATAGCAATGTCTGCTCTAATTCTGAAGTGCTGGTAGCAGCAGGCTTTATTTTCATAGTTATGAGATGTGCTATAGGATAGCCAGTAATCAACATTTTATTCAGCAAGGGCATTTTGACAGTGATACATTATATTCATTTAACAAGTGCCACGATATGCTGTCTTTTTAATATGTCAGTGCCCTTGAGGCATAAAAACAGATAGGAGAATCCCAGCACCTTAAGCTGACTTTCTTCCTTTTACCCTTTTCCCAATTTCCTGAGAAATTGTTACCTTTTATTATTAATTGCAATTATTTTTTTAATCTCAAAGAACAAGTGATGGGTTATTTTTTCTATTTAGAAACTTAAATAAGATTAATTTTTTCACTTGGTGGGGTGTTAATTTCAGGGTTCTAATTTGTTCACTATATCTAAAAATAGACAACAATGCCTACATGATCTTCTGGATTATTTTTTTTTACTATGGATGTACTTTGTAGGAAAAAATAATTTTTAACCATTGTCCTCTTGCAGGAGTAGAATAAGCATATTCGTGCTCTGTACGTGTGTCAGCATTGCTTACTCAACTTTATGTTTCAAAACTTAGTTCATTGGGCAGCTTTTAACTATGGTTAGTTCTTCAGTTTTTACTTAGATTTTGATTTTTAAGTCTTTGTTATAGCAATGTCAAGTAAGAACATTTTAACTTACAATAATTTATTATGTAGCCGTACAAAATTCTTGAGAGAACACACAGTGACTTTCAGTGCAGGCATATATTAGTAGTCTAATCTGACATGCTGTTTTTCAGAAAGCCTAAGCACATCCTTGAAAATCAGGTAATTTTCTTACTTAAGTGTCTCAAGTTGGAGTCCTAATTGAACCACAGAGCTTGATGTTGCTTTTACTTCCACTGGCCCCTATCCCATTTTAAGAGCCTCCATTTTAATGAACTGGTGAAGTGTAAAGCTATCATCCTTTTTCTCTGGAAGAATCTAACTTTCCATGTAAATTCTGGTTACGTCCACTAGATCTGGACAGTATTTTGTGTGTCTGGCCTATTTAGATTTTTCAGGATTTTTGTTTTGTTCCTGCTTTCAACTTTGCACCTTATGTTCTTGGTTGTGATCATCCTTTTAATGTTTTTTGTAGATATGTATTGGCCGCTGTCTTGAAAGAGGCAAGAGCAGTGGTAGGAGTGATGATAATCGGGAGAGTCTGGAAAAGAGGTACCATCTTCAAAGCTTTTCAGTTCCCTTCTGTTTATATTTTACTATGTAATGCTTTTTTTCCCCTGTGCTTTCTCCTAGAATTCATACGTATTTGCAGTCTACTAAGCCTATAATAGATTTGTATGAGAGAATGGGAAAAGTCAGAAAAGTGGATGCCTCTAAGTCTGTTGATGAAGTAAGTATATAAGCCAAAAAAACACGAGGATGACAGTGGCAGGGTACATAGTTTTGGCATTCTTCTGAGATGTGTGTATGTGTGGTTAGTGTGCTAATCAAGCACTCTTGTGTATTACTGAGGGAGGTTGTGGAACTCTCATTTTGACTCTTGAAGAACTGATTAAGATGTGAGTAACTTTAAGAAATCAAGTAGTTCAAGCAGAACATGAGCTGGATTAAACATGTTTTCAGTGTTTCTGTGTTTAACAGTGTCTTGTTTTTTTTCACTTTCATGAGTTTTTGCTTTTCTGAAGTTGTATTGCTCTTCCATCTCAGTTTCCCAGAATTGATGCCAATTTCACTGTTAAATAATTAGTGAATGTTTTAAGAAAAACCTGTACATTTTTGAAAATACTCTCAATTATTGTGTGTGCTGGTTTAAGTTGAAGTAACTGTTTGACTAACACTTCATAAAATTAATGTTCTCTCTCTTTTTAGGTTTTTGAAAAAGTTGTACAAATTTTCGACAAAGAAGGCTAATTCCCAGCTTGAAAGTTCCTTTAAACTTGTGCTTGAATCTTGCTTGAATAGCTGCTACTGCAGTCCACTCTTTGTAATTGTTTTAAAAGATTTTTTTTATTGTTTTTCAATAATATCTAATGATGATTGGAAAAGCAGTTAATTACAAATGGATCTGTTTTTAAAATAGGAAATCATTTCTTGTGGCTATAGCATACAAATTTCAGGGTTGGTTTGCCATTAGTACAAGTTCAGTTACTCACAGGGTAAAACCACAGTTGAAGTATCTGTCTGAAGAGACTATTTATTCTGCCACAGTTCTATGCCTATCATGGGCAGCCCTTCTTACTCCTTATTGCCATACACCTATTTTGGGGGGATGGGTGGGTGGTTTTTTGCTTGTTTTTTTGTAAGGATCAACCAAACTGCAGCATTAAGCAATGAGGGACCCTTGTGCCCTTGTTTGGTTTTTGGATGCTTGGACCAAATTTAGCAGATATTTTTTCAGAGAATAATTTTGTCACAAAGTTCCCTGTTATCCCCAAAACCAAATTCTGTAAGTCAAGCTACAGTCAGTATGAGAATCTGTTTTATCAGGTCTCACAGAACTATATAATATGCTGTTCAGGAATAGACATACAACATACTTCATGGAAAGTGGTGCTTTCTTATGACTCTGGATGTAAACTGTCTTGTAAGTTCTTGGGTACCTGGATGACATGGCCCTGGGCTTTATCTTGTCTTCATCTGCAAAAGGTTAAGAATAGAATTTCATAATCAGGTCAGTATTTCCATACTCATTTATTTTAAATGATATTTATATTCTTAAGAATATTAATTAATTACAGCATGGTCTTCACAAGATGGCAAAACTCTTAAATAGCGTACAATAAGCAAAATCTTCCAACAGTTCTGTCTTTTATAACAAGTGGAAGGGAATTTCTGCATTATTATTGAAATACTGTATTACTGAATGCTTTAAGGTTTGGTACCTGGGGATATATTTTTATGGTTAAATTAGTGAACTTGTTTCCCTAAAATTGTATAATTTTAATAGCTGTTTGTTTGAAAATATTGTAAATTATTGCACTTTTGTTGTCACGTGGTCAGCTGAAGGGAAGATACCTGCAGAAAAATAGTACCATTCCCTTAAACAAATTGGGTCTTGCTTCATCATGTTCTCTTGAATTAACCAAGTACAGTCAGCAGCAATAGTTGGGATAAGCAGATAACTGGTTGAAACAAACTGGTTTAAATGTTTGCACAGATGTGGTGTAACTCTGCCTTTTGTTTAAAGTAACCTTTCTCTCTTCTATATAGCATGAATAGGTATGTGGGGCCCCAACCATGCATTCCTTGCATGCCCTAAGCTTTCACTAAAGAAGGCTCCAGAAGGCTTGAAGATGAGTATTTTAACTAATTTTAGTGGTAGAGTGTTCTTCCTACATTAACTGACACTGTAATTGGTTTGTGATGTGCTAATAGATGTTGCAAATTACAGGCAATTGCAATTTGGAAATCTTGGGACTCAGCTTTTCTTTATTGATGACTTTCTCTATTTAAGAAAAACTTTAAATTAAGCCTAGCTTCTAATTAGAATCAGATGTGTTGGTACTCATCCTGCAGTGTGATCTGTCCAGGCAGATTTGTATTTGTGTGAATTCTCATCTTGCTGAGTTTCTTGAGGTTGCTGGACTGGGGAAGAGGTGGGTACAGAAAGAAAGGGTAAACTACAGTATCTTTTCCAGTATGGTAGGAGTTCAAACAGTGGACTGAGCACAAATAACTGTTTGCCACTGCAGAATATATGGACCATGACTACTTTTGTGAGTGTGGGAGGCTAATGCTTTTGCTTTAGGAATTTCCCCTTTAAAAAAATCATGGAATTAAATTCTTATTGTATAAGTATGCTGACATAGGATAGGATCCAGCAAAACTGCATGTTTTGATATGAAGGTTAGAATCAGGTTTTTTCCAAAAAGACTTCAAACAAGATTCTTTAATCTAATTAGAGAGATTTAATTATCTTTTGTTTCTAAGTTACTGGTTTTTACAAGTTCTGTTCAGAACAGAGAATCTGTTTTCTCTCATCATATACTTTTCTGTGTATTTAAGTGCTGAAACAAAGAAAAACCCCTTTGGAGCAAGGTTTTAGAAAAAAACCCAATGTTTTGGCAGTATTGAATTTGGAGTGGATTGTAATGTGTCTGTGCAAAGACTAGATTTTTTTTGTCATTTTATTTATTGAAGATTCCATTAAATGTGTTACCAATTCTTTCAAGTTGGACTTATGATTGAAATAAAGATTAAAGGCAGTATGCCAATGTGTTGTATCTGTTTAGCAGCAAAACTGTACAAAGAATTTGAGGAGATCTAATAAACTTTGTTCTGTGGCTTAACCATGAGTGCTTGGTCTACAGTAATCTGTCACAAGGGGTATTTTTCATATGTATCTATCTATATAATGTGTGTATCTGTTAGTGTTAGATACCTTGCATGGCTGCATACACAAAGCTATGCGTATGAAAGTTCAGTTTTCACCATCAAAACTGAGGTCCTCAAGACCCTGGTAGGCACAGGATAAGATCAGGCAAATGCCTGTGGAATTGGTACCTTTTCTTGATCATATAGGTTTATCAGATTACTCTATTTGTATAGTTGTGCAGTGATAATTCATTTGGCACATCAGTGAAAGAAAGGGGACTTGGAGTAGAAAACACAAACCTATTGTGCAGCTGCTATTGGAGACGCTTTTTCTCTTGATTTCTCATGCTTCCTTGCTCAATTACCAGCTGATTTCCTGAATAACATTCTGCTGCTTTGCAGCACATGCCTACGTGCTGTATTGGAGACTGTGTTCTTAAAGGAGATTGGCACAGCATAATATTCTTTATAAAAGAAACTGAGAGGTTGCCAGGCATGTTTTAAAATAAGTCTTCACTGTTTATGTAAAGGTTTGACACAAAATGGGTTATTTACTCATGTGTAGGTTTCAGTAGACAATATGTTGAACTTGAAACCTTACTCTGGAAACATTTGCAGAGCTGGCCTGAAAGGGGTGGGAAAAGCAGGGGATTTTCCAGCAGTGGTAGTTATCTTTCTCCTGGTAAAATTATACAGATGTACCTGTTTTGCTGAAACCTCACCCTGAGGTTGTAGCATCTCCTTGGAGACTGACTGGCAGGGGCAAGGCTCTGGTAGCTTGCCCCAAAGCAAGCTTCCCACTTCCAAAGTGGGAGACTTGAACAGAAAATTCCTGCCCAAAAGGTGCCAAGTTGATGGAGTGGGGGCAGGTGGAGAAAACCATAAGCACACAGTTGAGGATTGCCTCAGTGGAAGATATTCCCCACTAGCAACATTTGTCCTTAGGAAGAGATGGTTTGTGAGGGCGTTCCAAGGTCTTGTGCAAAAATGCTGTGTCTTATAACAGTGGTTGCTGCCCAGGCTGAACTGGGAAGAATGGGAGAGTTAAATGAAAAAAAACCCTCTCAGTTCAGACTGGAGCTGCCAACTGTCATTGCTGGTTGGCAGTTTCTAGCTGCCAGCATTTAGGAAAGTTGCAGCTTAGGGGATTACTTTTCTGCTTAGTTTGAAGTTCAGTACTGGTTTGGTCCCTGTTGTGATACAGATGTCTCTGAAAGCTATGATCTGTGCCCACTCAGCTGGCCTTCTGCTCGGCCAGGCTAGTGCTGGGCATGATCAGGTTATTTCTTCAAGACACGGTGCAGTAGGACTTGGAGACTGGGCACCTGGGGCTGTGCACTTGCCACAGTCCAAAGATCCCACGGTTAACAGCTAATAATGAAAACTGCAAGACAATGCAAAGAGGATTCAGCTAATCAGGTAACAAAGGAGACAGTAACAAAAATATTAAGACTTTTGGTTTTATAAAGTAGCAGTTCTCACAGTCTTTTGATCTGCAGACCTTTATAAGTCTTCCAGTGGAGATAGAGGGGCACAGATGAATTTAATCTTGCAGCTCTCTACTCTTTTTTTCATGGCTTGCTTAGTTTAAGATGATGGGTTTTAGCCTGTGGTCTGTAGAGTATTTCTGTTGGTAACAATAGGCGCCCTTACTGAGTCTTCTAATCTGCTCAGCTGATGTATTCTCTATCCTCTTTGCTTTCTGCCTTTTAACATCTTTTCCTTACCTTTTTAAATTGCAGATACTCTTTGGGATGGGGAAGCGGGTGCTCTTACCAATCTCTATGTGCCTTGCAAAAGAAACAAAATCTTTAAATACCTTCAGCTGGAACAATCAGAACTTGTTTCTGCCAACCAACTCGGTACCTAATCTGTTACAAAACTGATGTAAAGCACATTGTGCTATTTTTTTTTTTCAACAACAGAACATCTCAATGTAGTACCTCTGTTCTTTCTCCTCTATGGGTGAGATCAGATGCATCTGTCTTGCTTCAGCACAGTGCTTAGCAGTAGCTGCATGAAAAAAACCTCAATCACTAGATGTTAAACTAGCAATGACCTGTTATACTTCAATAGAAGCAAGTGAGATGGTTGAGGAGGGGAGGAAAGATGCTTAAAAGAAGCTGTCAATTCCACCTCACTAGTCAGACTTCAGCTTTAGATACATATCTCTTCTGCACAGCAGCAATGCTTGTATTTAGTCTAGCTGTTTCATGATTATGCTGTATATAAATTTAGGCAAAAGCCTAGAAGTTGCCCAACTCCCCTCACTGACTCTGCCACCTTGAATTCTAGGGGTTGTGGAGACCAGAATTTGTCCTTAGGGTAAAGCTGTAGAAGCTAAACTGGGCAGGATGAAGGCAAATGAAGCTGTGCTTGTGAGGAATGAGATGCACAGCTTATTTCACTGTGGGCAACAATGCCAGGCTGTTTTGTCATCCTGGTTTGTAACTGCATTCAGACAGCAAAGCAGAAATTTTCTCTTCCCCTCAAATGTTTGGCAGAAAGCTTGCTTTTGTCTGAAATGCTTCTTAAGCACTGTGCGAACCATTCAGTCCTAAACCAAATACCATTTTGAGTTGTGCTTTTTCTTTCTAATTTACAAATAGGAGGGTTTGGTTTAGTTTCTTGTAATAGCTACTGCAGCGAGACAACTCTTGGAAAATACAAGGCGCCATCCCAAAAGATATTATCTGCTTTATTCTGGAGGGCTTTTTAGCACAATGCAGTTTCTTCATGGTAAAAAATGGTAAAGATTGTTGTGCGACTACCAAAGTGTAACAACATACGGATGGTACATGGAAATGATATCTTGTACCATTTTTGTGCTCAGCACACACTTTTATTTAATGCCACAAGATGTGAAAAGAGATTTTATGATAGATTCTTAACTGGATCATCTTAGGAGTGAAGCTTACTGTATCGTGGAGGTCTTCAGGGACTATCGGGATCTATCAGGGTGTTTGGAGGATGTGATACGTGGTGGTCCTCTTTCCTGACTGAGCATAGAGCTATCTCTTTAAGTTGCTGTTTGGGGCGTTACTACTGTTGTCATCTTAAACCAGAACCAGCTGAAGTCCCCAGCTGTGGTCACCAAGTGTGCTGAGGTCCATGTTACGTTCTAAGCCAAATACCTCTGTTCTTGCCTGAATACCTCCTCTGGTTTCATTTGGATATCATGGAAATTATCAGCATCTTTATTTCAGGGGGAGGACTGGCACAATCCAAAGTCAAGCTGCTGCCCCACTTCATACTCCTCCCACACAAACTTCCATGAGAGGGAGATGCTCTCTGGGAGCTGTAGTGGCTTCCTTGCTTCCATTTTCCTTTCTGGGCCATGCACCCTGGAGTTCCCAAGGTGTAGTAGACTCTCCCTACCCCAAGAGTAGAGATGGTAGCTGGACCATGGGAGAAGCCCTTGGGCATAGAAGACAACAATGGCGTGAAACATCCTGGATGCATTTTTCAAATGAAAGTGTAATCTGCAGCCACATTTTTGCTGGGTAATCAAAATGTCCATGGAAAATAGAAACAGATAATTTTACCATGTTCTTTCTAATTTAAAATTTTCTGCAGAAAGAAAGTGCATTTGATGGCTTCCTTGCAACAGAGAGCTCAGAATTCTAAGTGCTGTTCCTGAAGCAAGCATTACATTTGGCTTACCATGTGTGACTTCTTGAGAAGCTTCCCTGGGCTCTTGGATGCTGTTCTTGCCAGCAAGAGCGGATTGCTTCCAGCAATAAACATCCCACAAAATTATGTATGTTCTTTAAGAAAAGTACCAAGATTTTCTGCTAATTGCAAAAATACATAATGGATGCCTTTAGCATCTGTTATTTATTCTCTAACCAGCTTTCATCCAAAAGTAACCTTTAAACAACCATTAAGATTGGGTAGTGTAACTGTTCCACTGTGTCACATGCATCTGCACCCCCTACTTCAGTTATGTTTGAAAACACGTGCTTATAGTTGACTTCTAGTGAGAAGAAGTTGTTTATATCTCTAACTCGGAGGCGTTCACAACCTGGAGAGGACGGTGACCGGTGCCAGAGCTGAAACCAAGTCTCGGGTGTTTAGCTGTGCTCTTTTTGGAAGCCAAAGGCCAGCAGACAGAGGATTTTGCTCACACGACAATTGCTTCAATCTACCACAAGGAGGGGTGCTAGGCTCGCAGAGAGGAGGATGCAGCTCGAAAGTATCATTCTTAGGCTGTACAGTATTTCCCCTATATAGAAAGACCTGCTTTTTTTTTAAATGATGTAACTTTAAAAAAAAAAATCCCCGTAAAGAAACAGATATTTTGAGGTGGATTTTTTCTTGGACTGAGACCTGCTATATTGGTTAATGGCAACAGTGAATGCCATGGGGTTTTGTCAGTTTATTTAATTGCATCTAATGAGAACAACTAGATGGGGCCAACTTAATTATTGTGGCTGTTCTGTGCCACTACATTCATGATAGGTTTGTCATTTGCATCCTGAACCAACTAGGCAACTTCCCGAGATTGGCTTGGGTGAAAGCTTTCCATTAGTGAAGGAGTTGCATACCTGAAACCACGGCAGAGAAGTATTCCTGATGTCTCTCCATCCCAGGGTGCTTCAGAAGTGAGATCTGTCCTGGACTGGCAGAGGGAGCACTAAAAGTGAAGCTGCTGGGAAAAGCTGAGTGGTAAGCACCCGATTCCCTTCCACAGGGGAATTTTGGAGGGAAATGGCTGTAGCTACAGTTGTTTTGTCTGTTGATGGTTTTTGGCAAAATCTCCTAGTTGCCCTTCCATCCTATTATTCCTTCCAAATGATTGTGATGGAAAAGCATGGACTAGTTTACTCCTTTAGCCACGGCTGTGCAGATACTACCTGGGCATCCTCCAGCAATAACAGTCCTATGCTTCCCAAAAGGACCTCAGGGTAAGGCAATAGGAAGAGGCAGGATGGGGTTGGCATCTTGGCTGGTGGAGAGCAGAGAAAAGGAGGTGCCAGCAGGGTTACACTGACAAAGCCTTATGCTGAGGCATGGCCAGTGATTCTGAGCGTGGGGCATGAGCAGGACCAGTACTGGCAGCAGCCCCCTACGTAGGCTCAGCATCTCCTGCTATTCCAGCGGTATCTGGGTCTTGTGTCACTTCACTGGCAGACAGAAGAGTAGCACTGCTGGGGACTGAGCACTAATGACTTTGCAGCCCCTTTGTAGTAGATCTGTTCCTCTATGCTTAGATGCATTCCCATTTTCTAAGCAACCTGTATTACAGATGGGGAGATTAATTCACAAAGGGAGTCTGAAACTCAGCAAAAGCACAGCCCAAAAGAGTGGCAAAAGGAGAAATAGCCTTTGCTTGCAAAGAGCAGCTGCTTGGTTTTGACCAAACTAGCTCCTAACTCAGTGCAGTTAACAGGACATAGTCCCTTAGGAAGAACAGGCTTATTGGGGTTCAGGAGAATTCACTGCATCAGTTTAATGAGTCAAGAGTAATTTACCTGCAAAGTTATTCCAGGTGTTTAAGTCAGGATGTTAAACAAGTTCCACTGTTTGTCCAAAGTATTAAGAGGAGGTATTTTTTTCAGGGAAACTCATCAGTGCCATTTTTTAAGGCACGGCTCATGCTGGTAGAGAAGTTCCCCAAGAACAAGTTAACATAATTACAGGCAGAGTCTGAGAACCAAAACCAGTTTAGGAGTCCAGCCCTCCTTGATGGATGAGACATCTCTCAGCAGTTGCATCCAACCTGCTAATGTCCATCTCCACTACACAGTAAAAGACTAGATAATTATGCTTCAGATGTGTGTTTTTAAAAGTTAAGAACATCAGTTAATTAAAAGGCACAAGTGACCTTAATAGTAGTAATAATAACAAAAGTGATAACCTTAATTTTGAAACCAGTGAAAAACTGACTCGCCCATTAACTGACACTGTGATAGGGATTACTCTGGAGAAGGGAGATTTTGAGTCCCTTGGGAAGAGCAGGTAGGTTTCTGCTGTCTGAGTAGGCACAGGGTTACCACAGCAGCTAACGACATGAGGCATCTGAAGAGCCTTAATTAGCTTGGCTGTTATTCTGCCTTATTTGCCCTCTCTCTAAACTGCACAGTTCCATAAAAATATGAGCTCTGAGGGAAAAGGATAAAAGTGGTGAGACCAGAGCCCCCCC
>JANZLQ010000095.1:10086336-10152200 GCA_026212715.1 Elanus axillaris | reverse complement strand
GAACGGGCACAGGGTTTTAAACCACCCCCCCACCCCCTTTCCATGAGTCGATGGCATTATTTTCTTCACCCCCTCCCCAATTTTGCCCCGCTTTCGCCTTTGTTCGATGTAACTCGACCCCTCGATAATACTGGGGAGGGGAACTCGGGGGATGGGGGCGGCCGTTCTCCTCCCTCCCCAGCCCCGGACGGCTGCGGTCCTGAAAGCAACGCGGGGGTTCAGCCGTGCTGGAAACCTCCTCGGGAGGAACCCGGGGGCAGAGGCAGGATCCGGGGCGGGGTGGCCGCTCTCCTTCGGGGAGGCATCGCTGGCAAAGCCATTCCGCCCTCCTCGTCTCACCCCCTCCCCATTGGCACCCTCCAGCCGCCGCTCTCCCGGGTGTCCAGCCAACCACCAGTCCCTGTGCAGTTTTGGAGGGGTCTCTGCTGAGTCCACCCCAAAATTCGGCGGATTTGACTGCCGTTGGAGAGACTCACGTCTCCATCTCAGGGTGTTCCTTTTGTTCCCAGGATTGGAGGAACAAAAGCAGCAACCCCCAAACCTCACACCCCTTTTGGGGCAGCCCCCCTTCGACTTTGAACATGAGGTGGTGAATCCAGGGGAAACCCAGACCTGGGATCCCACTAGAAACCAGCGACACCAGTGCTAGGTACCTTGTAGCAGGGCTGGGAGAGCTCAGCTGGGTTTAATTCCTCCCCATGTCACCCCCCTGCCCTTGACAGGTGGCAGGAGCCCCGAGGGCTGAGCAGGGCATGGGGCTCAGCTCCTTTTCCAGCAAAGCACAGCAATTGCAGCCTGGATGTGGACTGCACCCGGCAGCAAACCCACCTTCTTCCCAGGGGCCTGAAGGGGAGGGCAGAGGTACTGGGGCTGCTCAGGAAAAATACTGTGCTTACCCCTCCCTCCCCAGTCTGTCTGACAAACAGCCCTAGGAGCGTTCTATTTATTCTCTTTCTAAACACAGACCCTTTTACTAGCCATGAGCCCAGCTGGCAGAAGGTGGTGTGCTGCTAAAATCCTCCTGTTCCCGGTAAAGATGAGAACAGATCTAACTCACCCCCTAATCCGTGGGGGCTCTCCTGCCACCCTGAGACACCCCAGCCCCTTTCCCATCCTCTGCAGGTCTCAGCAGATTTGAGTGTGCCACAGCAGAAGGACAGGGTTAGCCTGGCTGTGCTGGGTGAGTAGGTCTGGGGGCTGCATCCCCTCATGTGTCCCTGGGGGATCCTGCTCAGCAGAGCATCAGCTGGGAAAGGGCTGGGTGGTGGAGCCATGGGGAGTAGACACCTGGAGAGAGCCCCATCTCTGGCTTGGGGGGTACGAGGCTAGTTAACCCCCCCCTCTGTGTGTTGGGTCCCCAGTATAGATGCACTGGGGAGCCCCTGGCGTGGCTGGGATCAGCCCTGGGGTCTCATTGTCCCCTCTCCCATCATTAGGGTTCACAGCTTATCATTGTCAGTGCGCCTGGGGACACTCTGAAGCAGGACATGGCTCCCAGCAGCTGTATGTGCAGGAGAGAAACAGGGTGGGGGAGAGGAATGGGGTAGAAGGGGGAGAGAAAGGGGCTGGATCCTGCTCCCTTTCCAGCCAAGTGACTGCCTTGTCCTGCTCCTGGAAAGGTGAGCTCGGTTTAACCCCTTCTTTGGTCTGTCTAGGGAAAAAACGTAGCTCAAACCTGAGAAGGCTGCACCAGGCAACAGCAGCTGAAGGTGCCTCTGGAAACATACACCCACGCGAGGCCTGATCCTGCCTTCCCCTGGCCAAGCCAAGCTCAGGCGCTCAGCACTGTCAGGACCGGGGCCAGGGCTGAGGACGCAGCTGGTGCTGCGAGGCTGAGCATGGCAGAGGGAGGACATCGGTATTTATAAACTGTTGAAAAGTGCCTGACACTTGAGGGAAGATCCTCTCTGCTCCCTCAAGGGCTTTCATTTGAAGGGCTTGACTCTGCCCTCCAAGAAGCTGATAAGACCTTCTGGCTCCCATTATCTCCGCAAGGGCCCTGCATCACCCTCCTTGCTGTGTGCTGAAGAACCCAGATCACTGCTGTAATTACTTGGGGAACGGAGGGCCCCGGGGCAGGACCTGGCACCTCTCTTCAGTGTTTGGCCTCCTGGTGCAAAGCTGGGCTGTGGGAAGGGAATGGGTGGCACAAGCCCTTTGCTGTTCTGCATCCCTCCACCCCCCTTACAAAGCACAAATGCTGGGAATGGTGTTCAGCCCCAAATTGGGAACATTTGGGCTGAAATCTTTTGAATGTATTTGAGAAGGGGGGGGGGCAGGGAAGGAGGGTGGAGAGAGGGACATGGGAAGGGGAAAGAGCTACAGCCTTACTGGCACGAAGCTGATTTGTCTGGATCCTGTCCCTTTGCGGCTGTCATCCGTCACTGTACCTGGGAGATGATGCAAACCGCATGCACATGAGGCTCAGCCATGTGAAAAGCATCCCCAGGTCAGGTATTATGGCACTGCGCCCACCTCGCCTTGCCCCCCAATTTAAATCAAAGCTGTACTTTTCCCTGGCAGGGAAGGGGTGGGAATTTCAATCAGCTACTCCTGCGCTTGTGTCCTGCTCCCTGGGACCTTGCTGGGGCAGACTGGTGTGAGTGACAGTGTGGGTGACAGTGGGTGATAGTGCAGGTGCCAATGGGTGGCCCAGGGAGGCCAGGGCTCAGTGGAGTATAAAGCCTCTCCGTCCCCCAGGGGCGGCGGCCAGCCTGATGCTCCAGCAGCATTTTTCATCTGCCTCCACAATGTCAGCAGAGCACAAAGGCAGGGGAGAGGTGAACCCCTCTGTTAATACAGGTGTTTTAAATAACTGGTATTTTTATTTCTTCTCTTCAGTGCCGTGCACTTGGCACGCATCTTTCTTTGCACAATTGTCCTGCCTATAGTTCTATTGCCCAAGTAAGGAGAAAAAGATTCTGTGTGTGATCTGGAGGTGTGCTTTGCTGGTTCTGACATGTAAATATTAATCAAGGAACAACACCGAAGAGACAAAAAGCCCCCTCCTACCCTTGAATCCCTTCAGATCCCTTTATTGTCCTGGCAATTGTTGCACTTGGACTGGCTTTTCGCCTTCTCCTCTCAGAGTGGCTGGCTTCAGCAACGGTCCCCAGATTCCTCAGCTACGTCCTACTGAGGGAAAACATTTATTGAAGTTTTCAGATTATTGGGGAAATATATATTTCTGCTTCTTTTCCAAACTCCACCGAAATCTTTTCTAAGCCAGACCCACATGTCGGTGTGGAGGCAGGAGAGGCATCCTCTTGCTCTCCTCTCACAGCTGGTGCCTTCTGCATGAACTTTGAGCACCCAGAAAGGCCACAGAGGGGGGATTCCTACCACCACCGTGTGCTTCATTAGTGGGTAATAGCAGTGAGTATGCATGTAGTTTATTTTTCTCCATAAAGCTGCACTTCAGCTCACTCACACCTCTGAAGAAACAGAGGGTATGGACACACACCCAACCCCTCAGACAACCACGTTTCAGATAACCTTTGTCCAGGCAGCATCAGTGCCTTGGGATTGCGCAGGAGGAAGCAAAGGAATGGGGACTATTGAAAAGCGAGGAGCTCCAAGAAGGAGGAAAAGTCTGGCATAGAGCTGCCCTCACCTTGTCGGCACACATGCCTGTGACTGAACTGTGGGTATGCATGTCGGGTTGGGCCACGTCCTTGGCTGGAGCATCCCTCATCGCTTCTCCCTGACGACAGTGTGTGGGCTGGCAGGACCCTCTGCCTGGCATTGCCTGTGAGCACTGTACGTGCCCAGCACTCACCTCCTGCCTTCCAGCACCCCGAACCAGGGCCAGGGTGCTCAGCACCCCCAGGGAAGCACCCTTGCCAATACAAGGTGCTGCGTTTTAAAACATCAGCAGGTTGCTTGCTCCAGTTCCTACTGCAGGCTCTGCGCTGTGTGTGCACTTGTGTGCAGGTGCGTGTGTGCAGGTGTGGATGTGTGTGTGTGCATGCGGGGAGGTCTCCCTTGGCAGCACAATGAAAGAGCAAAGTGTAAAATGCTCCCATTCTGGCTCGGTGGATAAATTGTCTACAAAGGGCTCTTCAATCTGAACGTGTGCTGCAAAGGCGCATGGCACTTCTCTGGGCGAACAATGGCTGGGGCTGAGTCACAGCACTGCCGAGAAACATCCCAGCACTGCCTGTCAAGGGAAGGGGACTTGTGTTTTACCCCTGAGACAGCTTTTATTAATGAATTCCCAAGATCAATGTGGGATCAGGGGCACAGGAAAGAAAAGGAAAGGGAGAATAGGCATGAAACGCTCAGGCTCTGTGTCTGTGGGTCGGATGCAATGCTCGCCACAATAAGCAGATCTACAAGTGATGCTGGTCCCTTTCCAGTTTCTACCCCAAGAGCCGGGGCTGGGACCAGGGGGAGAGGGCACAGGGAGGTGCCGGGTGAAAGGACCAGGCAGCCTGTTTCATATGAAGAAAAGGAAATACCTTTTGCCAGGGCACCCCGTAAAACTCACTCTGCTGTGGCTGTCACTCCACTGGCAGCTTCTCAGATGGTTACTAAGCACTCGAGTTTGCATGTGGCCTTTAGCTTCAGATGTCCTTGAAGCTTCAGCTGCCAGAGGTTGGCAGGGTGCAGCAGGGAGAGGATCGTTCTGTGCTCACTGTTTCTGATATTTTCTTTCTAAGTGTCCATCCCCAGCCACTGCTGGAGAGGAGACACTGGAGCTTTGGATGAAGTCCCACAAATTTTCATGGAAGCAGAACGGCAGGAAGGCAAACAGGAAAGAAGAGGAGTAATATACTATTCTCGGGGGCACTGGTTGCATTTCTCTGTTTGCTTTGCTGTGTTTTTTCCTTTTCCTCCAGCCACATAGTACAGGATTATGGCAAATGAATTAAGGGATTAAATCATAAGGGAGAATTAGAATCCTGCTGATTTAGAAGCAGAAGTCCAGATGCGCTTATTGAACTCTAGATGATGCAAGAGCATCTTGGCTAGTGCTGTGTACGTAGGCCATGGGATAATTTAGGTTGGAAGGAACATCTGAAGCCTCTGGTCCAACAGCCCTCAAAGCAGAGCCAACTTAGATCAGGTTGCCCAGGGCTTTGTCCAGCCAAGTTTTTAATGTCTCCAAGGATGGAGATTCCCCCACCTCTATGGTCCCCTGTGTTCAATCATCTCCAGGGTGATTTTTCCCCCTAATATCCATTCAAAACTTTCACTTCTGCTACTTGTATTTATTGCCTCTCCTATCACTGTGCACCTTGGGTGGATGTCCAGGTGCATCAGAGACATATTCAGGCCCTGTTGTACCTGCCTTGCAAGAGAGGTTGTTGGACACAAGCTTCAGAGCTGGTCCCAGCTTAGAGAACAGGTTCTGGGCCTCCCGAGCCCCTTGGACTCTCCCCACGTGAGCAGGCCTGGGTGGGAGGTCTCACCTCTCCATGGTGCATCAGTACTGCTGTTGAATCGTTCTCACCTGTATAAGGACAGGGTGAGGATCTGCTGCTGCTGTGACTGGAGACACTCCAAACAACATCCGAAGATTGCTCCCACAACCCATTTCCGTGGTCATCCAGGAAATGGTGGGTCTGGGGAAAAAGGACATACAGTGGCCTTTGGTCTGCTGCATCTACCTGGTGAAACACAGGCATGGATAAAAAAAGATCACCTGCCCACCTTCATTGCTAGTGACTGAGCCAAGCAATTCCTTCTCCCCTGTGCTCTGAGCACTCCTCTGTGCTGCCTGGGGTCACATAGCAGGAGGCCATGCTCCGCCACGGCTTTTGGTGACAGGCTCACAGGCGGGCAGACCTCTTCCAGTACACTTTGGCAGCTGGGAATCATCTCAGTGTAAGACAGAGCTGTGACATGTTTGGCTGTGCCAAAGTCAAGAGAAAGAAGAGAAGAAAGGAAAAAAAAAAGCGGGAAAGAAAGGGAAAGGAAAGAGAAAAGGAAAGGAAAGAGAAAAGGAAAGGAGAAGAGAAGAGGAGAGGAGAGGAGAGGAGAGGAGAGGAGAGGAGAGGAGAGGAGAGGAGAGGAGAGGAGAGGAGAGAAAAAAGAGAAGTCGTCTACAACATCCTGTCCTGTCTCTGCCACTGGGAATGGATGTGAGGGCTGGTTCAGGGAGGAGGTAGCCTGGCCCTGTGCAGCAAGGATGGGAGAGGCAGAAGTCATGAAACAGGGCTCTGTTTGGACCCAAATTCGATTTGCATGGTTAAAACTTGTTGATCCCATACAAGGTTTTCCTGGCTGGGAGCTGAACTAGGTTCCACAGCCAAGCCTTTTTCTTTTCCAGAGCATTCAGCATAAATCAGACTTTCACAGCCGCCTTTGAGTGGAAGGAGCAAGAAATCACGTTTTGTCTCCTGTCCAGGAGCTCTGGGAGAAAGGAGCTGTCAGGAACCAGCCCAGATCCTCTGACATGTGCTCTGTGCATCCTTGCTGCCTGGCTCTGCCTTCCCCCATCTGGTGTAACAGCTCCATCAGCTCCTGCGCACTGCCTTCCCCAGCTGAGATCCCAGCCAGGCTGCTGACACCCAAGTTGAGCTGTGCCCCAAGCAAGGGACACTGTAACATCTTTCAGGCCAGGTTATGCCCTCCCCTGCCTCTCACCCAAGACGTTACGTGGGTTTGAACACAGGCCCAGGTCTGGCATACTGCCCTGCTGAGACCACTTGCACCCTCCTGGTGGTATATCTTTAGGCTCCTTTTGTCTCTGGAGGCAGTCACCCTTCTATGTGCTTTTCCAAGCTCTCTCATTACTAGTCTTTCTAGGAAATATTTACCTAATATCCAGGTAGAATTTCCCTTGCTGTGCCTTGCGTCCGTTGCCTCCTGTGCCTCTCTGTGAAGAGCATGGCTCTGTTTTCTTTCTCCTCTGACCAAACAAGCCCAGCTCCTTCCACATCCCAACACACACCGTGTGCCCCAGTTCTCCCATTTGGCAACGTACTGGTAATTTTTCTTGTACTGCTTCTTAAAGCTTTCAAAGGACAAGGGTGAGCTGCCACAAACACTACATGGGGCACAGGTGCCACGAACATCTCCCAGCACCTAGGGAAGGCTTTGGTGGAGGTAGCTGCAGAAAACCTACTAGCACCTGCAGGGGAGCCGAGCAAGGGACCAGAAGCTCCATTGCCGATGCTGTTGAAACAGAGGGTTAAAGCCTTGTTGCTGGAGCCGTTTCCTGCTAGCGAGATCCATACAGTCCATTAAAATTAGGGATCTTATTATGGGCTATATAAAAAAGGTAAATAGGAAATGAGAACCTTATGAAGGGTTTCTTATGTGTGCAGATGGCAAGGGTATCTAAGGCCAAGAAAGCCTCTCCAACAGGCTTTTTCCAAACAGAATTGCTCACTTTGCACATTTTCCCCTCTTTCAAAAAGAGATAAAGAGATGCAGGACTATCTTTTCTGCACAGCTCACCCCTGCTGACTAGCCACACTGTCCTTGGGATGGAGAAACAGACCCTAAATGTGTGTCATGCTCTCAGGAGCACTGTCAGCCTTCAAATGCACTTTTAGGTCATACTCAGGTCTCTCTTGAACCCAAAGGAGCTGACTGTGTTCGCTGCCTCTCCCAGCCTAGTTGAGGACCGGTGAGACATCCTCTGTCCATCAGCACGGAGGAGCTGTTTGAGTCTACCGAGTAGCATCAGGAGTACTGAGAGTCAGCCAAAACTGGGAATTCAGCCTTCCAGCAGTGGCACTGGGCCACTGCTCTGCCTCTGTTTCAAGACAGCAGAAACCAGGGACCTCAAATACGGGGTGGACTTTGTAGCAGAACCAGAGACCCTAGGAGTCTGGGCATCCATTTGCTTGCTATGACAACCTGCTGGGACATGTTTTTCCCTTTCTCGTCCTGTCTCCACCTGCCGTGTGTGGCTGTGCTGTCATGTGGCAGTGCCAGAGTGGGAGAAAAACCCAGAGCTGCTCTCTGAACCTGCGGGATCCTGTGGGACCCCTTGGCCACCCCCTTGGGTCCTGCCAGGACCCCAAAGGGACTGCAGAGGCTGCAAGTGTCCCTGGAGAATGTTCCTGATTTATACAGAAGTGTAATCTCTCTATAGAGCTGTAGGGGAGTGACTTTTGTGCTCCCGTGCAGGCTAAGAGCTGAAGCACAGTGAAACTAAGTGACATGACCAAGGTTGTGTAGACAACCTGTGGCGGAGCAGGAACAGCAGCCCAGTGGCATCATGAGCCCTTGTCACTGCTGCTCGTCACCGCTGCTCGGTGGCAGAGCCCTGGCCGCCTCACCTCCCCATCCGCCCAGCCAGCCAGCCTGCTCCTTTCTCCTTCAGACTCTTAAAATAAGACTCGCAAAGCCTCGAGTGTGGTTTCGTTTTCACTAATAAATCCCTGCTTGCACTTGAAGCTGCTGTGCCTTTTAAAACATTATCCGTGGCTCTGATTACACTCCTGATGAAAGCAGGCATGGCCCTATTAGTTTTCATGGCAAACAGCACTGCCACGTCCTCCTATCCTTTATGCACTCGGTGTAACCTAAGTTTCACAGGAAAGGGAGGGGGCAAAAAAGGCACCTTATAAAGGCAGTGTCTGTCTCCACCTTTACTTCAGACTGAGGGTATTACACACTTGAAATCCCCCCTAGAAACAGCTTTGATTAGTCCATACAATTTTTTTAATTGGCTTTTTTTTTAAAAAAAAATTTTTTAATTCCTACCAACAATTAACTCCTGTTCTGCAACGCCACCCTGATGCCTCTGCCTCTCCAGCCCTTGCAAGGGGCTGCAGCAATGGGCAGTAATGAGTATGGGGTGGGGAGAAGGGAAACAGGAGCAGTGATAAGCAATAGTGGTGTCTCCTCTTCATAGCTCAGAGAGGAGGTGGATTTTTTGGGGAGCAGAGTTAAGTGCACACAGCCAACCAGTGTGAAAAACCCACCCCATGGCAACAGGTTTGCTCTGGGTCATTAATCGAGATATGCAGATGGGTAAACTGAGGCACAAAGGAGTTAATGCTCTGTAGTGGGAGAGGATGGCGGAGAAGGGGAACTGTGTTCCAAAACTGCCGAGGTGAGCTTTTCAAACTCCTTCAGCTTTGTCCTGTCCCTTGGGAAATGCTTGGAGAGCTTTTTGGAAATGGGTTTGCAGTGAAAGCAAAGAGACTGTGCTCAAACAGGCCTGCAGGCACCGAGCACAGGGACGTGGGACCTTGGCAGTGAGGAGAGGAAGAAGAAATAGAGACATGGAAAGGGAAAGGGAAACTGATGGGAGGGGATGGGAGAGGAGAGGAAAGGGAAAAGAGACAGGGGGAGAAAGTTGGTAAGAGAAAGAAAGAGAGAAAGATAAAAAGAGAAAAAAGTGAGAGTAAGGAGGGAAGAAGGTGAGGAAGCCCCTCTGCAGCTCCTGGGGCGGCTGGTTGCCAGAGTGCCGTGCTCCCCCTCTCCCACGCTGGATCGTGCACCACCATCTGTGTCTGAGCACATTTCCATCCCTGCAGAAGGGCTGGCTGCCCTGCTCGCCCCAAACCAAGCCCGGCAGCTGTCGGAGGGGCCGGACGGCCGAGCTGCTGCCACAGCCGGGGGAGCGCTGGTTTGGCTCGGCCACTGCCCGCACAGAGCAGCCGGGAGAGGGTGGCAGGTGAGCGAGGCACAGTCATTACTACAACAGATGGGAGAGGCATGACATTACATGGCAGGGCTATTATTTACTGAGTGCTCGTGTTTGTCATGGCTGAAGATGACATCTTATTAAGGAGTCATGACACTGGGGGATTTTTTTAAGCCTGGGGGCCAAGAAGGCTAATGAACAGGGATAGCTCTAGGAATAGATGGCGGGTAGTGCCGTTTTCAGGTCACAGGCAAAGCTGACTAATGTTTCACCGACCTGATTTCTGGGAGATTTCCAGGCTGTGGCACATCTCCCTCCTGCTGTTTAGGGATGGATGCTCCTTGCCATAGCCTGATTGTGCTGGCTCAGGTGGAAGCAGCTATCTCAGGAGACCCTGCTGCAAGGGAGCAAAGCCTGAGCTGTGTTACCGAAAAGCTCCCACCTGTACCTAGCACCGTGGACAGCCAAACAGTAGTGCTGCTGCAAAAAAGGGCATGTGGCAGGGGATGGCTTATGGACAGGCTTCCCCAAATCCCACCTTGCCTGGGGGTTTGGAGGAGGGCTCTCAGGCAACACATGCAATAGTTGGGAGAGCGTGGGAAGCGGGACCCTGCTGTCCGTGTGGCACTGTCTCCCCTGTGTGATGCTTGTTAGGACAGCTAGACCAAAAGCGGGGCTGCTTGGCCCATTTTGTCTCCCCTCAGCCTGCCCCAGCGTCTCTGCAAACCTTGCCCTCCCTCACCTGAAACAAGAGCCGTCTCCCTGCAGCTCCCATGAGCCAGCTCCTTATCGCTGACCTGCACTGTCAGTGTGGATGCTTGACTAATGTTCCCTTGTAAAATGTTGTGTTAAGCACATTCCAGCTGCTGACATTAAATACTTGGACTAGGGCAGCTCTCACCCTCCAGCGGATGGAGTGCTGAGCCAGCCCCAGCCACACGCCCGATGTTGCCGCAGCCAAAATATTTGCTCTTTTCTGCCCCATCTCCACCTCTCCCCTGCCCTCCCTCCAGCACAGGCAGCATGGGCAGGGGGGAAGGAGGCAGCAGGCAGGACCACGGCTATCTGGCAGATGAAATAACAATTACTCCAGCTGCCTCCCAGCCTCCCTTGCATTCCTCTGTGCTAACAGCTTGGCTTATTTTGTTTTCATCCACAAATATTGACTCGCTGGGTTCTTTTCACCTCGTGCCTATTAAAAAGGCATTGCTCATAGTATTGTTATTGAATTTGTTCTGCAGCTGTGAGAAGCATCCAGCAGCTTCAAGGAATTCACCCGCACCTCTAGCGTAGGCCCTGAGGGCTGTGTGCCCTCAGTACCCTCCGAAACTGCTTTGCCTGCTGCTGTCCAAGGGACAGGACCCGCGACTGGCTCAGCGAGAGAGTTGCCCAGCCTTTCTGCCAAGGGGGAGGTCAGGGTGTTCCTGGGGATGAGGCTGCAGAGTTGCTGTCTGCTCTTGGGGGATGGCACTTTGCTGCTCTGTGCCTCAGTTTCCCGGTTCAGCCTTGTGATTCCTCACCTTTTTTGTAATGCACTGTGCTAATGAAAAGACGTGTGATTTAACAGTCTGACCTTTTGCTGCTGCAGCTTGTCCTTTTATACTTAGTTCAGCTCGAAAATGTGGGAGTTGTTTCCAGATACCTTAACCTTGCTGGGGCAATAACCAGAAAAATAAACTCCTTCATTTCACACTGAGCTGAATTATCTGGGTAATTAATGAGCATGACAGCAATGCTTACACAGCCCCAGACCTGAGAGTTTGGGTGGGGGGGTTGATGCCTCTCCCCCATGTGGCGAGGGTTTGGGGTGCGGGAAAGGGATGTGCAATCTCTCCCCATGTTCAGCCGAGGGCAGGGGCAGCAGGACAGCAGCCTGCTCATGAGGAAACCCCCTGTTTTGGCAGCTGTGCTCAGCTTTGGCATCTCTCCCAGAATAAAATCGACTGGCACCACATTTCCGGGGACTCCCCTCTGTCCCTAGCCACCCCTCCTGGGGAAATCCCAGGGTTGCTGGTGCTCTGTCAGCTGATATTACCTGATTCCCAAATCCCGAGATGGGATGAGGATGGGGAATTGGAACAAGTGAGAAAGGCTGCAGCATCAGTGGACACCCAGGGGTGGGAGTCTTCATCAAAACCTCTCTCTGTCCCCTGTGAAGTGTGCCGATGCACCCTTCTCCATCTGAGGTCTGACAGATGCCTGTTTCTGCAGCTGGGCTAGGGTGTGGGCAGCCTCGGGATCCTCTATGTGCCCATCTCCTACGGCCTTTGGGGGAGGGAAGGAACTAGGACCACAGTTTGCAGGGGTGACGTCTGCACACGTAACCAGTGACAGGGCTGCCTCTCCTCCTCTCAGCTGGTCTTGGGAAACTGAGCAGCAAATCTGCAGAAAAGTACTTTCCGTGCTGATCTGATGGACTGATCCTTCCCATCCTCCAGCACAACCCTTGGCTCAACTTCTTCACCCCTCTAGCCTCCCTCCAGGTGCCTTTTTAACCTCCCCCAGCATGCAAAAGAGCCAGCAGATGAAATCCCAGCTCACTGCCCCTGCCTACACCCCAGCGAGAGCCACCAGCCAAGTGTGGGGGCTGCTGCCAGCACCAGCATCAGGCAGGGCTGGGAACACCTTGGTGGAGGGATGCTCTTTTGGTGGGGGGAGGCTGCCAAGGGGTGCCCACCCCCGGCCTGATGCAGCCATACCTGCTGCTGCTGTGCCCCACTAAACACTCCCTCTCGTGGGGCTGCTGCCCCGGGGACCCCCCTCGTCCTGGCATGGGGACAGCAAAGCATGGCAAGAGATGTTTAACCTTGCAGAGACACCCGGGAGCATTGCCAAGGCTGGGGACACTGCGGCGGGCTCAGCGGGGGAAAGAGGTCCCTGGGGAGGGGTCACCTGGGACACATCGGGGATAGCCGCAAAGTCACGGGGTCAGGTGTGATCCCAAACTCCCCACGTCAAGTAGGTTGTCACCTGCCTTGTGACCAGCCTGCAAAAAATAACGTGGCTGCCTGCTTCTCCCAGCGTCCGTTCGCAGAAAGCAAATGTTAGCGTTACCATGCCCGAGTGTTTATTTTGGCAACGGCTGGGGGCCTGGCCAGCAGGCGCGGTGCGGGGGGGACGATGGGGACATGGTGAGGAGGATTAGTTGCCCAGCGGCAGCTCCTACCATGCCCCACCAAGGATGCGGCGTGGCTGGCGGGCACTTTTCTCCTGACTTCAGGCTGCACCACATCAGGTCCGTCGTAAATACTGACTGGCCACAGGGAGGGCATCACGCTGGGCCCCAGCGACAGCTAAAACCTGGAGGAGAACAAGGACCTGCCTGTGGGTACCACTGAACCCCAGGGTGACCCATCAGGGCACTGGCTCCGGCTAATGCCCAGGGTCATTCCAGGCATAGCAGCCCCAAGTCCCTGCCGCAGAGGCGGGAAGAAAATCATCACTGAAGAGTGTCTTGTTCTCCTGACCTTTGCTCTCCAAATATTTAGGATCCCACAGCGCACAGTCACAGGCCTTGTTCGGCTTCAGCATGATGCCATTTGCCTCCTGTCTCAGCTGTCCCCAGTAATTCATCTCTGGCTTGCTGAGCCAGGGATGGGGAAGACGCGCTCATGCCACCCGGCTCCCTGGGGGTGAGTGCAGGCACCACGGCACCCTCCCAAGCCCTGTCTGTCCCTTGTTCCCTGTCCCCTGTCCCTTTTCACAGGCCCATGGTCACCAGGGATGGAGGGGAGCATCCACGGGAGGGCAGTCCCCTGCCCCTGGCAGGGTTCACTCTTTTTGCTCCCTGGTCTGCATCCGTCACCATCCCGGAGGTGACAAGGGAGAGCCCAAGCATGGTCAGCGACCAAACCCTGGCAAAGAGTTGGACCTCGCATTAGGGAAGGTGCTGGGAGGGCGTGTTTGGGAAGAGTCAGTGTAATCAGCAGGAGGAGAAAACTGGGGTTTATGTGAGCCACCGGTAAGCCAGAGAAGCAACCCCAGACCCCAAAATAGCCTGGTGGTTTTTGGTCAAGGGCCTGGGCGGGTGGCCATATGAACTTGTACTGCCTGTGCTGTAATTCCCAGTCTGTGCACATGGCCTTGGGCAGCATCTGAGGGGTCTGAACTTGCTGTCAGGTGGTGGCATAAATTTAGAAGGATGCTCTTATCTTCTGGGGTGGCTGTGGATTTACAACGCCTACTTCATGAGTTCCTAGAGGTGTCTCTGCCCTGTAGCTTCTTGGAAGAGATGCCTGGCTGGAGAGGTCTGGATGGAGGCTGGGACCTTCAAAAGAGACCCCAGGAGGAAGAACCTTGTTTGGGCAAGATAATCCCCTCAGTGAAGGAGGGAGAGTGCTCAGGTGGCAGGTCCTTGGGGAAGCGGCACTGACTGCCATTGAGCATTAGTGACCTGAGGGTGCAAAGGAAGAAGAGCCCAGGAGGAGGATGCTGAAAGCAGGAGTGACATTTTGAAGGGGGCAATAGTGGCTGTTGGATTCTTTGCTCTGACCATAGGTATGGCCTATTGTATATGCTAAAATCCCATGGTTGGCCATGCTTTTGCTCATTTTGGTTGAACATCTACTGCTTCCATAGAGGACTTTCCCATTCACACCTGACAGAGTGAAAGAAGAATAAGGATTACTTCAATGAAGACACCACATAAGAGCCAATGCTTTAGATGAGACAGAGCCATAGGGGATGTGTCCATCAGACACTGTTGACCCAGAAACACCACGTGGACCCTGCCTTTCAGAAGCCCCTTTGCTGCTGGTTGCCGGGGGCTGAGGATGGCAAAACCCCCAAACTGCAGCATGCGTGGTTTTATTATGAGCTAAAAGTTTATGGTGTTTCACAGGCAAAAAGTTTTTATTTTTAAAGCTCCTTTAAAATGAAACTTTATGAAACTATATTAGCACTAATTATATTTTCATATTTTTTTATGAAATTAGAGGTCATTTTTCACTATGCTCTTTGAAATCTTGATAGTAATTCTTTTATTGGTCAGACACTACATTTTCTTACCAAAAGCCATATTTCTGATGGTTTCCAAAAACCCAATAATTTAAACAAAAAGTACTGATGAAAGATCATAGAAAAAGTGCCAGTTTCAAAGCATATGAAATGGGAAAAATTTGAATTTTTTTCCTTTTTTTCCAGACAGATTTGTTTCCGTTTCCAACCAACTTTTGATCATGCAATAATGATGTTCTCTTGAGAGAAAAGAAATCCCAAGTGACCACAACAACATGGCTCAGATTTTCAGCTGGTAAATCAGGGGCTGGCACTGTGTTGCACGGAGGGAAGATTTAGCCCTGTGTGTTTATTTGGTGTCTTCACACCCCTCCATTTGCTGCTGAAACCAGTAGCAGCACTCCCGCCTGGACCGATAGGACTGCGATTGAATGGTGTAGAGAAAAACACCCTATGGAGATAGAGAGAAAGTCATAAGCAAATGAAAAATGGAAGTTGAAAGGTGAGGTTTGAAGAGAGGAAGTGACTCATGGGTTGGGAATGAGGGATGGGGTCTCCGGGAGGTTCTGCAGCTCAAGCTCTAGTGACCCCCGACTGTGAAGAGTCGTGGGGAGTATGGAGGAGAGGCCAAGCATGGAGCAATGTAATGAATGGTTGAGCCCAGGGAGAGCTATGAAACCCTGGAAGACAAGTCCATGGCGATCATGCAGAAAGGGGTGGAATATCCAGCAATTCCAGACTCTGTGTTTATCCTTCCCTTGGCTTTGATAGGCAGCTGTGGGAGACACAACAAGGTAGAGACCTAGGGCATGCCAGTAAAGCTGATGCGTCTGCAGCAATGGTTTAAAGCTGCATTCAAACTCCCGACTCCGCATCTGCTGTGCTCTGTAGGGAAAGGCAGTGGAATTTCCTAAGCCACTGTAGCATAAAGGAATGGGGTAGTATATTTTAAATAGTTTGGATGTCCTCGAATGAACCCTCTGGTCTTCTGCAAAAGCCACCAGAAGCCAGCAGAGCCATTGTGTGTCAGCAGCCAGGGCTGGGTGACTTGGGGAAGGACGTACGGGTGCTGCAGCAGTGCATGTGCACCATGTTAAGCAATGCAAATGTGGGGGTGAGTCAGGGACCCAGTCTTCTTCACACCACTCTCCAGTAAATCTGTGTCTATGTCTAGTGAGGCTCGGTGTATTTGCATCTGCTTGTAAAAAAAGCTGTGCCTTAGCAAATGGTGCCTGAAATAACATGCAGACGACCTCATGCCTGTAAAAACGGGGCTGGCTCATGAGCCGGAGAGCTACTTGCAAAGGTGCTGCGGTGGCAGCTGGAGATCAACCCGTGTGCTCACCCACGGGTGTCCTCTGCCTGCCCTAAGCCCATCTCCCTCTTGCCTGCACCCTCCTCTCCCAGCTCACATGGCATCTTCACAGCTCTGAGATCACGCAGAGGGCAAGTGCTGACAGAAATCCTTGGCTGACTTTGTCTACACTGAGCTGTTCTTGGCTTCATTAGTGCCTGATTTGCATAGAAGGAAAATTGCTCTAATTGACAGACTGGACATGATCTTCAGAGGGATGCAATGCCTACAAGGGAGTTGTGGAGCAAGGTGGCTTTTTCCACCGTGCTAGGGAAGGGACAACATATATACAGACACACACACATTAATGGTGGATATCTGCTTTTGCAGGTAGACAAAACATTTTATTTCACCTCATTGTAATGAAAACAGATTTTATCTTTGGCTGTAGCACTAGTTGCTGTCATTTAATTTCTGAACATCCCAGATACGCCTCTGCCAGGCTGGAGTATTTCTAGGGGCAAAGCAGGCTGGAGATGTTGCTTTCTCATGAGAATGCAGCAATTGTCTGGAGACCCTGTTGGTGCCTGAGTTACCATGCACCAGGACACCAAAAAGGCTTAATTCAGGGTCCGTTCCCCCAGGGTTATACAGGACAGCCTCAAGGAGGTGGAGCTGAAGGAGACCTCTTTGACCTCTTGGTTTTAATACCTTCATATCTGATCATTACTTCTGGGGACAGAGGAGGCAGAACCCTATTATTTGGAACATGAAATTATTAGGTGAACTATTACAGCATGGAGATGCTGTATTTCCCAGTTCCTAGCACAGATGCTGAAAAGCACAGCTGTTAATGATACCTTCTGGGTGGAAAGCCCCAGGAATACCACACAGAGCCTACCGGAGCCCTGGCCAGGCTTCAGCCACCATGGAGCGGTTTCCATGCTCTCATCCCGAAGGCTCGTGGCCAACCTTGTTTAAACTCAGCGTGTGGCAGAGCTCAGTGTGGACAGGAGAGTCGGTCAAGGTATGCTTGATACTTCCCATCTCTTCTGATAAATCTGCAGCACTCATGAGCTAAAACTGAGCTTTTGCAGACTGTAACAGGGGAATTTCTCTCTTACTTTCCTAGGCCAGCACTTGGATGAGGCTCGGCAGAAGCTTTAGCGTGGATTCTACTGGGCATAATACTGGAGACTTCAATTGTTGTAGGAGTTGGCTTGGAGTCCTCTATTTCTTGAACTCTGTTGAGACAAATATCCTGGCCAAGGAATAAGCCCAGGCACCCCCTGAACTCGGAGGCAGGAACTTGGGCCAAGTATTGCTGTGAAGTACTGACCAGCGCTCCGGCACCCAGCCTGGCTTTGCCTTTAACGCAGAAGGCAGTTGGTGCTGCCGGTTCGGACCATGCACTTAAAGACAATAATTTCAAGAACCCAAACCCTGCAAAGCAGTGCTGCTCCAGAGCCAGGGCAGCGAAGCTCCTGCTGCTGCCTGTCAGAGCTTGGTGGTCACCCTCTGAGTGTCTGTGTGTGTGTCTGTGTATGTTAGCCCCCATCTCCTCACAATAGGCCCCGCCCAGTCACAATAGGCACCTCCCAGTCACAATAGGCCCCGCCCAGTCATGACAAGCCCCGCCCACAGGCACCTCTTCTATAAAGAGCCCTCTATTTGCAGCAGCCTCTGCTCCACAGCACAAGGTGCTGAGTGGGGGGAGAGGATGGAGTTGTGTGCCCTGCTTGGAGGGGAAGACTAGGAAATTCAGGTTGCTGGCAAACCCTGTGCGATTTTTTTCTTCTGCTTGTCCTTCAATTAGGCAAGCAATCTCACTCTGCTGCTTGGAAAATAATCTCTGTGATATACACCAGTGATGGATTTGTTGATTGTAAAATTAAAGGAGGTTTGGGGATTAGGGAGCCTGACCTTGGATCTAGCGCTTCTGAGGCTGTGAATACAGGCTGGTGTTTTAGCTGGAAAGCAGAAATTTTTGAGCTAGCAAGTAACAATAAACGAGCTTAATGTTGGTTTGTTATGCCTCTGTTAGGAGGGTTTTAAATGTGGACCCCTAACTGTGGAGACAGCCAGGTTAATACTGAGTAAGGGAAGCTGGTTGGAGGTTTTGTTTTTAAATTTTGTTTTGGAAAAAAATTTTTTTGTGGGAGGAAAAAAATGTTTTACTTGCTTTCTGAAGCTATTTTTAATGGAATTAAAAAAAAAAAAGCATGAGCTGAACTTTTTACGTATAACTGGTATTTCCTCTTTGTCCATACTAAAATGGTAGGGGGAAGATAAAGGATCTGGGAGAGCAGGAATAAAAGCAATATAAAAAGATTAGCCCCTCTCCCCTAGTCTTTTTGATAAAAGTATTTATAAAATAGTTCTTAGAGAATAAGCATTGTTCCTTCTTGAAGTATATGGGATGGAAACAATTGTGTTGGAATGAGCCTTTCACTTTTTAAAACCAGCTTTGGCAAAATATCTGTAGTTTAACTGGAAGGTCTTAAATTACATTCATCTTGCATGCTCAGAAGTCCTTCCATTACCTTTTGAAAACTCTGACATGCGTTTTTTTTTTTTTTTTTAAGGCAGAGATGTTGCTGAAGGAACATTCCTTTTTTTCTTGATGATCCTCCAAACCTGCTTGTGCTGTGAGTCTATGATGAAATTAACTGTAGTCTGGATAATAAACGTAGTCTTTTAGTGCTGAGCATGAAAAAATAAGCTATGGGAATGGGGTTAATTTGTCTCTCCCTTGGAGAAGGAAGACTCTTGTGGCCCAGTTGCCATAGTGTCAGCCAGAACTGATTTGCAAATGAAGGGTCTGCAACTCTAGCATGAGCCTATTGCTGCTCCAAGAGTTCATCCCATAATTTTCTCTGTGCTTTTGTCTGCTTTATTGCTCAGGGGTATGGCCAGGTGCCAGCAATACAACAGCAAGGGGTGAGTGCTGCCAGCAGATCCATTTTGGGCTTAGTTATGAGTATCCCAGGTGAAAAGTGTTAGCTAACAAAAATCTGCCTGGAGTGTCAACCTCCATCCTCCAGGAGGAGACTCCATCTGGGATGTCATTTGAGAGAGGGAAGAACCTGCCCTGGATTCTTCTACCCATTTCAAGGAGATGTTGGCTGCCAGCTTTTAAGCCTCCAGTACCAGGGCAGTCTGTGTTGCACATACCCACCAGGACTTGCTTTAGTAAGATGTTAGTGACTGACTGAATTGGATGGTTGGGGTCTGGAGGGAGATGAACATCTTGAGCAGCTTGTGATGGGTCTCTGCTTTGTCTTCCGCCAAGGTTCCCTGGGGTGCCAGCAGTTGGGATCAGTGGTCAAACAGGACAGCAGTGCCTGGCTGTAGACTGGCACCTGGATTGCAAGGTAAGGACATGGGCACGTTTTATTCCAAAGGAAGAGAAGAAACTCCACCAGCTATGCTGGGCTAATCTTGGAGAGATGAGTCTAAAGGTGAAGCTGATTGTTGTCATATATTTATTGTTATTGCTTTCTTGTACCCATGTGGAGCTTATCACAACTTTTCCCTGTTTGTATCTGCCTTCAGTTCTCCTGTGGTGGTTGAAAAAAAATCATTCTGGTTAAGTTCTTTGTGCTGCTGCTTAGGGCAACTTTGTCTCTGTCTGATGAACAGGGCTCCTTTTCTAGGTCTGAGAACTGAGATGCGACATGATGTCAGTTACTTTTATTTAGACTGTCAAAGGGAAGGTTGAAAAGTTGCTTTGATGCGTATTTTGTATTCAGAAGAAAATCTAATTGGAATGTGGATTTTTTTTGCTGCAAAGATATGTTATTTTGTTTCATTGTGTGTACTTTTAAAAATGGTGTTTGGAAGCCTTCTGAAGATAAGGGACTGAATGTATTTGTGGTGTTTGCTAAATTGTCCCATGCAGTAGTGCAGGCTAGCGGGACAGGAGAAGGTCACCTGCAGAATCTGAGGTTTCATGGTGAACAAACCTACTGAGCAACCCATGTGGGTATGTGATTTGCTTGCAGTGGTCCAGGGTGGCAGAAGTAGTGTTTCACAGTATGTGAAACTGCTTTTGAAGTCTGTTTTCCCCCCCCCCCTCCCCCTGTTTTTCTTATCCAGCCATGTTATTTTAGGACAGGTGGGGTGATTTGCTACAGGTGTTTCACAGGGGGTGGTGAATGAGCTGTGAAAGAGATCAGGTGTAGCTGGGCACGTAATCAAACACTAATTCAACAAACTGGGTCTTTTGACTCTGTGAAACCATCTTGAAAATATTTCTTTCCCTATTGGGGAAGGATGTACTTGCAGCATCTGGGATTTCTGGGAATTCCTCCTTCTAGATGGGCTTAACCACAAGCAGCTCTAGCTGGAGACTTCACTGGGTGATCCTTGCATCTGGCACAAAGTCCTGGGGCTGAGCAGTGTCTAATGGTACAGAAAGAAAATAATTTCAAACTGAAGCTACTAAATGTTGGGAAATGCATTTGCTCCTCTTGTTCACTTCATGCTCAGCTGAGATTTCCCAGCATATTTTCACTCAGTTGTTTGTCTAGGTCTCTGAATGAGGCGTTGGGCATTTTGTTTGATAAGGAATGGAGATGTGTCAGGGGGACTCAAGCAGGCCTGAAAGGAATTTGGAGTTGATGTTTTTTTTTTTTTCCTGGGTGATTTGTCTCCTTGACTGTGTGTCAAGATAACAGTCTGCTCATCTTTAGGTTCAATTTTTTGGTGGTTTTGGGGATTGTTTAAGTCTGTGTAATAACTTATTCTGTACATAAAATAGGCATTTATTCTTTGTGTGTAAATAGGCTTTATATCAGTACAGAGACAGTAATCCTAACAAATCTATTTTTCTTTAGTTAGCAATTAAACTACAGATTAAAATCCTCACTAATTAGGTGAAAAAATTTCTGCAGATATTTCTTGACCTTGCTTTATGTTCTGGTGTCTGTTTACCCATCTTTGGCACAATCAAAGAGCTTCACTACAGCAGCTGAAACCAGATTCTCTAAAATGTTGGGTGGTATGTTTGACCTGGTGTTAATTATATGTGTTGGTGATACTTAAGTGGTAGAAAGAGGGGAGATGTGTCAAAGATTGAGTTTTGCTGGGCCAAGATTCAGTAGCAAAAGAGGACATGGCTCTTGCAAAGAGAATCCCAGTCTCTGGCAACATCAGCTCTTGATCCTGAAAGCCAGAGCCCACAAAAATGGGCACTACTCAAGTTTGGTTTGCCTTAATGCAGGAAGGCAGCATTAGCTCAGGTGTTATGGGGGCTGGGCACCAATCTGATGCACTTGGCTTTGGACCAGAAGAGCTGAGATGGTGCCTTGTACTTAGACAGGATGTCTTCTGCTGGGAGTAAGACCAGCTGCTTCACAATCTCTTGACCAACTCTCTGATGTGAGCTCCAGATTGTGTCCTAGAAATATGCAACTTAAATGGCAAGGCTGTTTCTGACCCATTTCCTGAAATGTAAAAAAAAATTTGGATTTAATAAAGGAAAATAGGGTTTTCCTGAGCAATGAATCCAGTGAAATCATTGTTGCAGCCTTCACTTCTCATGTGTTCTTGTCCAAAATGGTGTCTCATTTCCCTGATCTTCTACTGATTCTCTGGGCAGCAGCATGCACAAGGTGCATCTGGTCCTGAGATCTTTGTGGTGTTTAGCTGGTCATATTTCCATGTTTGTGGGACAGTTGAAATGCCTTTGTTTCCTTTGTCTTGAGGGACATAAACTAGGATTACTTTCTTTTTCTCCTTTGTTTCTGCCCCCTCCCTGCCCAATTCACAGCAGCTTTATTTTTTAAGTTCAGCAAAGACTGATCAAGGGGTAGAAAAAGTGGAAGAATGGGTTCAACATTTTTAGGGGCAATGCAGAAATCAACAGAATCGTTACATCAGTGTCTTTAGACTTAGCTCATGATGTTAAGAGAATAAAGTTAAATATTGTCATCTCAGGAAGATGAAATTGATATGATGATGTTAGTGTGTGGGCTGCTATCATCAGGAGAAAATGTACTAATTGATCTCCTTGGAGGGGTGAAGAAAAGTAGTACCTGGATACCAGACCTATATTCAAACTAGAATTAGAGCACTTTCTTCTTTTTTAAATAATGAGGAGCAAGCTGTAAATAGGAATTGTGGAATCTTCATCTTTGTTCTTAAAATCAGTATCAATGTTCTCTTAGATGTCCTGTCCAGTTGGAAGTTACTGGGCTCAATGTGGGAGTAACTGGGTCAAGTTCTGTTCTAGGTGTTGCTTTGGTGGGTCTTCCCTGCCCCTTCACATCTCTGAAATGCAACACACAAACCAGAAGACTTTACAGTAATGTGTCATGTGGGGCATGTTCCTGTAGGAACATGTTCAGGGAAATAACAGGGCCTCATTCAAGGCTGTGCCTGTCTGGAAAAAGTGAAATTGCAGTTGCTGAAACCAATACCAATTTATGTATGAGGGGCTCTCCCTGCTGGAGTAATGGCGGGGTTGAAACCAAGCTGGGTTAGAAGATGGCTGCCGTGGAGGTGCAGTTTGTTTCAGCTTCTTGGGTTTTGTTTTAGGTTCCTCGTCTAAGGTTTTGTCTTCATTCTGTAGGCTCTTCGCATCTTATTTTGCAAGTCAGTAATGAAGCTTGCAAGAAAAGTTGTATCAGGAGAAGGAAAATGCTGTGCAAGCCTGGTTCTTGGCATTATTTCTGACTTTTCTGTGGTCCTGTGGCAACTGTTGGCCAACAGATAGTACTTTGTACCTGCTCCAGCATCAAGGCTGGCTTACAGAATGAGCTGGACCTTTCATTTGGCTTGTTTTTGGTTTCAGTGGGGTAGATGTTTACCCTGTGTTGCCTCTGTACCCTATGTATAGCTTAAAGTGCTCCTAGATGTCTTGTGACCACAAGTTCCCCCTGAAAAATGGAACAGGACACCTTTTTGGCTGCCTTTAAACCGTGGAAATTTTGCTGAGACTTTCTGTGGGAGGGGAACAATGCAACCTCAACAGAGAATTATAGCAATGGAAATTTTTCTTAAAGACTTTCTGACGTGAGGCTGGTATTGCTTTTCAGCAGGATAGAAGTTTCAGAAATGCCAATTTTAATGAAAAGTGTTTTAATGGCAAATACTTTCCACAGTGTAATGGTTATTCTTGGGTTTGTCTGAAGCCTATTGAACCTCTGTATTTCTTTGCGGAGTTATACGTAACATGGTTTGGCTCTGCCTTTTCACTCTTGCTCAAGTGCAGTCCTAGTCTAGGTGAGGTGGATGCCAGGGAAGTCATGGGAGCTGAATATGATAATTATGTAACTATTTTTTAATATTGTACTTAGACCATGATTTGTATTGAAGTGTTCTACGAAGCAAGACAGGTCTGAACTTTGGACTATTGGATATTTGTTTCTGCTACTCTGGCCCCCCTAAAATCATAGGCCCTGTTCTCATCTCTGTCTTAAACTCTATCCAGCTTGACCTATTCCTGATTTATCTGGGTTTAAGTATAGGAAAATTCTCCTAAGAATGGATCCTGTAGGCTGATTGTCAGGGAAGGACTGACTGCCTTGGATGTCAGTGACAGGTATCATCTTGCACAGATACAGTCCTAAGGCAGGGTTCTGGTAACAGAACAGAATTTTCCCCTGTAATGATAACTTTTTTCAGGAGAAGGCAGAAATTTTTATATAGCTGAGATATCCCATCTGTTCTTATCCTGTTCCATCTCTGGATAGTCTGAACTGTGCTTTATTTCCTGAGTTTGTGGTGTCAGAATTGCTGAGTTCCCCCTCTTCTCTGGAAATCTCTGCAAGTATCATTAAGGACATCTTATGCTAGCTGGGAAGGTGTGAAGCAAGTGGCCAGGCTGGGTCATGGTATCAGATTGCCACCGGCACTAATAAAAGAAAAGGACTGATAATCTAGTCATGTTTTTGAATACTGAAGCAACTTCTATGGCCTTAATAATATGGAGAGGAGGGGGGAAGGGAATGGAGAAGGGACTGGCCACAGATAAATTCATCTGTAAACCTGTGAAATAAAAAAAAAAGCCCAGAGCTTTGTAGATCACTATGATCTTCTGTTTGGATCTCATGGAGTAGTACAGTCAGACTTTAGATACTGTGGCCAGAGCTGACACAACTCCTCCAGCGCTGTGCTGTGCCCTGGCAGGCACCTGCCTTTGCTACACCAGAGATAATAAAGCGGTGGGACTCTGCTGTTCGATGCCATGATAACCACAAGTACAAGTGGGATAAAAGGTTATTAGATACAGTCATGAAGGACAAGCTCATCAATGGCTGTTGATCATGGTAAACTTTACCTTATAGGAAATTGTTCAGAAAGAGGTTCTGCACTTGGCTGGACCTTTGCTCTTAAGTGCTGGGGCACCTAAAGTCAAAGTCGTGCTATGGTACTGAGGCAGCCCTCTTTTGGCAAAGCTGAGCCCTCGTCTCAGAGGTGGGTTTTGGCTCATGGCTAAGTTTCTCATGTCTGCAACTCCTGAAGGTCCAGTAGATGTGCTTCAGGTGTGTCTAAGATCACTCTAATAGCACTGAGTTCAGCATGGAGTATGACCTCTCAAGGGTGTTGAGAGCTGTCCTCTTCCTTCTAAGCATGTTAATGGCTAGACATGCATGTGAGAGACCTGGGGTTTTGGTGGCCCATGGCTTCTACGTCCACTGTTATTTTTCCATGTTAACTAGTCACTCTTGGAGCCAAAATGAATATTCATCCCTTGAGCCAGAGCTTGCTTCTCAGATCATGGGGCAAACGTCTGGTCCCTGCTTGGTTTTCTCTTTTGGCCCAGTCTGGTGTGGTAACATGGTTTGAGGAAACCCTTCATCTCTGGAGGGTGTGGATGGAGAGCACAGGCTGCAATCCCTCCTGGCTGTGCTGTTCTCTGGGCGAGGGTGCCTGTCAGCAGGTGACTGTTCAAGGTCTTTGGGATGCCTAGCTTTCTGCTGAGCTTTGGAAAAAAGGAGTTGGGTATCTGTGCCCAAAGAATTGTGTTAAGTTTCTACTGCAGGAAAAAATTTAGGGTGAATCCCAGTCCCTGAAGCATTAGTGGAGGCCTGTTGTGGCAGAGGCTTCTGTTTACTGCCTGAAAAGTAATATACTCTGCAACTTGAGTTACCAAGCCTTCTCTAGCACCCATAAATCTTGGAGGAGAATCAGAGTCTTCAACCGTGTACCCACTCAGGCTAATACTGTTTCTTGCAGCTGGAATTAATCATGGCATTAGGCAAACAACAGGGGTTCATTAGGACCAAAGGTGACTTTAATTTAATTGAAATATAACTTGGCAACTAAAGAGGCGATCCAGTTCACAACACCTAATGGGAGGTCTGGGTTATATATGGAAAAGTTAATGGCCGTAAAAATATCCAAACAACGTATTTGTGCACGTGTTCCAGTAAAAGTCTGAGCCAACTACTTTTTAATGGTTTGGGTTTTCAAATGTATATATTAATGTTCTCAAAATAAGAATAAGACTATATGAGCACACACAGCATAGAAATATGAGGTGGGTGGGGGTGTGAGGGAGGGGAGCCTCATGGTCAGGACAGCATCGGTGGAAGCCACATTCCTCCTTGTACTGGAGGAGGTTGCTAAACCTCTTCATTCCCCAGAGTGTGTGTCTGTAATGGATGTTGCAGCATTGCCCTTAGAGGTTGAGGAATAAAGGTTCTTACCTGTTTCTTGTGGTATTTTGGGTAAAGGGGCTATACAAATGTACCTGAAAAGAATATTTTGGGGTTTTGGCAGTTTCATGTATTTAGATTTCATACAATTACATTAGTCCATGAAATAAATGAAAAGCCCTCAGATGATGATATTGGCATTCCCTTGTGAATGACCACCCACAGCCCCCAAATAATCATATTCAAATACTAATTAAATCAGGCAGCCTGTAAATCAGTGCAGCAACACAGCCCTTTTAGCCTCCCCTCTCTCCTGTAGAACAGGCCCTCCCATTTCTGCATAAACACTGCCTCATAAATGGACTCCTACATAAAATATTATTTATATTTTAGTAGGTAAACATATGACAGTATGCACACATCGGTGGGCTATGACATCATAGGACCAGCCTGCAGAGTATGTAGCTTTATACCTATTTTATTCCCTAGGCTATTTTTCAGAGAAGGGGCCATCTACATTTTCATGGGCTTGCAATCTGTATATCCAGTGGTGAATGTGGATCTGTACTTTGAAAGAGACCATGGGAAATAAAACTAAAAACCCACAAATTTTTCCCTCCCCACTGGTGTATTTCCTTCCCCTACATTTCTTGTGCATCTTGGTGAAAGGGCTTATCTGACGGGCCATCATGGATCATCGTCTTGTAATTGATTTCCCAGGTAATTGGCTCGTGCTGGTAGTATGATGCCAACATTGTGAAAGCTTGTGAGATGCTTGATTCTTCAGTGCTTAGGTTGAGAAAAGGAGGTGAAAGTAAAGAGTCTTAAATGATGATGAGTTAAGAGTGCATAATGGAAGAATATTTATATATGGAAAGTAAAGAAAAAGGTGGAGGAGTAGAAAGAAAAGGGTCATATAGGAGACTCAGGATGTCTTAGCTGAATGGCTTGCTTGGTGTTATCACTTCGAGTAGGTCACTTGGGATGATTCTGTGCTGAAAGAGGGACTGCTACGAGGTGCTTGGAGAGCACACTAGCAGGCGCCGGGTAGGAATAGCTGATGGCTCGGCTGAGATTGCCATATGGTTTTGTTTAGATGGTGCCTCTTGGGGCTTGCTCTGTCTTTCAGTGGCCTGTGTGCCTGTTTCTCGTTTCAGCAGTTTCTCTGATGGTTTTATCTCCATGTCCTTTGGGTTTTGGACCACTGGGGAGAAGACAGTCTTTTCACGAGCTGACTTGAGCCTTCAGTGGGGCTTACCTTGTAGTCAAGCTGGCTTTAAGCATTTCCTTTTCAGTAAAGCAGCTGTCTCGGAAGCTCTGTGAAACCCACAGTTTGGGAGGAGGAAAAGAAAAATGAGATAAAGTGGCAAATGAAAAACTGCTGCCGCAGACAGGAGGTGGTGGACTTCCAAGCCCCAAGGGAAGGAGTGTGATTGAATGTTAATAGTGAACCCCTTTCATTAGCTCCACAGCAGATGAGAGATAAGAGCAGAAATGACTGCCAATCTCTGGTTTTAGCACGGAAATGTGTCTGCCAGACACCTCCTCCCTGTGCTAGAGCTGTCTCCAAAGGGATCTCCCCAAAAGGGGGAGCTTTTAGCCCAGCATATGGCATGTCCCCCACTGACTGGCCTGTTTCACTGTGTTGGAGACCCCATTGGACAGAGAGCTTGTTTCGCACCTTGCGGTTACCCCTGAAACTCAGCCATCCCTTCTGCTATGTGGGGAAATGAGGTGTGAAAGTAGCCACACTTTACTGAGAAAGCCATGGCCTGAGTTGCTTCTTATCAGAGCTTTGCCACCCTTGAAGTCTTGGAAAATTTTCCCCCAGAGGAGGTTACTTGCCTTCTGTTATTGCAGGGAAAGGGCAGCACAGGGAGGTGAAATGATTTTTTTGAGGTCCCTGTAGGGGCTGGCAGCAGATCCCACAATGACAGCTCTTCCCACACCACCTCCTCCTCCTCCTCCTGACATCTGCTAATATCCCTGTCTGTGTGGTGCCTCAAAAGGCCAGAATGCCGAAAGATGTCTTTTGGCTTTTAATGGGTGATGGCATATTTGACCTTCCCCAGCACTTTTGGCACCTGGTGTCTTGACTAGTTTTGCATGTGTGACTCTGCATCTGTGAAGCAACCCTGAAGGACTTGGTTTTAGAAAGCTGGAGTCGGTGCATGGGAGCATGATATAATCACCTTTACTGGCCAGACTCCAGCCTGGTGTTGTCCATGCCAGCTCTGGCCCTTGTACCCTCTGCCAGCTGATACCGGCATAACCCACCTTTGCAGCATGTTGACCCCAGACTCCTTCTGTTCTTGCTCTATGGCAAAGAGGTGCAAGCAGAATAGCTGACCTGCACAAAACCTCTGTGGTGGGTACATTTGTTCAGCACTGAGGTGGCCTGATGTTGGCTTGGTGCCCTTTAGCTTGGCCAAGAAGCCAGGCAGAAGGAAAGTGAGCCAGCTGGTCCTCTTTAGAAATTTCCTTGGAAGAAATCTAGGTTGGGCTGAGCCCTATTCCCCTCCACCAGAGCTCCTCGGTGCCTCACACCGAAAGCACGGCTCTCTTCATTACCACTGCTCTGACTCCCTGCAGCCTCCTGGGCTAAACTGCTGCGGCTGTTCCTGCTCCGCTGGGCACAGGAGGCTGTGAGAGGCACCACAGGCAGAGACTGGGTGGGGAGTGGATCGAACAAGATGCTGGGATGACAAATGCACCCTGGTTTCTCCATCGCTTCACCCTCAGCTTTTGCCCACGGCTGGATGTGACTGTTGTCACGATCTTGTTTCTGGCCAAACCTGGGGGCTTTCTGGGGGTGGGTTAAGGGTGTTGAGCTCAAGCCTAAGCTCTTGCTCATGTGCTGGGGGCTGAATGTGTTTCTCCTAATCTCTCCCTCGCTCCCCAGCTTGGATTTGCTAGTTGCTGTGCAAAGCCAGCAGTGTGGGCAAAACCCGAGGAGTTGATGGAGCTCAACTTGCTCTTGTGGGCTTCTGAGCAAAGAAGTATTTATCAGAAGGTAAATGAGGTAAACTAGTTCCTAATTAGTCTGCACAAAGGGTCTAATGCTATAAATGTGGAGTGAGTACTATAAATCCAGCCTGTAACTTGCTGCATGGTAATTTCCCTGCATAGACAAGCCTCAAGTCACAATTCATTATGGCTCCGCTTTGTAGACCCTCCGACGTTATGCTTCCCCTTTGCTGAGGGCAGATTGTCAAGCTGTGACCCTGCCTTAGTTAATTAACCTTCAAATGGGATTTATTTTCCCTTAGTTACTTGTGTGTGCACACATTTGGTAATAATGACTGTCCACTTCCCTCGCATTCGCTAAAAGGGGAATAAGTCATTTGTTACAGTGTTTTACCAGGGGTAAAAAAATAAAATAAAAAATCCAGGCCTCAACTTTCATGGAAAATTGATAGCTTTATGCCAGAAAGAGACAGTTCCATCACAGCCACTTCTTCAGCTGTCTGCAAATATTTGAAACCCTGAGATATTTAATGTTTTTCAGATGGCGATAAATGTGCAATAGCGCGGGCTCGCTTAAGCTTAGTGAGGGATGAAGTGAGATAGGAGAAAACACATGAGCCAGCACGGGAGAGGTATTGCTGGTCACACTTCTGCCGATGTCAGGACAGGTTTTCAGGACCTTGCACATACCAGCTGGCTTCTCTTCGCCAAGGAGAAATATACACAGACGTGAGCTTCCAGTTAATTTCCCATCCAGTTGTGAGCTAAATGTTTGCTTTTTTTTGCCTTCTCCCCCCCTTTTTTATTATTTTTGCAATCTGACATTAAAAATATGAACCTACAGCTGGGGAAGGAGAAATGTCACTGGCTGAAAGCTTTTTTTTTTATTTGCATCTGGCAAGCCTGAGATGTTGCTCGGGGTTTGTTTGTTTAACCTTTTGTTTGCTGTGTGGAACCTCAGTGGCAAGTTGCAGAATGTGGTATGGTGCAGATGTGTTGGTGTTTTGCTTTTTAGTTTTTTTTTAAAAAAGATGGAAAAAACCAGCCACAGCATCTCCATGTGCTTTGCTTGTAGCATTGCCTCTGCCTGGGGTAAGGCTTGGATATCTTTCCCTGTTACTCTGATGCACCTGATGTGCCCTGGGTCTGGTCTGTAGGGAGATGCGTGGTCCAGGAGGAAGGCTGTGGGATGGGCGGTGACCTCGAGGGCAGGTGTGCTGGGCAGGAATGAAGTCTTACCTACAGCACATGCATCACCCGAACCAGGATGTGCTGAGAAGGGGCAGGAGGGGTTTCTGGCTGGCTTTCAAGACACTCGGGCTGTGCATGTGTCTCACAAGCAGAGCAGCAAGGTGACAAGCTGGGGAAATATGGCCCAGCGGGGGTGAAGTGCAGATGCTTAACTGAGTAAATCGGCATCATCCTGCGGAAATATGGATGGCAAGCTGCAGCAGAGCCTGGTAGCACTTGAACAGGAGGGGACTTGAATGTTTTCTGATTTATTTTCCTTTGCAAGTAAGGAGTAAAACAGTTACTGCAGTTATTTGTTGGAAGGTGTGTCTGGTTCTCCAGACACCAGCACCTTTTATGCCAAGTGAAGGGGCTGTGGGTGATGCCAGTGGGGTTGTGTGCAGCTGTGAGCCCCTGCCTGGGGTGGCAGAGAGATGAGACTATATCTTGGTTTGGGCTTCTTGCTTTCAGCCTGCTATGGCTAAATCAAATCCCCCCCACCACAGCTGTGATTCACTGATGGTTTTTGTCCAAGTGTCTGTTTATGAAGTTTTAAAGAGACAGAAACACCTCAGCAATTTGATTTTGGCAAACAGCTGTGAGCCAAGTGTGGAACAACAACAAAAAAAATCCCTGTAAAAATCAGGGAAAATGCCTGCAAATTTCCACACATTTCACAGAGGCAGTGTGGTCTTGGAGGCAGCAGGGTGGTCTGGATGTTTTAGTACTGGCGTAGAAAACAGGCACTCCTGTGCTTGAATGCCAGCTCTGCCACTGATGTGCTATTTAGCCTTGGCGAAGGCACTTGACCTTTCCATGTCTTGGTTCCTCTCCCCTTTCCCCTTTTTTACTTAAAGAGAATTGGTGGCCCCAAATCTGGGTGATGGCCAGCCTGAGCTTGGCACAGCCAGGGAAGGTGGGGCAAAGGTGGCTATGTTCCCAGGTTTCAAGGGCGGCCAGGGACTGGAGATAGTCCAGGAATAAAGAGCGTCTTTGACCTCGATGGAGGCCCCGATCCCGTAGCACAGGCTGTTAACGCTTAGCTGCCTCCTGTCTCCCTGCTCTGCTCAAGTATCCCAGAGAAGCGAAGAGGTTTTTCCAGGAGTTTGGGATGTTGAACGGAACTTTATTAGCACCCGGGCAGTCTGGTTTTGGCAAAGCCCATGCAGTCTCCACACCCTGCTTTTACATATTCACGCTTGTCCAAAACATTCCCTTCTGGGCTGGACTTTCCCAGGCTTCATCTCTGGTCTCTGAGCTTGTGGGTTGCGGGGAGGGAAACCCTTTTGAACAGGGTGAATTTTGGGCAGAGCTGCAGCAGCTAACATGGGCAAATGCTGTCCTCAAAGATGGGATGAAGGGGGAACAGTTGTGGGCAGGCGCAGGGGCTTGTTGGGCTGTGATTTTGGGGACAGGGATGGGAAAGCAACCCTGGCAATGTGGCTGCTCACTGCTGGGCAGCTGCCATCCCCTGCTTGTCCTCTTATTGACCATCCCGATATCTCTGCTGTTGAATGAATGGAAAAGCTCCAATGGGAATTGATTCAGGCCCTAAATTTTGAGTTCTCTGAGGATGTCCAGAGCCTGCTGCCAAGTTCAGTGGAGCTTTGTGAAATGAGAAGTTCAGTTACTGTCAGTTTTTTTATCTTCTGAGATTTCAAGGACAGGATTAGGAATTTAGGCGAAACAAACAGGAGAAATAATTGGCAGATCAGGTGTGCAAAAGTTGAGCATATTCCCCAGCTGCTACTTGCTTTGAGAAGTTGAGTATTTGTTTCTCCTGTTCATTGTCCTGCTGGTGACCATGGCATACAACCTGCAGTCTGCTAGCTGAGAGTGACCTTCTGTGCTTATCCTGTTTCTGCCTGTGAGCATCCCTGGCAGAGAGCTGCTGAGCCCCTGAACCTGCTATTTTCCTGGGCTGTCCTGGCCCTGTTCACCAGGGTGTGTGTGTGCTTTCATCCCCTGTGCAATGTCGCAGGTGCTAGCTTCCACCTTTGCAGGTTTTTCTCTAAGGAGCATGGTGCTAAGCATCCCTGTGAGAGGCAACTGTAAATCAAAGCCCTTCTAGGGCAGCTCAAACCTGCATCCAGAGCTGTCTTGGTGACACAGAGTCCAAAGGATGTGAGACGCGCTCTTTCCCTCCTCTCTCTTCTCCTGGGCTTATACCCATGAACAATTACTGTAGAACAAACAGGATATGTGATGTGGTTGAGTTAACATTGCGCTTTTGACTGAGACCATCTGAAGTGGAAGCACCGACATAATTTAAGGCTTCTGCCTTTTTTTTTTTCTTTTTTCTTTCCTTGTATTGGTTTTGCTCTGGACTTAATTTTCTCTCTACCCATTATTCAGCTTAACAGGGACCTAGCCACAAGCCAGGCTGCCTTACTTCAGTGCTAGCTCCTGCCAGCTCTCTGCTAGAAAGTGAATAACTGGAGAGCTACCTAGCAGAATAGTCAATGAATGCTCCATATAGCTCTTTTGGAAACAAATATTATTTGCTTTCATAGATCCATCCAAATATTGTTGCTTGTTCTGCATAATTGGCTTAAAATGAATTAACTGTGTATTATCTTAATATCATGAAAAGTAACTACGAAAAGTTCTTGCCTATTGGATTCGGTGTATAACCTGCATGACTTGAATTTTAATAATCATCTTTGCTCAGCAAAAGTGCCTTTCTCTCTGAGGAATCCAACACCTCCTTATATTCCAATTAATGCACTTAATTTCCTGGCAATTCACATTTTCTTGTAGCTAGCTGTTCTAGGGTAGTTAAGCAGAAAGCAGAAATGAAGTATTTCTTTGTACGACTATGTTATTTTCACAGGCTATAGTACAATGCCTTTACTGACATTTTATGATATATTATCAAAAGCAATAGGAACCAAAATACTTTTGCCAAGAATAGAAATTATTCTAATATGTTTTTTAGTGTGTTGTCTGTACTTTTTATCCTTTCTCTAATTTCTTTGCATCCAGATCCAACAAAGCACTTAAACAAAGCACTACAAGAATTTTTCGACAACCCATTTCCCTCCCCCCTACTGTCCCCCTAACCCCTGTTTGGAAATTGCAGCTTTGTCAAAACTGAAATTCTTAAAGGAAACTGTGTGTGTTCCATATGATTTCTGTGGGGAGTGACTCCTCCCAGCAGCTCTTTGGTTAAGACATGAAAATGGGACATGGGAGTGGCTCCAGACTTTACTGTGCTGGGACAGGTGTAGGATTTGGGCCAAGGCATCCCACGCCACTGGGAGTGGAACGTTCAGGAGGCTATCCAGTAGGTAGGAGTGGGGGATCTGGCTCTCTTGCAAGCCTTGGTTTGGGCTGTTCAGGTTTTTTTGAAGAGTTCAGGAGTGGGTTGAGTGAGGCTGTACCACCAAGTCCTCCTGCCCCTGTATGGAGTGTAAAAGGTGATGCTCCAGGTGTGCTTTGATAAGTATTGGGTCCTTGCACAGGGCTATGGTGCTGCCTCTGTTTCCTCAGCAGTGGTCCTGGGGCTCTCCACCATGGGATGTCCCACAGTGTCCATAGACCAGCGGCTAAGACTGCCGTGGGGCCAGGGTCCACTTGTTGGCCCCCTTGTAGAGCAGGCAAGGGCCGGAGTGTCTCTCCTCCTGTAGCGTTGGCTCTTCTTCCTTGTTTGTTGTGGGAAGAAATTTCCAAAAGATTAAAAAAAAAATTTTTTTTGAGATGGGAAAAAGACTGGAGGTCCAGCTCTTCTGGAGAGCACATAAGCATGTGCTTAGTTTTCAGTCGCAGGAGTGCTCCCTCTGGGACCTGCTGCTTTGAGGTCTTGTCCACTCCGCCCTTTACAGCAGCCTTTAATTCTATCAGTAGGTGTTTGCACCTCATCTTTGCTATGCTTGAAATTGGTCAATAGCAAATGTATTTAAAGACGTGGCATCTCTCATTTCCCTTTGGTATAAGGGAAACCCCACTATCCAGCTTTATAGGCTCTTTGCCTGAGAGTTAGTTCTTTTAGCTCCTTGTGAGTTACAAGATCTCCCTTCTTGGAGAGGGGGCACCAAGTGCCATGCTATTTAAGATGGGAAATGCTTGGTTTTAGTTCAGGCATTTAAATGAGCAACTGAGCCTGGTAGTGCTGCTAAGGCCCAGGAACCTTGTGCTGGAGAGACAAAGACACAGCTTCCACCTGGAAGCCTGTCCCACTGTGCTAGACAGCTGCTTCGCTATCTCATGGAGTTGCAGCATTCTGGTGAAGTTTCCCTTGCTATAAATGAACTTCTTGGCTTCTTGTGCACATCCAAGTGAAGCACAGGCAGGGCCATACATATATTTTGACAACTTCTAATTAACATACCATAACTTCTTAACTGTTATGACAATGTGCTGTCATCACAGGTGTCAAGAGACATTTTTAAAGCTTTGGAACAAACTAGTCTCTGGCCTAAAGTGTCTCAGGTTAGCTGAAGTTGCACCATTGATGGATTTGGCCCCATGAGTTCAGCGGCTCCGGCAGGCTGTTTGCAAGAGTCAAACTCTGGCAAATTATCATCTCTGAGCTCAGTTGGAAAAGCTTGTGAAATGAAATCACAGTGCTTTGCCCATTAGGCTTGGGATGAAAAGCGAGCCTTAGAGCTGCCAGTGGTTCATATTTCATGCACAGAGATTTACTTGTATTAGTTAAGACTGCGATGAGTTTGAGAAAGAAAGGGAGACAATTTGTAAGCCAATGCAGAAATAATACTTCCCTATAGTAAGTGTATAATGAGAATTGTTGCTTTTATTGGATTGAGTAAGTTTAGATTGTTTAAGATATGCAGGTTTTGAATCGTGAACTGTATCACTGGTGACTGACCTCCTGTGTTATTTTTACATCACTTGTTATTTCTTGACATCCCGAGTTTGCTTCTGAGACTTTCATTCCTATTCCTCTGCTCTTTTCCTTTCACACTTCTTCCCCAAATCATTCCTGCACTGGCTTTGGAAGCCTCTTTGCTTTCAAAGTATATCTAATATTTGTCATAGACAGCATACACTTAGCACAAAGTGGGTCTCTAGGTACAATTACAGTGCATGTAAGGAAATTTGAGCTGGTTTTAATCAGAAAGCAATGTAACCACACCATCAAAGAGCCTTAAAGAGCTTTGCTTATGCTGTGGTTTGTGGCACCTATGTTGGTCACTTTAGAAGTATTCTTTGTTGCCTTGTGCTTTCTATGGTAGCTCAGGTCTTCTGGCAATTAGATCTTGTAGAAAGAGCAGATTCATCTGCAATGCTGAGTCTGGCACAAAGGCCCCACTGCAGATGCATGCCACAGTCCTGCCTGGTTACTGATAGATTTCCCTGTAACTTCAAGGTCTCGGCTTTTGGATCCAATGGTTGAGGTCAAGACTTTAATTAAACTTTGAATCAAAGGCGGCTGCCCATCTTCTGGGTCCCTTCCAGAGCAAGGGAGCTCTATCACAGTAAGGAAGGGAGAATATTTCAGCTGATTTCATGTTCCTTGGCTTTGGATGTTATTTCCTCTTTGGTTTGGGGTTTTATTTTTTCCATGCTCTGCATTTGGTGACCTCTAGAACAAGCTACACATCCTGCCAGTTTCTTTAGGAAACTGTAGATGTGTCTCAAAGCAGTGAGCCAGCTGCTGGGCTTGGGCAGGTGATTTAAGGTCCATTGCCTGAGAACTCACAGATTGAGTGCCTGATCTGTTGGACTTTGAGGGTCCTGATTTTCTGAACAAGCTGGGGATCTATCTGCCTTCTGAACATCTTCTAGTGCTCCCCATAGAGCACCCTCTGGTATCGTTTGCTCTTAAAAGCCAGGGGGAATGGGGATGTAGTATGGTTTACTACTTACCTGTGCTTCTACCATACCCAGGAACAGATGGGGGAGGTTAGTCTGTGAGCAGGAAAAACCCGACCAACAGATCGGTGCTGCTCTAACACGCTTCCAGTCTTGTTCTGATCCGTCTTCCCCAACTCACTGTATGTTAGCAGAAATGTCTAGGGAATACTGGAGGTAATGAACAAATGTGGTGGTCCAGGGGTTACGCAGAATTTTAGAATGAGATAGATGCATTATTATGTATATATTATTCTTTCTGGAATTTCACGAGTGCTTGTGTCCTGTGTGGAAGCATTCATCCATATCTGTAGTGGATGTATGGGTGGTGTACACATATGTAGAGCATTAACAGACCAAAAAATATCTCAAATCTCATTTACAGCAGGATTAGATACCAAACTGGCTTTAAAAAAGGTTATATTGAAACTGCTGAAAATCTGTTGGAGACCTTCTGACAGAAAACTGGGATTTCAACCAAGAAGATTTGATTCCCCTGCGTAATTTCTGCTTTTCATCACACTCTGATCATATAGTCTAGCTCTCTGCATACCTCCATTGTTCATTAAAACCAGTCAAGCATGGAATATTTTTTGCCCCAATACCTTTTGCTGGAATGTCTGTTTATATATATATATATAATTTTTACTGGCTCTCCTTTTTCTTCATTTGTGTGCATAAAGCCTCTATAACACATCTCGTTCAGCTAGGATGTCTCAAGGTGGGCTCATTCCTGAATAACCATGGCAAGTGTGAGGAACACAGCTGTGTCCCTTTCGCAGGGTAAGTCTGGGCCCCTCCAAGTCTTTTGAGAACAGTTAAACAATTGGTGGTAGGAGAAAGAGGCCAGGAGAAATGAGAACAGTGGAAACAGTGTTTGGCTTCAATAGCGGCTGGAGCAGCAAAGCCGTGTACTGTCAGACCCGTTTCGGGTGCCCTGCTTGTGCCTGCTGTCGGTGTGTGCATCTGCACGGTACACACCAGGGACAAGGCATCAGGTTTGTGCTACCTGTCTTCAACGTAGCCTGAGCTGGGGAAGTCCAGCTGGTAGAAGGCAGCAAGATGCCAGGCTTGCTTTCAGCGCGGTGGGTTCGTGGGGTGGCAGCAGTGAAGGCTGCGTTGCTGACTGCCGGTACCCTGGGAGCACAGGATTGAGGAATGCTGCCAGCCAGCAAGCTGCTGCTGCTGGGTGAAGGCAAAGTGGAACAAAACTCCCCATGGGGAGCGGAGCTGCTGTCCACAGGCACGAGGGACCTGGATGTTACAAGGCAGAGAGGCTGTGATCGCTTGCATTTGGGTCACACTTCTTGTGTCTGAGTGTCTCCTGAGCAGTTCACATCCCACTGCTTGAGTTGCAGGGGCTTCCTGGGATGGGGGGAATATCCTCTGCTCAGTCTGAATCTGGAGGTAAGGTGGACCCATGAGAACATCCCTGGGTTTTTTTTAGGTTTAGCTCCTCACTAGGAATCTGTTTCACATACATCTACTGCAGGCTAGTTTCAGACAAAGATTCTGCCAGGAGTTTGTGGTGCAGGTCACTCTGAACCTGGTGATGTTGCCCTCACCCCTTGCCCCTTGCTTTGGAAATGGTTTTTTCATTTGTTCTACTGTGACTTTTGAATTGCCCCTGTTTTAAAACTAAAAGGAGAGAGATAAAATGTTCTTAATTAAAACAAAGTTTATTTTGTTATTTCATTAGCTAGCAGTGTTATTTCAGGGCTTGACAGTAAAGTTATATGTTACCCTGTGGGTACTTACTAATTGTGTTACAGGGTTTCTTGTTTGCTCTGTCCAGAACAGTTTGACTCCTGTGCTGAGCTCCATCCTTCTGCAGCCTGGAACCAGCACAGCTAATGAAAACACTCCAGTAATAATAGTGGGCTCTCAAGGGCTCCAGATAATTGGGGAAAGGTACTATTAACTTTACTAGAAGGCAAGCCGGCTGAGCTATAAGAGCCTACTGCTAAAGATACCAAGAGATAGGGCCTGATCATTTTGGAAGTAAGATAAGAACATGGAAGCTGGTCAAAGTAAACCAACAGAGTTAGGGAAAATACTCTCTGTCAATAAATGTCAACTTAGGAACACGTCAGGCCGATGCAGCCCTGGGTTTAGCAAATTCCTGCGAGCGAGGCAGGAGGCGAGGTCCTCTCCTGCCCTACTCTTGGGAGAGGTGCATTCCCCATGGTGCAGCTTGTAAGAGACCAGTGGGAAAATCTCATGCTCCAGGTGGAAAACTGGGACCGCTAAGGCTTTTTTTCCTGGATGCAGGAATAGTTCCTGCTCTGTTCTGGGACTATTTGGGCCAGTCCTGGACACCTGGTCCTTCTGCTGCCTCTGGCAGTATGAGCACAATACACTTTGAAAAGAGAGATAGGAAACCGAGAGGAGGCTGCTGGGGGTCATGCTCCCTGCACACAAAGCCTTTTCCCATTCATTAGGAGTTACAGATTTGCTTAAATCCCAATCGTAAATCCTGGTATCTTGTGCAGCGTGAACCCAGGGTGGCTGCAGAATGCTTTTGCAGGGGAACCTGAATAGAGAATTACACTGATTTAGAGGTGTTTTATCTGCTGTCCCTGGTATAACTACAGTTGCTGCTGCTGAAGTTTTGGTGCCTGGAATTTATTTGCTCCAGCAGAGAAGGTGCAAAGGGAGAGGTGTGACAGTTTAATTCTTCTCCTGTGCTCCTTGCACAGTTTTAATGTTTTCAAGAAAATATTTAATAGGCATTTAAGGCAAAATGAATCGTGTGAAATGGAAAGGTGTTTTGAGGATAGTGGTAAAGCAGGATGGAGAAGATTCAGGTTCAGTTCCCTGCTTTGACCCAGGAATCTGGCCTACAGAAGGTAGATAGGTGACTAATTTCCAGTGATCCAGCCAAGTACCTCTGACTTAATGGGTTGAATCTCTTTATGCCTTTTTTTTTTTGCTTCTCATATTTGGTGGTGCATGGGGAGGTGTTATCTCAAGCTTGTGTAGTACATTAGCTGTCTTGCTAATTTTCCTCCCTGTTTCTCTTGTTGGTTGGCATTATAGGCTTACATCACTTTGTAAAAATATGAAATTCTTTTAAATTGTTTGATCCAGTGCTTGGATTTCCAACAGGATGGGATTGCACTGCACTTAACCTTCAGTATGTTATTGTTTTAGTAGTTTTGTCCAATACGAATAACACCTTATACAATAACATCCTCGGTGGATGTAGAAAGATGTTCCAGAAAGAACTGAAAAGGGTTCCAGGAAAGTCAAGCTGTATGGCTTGTTTGATTTTTCTGTTTAGCCTCTTAAAGTAGCCAGAGAAGGGGGAATAAAAACATTACGAAGGATACATTGCCGGATAAAAGATATTCCATTACAAACCCTGTCAACATTAATAACTTGCATCTCTTCAGCAGTGCTCTGAGCTGTCAATAAGAAACAGGAATGAACCAAGATAAAACCAATCTGTCAGAAGCAGATTGTATCGGAAAGATAATAGAATCAAATTAATTTATGGCGAGGAGATTTCACAACAGACAATGAAGCAATACTGAAAACCACAGTCCAATGTAATCCCTTTGAAGAAACATTGTACTTACTACAGCTGTGATGATTACAAATGTTTGGTTTAAAAGGCTGTGTTGCAGTCTGGAGGAAAAAAAACAGGCTATTTATGGTCGCCAGATTTTAAAGATGGGAGCTAAAGAAAACAAGCCTGTAGACATATGAGCTGAGGCTTAATATTTCTATCTTCATTTAAGAAGGGGTGGTTAGAAAATAGACCTGCCAGCCTGAAGTAAATTTGGATGTGTCAACATTTTGTTGGGCTTTTGAAATTTTTGGTCCCCAGTTAAGATGAAAAAGTCAAAATAACCTGTTTCCACTGAATAAGAAGTTCTGATTCAATGGTGCCAAAAATTTTAACTCTGTCATTCTCCTCCTAAGGTTAAACTGCCTCAAACCAAATTATTCAATTTGCAATGTCCATTTTGACTTGGAAAAGCATGATTTTAAACTCAACTTGGTCTGGAATACTTCACTACAAACTGGAAAGCAAAACCTTGCATTTGGAAAAGATGCTTTTGGTTTCCTGGAGTAGCTCTACTTTCCTAGAATTTGATGTTTTCTCTTGTTTGGGGAGTGGGAGGAGAAAGAGACTACCTGGCTTAAACAGTATATTTTGGTGGAGGAGAGGAAAGAAGAAGAAAGAAAACTTCTAATGCAGAATGAAGACCATACCTGTACTCCTAGTTTAATTTTCTTATTAGCTAATGCATGTGAAGCTGGGCATCTCCCATGGTTTAAGATCTCCCCTCATTACTCCCTGTGGTCCTGCTCTTCCTTTCCCAGTCCGTGACCATGGATAGGGCACACAGCTCTGCTGCCTTTGGAGTGGGAGCAAGTTGGTGTTGCCCAGTATGATCTGGGGGGATCTATGCCTCTCCCTTTTGTTAGTTCTGGTCTTGCCTTCATAAACCTAGGCTGAGAAGAGTCCATGTTATGTGGGTTGCAAAGGGAACATGGTAATATAGTCCTCTTCTCATCCCTGAACCAAAGCAAGTGAAGAGCAACCAAAGCAGGCTGGATGTGACTTGTCTTTTTGCACATGTCCTGCAGCATCCTGTTTGGCAGAGGGTAAATATCCCCCTTGCTTTATCTGAGTGGGGCCACTGAGTTCTGCAACAGTCCGATACTGGCTTTCCTGAAGGGGAAGGGGCTGGGTGCTGTTGAGAGTTGTGACAAGGGCTGTTTCCCCCTCTGCATATGCAGGTGGGAAGCGGGGAGGAGGGGGTATGAAGACAGGCAGCAGGCTGTGGGGCTGGGGTGGTGTTTGTGCTCTGGCTGGTACCATGCCCCAAGGTCAGCCTGAACCCATGGTTTAGGGAACAGGAGAGCGGAGGGCTAGAGCTGCCCTTCCCATGCCAGGGACTGGGTGTGTGTTGCTGTCTGAAGCCCTGCCAGCTGTTTTGGAGTGGGTGCTGTGTGCAGGGGAGGCATTGCTCCTTCTTCCTCCACCCTGTTTCATCACCTCCAAAGGGACCTGTGCTCCAGCTGAACTGGACTTCCTCCAGTGGCTCCAGATGTTTGAGGAGTTTTCTATCCTTGCCTTTTTGCCACCCCATCCCCTTTTTGCTGGAAGTTTCTGCCCTTAGTGTTGCTAGATGTGGAAGTCTGGCTGCGATCAAACTGAGGGGGTGGGAACATCCAGCAGAGAGATCAGAAGGGAGAAAGGTTCCCACCATCTGCGTCCCCTCTCTCCAGTCCCCTGTGTTGCTTACAGATCAAAATAAACAACCTGAATCTAAACTATGTGTTTTTAAGGGGATGAATCCCTCGGTTCCTTCTTGCTGCTAGGGCTGCCCATGCCTGCCAGCCCTGTGTGTGGGCATCGTCTGCAGTGCACTTAGTGCTGACTCCCCCCCGGGCTTAATGACAAGTTCTCACTTTGTTTGTTGTTGTTTGTTTTGTTTTGTTTTTTCCCCTTCCAGCCAAGCTGACATTTAATTCTGCCTCAGCCAGTTAAATATAACCCCGAAACCCGCGGGTGAGAAAATGTGGCGCTCTGTCACGCTCATTTCAGAGGAGCCAATTAGCAATGGTGATCCTTGGGACTTGGCAGCCTCTTCCCGGGCACCCGGCAGCCCTGGCCCTGCCTGTCATTCTTGGGATAACGTGCTAGGAAATGGTCTTGTGGTTTACTAAGAAAAGCAAAACAAACAAACTCCCTCTCCCCTGCCTTTGCAGCCCAACAACCTGTGGGCATAATTGATTTGCAAGATTTGCAGTCAGGATGTGGCTTTGTTGCGGATGAAGTTGGTGACGAGCCTGCCTCTCTCTGGCTCTTTGCCTGGTTCCCCCTGGTCCAGCAGCTTTCCACATCCAAAGGCATCCAGTGTGGAGGTACTGATGGGACATAGCTCCCTCTTCTACCTCACCCCTTCTTTTACCACCTTGATTCCCCTTCCCTATTTCCCTGCTGTGGTGCTGGTACCACTCCTACTCCCACTTCCAGACTGTGGTTTCCCCTCTGGGAATGGGAGGCTGGTTGACCAGGCTGTGGGCTTGCTAGGATGCCTTCTATCCCTGTGACCTGCCCGAAGGCTGCATGCTGGAAACCTCTTTACCAGGGACTGCTGTCCTCCCAGGTGCAAATGTACCATCCACTGTGCTGGGTCAGTCCACAGGGTGTCTAACCCAGTACTGTGCCTGTGGCTGGGTCTGCTTGCTGATAATTGGGAAAAAATGAGACAAGAGTAGAGTGATTCTTCCCCTGACACATCCTCCATGTTCAAGTTCAGCAACGTGGTGGGGTGGACGTTCTATTTTGTTTGAATTAGTGATGGGTCTGGCATTGAATTTGTCCTTTTTTTTTATAGCCCTGGTAAAGGCTTCTGCTGCTAATGTCTGTTTGAAATCCACTGCCTGATCTCTTCAGCAGTGACCCCTTTTTTTGCAGTGGTGTGAGAAAAGGTGGTTAATTTTATTCCCCAGAGTCCTGTTTGGTTTGCCCTCTCTTTGCATGGAAAACATCAGAAGCTGTGTCAGTGCAAAAGTACCTTTCAGAGTTTGCAGGTGGTGTGCTCCAAAACCCCAGCAAAACTGGGCTAGTTTAAGCTGTTTCTGGCTGGTTTACGCAGATCTCTGCTGTCTCTGAGCCAGGGCTCCCACTGCTTCACAGAAATGCTCCTCCCTGTCTCCCTTGTACTTTTAGGACCCATGTTTTCATTTGCCATGAGGTTCCTCATTCTGGCTTGACTCCTGGCCCTCTGCCCCTTGTGCCAAGCTGGGAGTGGTGGAAGGTGAACCTCCAGGGTGAAGAACACCTGTGTTGTCCATTAGGTGTTGGTGAATGGGGCCAGCTGGGGCTGTCATCAGCCCTCTGACCTGTATGCTGTTAGCTTCTGGTGGGAGTTAAGTCCTGGTGATCATAGAGCAGGCAACACAATAGTGATCCAGCAAACAGATGGACATATGATATTCATAAAAGAACAGAGGTGATTCCCTATCTGCTGCAGTGGGAATCTGGGATTAACTCTGTGCCGGTCTCTGCGGTTTAGCTGCTGTCTGTTATCACTTCTTATCTGGCAGTCCCACCTGCTGCCATGTAATGTGTATTCCTGCAAGAATTTGTACCTCACCACAGAGCAGTGCTACCTGAAATCACCTGTGGCCAAGGGAGACGGAGATTCTGCCCCAAACCCTCCTGGCTACATGCTGCCTGGTGCCCATGGGCATGTACTGATACAGAGATAGAGCCCTTTGTGGAGGCTCTGTGAATCCATCTCCAGTTATTAACTCTTGTCTGGTCAATGGCCCAGATTTGATTTGCTGACATAAGCTCAGGCATGGTAGATGTTGGTGCATGGTTCTTGGACATCATCTTCACTTCTGTGTTTTACATCTGACTGTAGCTTATTTTCAAAATATTTGCAGCAACATAGGTCCTCAAAACAATGGTTCCTCTTAGTGTTGAGACTTATTTTCCTTGTGCTCCTTTGATTTTTATCTTCTCCACATTTTCTGTACGTTGCCCTAACAAGTCGTAGAGGCTGGACAGTGTCCATATCACATCAATACTAAATTTCATTATATACAAACATCAATCTGGCTCTGGGCTGCCTTTTTAAACTGTCACCCAACCTGGTGGTGTTCAGTTTCTGTTTAGGTCTGACCATGAAAAAGCATTGGTTCAAAGCTTGTTCCCCATAATGTTCAGATCAAAACAGTTCCTCTGTGTGTTTATTATAAAAATATATTTTCACCAGCTCTTGGGAGCATTGACATTTTCATCAAGGCAATTTTCTATGGCCCCAATCCATCACAACACACGAGCCGTTCCATTGGTTCCAGTACGACTACTCATTGCTTAAAGTAAATTGTTTGCTTAAAAGCTTGTTGGATCAGGGCCTATAAGTGAGAAAAGATTGCTGATTAGAAAGCGCATTTGTTCCTGTTGTGGGATTTGATGGCAAATTAAGGACATTAGGAGGATTCCAAGATTAATGCCTCTATATTTTGGGAAAGAAATATTTTAATACTTTCACATTACCGAGAGGCCCTATAATAAACAGAGCTTATGCAAATGGGACACTAAAGACCAAATCCCAGACATTAATGGGGTTCAATGAGAGTAAACTGAAGGCAGAATTAACCTCCAAGAGAACTAAATGGCTATTTTCATGCTTATGAACTTAACATACTTTCAACTCCACCTTAATGAAAGACACACTCAGTTCACTGTTAAAAGGGGCACTTAAAAGGTATTAGAGGCATAAGTCCAGCTGTTACAAACTCCAATAAATTTGGATTAGGTCTCCACTGTTTGAGTTGCATGTGTGGGTGCCTGACCTCAAAGCAAGTTGTTGTTTTTTTTAACTTATTGATATATAGCATTACATTAGGTTAATTACACGTCGCTGTATTTCATGTCGTCTCAGCACAAACCTGCCTGCGTCGCGGCATGGCGCTGGAGAGTGGGGCATCAGGAGCCCCTCGGAGGGCTGGGGCATGCTGGCTGCCCACCCGCCACCCAGCCCTCCCCTGAGATGGATGCTTTGAGCAGGGGCGGCTGCTTGGCTTTACAGTACACAACTGTACTGCTCCCTGCCCTCCCCTCTCCACCCCACCCCATCCCATTTTTTTATTCCCTGGGGTAACTTCCCATCCTTCACCTTGCTTGATAACAAAGCATATTTTTTAAACTTTTGGTTTTGTCCATTGGATGAAAATGCTCAATGTTGTGGGGCAGAACTAAGAGCCTGAATTGATGGGGCTTTGATGCAAATTTTGTCTCGCTGGCTCTGGTCAAATATTTGGTCCCTGTGCTGTTTTGCTATGGATTCTTGGCCACCCATGGAAGGGATCACACATGGGCAGAGCACATTCAAATTTACAGCTGTATCTGTGTAGATGGGTCTAGATAACAGCGAATCTTTTGCTCTGAAGGCCCTGTAGCCTCTACGACAAAAGAGATGGCTTAAAATTGCATTTCCATTTAAAGTAACACCAAGTGCTGTGGCCAGCCCAGCCATGTGAGGGAAATATAAAGCTCTGCGATAGGGAGCAAAGAAGGAGAGGGGAAAAAATCTGGGTAGCAAGTAACTAAAATAGATGAAGTGGAACAGTTGGAAATCTCAACTTGAGTGACAAGGGAGAAAGAAGAGATCCAAAGTCAGCAGCAGATGACTCCAGTCTCATGTCCCATCCCTCTTCCCCCTCCCTCCCCACCGCTGCCGCTGCTTTCCCAGCAAAAGCAAGAAAAAAAACAGAACATCTTTTCCAGATTGGGGGCTGAGTGGCCTCACATGTTGACACAGCAATAATTTTTAATGAGAAATTTTTAGTATTTGTGTGGGAGAAGTTAGCGTTGTGTACACAGATGCCTCTCCGGCCACTGCGCCGTGGTCCGGGCTCGGCCTCGTCCCCCTCCGGCATGGCCCGCAGGGTCCCAAGGCAGATTCCTTTCAGGCGAAGGGAAACATTTAGGCTTGCTCACCTTTGAACTGCATGTGATGGTGTTTACCTTGGCAAGACAAAGTGGCAGTTTTACAGATATTAAAAACAGTCCTGAGGGGAATCTGGAGGCCTTCCTATATTTTAATCACCCAATTTAGCCAGCCTGAGGAGTCGGCTGGAGGGAAAACGTGTGGCAAAGCTTTTTTTTTATTTTTTTTAAAAGGGGTTTTAACAGAAAATAGCCCAGTGCTAAAAGAAGGGAGAAAACAAATGTATGTTTTATTTTTGGTGCCCTCCCCTCCAAAAAAAAAAAATACTGGGAATTCTCATATTAATCCATAGCACTTCCACGCTCCATATGGTTTCTTTTTTGGCATTTCCTGCTGGGCTGAGCTCTACCTCAGCTAACCCTGCTCCCCTCGCTCTCCCCGGGTGCGTTCCTCTTTTAATTTGAATTCTACCTGTCAGGAAAGATGGGTGCAAATGGGTTTTGCCCGCATATTGAGGCAAGACCTCCCTTCCCTGCCAGCACTCCCTCTGGTGTGCACGTTTAAAAAGAAAATTGGGTTTTTGTGGGGGAAGAGATTCAAAGGAGTTGTGAATGATGTCTGAAGTTATGCTGAGGTCAGGACCTTGCTTATTGATTTTCTAACACAGCAGAACCATGTACAAAAGGAAGAGACCTCCTTGCCTCCCTCTGATCCAAGATACTCCTCCGGCTTGTAAAAAAAAAAAAAAAAATCTGGCTGCAAGCAGTCAGGCTTCAACCAGCCTGTCAGACGGCTCTCTGCAGGAACACAGTCCATGTTGATTTTACAGAGAAGGTTGTTATCCACATTTTACCACTGATTTATTGTTTTTTAACCAGCTCCTTATGCTAGACTTTTTTTTTTTTTCAAAAAAAAAGGGTCCTTTTGCACTTTGCAAATGGGGAGACTCGCTGAAGGTCGGATGATGGTGGAGGTGCCCTGCTCCTGCTAGGCTGGGGAGGAGTGGCAGTGAGCACTGCCATCCTCCAGCCCCTGCTGCCCACCGCCTGTGATGCTTTCCTTAATATTTGTCAGAATTTATGAAGGCTGTGGCTAATGCCTAATAACATGCTTATGTGTCTGCTCTGCCCATGGGCTGTAGTGGGGCAACCCGGCTTTGAGAGCGCTGAAACTTCTGTTGCTTAAAGAGTAAGATGGGTATGTCAGAGACAGGTCTGATGAAGCCCTGCAGAATTAAAATGGCCAAACGCGTCCTGTCGCCTACATCTGCAGAATTCATTAGGCGAGCTTGATTGGCCTTTGTTAAACAAAGATGGGATAAGGTTTCATACTTTTTCTGTGGGAGTCGAGCTAAAGTTTCAGGCTGATGATTTAGTCAGGTGTAAGCATGAAGTTTCCAATTTAGAGAAATAAATCTAAAGTGATTTTATTATCCTCTGTTTTACCCTGACACCCTGCTTCACCCCGACTCCCTGTCAGAGCACGCATGATATGTTTATACAGGCTGCACCATAATCGACTGGCAGGCCATATAACACGAGACACAAAATGCGTCTTCTACCTAACACTGGCTTCAGTAGCTTCTATATTTCATCATCTTCCTGTTCCTCCACTGGCAACTCTTCCTTTCTCTGAATCCCCTCGTATTCTGCCCAGCAAGAAGCATGTGCCCTGGCTCTGCAGAAAGAGCCCTCAGTGTGCTGAGACGCAGTGTTTCGGTTCTCCTTGTGTGCTGCAGCTTTGTTTTGCTTCATTCCATGCATCTTCCAGAGAGATCCTTGGATCAGACTAGGCATCCTTTGGCGGGAGTAATTTTAAGAAACGTGTGTGACTAAAACACCCGCAAAACTTTTTTTTTATGTGGGAATTGGTAAAATTTTAAATGTTTTAAATAGAAAAATTTCTTTTTGACTTCTTGGTTTCTGCTTCAGGAGCAAATATTCTACGGAAACTGTATGTGTTAACATTCTGAATAATATATACTCATGAAAAAAATTACTTGATTAAATTGGCTGAAAATACCTGTTTTCCAAAGTTACTTAAAGAGAAAGCAATGTGAAAGTACAGATAGTGACACTGGGGGGAAGAAAGCAAGCCGCTTTGGCCAGGTTTTCAGATTAAAAGTTGATTTAAAGTTGATTAAAGTCTGTGCAATTTAGTTATTAGTTAGAACATAAGGACACAAAATGCAGTAGGTCAAATTCATTTCTTCATCTCAGATATATCCCTGTTGACTTCAGTGAAGTTCCTTTAATGATGAATTTGTCCCGCTGGCTCAAAGATAAAAAGAGAAGTTATTTTTGTTTAATATTTCAACAAGGGGAAGAGGTTAGCGAGGGAATTCGGTTTGCACAAGTTGTTTTTCCATTAAGTTTAACAAGGGCAGCCACCACCTAGCCAGCTCCGTTGTATATTTGTCTTTTTGAGGGCTGAGTGCTTTCTCTATAGACCCTCCCAAACCCTTGCAAGGCAATTTTTGCCAAATGCAAGCCACAAAGGACACTTGTGGCCATGGCTTGATCGTGTTCCTGCGAGCAGTGATGGGAGCTGCTCTCATTCAGGTGCCTGCTGATTTGATTTCATTTGAGGGTAGGCTTTTGGAGGTAGAACTGTGCGCTGTGGCTCTCTGTCATCCCTGGCACTGCAGCATCTGAGTGCCACCTGGTGCTCTCAGCAACATGCCTAAGCCTGGTCCCATCATGGTTGTGATGTTCCCAGATGAGTCTCTTCCTGCCGTGCTCGTGTTTGCCTTGACGCGCTATTTTGCCTAATGCAGCGTCCTTTGTTTTCCCATGCCTTTTTGGGCATTAGCAGGGCTGAGTTCAGGCTTTCTTCCATCTCCATCAGGTCCTCCTGGCTGAGGGCAGAGCAGTGAGAGAGGCCAAGAGCCTGCGAAGCCTGGGGATGCCTTCGGAGACCTCATGAGGCAAAAGCCAGCTCTAGCTGGGCTGCTTCCTACTGTATCTAGACTGTGTGGAAGAGCAGGATTTGAGGGCTTTCAGTAATCCCAGTTGGAGCCAGGTCAGGAGTTAACACGCGTGACGTGGATGGCTGTGGAGGTTTTGTTATCTTGTGGGCTCAAATTCTGGGTGAAATTGGCAGTGTGGGAATCCTCCCTGTGCACTCCCTGGTGAGGACAACTTGGGCACTGCAGTGTTGTAGGTGTTGTAGTTGTGATGTGTATGCACGGCTGTTCAGGGTGAGTCAGGTTTATGGGTGTCAGGTCAGGCAGGTATGTGTGTGGACAGCTGTTTCACTGCTTCATTCTTGCTCCAGAGAAAAGAGCGTCTTGCCCAGGCAAGAAGTTGAAAATTTCACTGGTCACTCTGTCCCTGGAGTTCAAGGCATCTGGTAGGTTTCTGTAAGCCTTGGCTAAAAGTAGCCTTTCTGCTGTGAGCAGTATTGCTTTTAAACCCAGGAGCACAATGTTTTGATGAAAGAGGAGGCAACCTTTCCTGTGCTGTTCTCATACTCATATCCCTGGGTGCTTTCCAGAGTCATTTAGAAGTATTGCAACTGGACAAACGGAGGCACCAAGCAGTGCAGTGTGTGGTTTGGCAAACCCCTCTTTATCTAGGGGAACTTTTAGGAAGAGCCTAGCTTTCTCAAAGGAAGACGAGCCTTAAAATAGTAACTTTTCTGGAAAAGAACTGCCAGATTTTGAGATGTTTAACTGAGTGTTGTTAGTGACACAGTGGTGTGGCTTTATTTCTGTCTTGGCTCGCTGTTCCCTGTGTTGGCTATCATGATGTACTGTCCATGGCTACCTGTGAGAAAGCCCTCAGCGGTGGGAGAACTGGGAAAAACTGGAAGAAAGTGTTAATCAACTTTGCAGGAGAACAGCCCTCGGTCTTGGCTGTGTTTGCACTCAGCTGTAATGAATGCTGTTGTTCATCCCTCAGTTCCCATACCTTGTGGAAATTGGGAGCTCAGATGAGGGCTGTTGGAGCTAGGATGAGGGTCCCCAGCTATGAGACTGGGATGTGCCCAGGCACTGTTCCTGGATGTGAGGACTGGGAACCATTCCTGGGCCCCATGGCTGTCTGCCCAGGACATAAGACTTTTGGGACAGGGAGGGAGGGACAGCAAGAAAAACTAGTGAAAATGGATGTGGGAGATTGAATGAAAATTTAGATGCTAAAACCTTGACATAGCCACATGGTTGTGAGGAACAGGGCAGAGGCAGGAGCTGGCAGTATCTCCATGTGGTCCTCCCCTGCACTGACCCAGCATCACTGCCCTCAGCATCTCCTGCTGTCCTGCTTCCTCCCAGCTTACCCGGTAGCCCTTGTGCCAGCATGTCCCTGCTGCCACTCAAGTGGATGAGCATCGGCCTGGGAGACCACACGTGAACTTCTTGTGAGGTACAGATGTTGCAGAGTCAAAGCCTGGCCACCCTTGGTCTAGGAGGGACTTGAGTTTCCAGTGCCCCGGAGAAGCAGGAAGTGCAGGAGACATGGATATCATGAGAAAAGAATCGATAGTCCCCCCTCAGCCTGACCAAATATTGATTTTGCTGTTCAGTTCATATCGTTTTTCACCGCCTTGCTGGCCCTTGGGGTGGAGGCTCCCTCTCGCAGCCCCGCGAGGGGAGGGAGGCAGAGGGACCGCACCTCTCACCGGGCAGGGTGAGGATGAGAATCAGTCACCTGCCAAACTGACCCTGGCTGGGGAGATGGCAGTGGTGCAGAGGGGGGCTTTTGGACATCCAGTCCTGCCCAAAGCCTCCCATACCATCCCGTTAGCTAATACTGTTGAGAGAGCTTACGTTGGAAGAGGTTTGCTGTCTTGCATTCCCCGTCAGTGCTCCCCACTGTGCTGTGACTCTATTTTGTTTAAGGTTTGATATAAAATCTAGGGAATGCAAAGGATCTTCCTGGCTTTTGTCGGTTTTGGAGTATGTGCTTAATTTTCAGATCCAATCATTAATAAATGCAGTGATCGGCAGCCACAATTCAGCCTTCCCCAGCAATTCCTGCTACCACAACTTTGCAGGAGTGCTGCTATCCAAACACTCACAAATTATGATTTTTGACTCAAAATTTTATCTGCTACTGCTGGAGGTAAAACTATTAATATATAAATAAAGGCTAATTCTGTCCTGGTTGTTTGTCTTCATGAGGTCACTAGTCCCTGAGGAATTATAAGCAAAACAGCAGAGTGCCTCAAAAGAAATAGAAAAAAATCATCTCTCATGGCATGAAAAAGAAAGATGTTTGGAATGTTTTTAAAGGATGTTCTGTAGCTTTCTTTGGTTGTAATTTCTACCACATATACCGTGTTTTTACTGGGATTGAAAACGATGGTGTTTTCTTCATGACACTGTTGCTAGAAGCTAGACTTGCTGGGAATTATGTGGCCGCTTCATTTTTTTTTTAATGTGTAGCTGATTTATATATTGATATAATGATGCAAAACCACTTTGAATCCCCATTAAAACAATAATTTTCCACAATTCTGTGGTCTCAAGGCAATATTGACTCTCCGTCTTTACATATCTTTGGCTTAATTATAAGTTATGTTACCTGATGGGAAAATACTCTTTAAAACAGGAAGAAATGATGTATGGAATTTTTTTCAGGCAGTTCTGGGCAGTGTTTCTCATCCTGTGTAAACTGAAGGACCAATCAGCCTTAAAAAAACCCCAAACCAAAACAAAAACCCCAACCTAAAACCCCCACCAAAAAACCACACCACCAATAAGTATCAAAGAGTTGTGTCTGTGTGACGTGAGCCACCTGTTGCAATGAAAAAGTAGGCTAATATTCAAATGCTCATTTGTACTTTGCATATCTGGATGCATAGGTCTTTTCTTATCAATCTTGCACGTTGAAGAAAAGACACTTTGCTCAGGGAGTGGTGCGATGCTGAAGCAGGTACGCAGGAGGGTTGTAGGATTGCCATCCCTGCAGGCTTTCAAGCCTCAGCTCTAGTGGCTGACCTGCTCTGGTGTTGGCGGTAGTCCTGCTACAAGGGGGAGGGTGGGCTGGGCAATCTCAAGATGCCCTTTCCAGGAAACACATTCATGCTTCTATGGTTCTTTTGCACCTTCACAAGTGCAAGTCTTCTGGTGCGCTGTGGGCCATAAGCGGGGCAGTGTTGACCTGAAGCAGCTGCAGACTGACGTGGAGGCTCAGGGACACTGGAGCTTGCCATGCGGAGTGTGGATGTGCTACATGCAAAAGACTGGAAGTCAGGAACTTGCAGGCAAAGGTGTTCTTGTGTCACACCCCTTGATTCAGGCCTGGAAGTCTGAATTTTCCCCGTATAGGTGTTTTGGTGTGGCATCTTGGCTGGAATAGCTTGGGTTTTCTCTCTAGACAGGAAAAAAAAAACCTCCAGAGAGCAGCTCAGTCCTCCAAAATTAGCTTCACCTAAGAATGGGGAGATTTAGCTGTCCTTGGGCACCATTTCTCTCTGGCCATAGCTCAGAAAGCACCTACAGTGGTTGTTGCTGTGTTTTGTGGGACCACAGATGAGAATCAGAGGATGAGTCCTGGCCCTGGATTGATCTTTCCATGTCATACTCCTTTTGCTCATAGACTGACGGAGTAAGCAGTGGTGAAGCCCTTACCTACACCAACCTTGAGGGGCACGATGCTCATGACCAGGCATGGGGACAGCCGAACTGCAGCAGATCCTATGATATGCCTGTATTCACCTGCCTGGGCTTTTAGCCCAGTGTAGATAGAGCCCATATTTCAGGATAATCCTCAGCATCATAAATTTACCTGTGCAGATGGGACCCAAAGGGAATATTAGAACAGTGAAGAAAAAAAAAACAAGGAAAAATGTACCTATTAGGCAATCTGAAACTTTGTGCAGCCTTCATTAGTACCAGCAGGGTTATAGTTACTTTTAATCATTCAACTAACTGTACTAGTGAAAACTTTCAACTTTCAGCCATTTAAATTGGAAAGGTCTTTAAAATATTTATTGTTACTGTAAATCACACCATTTAAGGTCAAAGCAGAAGCATTTGTTGGATTTGAGAAGGATCCCAAGTTGTTTTCTTACCTGGAGGTTAAGTCCTGGTGGAAATGTCTGTGTTTCTAATTTTGCTGTGCTATTTTGTTACTATGAGATGATGGGAACACCATTATGCTGTGCTATTTTCTATTTTTTAATTGGTCGTTCATACACAGGTCTGGCTGGAGTTGAAAATCTCAGGGAAAAAGCCATTAACACCTGCATGTTTGACCTGCAGTTTATAAATCAGAACATATGTTTTCATATTTCTAAACCCCCCAAAAACAGAAAAATGTGTTAGTAGATATTTGCAGCAAGCTCTGATGCACATTGTCTTTCCACTGTCAGCAGACCAGAGTGTCAAAAGGTATAAATCATTGCAATTACATGGATTTTGCCTGAGGTCTAGCCTTGATTGATGTCTCTCCTAAATAAGACATTACTGGGGATATGGAACATGCACACTTCTTAACCTGCTGTATTAAGATTACAAAATGCCACTCTTGCTTTTTGTGTGCATGTGTGTGTAGGGCATCTAAAAGTCTTGGTGGATTTTTCCATGTTATTTGTGTGATGACTGGCATCTTAGATGGTTTATTTAGCTTGCTATTGTGGAATACACTTAAGCACATACTTGCATCCTGTTGCAATCACTGTTGAAATCAGCAAGACTGACTTTTGCACTTGCAATTCATCCCAATTTGGCTGAATAGGATCATTAACAAAGTCTCTGCGGAGTGGCTTATGCTGATGAAACAGTGGTGCAAGTGTGGCGGGAGGAATGCTTTCCTCTTTCAGTACTGGAGGAGACTTAGCATTGTTCTGAGCTGCCTAACTCATCCTGTCCTCCCCACTTTTGATGAGCAGACCTTCAGCAAATACACTACCTGGACCACTTTTATACTGCCTCGGCATCGATCTTGTTGCTCACCTGGCATGGTAAGAAATCCAAACCTCCCCTCAGGTTTTCAGTCTTTTTAACGTTAGTATTTTGTTTTATGAGGTGGCATAAGGAAAATGTGCTTGGAGGGCTAGATGGATTTAAAAAGCCAGGGTAGCTACTGATGTAACCTGGATCAGAGCAGGTGAAGTGGGCTGACTTTTCGAAGGTGATGCCTTAAGACCTCACTGACTTCCATAGAAGAAAGATTGGACCTAATTATGTCCCTGAGCTGCAAACTTTCATCTGCAAGAAAACACTGATTTGCATTATATCCAGATTTGGTTTTGTATTTAGGCTGTACATTAAAAAAACCCCAAACCCAATAGATGGGGTGGATCATCACAGAAAAAAGTATATATGAAACAAATTAGTAAATCTGCTTGGGAATATTACACCTTTAAAAAGTTCCTATCCCTGCTGTCCTGTCATTTTAGGTGACAAAAATGTGACCATTTTTTGAGGGCAAGGATTTAAACAGAAGAAAAAAGGAGAAACTTTAGGTTTTTGTTTTTATTGGTGTGTGGTGGTTTGTGTTTTGTTTTTTGTTTTTTTTTTCCTAGAGTAATGACACTTATTTGGAAATCATTTTAATGGTTACCTTACCCTTTAAGACCAAAAGTTCTAACTTGAGTTGATCTACTTAGCTAAAAATCCCTGTAGAGATTCAGGTTTCTTGCTTGAGCTGCCTGGAGTGGTGAGTTCAGGCCTTTGCAGTGATTGTCAGCTAGGAGAACATTAATGGAGTATTAGAAAAATGAAGTCCCTGACCCCTCCTCCCTTCTGGCTGGTGATTTCTACATGGTGGGAAGGAAAACATTTTCCCCTTCAGCCATTTACTGTGCAACAGGGGGAAACTGTCAGTTTGCTACGAGCAAACCCCTGCAAGATAAGTCAAAATGATTTACCCTGTAAATAAAGTGGGCTGTTTTCTTTACTTGGAAGAATTGCCCATGTGGCGAGACTTCCTATGGGAGGGGATGTGGTTGGCCCTTCGCATTTATCCACTGTGTTTGTCTTTTTTGAAAAAGCAACATTGGAAAGATTAACAAGTCTGTCACTGAAGGAACTGATATATCAAAGCTGCGGAGACAAAGCAGACCATTCATTCCTTACGTTTCTGAAATCTCACTTCCAGTGCAAACCAGGTCTTCCCATTTAGGTCCAGATGAAAGGAGGGATTTCCCTGTTCCTCCTTCCCCCCAAAGTCTTGGGGATTTTTTTATATATATGTGTGGGTGTACATATATATAAAAATGTGTGTATATGTGTGTCTATATGCACATGCTCACTCTCTATGTTGCAGTTGGAGCTCTCCCAGGCTGGTAAGTTATTTGCCACTTGGGGAGAGGTTATGAGGGTGCAAGGAGATGGGAGTGATCTGAGTGTAGTACTAGACACCAGGAATCACCACCGTTCCCATGGACACCCCCAGAAAGTTAGGATGAGTCTCTCAGCGCTTCTATTTTACCTCCTCGTTGTAAAAGCTGGAAGAAGTTTTGGTGTGGTGTATTTGGGGTTTTTTGTTTGTTTGGTTTTTTTTTTTTTAATCTAACCATAAGAGGGCTTGGGGGCAGGGAAGGGAAGAACATAGGGACACTGCTGTAGAGAGGACTGGATGTCTTGAGATCCCTTCCAGCTGTGTGGCTGTGACTTAGGGATTACTAAGGTTTCCTTCCATACAGAAAATCCTGTATGGAAATACCCATATGTATAGTATGTCTGATAGGTACCGGCTATGCAGGATTTATGGTGCACAGAACGTATGCACATAGATCATATTGATTAGTGTGTATGCACTGGAGAGGAAATAAATTCACTTATCTCCTGAGGCTGAGGGACATTCTGAAATTGCTGATGTGATATTGGGTCCACAGTACCATTTCTAGGGGGAAAAAGGAGTGCATAAAAGCACAGCCCAGATATGTGGCAGTCCCAGCTTGCAGTCATTGCTTGGTAGATAGAAATGCTTTCTAGTCACATGTTTCATTTTGTCTAGGTCTTTTCATTTGTCTACTTTAGCTGGCCACCTATATGTATATGTTCTTCCTTCCAAGGCAAAGAAACACATACTACATTGTTGCTCCTAATGCCAGAAATGCTGTTTTAAACCCTCATGTGCATAAACAGCTGGTGTCCAGATAAGGATCCCAGCATTAAAAACAACCAACCCCCCAAACTTACTTAAAACTGCCATTAGTGGATATGCCATATGCTTCCGAGCATATTCAGCAGAGAGGCAAGAAGATGCGTGCGGCATGCTTTCCAGGGTGTCACTTCCGTAGCACTCCAACTCGGAGGAAAAGCCCCTCTGCTGAGAGGTGTTGCCTCCCCAGATGTGATCAGCTCCATCTGGAAAGCAAAGCTCTGCTTTCCTGGGACTCCTTTTCCTGTTGGCCTGCAGAGCTTCAGCCACCTGCCCCTATGCCCTCATCTATGCCTCAGGCAGGGCAATGCACTTGTCCCAGGCTGTGGAGGTGTTTCCTTGCTGGCTGTGGCTGCTGGGGGAGCATCTTACCCGGGCAGGCACAGCGGTGTGTTGTACCGCACCGGGCACTGGCCCTCCTCTGCACTGGTGGGGTAGGAATGTCCTCCCCGCTGTGAAAGCCATGCCTGTGCAGACGTGGTGGCCAAGATCACGTCTCCTCAGCTGGTGGTGTGCTGGCAAAGGGTGAAGGGCATCCCTTTGCGAGCATTGGACTTGTTACAGCACCGAAACCTGCTGCTCGGTGCCTGCCCATTACATGTGTGCCCAGCGTGTGCTGGTGATGATGGAGGATGGGAGTAGCAAGCCCTGCCAGGGTCCTGCTTTCCCTTCCCTTCCCAAATCATTTACCAGAGGGACACAGCCCTTCTCCTAGTGCTGCTACATGAAGGTTTTTAAGAATAGTGTGTCTTTTGTCTTTCCTCTTCCCTGTATGTTTCTATCCAAAGGACCCTTAGAAAGAAGGGGTGAAGATAAGTGTATCATTCACCCAGCTGGCAAGAAAGCTGTGCCTGCATTGGAGAGGCTGTGGGAAGGGCAGTGAGGTGGTTAAGGACCTTTCCTCGCATGAAGAGGATTGAAAATTTAAATCCTTGCTGTGGAAGGAGCAGATTCTGGGTTTCCTGCATCCTAGGGGAATTGTGGCCTCAGGGCTCTTTTCTTTCCTTCCTACCTTTTCTGTTGTAAAGATTTTGGGTTCAGCTGGGTACAGAGCACGAAAATGTTCAATGCTGTGTCAAACTGGACCTTTATTTATTGCACCACAGTCAGTGCAAACTTTAGTGACAAGCTTTTATATGACCTTGGGCTATACTCTTACCTGAATAAATGGAAAGTGGAAAGTGTTTCTCTTCTGAACACCTGGGTTGTATTTTGTATAAAATATATACATTCTGGAGAAAACAGTAAATATGGCCATGAACTCCTGATCTCGAGTTTCTTCATCAAATATCCACCACTTCCCCAAGGTAAAAAAAAAAAAAAAAAAAGAAAGAAAAAAAGAAGGGGAAAAAAAAAAAGCCCAGAAAATGCTGAAGCTTCCCTGTACAAACGACAATAAAATACGATTGCTGGGCACAATTCCATCAAGTTTGACAACAATTGCTTTTGAGCTGTTAAGTATGTTGTGCTTTAGTCAAGGATCTTGTGCTTTTGTACACAAGCCTCATGTTTGGTGACATTGAACCTTTGCATGCAGATACCGATTATTCAAAAAGCGGGGAGGAAAGAAAACTCGGGAAAGCTATTTTACATTTGTACTGTGGATTGTTCCCTTTAATCTGCAATCAGAACAAAGACTCACTCAGTTTTTATTACGATCCTCTTGGAGGCTGTTAGCTACAGTGTGAACCCCTCTGGGGTTAAAGTGTAGAAAAATTGGGAGATGCTTGTGGTTTTGATGGAGAAGTGGAAGATTCCAGTGAGAGAAAGGTTGGTGCCTCCGTTGGAGAGTAACAGAAGGCAGTGTTAAGTGAAAGATGTTAGCTCATTTACAATCACTTTAGTTCAATTTACTCGCTGAGGTCACCGTCCTGCAGAGTTCTGTGCCAGCTTTATGCTTTCACATATGAATAGTTTCACTGAAGTCCTTAGCTTAATCAAGTCATTATCTATCAAGAACGAGCCACGGGCAGGGTGATGGAGGTGATGCTATTGTTAGCCAGGTATACATAATACATACCCTGCTTGCATTGTCCAGAGCCATGGCTGAATACCGTGGTTGTCATTTGGAAGTACTTCTGTTTTCTTTCTCAGCTTTTCCATTAGATCTCTTGTATTTCCCTCCAAATTCAGCATTTTGGCATCTGCCTGTGGGAGCAGGCTTCTGGGATAGGCGACACAGTTACTCGGTCAAGACAGCTGTGGTTTTGGCCAAAACACCTGCTGATGAGTCAGGAAAGAGGACACAGAACTGATTTTTAATTGCTGGGTTTGCTTTACATTTTCTGGCTGAGAAGCTGTTTCTCAAGAAGAAAGCAAGAAGTCATTGCCGGATGCTGTTCCTGTCTGGAGGGGGAGCTGAGCTGTGTGTTACTCAGCAGAGCAAGCGGGCACAGACCCTAGCTGCACCTCCTTAGGAAGTCTAGCTGTGTGGTGGGGAGAGAAGAGTCATCTTCCAGCTGGTGCTGCTCTGGCTGGGCTGGGATGGAGGAGGGGCATTGCTAATGCCTGCATCCCGCTTCCCAACACAGTCAGTGGGGAGAACATAGTCATGGAATAAATACCATGGGAGTCTGAGAGAGTTTAGAGAAAGGCTGGTGTCGGCTTAGGAACAATTGAAGCTATTATAGTCACATGTAAATCCAAACTGGACATACAAGAGTGTCTATCCATGATAAATGGGACCTTCCCGACTAGGCTGACAGCTGAAGAGGTGGGGACCGGGAAAGCAAGCTGCTCTACAGTGGAGCTTGTATGGGTTACACAAGGGTTTAAATGGCAGGGTTACTTTGAACGACAAAGCCAAGGCATCTCTTCCAATTCCCTGTACCTGTACTGTAGCTCCGGCTGCCCGAACATTAATGAACCAGCCCCATTTGCCTCCCATCAGCCATTTTAGTGAGGATGACTGTAAAAATAACTACAGCAGTGGCGCTTTCAAGCTCTTCTCTACCAAGTTGTAGGACTCATAATGGGGACAACTGGTGAATGCCTTCTCTTCACTTTGCCAGTCATGAGGGGACAGAGGATAAGCCATTATTTTTCTCACCATGCTTCAGTCTTCCTTGATAATACATTTAACAAATACATACTTTTCCCATCTGATGCTCAGGGTATGATGATATCATTAATTAGACCCACATTTTATGGCGCTGCTTCATGTACCATATTTCAGAAGAAGGTCTCTGACAATCAGTGGTGGACCTTTGTTAATGAGCTGCATCGTGTTGCAAGAAGGGGTTAAAAGAATCCAGAAAAAAAAAATCACCTTCTTTGTAACCTTGTTTCAAAATCTTGACAACCCAAGGATGTTTGCTTTTCTCCCTGAAGGTTAAGTTGTCCTAACAGGTGCTAATTTTGTGTTTTCTTATGGAGATCTGTCCATATTAGAAGCAACTGTGAGCAAACAAAAAAGCCAATTAGAGTGCAAGGGTATTCTTCTTCCTCCTTGTTTCCGTGTAGTCCCTAGCTATCTCTATCAGTCAACTTAAGCCATAGACTTATCCTTTCAAACCTTGAGAATCCATAGACTTGTGCCCTCTTTGGGGAAAAAACCATCCTTTTAATGTCATGGGAAAAATACTGTTATGGGCAAGTAGGTGATCCATGCTAACTGGGGTTTGTCATCAGCTTTGGCAATCTGTGTAGCAGGGTTTGAGATTAATGGAGCCAAAGACTTTAAGCAAATATTGTTGGCTTGTAGTTAAACTGTCAAGAGAGCAAGAAAAAGACTTGCTCTGCAGCCACTAAATAAAGATTTGTATTCACCAAACACAGTGAACCTTTTATTAGCAATTATTTGCAGCTCACTACCTTCCAAAAAGGAAACAACTTGGTGTAACTTATTGTCAAGGGTTTATTTGCAGTTTGGGGCTTTTTTTTTTTTTAACCTTCCTCTCTATTTTGAGGGTTTAATTTGAACAGGAATTAAGCTCTGCCATCTCCACTTTCAAAACACTATGGGCCAAATATTTGTGTCACAAATAGATTCATTTTGTTTCAGAGAGATTTGAGTCTTTGGCCAAATTTGTATAGGCTGTTAAAATAATAAAATCCCCCCAAACTAACAAACAAAACCCAACAAACAAAAACTCTTACTGAAATTCCCCAAATCTAAATAACAGCTATTAATTATTACAATATGTTAACATGAGGTCCATAATGTTTTCTTCCATGTAATCAACTATCTAGTTTGTGAGATGTAATAAACCAGAACAGCACATCAATTATAATATTTTATGATTATTTTATACTCTTGGCAAAATGCATGTGCTGTTATCTCAAACCTTGTTAAAGCTTAGCTGATTAGAGGTTGAAGTTTTTACATAAGTTATTGATGTTGCTTCTTTTATTCAAACATTTTCATAACAAACTAGCTAGGAAAATATTTTTCTTGGCCAGAGACTTAAGATGAGAGACTTATGTTGTAGGTAAGAGTATGCAACTGTTTGTTTGGATTTAGAACACTGAACAAACAGCTCCGTGCATCTGTCTTTGAAACAGTTCTAGACCACAATACATTACATTTTCTAAAATGAGACTCAGTATCTTGTGCTCAGATAATAGGCTATTCAAGTGACCTGTATAGATTGCTTGTGATGATTAGACTCCTTGGTTATTCAGTGGCTGCCCAGTTCTCTAGCTCCCCTGTCATAGAAGTTTCTGATATAACTACTGCCTTAAAATTCAGTAATTCTGTCTTTTCTGGAAGAATTAGATTAGTCTCTCTGACTTAAAAGGAAATTACTTGTTATATTGTGGTGCAGGAAGGAGAGGCATGCTTGCATATTGGTGCAGCAGTGCATTTAAGTCAGTCGGTGAGTTCCAGAGCAGTAGGATGAAACTTCAGGGGTGAGATAAAATCACGTCAAAACATAGGGATTGCGACTCACTCCACCTCCAGGCATCTTTTCTGTTCCTCTCCTCTGGCTCCCTCAGCAGCCTGGTGAGGCATCTGCACCTTAAGCAGAAGAGTACTGCAGGTAGCTGAGAGGTCTCATGCTGTGGTCTGGAAGACCAGAGCAGTCCAGGTACACCATTTCAGAGCTCTTGGTATACGTGAGACCCGTTGTGCTGCTTGCACCACTGCAGGCTGGTTTATCTGCTTGTCCGCACCTCCCTGCGTCTGGCACTGCCGCCTCCCTGCTGCCCCGTACCTAGCTGGGGTAAGAGGGCACACAGCCTGCTTTGTAGGTGATGGAGAAGCGGGTCTCTAGAGATGTCGCATAGCTTTTCTGAAGCCTTACACACAGCTTGTGACAAAAGGGAATTGGACCTGGGTCTCCTGAACTTCTAAACCCCTCTCTCAGGAGCGCTTGGGCAGTTGGTAGCACAGAGAAAAGCAAGAGAAAACTCTTGGAAAAAACTTCAGTGATTGGAGAGGTACAAGAGTTGGCATCAAGGCTGTGCGAGGAAAGGCACCTTTCATGTGAACAGAATTTAGAAAACTCTGTGTGCCCAAAGCTTGTTTTCTTTAGCTACATCAGGTGATCCAGTAAAAGATTTTTGTCTAGAAACCTTGTCCCTGTCCCTCTATTTTCAGACCATCATGGCTACGCCAACGCTACTTGCTGGGAGAAAATACCCACTGGAGAATTATTTTTCGTTCAACGTTATGTACATTTCTGCTTCTACCTTTGAATGTTTCTCCAAATTCTGGGGAGGAAGTATAGAGGCAGTTTATTACAGAAATGTCATTTAATTTTCCTTCACCCTTTTGACATAGAAAATACATATCTGATGGAGGTTATTTGTTTTCACTTGCCATGTGCTAAGAAAGTTTATACATTGCAACTATTACCAATCTAAACAACACAGGCTAATTGGTGTCCTTGTAAAAATAAAACAACATGGTTGTTTGAAGGATTGTCATGTGTTCTGGAGTAGAAAAGTTTAAATGTCAAAAAGATTCAGTGTTTGTGATTGAACTTTCATCTATCTTCTGAGTTTATAGCTATAGGAAGCCCTTCATCTCTGTGTCATCTTCAAGCATGACTTAATGCAAAGGGTTGGATTCTGCATATGTAAAGGATTTTTTTTTTTAATAGACAAAAGGCCTTTGTATAGAGGCATTAATGATCCTGGTCACACGTGTAGTGATCTGTACTTGACAAAGTGATGGAGGATATCTGAAAAGTGTTTCTTAACACTTCAAAGGGAAGTCACAACAGCAGAAGTGAAGAAAGATGAATGGCTGTTGGGAACGGCCTCCCACAACACATGATGTTCTGTGTATTAAACATGCCCTTCTAAGGAGTTTAGCGCTGTGGAAGTTACCACGTGTCAGCTTCTCCACAGTAACATGCTTAACAGCTAATAGATCTGCTGTCAGTAACTTGATGGGGCACAGATTAACTTTGTAGTAGTCTAAGAGCTTGACTATACCAATACATTATCTCTGCAGCCCTACTGGGTCTTTAAGGTGGTCTAACACCCTGCTTACGGCTGTACTAACACAAGGATAAAAGCGTTTGTGTTGACATGGGCTGTTGTCAGGCAGGAGCAGAAGCAGCTGCACTGCAGTAAGGTATCACTAAGGTAAGCAGTGACCCGGACTTGTGTAATATGCTGTTGGGCATAAAAAAGGCATGCGAGCATAAATACTAGGTTGTTTCACTTTCCTCTGTGCCACTGGACACAAACCAGTATACATAAATCCCATTAACCTAAGAGACTGAATCCTTAGCATAGAAAAAAAGAGTTTCCTTACCCAGGACGCTTCTTTTGGCATATCTTGGGTCCCTTGGAAACCTTGGGCAGTTAAGGTCCAACACCATGAGGAAATGTAGTCCTGTTGTGCATGCACAATGCATCTGGAGATTTTGCTGTAATGGGCAACGCTTACAAAATACCCCTTCCTGAATGTGTGGCAGCCCAACTAGAGATGTCCAAAAAGTGTAGAAACCCCCAAGCAACCATACAAAAGCTTGGGCAGCAGTGATACCGGTCTATGAAGAGAGCTCTCTGCTGGATTCTTTTCCTTTATCATGGGATTTTCCCCTTGCCTATGGAAGAAGGTCATGCTTATTGTAGTCTTGCTGCCATCCTTCTAAAGCCCTCTCTTAAAGAAGAATGAAGACCAAAACCACCGGAAATGTTCTGGAAAATGTCTGAAGATGCAACTGGATGGTTGGATCATGTAAATAATTTTTCCAATTCCAGTCAGGCTTTTATGTGAGTTTAGCTTCCACGAAAAAATGCTTCTGAGGGACTTGGGTCCTGACTGATGAAATTCAGGCAGCAAAATGAAGGATTTCAGGCTTAAGCAGTGGCTAGGGCTCCTGAAGGACTCAAGCTCAGGTGATGAACTCAGCTTTAAGAGCTCTAGAGACCTTCATGTGTGCTTATCAGCTCTTTCTGAAGCTCTTTCTTGAGTCCAAGAGCATGTGAAGCTATCTGTGAAAATGTGATGTGTATTTATATCTTGAGGAGCTGTGAGGCAGCTCGCTTTGAGCTTGCTGAGGTTGAGCAGCAGCTGTGGCTGTCAATACCTCTGAGCTTACCCCCCTGGCAGTGGTGCTGGGTGCAGTCATGGCTGTGTTTGGGGAACCCCTCTGGCAGCGCCTTGCTGTAGGTGGGGGCATCAGCATCTGCAGAAAGGAGTGACTTGAGGTGGTGGGGGAGTTCTTCCCAGCAGAAGCTCACGTCAAGTAAGCTATTTCCTCTCCAGCCCATCTAAGGACGCTCCTTGTTGACATATGTGTTTCCATTTACACTGCAGTATGTTTGCCAGAGGGCAATTGCTCCTTTAACCCAAACCCTTCTTTTTATGCCTTCTCTGTTTGCTCATTTTAACCCTGTTCACTTTATCACTGCCCATCCCTCCCCTCCTCTCTCCTTCACCTCTGATTCCTGTTTCTTAATCTGCCTTGTTTTTTCACCCTTCTTTTTTTTGTTTCCATTTACTCCCTCCCCCGAATTTGTCCACCATCTGTCCCCTCTATCTTGACTGCTTTCTTCCATCTTTCCCGCTCATCCTTTCCCTTGTTCTTTTTTAATTTGCTCATACTGAGCTAAAGGTCATCCTCACATGGAAAGAGATGCCCTCTTTGGGGTCACATCTCTGTCTTTGATTTAATCTCATCATATCTGAGGTCCCAGGAGCCTTGAATCTCATTTTTTTCATAGCAGTTGAATGCACTGCAGGAGTGCCCAGAGATAGCAGGTAGCCTCCACCCAAATCTCACAACAAACTCCCCAAATGGGAAATTTTCAGGGCTTTGTTCACACCAATATACCATGGCTGAATTTGGTGGAGCTATGCCAGTCACACCAGCTGAGGACCTAGTTCAGGACTGAGTTACTTCCATTGTTCAAAGAAGTGGTTTGCAACATTTGCAATATTTTCCTGGATTGTGTACATGCTTTGAGTTTGATTTTTCAGCATTTCTTATTTTCAATTACTTCTACAGAGCTTGGAGCCAGTCCCCAGTCTCATATAATAATGCCTTTTGTATCTCCACTTGGCACTCCAAGCCAAATCTGTGCAAAGAATCATTGTCGGTGGAACAGCATTGCAGAGAGGCATAGCTTTTCATAAAAAATGTTAAATATATATATATATGTTGGCAAATGCTGCATAAATGTTATAGCTTATCCTGGCAAAACAGCACTTTTGCTGTTACAGTGGATTTCCTTAGGGAAACTGGTATAAATTATCCCAGCGGAAGCATCCTTTTTGCCAGTTGTGAGGAAGGTAGGCTTGAGAGCAGTGCCAGCAAGGCATTAGTAACACAGCTTTGGCCTTGGAACTGAATTGGCATTGTTCGAACATTTGCCGAGGAGGTTAGCATGTTTAAAATTTGAGCTAGAGCATCTGTGTAGCTTTATACATATGTGTTTTTTCATAATGGCAATCTGCTTTTTTTAAATTTTATTTTTGTAGTAGCATCTTTTTCAGGGGAAAAAAATAAATAGCCCCCATGAGTAAATCTATGTTAAAATTAAAGGAGCCAAGATTGGGTTTAATGGAGCCCTGGGATCTTTTTCCTTCTTCCCCAGTGACTGGAAATTCAGGGATCAGTATCACCCACTTGCCCCAAAACACACTTCGGCATCAGTTGTCTGTGCGCTACTAGACTATTGTATTTCAAAGGCTTCATCATATCCATGAGTTCTAGAGAATCTTGTTTTAAGAGCTGAAAGGTAGATGTCTGTGTTCCTGTGACTCTGGGATCTGAGGACTGGTGGAAAAGTTCCTCGTGCTGCAGAGCTAGTTGTTTTGCTGTGCAGAGAAGTCGTAGTGTAAGAATTGCTCCCCGTGGGTTGTGGCTGCAGAGGTCAAAGTCATCGTCCATTTTGGAAGGTGGGGTTTTAGATTGTGTGTGCCCTGGGTTTGCACTTTGGACCCCAATCTGCTTGTTGTTGTACCAGGGTTATGTAAACCCCAAGTAAAAATAATTTGAGCCACAGCATACAAGCTCGTTGTGCATTAATAAGGAGAACACCACCACATTCACTCATCACACTTTGAAATTAAAGTTGTAATGTCATAAAAGGGAATTTTTATTGTTTTCAGAGAACATAAAAGCCCTTGGAGCAAAGTCAGAAGGGCATTTTGATGAATAAGGTCAAAGTCTGGTGTACATAAAGCAAGCATTGTACATCATTATAGGTTATACTGAGTGTCAACAAGTTACCAGAAGCCCTGATCCTGTCAACAATAATACGTGTGCATGAGTTTTTACCCTTGTAAATATCTTCATTCAAATACGCTGTAGTAATGTTATGCTCAAACTTAAGTGTTGGAAGAATCAACAATTTCTTAAAAAAATGGTAAGGAATCAATCTGAAATCACAAATTGGCCCCAAGGAGCTAAAATGTGGATTTCCAATGAAACTAAATTTTCAAAATTATGAAAGCTTTTGCTTAGACAATCTGAAGCATTTCATCTTGATGTTCATGTTTGGTTTGTTGTAACATCTGATATTCTTTTGAAATAACAAATATTGTAACTGTAAAAGCAAAAAATATAAGGACATGAGAGAAATGCTTCCTTTGGATCCACCCCCCCCTTTGGTAAAATTTCCATATAAATCACCAAGTTTGCAGAGAGAGACTTAACTTTGATACAAATGTCCTTTTCCAATACTTTTATGATGAGCTCTAATATTCAAGTTAGCCGGAAATCTATTTTCCTGACAAAGAATTGAAATGGTAAAAATTGGTTTTGAACACTTTCTAGAGGGGCTAAAATTATTTTCTTTAAGTATGTTTTAAACTGCTTTCTGTATTTTGCTAAAAGCAAAACACCACCAACCCTTCCTCTAGTTTATCCTAAAACTTGGAGGTTTGGAGTGTACAAAATCCTTCTGTAGCTATTTTGGTATCTTTTCCAAAGGCATTTTGAAATAAATAAAAAAAAAGGTAAAATAGCACTTCTGTGGAAGAGGAGGCAATTCAGTCATGAGAAAAATACTGTTGGTTGATGAAAGGACAAAAAGAGAGATGCATTTAATAGCCCAAATTTCAGCGGGGACTAATATTCAGACCTCTTAAAGGTTTAAGTCCCCTCTGTTGCCTTTAGCTGGTGGAGGGTGAGGTGTATTTCTGTGTATTTTTTGCACTGCAGTGGCTGGTCCTCTTCATGTTGGGTGCTGTGCAGCTCTGTCCCCCTCAACATTTATAGTTATTCCTCTTCATGTTGGGTGCTGTGCAGCTCTGTCCCCCTCAACATTTATAGTTATTCCTGTCCTCTCAATATTCAGCAGTATTTAACTTATGGTACCCCACCATATCTCAGTTCTCCAGCCAAAGAAGGGATGACCCTGGGCTGAGAACTTCTCTCTCCAGGGCACCTGCGAGGTGGACAACGAGGGGAAAGGGAGAAGCAGAGGTTGGCAGCCCTGCTCCTTGCCAGCTCCATCTCTGCTCACTTGAAGCTTTAAAAAAACTTGATTAATGGCTCTTAAGGGTGGAATAAAAGGTGGCAAGGAAAGCTCATTGAAACAAATACCCCCCCC
>JANZLQ010000095.1:10038550-10086236 GCA_026212715.1 Elanus axillaris | reverse complement strand
AATTTAAAAAAATACCCCCCCCCCCCCCCCCAAAAGGCAGACTGTGACTTGCAATGAGTGGTGTGACTCACTGTGGCAGAAAAAAACCCACCAAGCCACAGCATGTTTGCTTGTGCAATGGCTGTGTTGCTGCCCTCCTCCATCCCTTCCCTATTTTGCTCCTGAGCCCACGTGGCAGACATTACGCCGATCTATTCTTAAACTGTTCCTGGTTTCTTTTTGGTACCAGCTACAGGGGAGTGGTGTCACATGAGCAAATACAGTATATTTTGTGGCTCTGCCAGCCGTGCCCAGCTTGGTTGCCCCAAAGTCTGAGCAAACCCAGTGCACATCATGTGCAAAATGTGGGAGCAGCCTCATCCACAAGCTTCCTCAGCTCCTCCCAAAGTGGGTGTCTGCATTTGTCCCTGCGTGGGGGGCGGGGAGAAAAAGAAAAAGAAAGGATCAAAGTGTTAATTGTAAAACATCTTGCAGTGCCAGGTGGAAATGAAAGCAGAGTGATCAGTGAAATAACCGATGGGGATGTAACTGAAGTGCGTTTTCCAGCAGCTCATTAGAATAATGAGGAACCCACAAAGGACATGGGAGATGCAAACAAGCTTTGTTGCTCTGTCTTTATTTTTAGGAGCAATGTGATGCCACTGAGGACTGGGTTAATAACAGATAATTGCCTGGCTTTACTCTTGCTTTTCTCTCTCTTCCCCCACCCCCCACCTCCCCTTCCCTGAATGGTTTTATGGGATGTGGACTTAGTAATGTTGTGGCAAAGTGTTATTTCCTCTTTTATTGGAATGACTCAAGTCTCTGCGTTGTGGTGGAGGTCAGGAGCACGTTTGTGAAGTTTGCACTGTGGTTAATCAGTAGGAGCATGGAAGTTTCCTTCTCTGTCTGTCTTTTCATTTCTGTGGGGGGATGGAACGAACTCCATAAACTTGTCTGGACCACGTTGTTCTGGCAGAAGCTTGATCCTGAAGTGATGTCCAGTGAACCAGCCTGTGAATCTTCCCAAGACTCCCTACCCCTATGTATTGCTGTGCTCAGCCTCTGCAGCGGTTGCAGATCTGTTTGCATGAAGCTCATTGAAGCCCTGAGGTTTTGGACTATAGAGGGGTCTGGGCTACCAGTTGCTTTTCCTTATTTGCCCAGGCCCATTGGGTGGCATTTGGCAAATGCTTTTCTGCCTGTGGCCAGTTTCCCCTCCTGCTCTGGTTTTGCCTTTGTCAGGCTGCACTGAAGGCTGTTTGTCCCAGGTCCCTGGATAGCCTCAGGTGTAAGGACATTCCTCCTGGTAGTTGTGTCCTGGCTGTTCAGGCTCAAGGCAGAGGCAGCAGTTGAGCAAACACAGATCCAGGATAGGGCAAGTGGAAATAAGTGCTTTTATGACTGATAGTGATGCAATAAAACAAAGTTGCTGTTTCTGACTAACTTAGGTCACTGTTTCAATAAAACCTGCATGATATTATATTAGTTGATATAATTAATTTGTATTTTAATTTTTATTATCTTAAGGCCAGCCTTTGACTTTATTTTACAGCCTTGATTTAGCTGTCTGACTTCCCGGATCTGCAGAGAGACTCTTAGCTGTCATCAAAGAGCTCCCCATTGCTCATGGGTTTGCACTTGCTGACCTAATGTGAGGCTCAGGGACTGTACTTTTAAGGAACTATAGCCATGTTCAGGTGCCAGCCATGTTCAGGTGGCCAGCTCACCCCCAAGTCCATCATGCCCTTTCTGAAATGACACAGCAGTGGTGAAGGACTCCATGAGAACAAATACAGCTATGCACAGCTGTCAGGTAGACCTAGTAGCAGGGCCCCAGAAAGGGAATACTCAGCAGCACAGTCAATTGGAGTGTGAAGCTGCTTAGAAAAGAACCAAAAATGCTTAAATCTGGTGGAGATGAACAGGGGAAAATATCAGCAGAATGGTCAAGGAGAAACAGAGCTTTCCACAAAATCAAAAAAGAAGGCTCATTAGAAAAACTTTCATTTTTGGCTCAGTGATTTTCTAGAGACTTGTATGCAGGAAAGCTGAGGCAGAGAGCTTTATGCTCTTTTTAAATGCTCTGACTTGGCCTGGACCCATATAAGTTAAAGCTGAAAATGAAAAATCAATTTTTGTAGTACTTCAATGCCCTGCCTCTTTAAGAAAAATTCAAAGTATGGATAAAGAAAAAGCCTCTGGAAATACAATTGTTCACATCTGATCTGGGTTACACTAGGGGAAAATCTAGGATACACTCATAAAATGCCCATCAAAAGAGTAGTAGTGAAGAGATTTGCTCTTTCTAATAAAATACATCAAGTAGAAAATTTTATGGTGAAGGTGAAGTAAGGACCCACTTTAATCTGATAGCTATCTATGTGGGTAAAGAATTTATAGCCATAACATGGGATAGCAGAATGTGTAACTTAAGGCCAGGAGTTAATCCTTTATTTTAGCCTGCTACCTAGACTGATGGTGTAGGACAAAAGAGACGCTATATCTCCATTCAGACCATGTGGTCGGAGAGGTGGACGCTGCATGTTTCAAGGGGTGGTTGTGATGGGATGTCCAGCCCTGTGTTAGGCTTTCTCATGCTCTTCAGAGCAAAGCCACAGACAGTGAAGGTCTCAGAAGAAGAACTGATGTGTCTGAGACTGCAGGTTTGGGAAGCAGCAGAGAGGGGTCATTTGAAGGGATGCAGATGGGGAGAGTGAAGTGGAAAAGGCAAGGAGATGTTGGGATCAGCAGAAAGTCAACAAAGCTGATGCTAGCTTAGTGTTCAGACTCCTTTGAGATAAACTGTTGGTGGAGCAGAGACAGTGTTTGCCTCCTGCAACCCTACAGCATTCCTCATCCTTTTATGCCATATTTGATTTATAGAGGCACTTTGTGGCCAGATGTCAGTTTATATGCAGCAGTCAGGGGGATGTTAATGTTGTCCCTTCTAGATCTGTTTCTAATGAATGCTCAACCATTTAGTCTCACTTTCTTAGCTGTATATTGTGAATGTGGGTTAAATAAATCAGGAACTGGTCAGCAGAGATGTTCAGAGGAAGCCTAAAAAACAAAAAAGCAACCCATGTTCAAGTCATGTTAAGAGTGGGATGAAACCATCAAAAGGAAAGAAATTAAAATTGAAAGCAATCTTAACTCATGCAATTAGAGGTGGGGGGGACCTGGAAACACAGTATGTCTGAAAGTGACCTTAAGGTGATCGCGAACAGCAACTGAAATCCAGGTTCTTAATACAGTGACAAAGGCAGGGAACAAAATAGCTGGTTTAAGACTTCCCATCACTGAGCTTAGAGTGGCAGCCTTCTGTACGCTTGAGTGCAACAAACACTGACATCTTGGTGTTGTACAAATATACCAACAAGTCAGGTTTTAGAGAAGAGCAGATTATGTTTAAAAAGCTCGAAGGACTGAACCGTGGGGAAAGCTGAGAGGCAGTGCTTATGAAGAGAATTAATATCCCAGGGAAAATCACTGCCGTTGAAAAACTTTGGATGAATTACAAACAAAGGCAGAAAAGGAATCATTAAAGGTGAATTTTGTGCAGGTTAAAGGGATGAAACTCCTATGGATGCTGCTATATAAAAGGATAAAGAGAAATCTTTTGGAGCAGGGAACAGGTTAAGCAGTAGATTAATTTGAACTGGGGAGCAGTGCCAAAACCACTAGTGGCACCATGAGGCTCAAGCTTGCATCAAGGGTCTAATTTGGGTACTGCTCTCTGGTCATCCTGTACAATGGACTTGAAAAGAGAAGCCAGACTTTGGGGAAAATCCAGATCACTTCCAGATTTGGGTCTGAGTGTTACAACTCTGGGATCATCTCTGTTTTTAAAAACAAGGAATGTTTGCAGAGAATGACTATGGGGAGGCTGTGATGGCACATGGGCACCAAAATGGGAGCACTAGCATGGGAAGAAAACACAGGGTACGGACTATGTGTAATATTCTCAGACTACCCAGTTTATGGTAGGTGGTCCAGGTTTCTTCACTCCCCCAGGCATAGTTGAGTCTCCCAGAAAAAATAAAAAAAATTGTTTGTGCCTTTAATAACTGAGCCACCCTTGGTGGTACATGAGGGTGAGCATGCATTTTAAATTACAAGTTAAAAAAAACCAACCGAATGGTTCACAATCTTATCCCAGTTTGCAAACCCACCAAAGCGTCTTGAGAGCCTTGAAAAGCCTCCAGCACCACGAGGTTTGCCTATCCCAACTTTGCCTCATTATTTTCCTTTCCCTGCACCTCTGTGCGTCTGGAGCCCAGCTGAGAATGGAATGAGCAGCGCCGAAGGACTGTGAGAAAGACGATTTGTGTGGTAAACCCAGCACAGCCAGAAGCAGGAAGTACCAGATTTATCATGGGAAATCCTCTTGTTGTTGTTAGATGTTTCCAGCCTACTTCTCCAGGCTTAAGCTATCTTGATGCTGTGTGTAGGCCCTGGTTCGACAGGGATGCTCAGCATTTGCCTGACTTGAAATGCATGAAGTTAATTAGCACCCTGTTAAATCATGGCTCTGTCGCTGTGTCAGACAATCCCCATTGACTTGGAGCTGCTTGAAAATTTCCTGTCTCCTGGGACAGTGTAATAAGGCTGTAGAGGGAGTTTAAGTTACTCAAGGTGGGGTTGGATTCCCCATGTTCTCCTTTGGAAATGCCTGCCCCAGTCCTGCGCTGGTCCTATGTCACACATGTGGCTTTGGGGCTGCAGGCCACTTCTTGAGGCAGGTCCTCTGCCTGGCATCACTGTGGCAGCTCTGCAGTCCGCTGCATCCTCCCTTAGGCTGGTCCTCACTTTTTTTCCATCACATCCAAACTTGGGAGCCAATTTTTTTGCTGCTCTCGTACAGATGAGTAGTGCAGCACCTGTGGTGCCTTCAGGCACAGATCTAGGCTGTAGATGATACCTCTGTGTATGTATTTTCTCTCCTGTTGTGGAGAAAGAGAAGTCCAGCCCTCCATCCTCATCTTCTGCTCTGGCTGCCCTCGGCCCTGGAGATGAACTTGAAGCCCTCAGAAACTTTCTGTACGTGCAGCCTCTGGCAACAGAGAGTTGTGCAGCCTCACTATGCACCATGTGGAGAGTGACGTTTTCCCTTTATTCTGCTTCCTGCTGAATCCCTTTGATGATTATTAAGTAGGAAGAGATGGTTCCGTCATTCCATATGTGCCTTCTCTATGCTACTCAGGATTTATACACCCCTCATACCTCTGTGGCCTCTCTCCCATCATAGCCCACCCACCTGCCTTTGTACTTCAGGGTACCTTCCTTTCTCTGGAGGAGCCTCCATCACTGCTGCAATGGTCTGAGTTGTATGCAAATCAGCACTAATCAGGAGGAATAAGCCAACCAACAGCTAGGACATAGCAAGGTGTCATGAATGATTTATAATTATTTCCTCCTGAAACCACTTGACATTTGCCATTACTTGAAGTCTGTTTGCTGTGCTTGAATCAGGCAGAAACATATCTCCCGTTGAACATAATGGGGGTCATTCCAGTAAGCAAAACTGTATGTACTGTCGATGGCTACAGTATAATTTTATTGATTTAAAGTGTTTTAAGTAAAGGCATGATTTCAAGCCCAGAGATAAAGGTGGCTCGTTGGTATAATTGCACAGTAATCTTGTTCAGTGCCCCAAATAACACTGTGATGTCTCCTAATTTATGGACAGTGTGTACATCAAGTGATTAGGGGTCTGGGATAATGAGGCTGCAGTACGGAGGGCATGAATGAGTGGGAGGAGATGACAGAGTCCTAGGTAGAGGCACTTCATGAGGGCAGCCAGCTCTGCTTTGCACTTAGCTGATGTTCAGCTTGTGTTCCCAATGAGTCACAGGGGAGCAGAGGTCAAAAGTGAGGACTATAAGGTATGCAACTTGGATGTGAGTCTCTCGAGAGATTTCACAAAAATTTTGTGAGTGTCTAGAACTGGAGTTTTTGAGTCAGGGTTATATCCAGGCCCTTCTGTTTATAATATAGCAGTCCATTATTTTCATTGTTCATTGTTGACGGTGCATATCATCTTTGCTGTAGCTGCCCTTCATGCCAAAATAAAATCAAAGGGAGGCAGAAGGTTGTTGCAAACATTAAGCTAATGCTAGGTTCCTTAAGCTTTGATGATTGTCCATTCAAATGAAGAATTTCTGCAGCATCGCTTCTCAAAGCAGCTACCTGTCTGGAGCCTCAGGGAAAGGTATGTAACCTGTCTTTTGGGAGCCAAGCAGCTCATCATACTCGATGTAGGACTCTCATGGCTGTGAGGTCCTAACTCTGAGAGGGTGACAGGGGAGATGTCCTGAAGGTAAGGACTGCAGTCTTGTTAGGCCAAGAAATTTCCAACCACGTGAGCTGAGCGTAAGGACCCAGCAGAACAGGTTGAGGATGCTGAGCAGGAGCAAGCTGGCTTGTGACCCTGAGTTTCCATACTGTCATATTTTGCTTTGATACTATACTGACTCTAAAAAAACAAAAAAAAGTGAGAAGTGATAGATTAGGTTACAGCAGAATGCAGGCAAATCTTCCTTGTTATTTTAGCAAGTTAATATGTGCCTAGCATATCCCAGTGGGATGCCAGTGGCTTCCATGGAATTTTACTGGAAATGAACTGGGTACATCTGGTCAGAGGGAAGCCTCAGGCTGCCAGCAAACTCTTGCTCCCTCTCCGATTATTTTATTTAGATACATATATGTATGTATGTATATGTAGTAATTTAAGGCTAAGACTATAATTTTCAAAAGGCCTTGAAAGAAAACAGGAGCTTTGTTGCCTTGTAACTGAGCTAGGGCAGCCTAGTTGAGATGAATCTTGTCTAACATGACTGTAAGGCTGACTTGAAATAATACTTAGGGACTGATTATCATAATTTCATTGTCAAACTTTCATGCTACAGGTTGGGGAAACTTGAGGCCTCTGTCCTGGACTCATTGCTCTATAATTCTTTCCTTACCACCTGGGATGATGGAAGGAGAATATATCTATTAATTTGGAAGGTGTTCCTGAAGAGCTGCTGAGGCTAGGTTTAAGACGTAAGCGAGCTTGGCAAAGCATGATCTGAGAGGAGGAATTTTGGTAAACACAAAGGCAGGGTATGGTAGGAGAAATCAGCTGTGTGCATAGACAGCAGCTCTGCAGAAAAACTTCTGGGATTGAGAGTCAGGCATAAGATTAAGTGTGAGTCAGCTAAGGTGTTATGACCCACAAAAATAAAAAGTTAACAGCCTGATGGGAGATGCAAGTGTCACATCAGGCATGTGGAAGGGTCCTTCAGTTGGCTTGTGTGCAAGATGGTCCAGAATAACATGACTGGTTAGAGGCCAAAACTCTAGGGCTTGTGTGGAAAAGTTGAGGAAGCTGGTTGATCAGCTTAGAGGTGGGGGGGGGTGAAGTGAGGTATGATATAACCATTCCAATATGTTAAGGTTGCTGTAGTGGCAAGAAATAATCGGTTGTCCACATCCATTAGGGTTCAGGCAGAGCATCATGGATTTAAATACAACCAAGGGAAGCTAGTGGAGCAGTTCATCAGGTTTTGATTGGTCATGTTACCTGTTTCAGCAAGGAGCCTCTTGGCTTCTGGGGTAGGAGGTTTTGAGGTATCTGTTTGTAAAGGTCTGCTTGCTACCTGTCACGTCATGGGTAAGAAAGCAAGGATCCTCTCTCTCTGCCAAGGGACTGGTATGTGGGTGGATTTTTGCCAGATTTCTAATGCTCAGTTTTCAGTGCTTGAAGAGAGAGCGTACCAGAACTGGAGTGAAACCAAGGTCTCGTATACTTGGTGCTTTATAGACAGATGTCAAAGATTTGGCTGAATGGGAAGGTCTTGGCTGAGTCAGCACGATATTGCAGAACATCTGCTCAGCACCAAGCATGGGCAGAACATGCTTCCATTTGCCTGGAAATGACTGTGAAGATACCATCTGAGATGGCAGTTGCTTGCATGCACCACCCATGTGAAAGAAGGATGACATGCTTTGATGGGACTTGGCCTGCCATGGGATCAGAGCCCAACTTTACTGAATGATCCAGGCCCCAGGGCCATAATCTTCTCCTGATGATAACGTCCTTGCTATGAATGACTAGAACCACTGTGGCCTTCTCCCTCTCATTTTCTGTGACAGTGACGAGGTAGTAAAAGCAGTCTCCTCTTAAGGATTTGATTTTATAATGTTTTGGTTTTGAAGACTTTTGGGATCTGACTAGCCCGAAATAGAAAGAGAAGCCTTTAGAGTGGCATTCAGGGCATGTGAAAATGTCCATCAATTCCTCTTCACTTGGGTGTGTGCTTCAAGGGCAAGGATGGCTGTGGTAAGAGCACAATCAGTTATGAGGGCTTAATTGCTTTTGAAACGACCATGATCTTTTTATTACCATAGCAGAACGTGCTTTGGACTCCACCATGGCCAGTGTTTAGATTGAGGTAGACCACAGGAGAAAGAAAGGATGACCTCGTTACTCAGTTCCCCATACTTCTGTCTAAAAACAGATAGCCAAAAAAAAGAAGAAGAAGAAAAAATAATTCCATATATTCTAGTCCTCAGAGCTGTGCAAGCTGCATCTAGCTGTAGACTGCAGTGTTTGTGGTCCTGTGCAGGGGATTTGTATTTCCCTGCTCATCCATGCAATCTGGAGGCTGCTTGCTGGCCAGTCTCTGTTCTCAGAGAATTTTCTTGGGCATGTCTTTGAGAGGAGGGAGTAATTCAGCTTATTTCAGGCAGAGGCAGGACCAAAGCAAGGTCTTCACTCAGAACAGTTGAGGTTGGAGACCCCCTCTAGAGACTATCTAGTCCAGCCCCCTACTCGAAGCAGGGTAAATTGGATGTTGAGTATCTCCAGGGATGGAGACTCTGCAGTCTTTCTTGTCAACCTGTTTCAGTGCTTGACCAGCCTCAACATAAAAGAATTTTTGGTTTCTCTTTGGATTTAGTTGAAGAGGATGAAACATGGACTCTATTTTTGGCTCGTGTAGCTCTGTGTGCTGTCCAGATTGCATACCTCGGCCTCTTTTTGTGGAGGCCATATGGAAAGTAACAGTCTCAGACTTCCATGGCTGATGTTAATGCCTGAAATCTGGCTCCCTGGGACCCAGGTTTTGACTTACCTCTTGCATTTCAGACATCTTGCATTTCTTATTCTCTGAATGCTTCTAGCCTCAACTGGGCCAGTTTCACAACTGGCTCCTGTACAGCAGAGAGGAATTGTTCCCATTTCACCTCACCTGAAGGGTGGGCCGGTTATTTTATGAGATTACAACAAGTCTGCATGTGGTAGAGAGTGTTTGCAGGCCCTGCCCAAGACTTTCATATTGCCTAGAAGGAGTTTTCTCCTTCACTCACTCCCTTTTTCTCTATCATGCTCTAGGGAATTCAATGAGACTTGTGGAAAGGGAATGGTGAGCGGAGTCTGGCTGCAGAGGGTTGCACTTGTGAAATATCTCCATTTTAATCCACATGTTTGTTCCAGTGAGACTATTTTCACAGCTGCTTAAGGGGGAAAAAAAGGGACAGTAACAAATCTTGTGAGAGACCTCTCCAGTGCTTCAGTTTCTCATTTCCAAACATCCTTGAAAAAGAAATCACATCCACTTACTTACACAAATGCCCCAAATAGATTTTTCTGTAAACTGAGGGAGAAAAAAAATATTCAGTCTCTAGTTGGAATTTAATTCAACAAAGGGCTGAATCCTCCCAGCACTGGAGCTGTTCCACATTTGCATCCGTTGAGGATGTGACCCCCAGGCCTCAGCCCTAACTGAACTTTCTCAGTAGTTTTATACAGCAACAGGACACACATGCTAAAAAATAAATGTAGATTTCGGTGCATTTACAAGCCTGTATTGTTTCCATAGTTTCACTGCAACTATATTTCTAACTCTAATGATAAAAGTTATAGTATTACTGAGATATAGGGCTTTTTTTTTCCTTTTCTGGTCTTGGGTGGTCCAGAATGTGCAGTAATTCATGTTCTCAGCTGGGTTTCCACCACATTTCTGATTGACCTGATTACTTTCCCAATGACAGAATCCAAAATTGAAACCACATCAGAACTCACTGGAGTTGGTTCTGTTTTTGATGTTCCTGGAGCTTCTCTGGTGGCTCAGCAGGATATATGTGTTCATGAGCTTCCCCCCCTTCTCTTTTTTTCTTTTCTTTTTTTCTTCTCATGGTGGGCTTACATTTGGGACATTACTAACAGGCTTTGGACTTTTACCTCCACAGCTTGAACTGGTTGGGGAAGTCCTGGAGGGAGGGCAGCAAGGGAGGAGAGAATTCAATAGAGATGTTATATTTCAGGGCCTAACTCTGGACATTAGCATGTATGGCTTGAGGGGGCTGTGCAGAGGAAAAGGCTTTTTCTGCACGAAAAATGTTCTCTCATGACAGTGTATGTTGTTGCACTGATCCCCTGACTTACTTCCTTCTCCCAGTCCTCTGGAAGGGTGGGCACGCATTAAAGGAGTCAAGAACTTCTTTTTTTTATCACCTTTGCTATAAAGGGAGAGACTGGGACAAGTTGAGGTGATTTTATTATAGGGAAGAGTGCTTATGATGGCATTAGGAAGGTTCCTCTGAAAGCTGCAGTGCCTTGCTGGAAGTCCTGAACCTGAATGTAATTGACTGGGGAGGTTTTTCTAGTTTCTTTTCCTTCCTGCCCCAGCTTCTTATAGTCACCCCCTGGCTGAGCAAAGGAGCAGAGCAAAGAGTCATGGGCTGTCCCCTTACACTGTGACTGGGTCTATTCCTCTTTCTCTCTCTCCCAACTAGATATAAAGTCATTAGGGCAGTGTGTGATGTGGGGTTGGAGCTAGTCCAATTCACACCGAGGACTTCTTCCTGCCCCTGCACCCACATCTTTGAACAGTTAATATCCACATTTGCGTGACTCGGGTAGGGTTGCATCTAGGGGATTATCTGCCATATTAGGTAGTGTTAATGGTAGTGGCACCTTCTCCTGTTACTTCTGCTCCCTAAAAGAGTTTGGAGGTGGGAGAGCAAAGTTGCACACACTGTATTTCCATGCAGTCATAGACAACAGGGATCCAGAGAGGACATCTAGCTTGTGCTCAGCTCAGTAGCTCCTCCTAGCAGAAAATCTTCACTCTGAGGTGTATTGTTTTCAGAGTCCTTTTAAGAAGGTGGAAAAAGCGTTTTGCAAAACAATAGGAAGTGCAGAGTGTCGTGAAAACACACTCCAGCTGAGTTTTGGCACCAGCAACAGAAAGCTTAAAGAATCTTGTCCAACTCTTCATGGTTTTCAAAATGAACATCACGATGCTGTAAGTCAAATAACATTGTCCAACCCTTTTCATCCTGTTTGTAATTCCACTAGGGACATCATTACAGTAACCAGCTGCTCTGGGATTCTCTAATGAAAACTTTGTTTCTGAATAGAATAATTAAAGCTTCATAGTCAATTGTCAAACAGCTCTGTCTTTGCTTGGTGCATGGATGTGATTAGCCACAGCAAACCATTCTGCAGCTTAAACACACAATTGCATCTAGTATAAAAATGATTAATTAGGCGACGTGCTGTTTGGGAAGTTTACAAGCAGATCAATGAATAATGTTTAAGTGAAAATTTTATAGAGACGTTACGGGCGCTGCAGGTTGTGTGAAAGCCTTGTTGACGACTTACGAATGCATGTGTTCATGTCCCGTAAAGAAATTCTACATCATGAAGACAGGTTCAGCAGTTATACATGGGAAGGGAAAGCCTGAGGTTTTTGGGGTTTTCTCTGTATAAATATTTTTGACAGAAAATAATTTCTTTCCCCCCCTCTCAAAACAAAGTTCAATGCATGGTTCCTACTTTGAGTAATATTCCCCCAATTCTGTTAAAAAAATGCCTCTTTTCTTGTTTCTTTTCCTTTTCATTACTGTTCAGAATGGGGGAACAAAAGGGAAAGATTGTGTATGTCTGGGAAAATTACCAGTAAACTGGGAAAAATCCACTATCAGTAATCAAAGTATTAAGAAAAATAACCAATCAATTCAAACGGAATTACTCTGCCCTTAATTTTTATTATGGTGTTTGCATATGCAGACAAATGGATAGTTGTATTTTGGTGTTCTTGCAGTTAATTTTATTACATAATCCATAAACTTCTCCAGCCTCTCTTGAAGTCTGTGTCCTATGGCCAGAGTTCTTGTGGCTTACTGACTTCTGATATTACAGGTGAATCAGGGCTTTTAACTGAATCTTACAAGCCTAACTATCATCTTGTATTGTTCTCTATAGCCATTTTGGGTAACCTTTAGAAAAAGTGTTAATGCCTGGTCTGTTGCAGTGTAGGAGTATCACAGTGAAACAGTTCTTGAGACGTCTTTGTCACCCTTCATTTCTGGTTCCCATCAGAGGATCACAGTTGTCTTCTGCTCCTTGCAGCAGGACCCACTCCTTCAGCTCTGGTCATGGAGATTGTTTGGTTTGGTATTGAGTTTCCTGAGATCTTTTCCTAGGGAAAGCTCAGAAAGGACCTAGTATGGAGGCAAAAATGAATTCTCCAAGAAAGATTAATTCTGTCTTGCTGTATGTGGCCCACAGATGGCCTTAGGTGAAGGCTTTTGATTTGCACCTGAGTTGTCTTTACATTGACAGTCACAGGCTTTCTCTGAAGTTACTTCTAATACATCTTTCTTCCTGTTTGCAGCCTTTGGGATGAAGACAAATAAATAAACGCGAGCAAGCGCATTTCTATCCTGTACCGTATGTTGCCAAAAATAGTAGTCAGATGGAAAAGATTTTTCCAGAAGTCTTCTGCTGCATAATCTGTTTCAAATAAAGATAATAAAATAAACAACTGTTTATAAAGAGAATGTGAACGAGCAGGGCTCCCCCGCTGCCTGTTGCGAGGGTGCTCTGTGCAGGCGTTGTCTGCAAGAATTCCTGATCTGGCATAGAAAGCTCTGTTTTTTTATCTCCAAACCCCCCACTCTGAAACACTAGGGACAGATTTCAGGAAACCTTTGTTAAATATAGCACCCCAGGAAACTCTCAAACTCTGGTGTGAACGGAGGAGGTTTGGGGTCCTTACCCCTGGGTCCTCATCTCCATGAGCAGCAGGCAAGGTACTCGAGTGGTCCCCGTCTGTCTTTTTGGCTCAGCGGTGGGAAACCTGTTGCATGAGCTAGAAGACTTATCAGCTAGCACTGCTAAAGGGCATTGCAGAGCAAATGTGATCCATGTAAATACTGATCCAGCCAGAGAGGTGTCACTTTGATGGAACTGCTGCTTGGCTTCCCTTTACCATGAATGTTCACAAGCTCCTGGAGCTTTTTATTTCTCCTCCAGCCTTGCTGTGGAAGTCTTTGTGAATCAGCTCTATTTGGTGATTTCCAACTCATCCTGTACTGAGAGTGGTGGCCAGAAATCCTTCCAGAGCAGCCTTTCACACCACAATATGTTTAAGAAAGTCTGCCTCTGATCCTGGCCAGATAGCTTGAAATGCAGAAGAGCAACAAATGAACAAGGGCCAGGGAATGTGGGAAAGGAAAAAGTGACCCAAACTTGGGGTTGGTTTTTCTTTCTTTGGTAATTTTTTTCTTTTTTTCTGGGAAGATTTGATTCAAATTTTGGCCTTTGCTTTGGACTGATTCTCCTATTAAAAAGAAAAAAGCTAAACCCCAAACCTAAATACACAGAGAAATAGATTTCCCGTCACAGGAAAAGAGGAGCGGACCTCCATGGCAAGCACGGAGGAGAAGATTGCCAGAGGTGGAAATTTTCTGGGATCTGCGAGTTGGGTTCAGCTGGTTACAAGTAAGAGGGAGTAGATGTGAATATTGGATCCCTCTCTAATTTGATTCTTATGGCAGTGATTATATTTATATACAGCCTGCAGACTCCAACCAAGTGTGGTGTCTCCAGGGATGGCACAGCCACACGCAAAAGTGCTCCTACCCTAAATTGTATGTAGTCTCAAGCCAACAACAACTGAGAAGGGAAATGGAAGAAGAGAAAAAGGGGTGGTCACCAAGAAAGTTTGGACGTGAGGTTTTGATTCGGGCTCTCCTCCCACCAGAGAATCTGCCTCAATCTTCACAAATCTCATCCCTTTTTCACCTTTCCTTTGGCTCTGCTGCCTCCGTGCTGATCCTGCCGCCTGGCCTCCAGCCTCCAAACCCTTGCTGAGATTTGGTGTAGCCAGCTCTTGACAGCACCCTGCAACGTTGTGGGGTGGGAATGGTGCAGAAGCAGAGGGACAGATAACTGTCTTTCCCCCTGGAAACCCACAACCTGGGCCCCTTGCCTGCATGAGGGCCTGAAAATGTGAATCTCTTTATAAACTTGGGTTATCCAGTTTATAGTACAATTCCCCAGCAACATAACTTTTGGTGGGCTTTTTTTTTCTTTCTCTCTTTATCATAACCTTTTCACTATTCATTGTATAGCACTGTTTTATTAGTGTAAGTTTACAAGTTATGGGCACCATAAGGTTGTATGAAGCATATAAAAAGGGCTGATGTTAGTTTAGAGTAATTAAAAAATTACTGCCTGAACTCACTGATTTGATCAGACCAGTATTTGCAGCTTGTGCCTATTACAGGAGTCCTTTAAATTGTTAATTTTGGAATTAAGATAGGATTTGTTCTCCCTCCTCCCTGCCAGCCCTCTCACTAGCACGCGCTGCATGCTCCTAAACATTTTATTTATCTGCAGAGCAGCTCTGCAAACTGGTTCCCATCTCACCCATCCACTTTAACTGCAGCCAAAGTTTCCTTTTAGGAATGAGGAGGGGAGGCAGGCTTGGCTTATGCTTTCTCATCCAGTCATTTTTGGGCTTTATTTAATTTTTGACTCTTTTATTTAAACGTTCATAAACTTGGGGCCTAAGCCAGGCTTAAGAGTGTGCCGGGAAAGCGTTAAAAACCCATGTCTCGAGCAAGGCTGAGAAGAATAGGTTGATGCCAGGGCAATGTGTGTTTGATAAACATATGGATTTAAAGGCAGATAGGAGCAAGGAGGCATTTCGCCTGCATATAGCTGTATTATTTATGGATGTCTTTGCTGTGCAGTGAGAACCAGGTTCTGTTTAGCTCTCTCTTTGGGTGGTCCGTGAGAGATTCCGAGTAGCCTTCAGTAGCCTTCAGGCATAATTGCCAGGCATGCTCTTGTATCTGAGATAGCTTAATAAAGCATTACATATCTTACTGCTTCTATATTTTATTACCTAACCCAGTGCATGCGGTCAGCGGGTAATTAAATTCAGCTGTGTTTTTACTCTCTGTTTTAAGGTCGAAGTATGAATTTCTCCACGAATTCTTTGAAACGGACTAATACGATGCATGCATGATAAAGGCAAGGCTAATCAGAGCCAGACTGTTAGTGCAATATAAGGTTGCCCCAGGTGTAATTTATTTTCATATTATTGGTGGTTTTACTGTTGAACATATTAGAAGACGAAGAAGAAATAATAATTCTTTTCCGTGTATGGCCAGAAAGCTACAGGCTGGGTTGAGAAGCTGGGTTTTCTTTTCATTTCTATTTTATGCCACGTTTCGGCTCAACTGCTCGTGCTCCATACTGAAGTCGATTTCAATTAACCTATTCCTTCATTAACTCAGTCTCTAAGTGCATGAGGATATTGCTAGATTGCTCGGTGCTATTATGAAAAGGGTTGTGGTGCAGCCTTTATTAAAAGCAATGTCTGCAGTTAAACACATGCTGGAAAAAGCTTATACAAATCTTTTTCTTGGATTTGACCAGCTGGGGCTGGACCAGCCGCGTGGGCTACAGGAGGTGGAGTATTTTCACTGGGGGTGAGAGTGGGTTGGGAGCTTGGGGTGGCTGTGGGTTTGGGGAGCAGGAAAGGGGCAGCTGACCCCTGTCTTCTGCCTCACCGGTGGGTTTGGGCAAGGCCACTTGTGTTTGGCACTCTGGGCTGTCATGTCAGGAGCGAGGGTTGGCTAGGTGAAATGGAGACATAACAAAATCACGAATGCAAGACCTAACCCTGACAGTGTTAGGGGATCACCTGTGGGACCCACTGCAGGAGGGAAAGTGGGCATTTGTACAGCTCTCTGGGAATATCCAGAGTTATGATGAAGCTACTGAGTTTCCCCCTACTGCCATCAAACCTATTTTACAAATTATATTCCTTCTCCCTTCAAAACTGGCCTTACTTATCTCCTTAGACCACCGTATGTGCAGTTTTGCTGTTGCTGCAGCATACCACTTGTCAGTGCCAGAGAATGGTTTCATAAGCAGCAAAACCAGTGAGACCTGAAGTCTTAGAGGTTGGTGCCCCAGGGTCAGCACCCAAGAGGCTTCTCTGGTGCCTGCTGGTGGCTGAGTCTTAACCTTGCAGGGGTCCTCTCTTTCCTCCAAGAAGACTTAGAACATTTACAGGAACTTAAGGTGCGATTCATCTCTGAACTGAGTGGATCACAAGAAAAACATGTCTGTGGAGCTGGTCAGCGCGACCTTTTTTGGTGGGGAGAGATGGGCACCTTCAGGATGCAATTCATCTGACTCAGTTCAGCATTTATTTAAAATATGCCCATGATGTCTGTTTACATTAACTGATTAAAAACACTGGAGGAGAAGACATCACATTAGTCCTGATGAAATTTTACGATCTCTTTCCCTGGGTAAAGTTGTGTTTGAGATCAGCTGCTGGATTGAAGTCCACTGCAGATGGCCCCACGCATGCGTGTATGGCTACACAGACCTCATGAAAGAAGGCTTTAAAAACCTTTGACTTTTGAAGGGGAAAACTCAAGTAACCCATGACCAAACACAGCAAAGCTGTCACAAATTTGTCAGATGAAGTGCTGCAACTTACTGCAGTGTTGCCCTTGTTCACACCTGCCTTATGGCCCAATGCATTAGATTAAACCCTCCTTTGCTGAAGTCCTATTCCAGAGCAGGGGGGGAATGATCCTACAAGTAAATGGTCCCCCATACACCACTTCCAGGGAATTTCTTTTAGCATCATCCTTTCAGACAGGTGGCTCTTGACCCCAGTTGGGGGCAGGAGGCTGGGCAAAGGGTAGACACATGCAGCTACTTGGTGAATCTGCCCTTGGAATTGCCACAATCACTTGGGCAAAGCTCTGTGGGCTGAAATTCAGCATTGCCCAAGTGGGGTCCAGCAGCAACAGAGACTGGCTTAGCACACATGAAGTCAGGTTGTTGTTTGACCCCCTGCTTCCCCAGCTGTGAAACAGCAAAAGAAATGTCCTCTCTCTCACAGTTGACTTTTGCCTCTGAATTAATATTTGAAAAATACTCAGAGCTCCTTAGCTGCAAACCACACAGCTTGACTCTGCTGTCACCAATTGGAAAGAGCCATGCTGGGCTTGGGATTTAGTCCTATAGAAGTAAGATTATTTTATTGTTCTAGGAACGATAGTGTGGTCTGGCTGCTAAATTACAGCACTCCCTGGGCTGGGCTAGTGCTTTCCCTGCCTGTCTGGGGTCAGGATTTGGCCCTTTCTGGTTTCATGTTTTCCTACTGAACTCATGAACCTGTATCAAATGTCAAAGCAACCAGAACTTGATGGTGATGCTCTGCCAGTGAGAAAGGGCTTCCCAAAAATGAGCTCTCTTTCCACTGAACTCAATCCCTTTCTCCCCCCTTTTCTCACTCTCTCCACCCTGTCTCATCCCTGTCACCCCAGTAGAAAACCACCCCCTGAGCCCAAGTACTGCCTGAGATCCAGGAAATCTTGATAGCGTGCAGATGCTGTTCTGTCTCTCGGCAATAGTTATTTTCGGATGGGTCTTAAGTAAGCGTGAGGCCAGGAGACGCTGGAGCATTTCTTGATGTGATGAAATGGACATCACCTCCTCCAGCTGGAGGTAGGAAGCCCTTCCCTAAATTTTCTCACCCTCCTTGGCCTTGGGGAGTGGGTGGAGCGGGACCAGCACCCCTGTTCCCTGACCCCTGACTCACTCTGTGACCTGGGTGTGGAAGAGAGAAAGGGCTGTTTTTCCCTCCCACCCCCCTCCCCAAACACAGTCTGGGACTATTCAGGCATTGTGATATTGGGATTAACTTTGCTCTGCCTCATCTTTAGCCCACATCCTGCAGTCAGCACTGTGGGCATGGAAATGCCTGCCTGCTGCTGGAGTGAGGAGAGGGGGATGCCCTTTCCCCCCAAGGGGACTGAAGGAGATGGATTCAGGGGGACGGGGAGATGAAGGGCTGTCTGAGTCCCTGCGCTTCTCAGGCATGGTTCCGGGGATGCGCGCAGCCTCTGCTGTGCGAAGGCACACCCCGGGGCCCCGGCCGGCTCTTGGGGGATTTGAGGTTTTCTCCAAAACCATCTCTGATGTTGAGATCTGACTCGAACACATGCAGCAAGCTAATCACGTGCATCTGTGCCTTTTAAAAATGCGGTCTCCTGCTGATTGGGTTTAATTCTTTATCTTATTCCTGCTAATCCGTTTTCCAATCTGGTTCCCATTTGGAGACAAATTCCCCCAAACCCCAGCCACTGGAGGGATGGATGTGCGGCAGTGGGGTAAGGGAGGGGAGAGAATGGAGCGGTGCTTTCTGTGGGGCAGTTACAGGCCGAGGAGAGGACATGCTACCCTGTCAGATGCCGGATAACAAAACCCCACCCTGGCTTGTGCCACAAATGTATAACAGCCTCATAACTGTCTCCACTTGGGATCCCACCTCCCGCAGGCTGCTATTGCCATGAAAACGTGACAGCCGTGTGCTGCCAAGCATCTGAGGAATAATGGCCTGAGGGTTTTATTGCGTGGAAAGATTCCCTTCAAACACACCATGGAGCTGGCCTGGTGGTCCAGCAGTAGTGTAACAACCTGGGCTGCTTTGAATTTCGTGGCTGGTGTTGGCTGGAAGGCGGCAGTGCCCACGAGTTTGCTGTAGGGCTGGTGGGTCCCTGGTGGCTGTGCTGGCCCCTTGGCATCAGCCAGCGCTTCCCAGACAATGAAAGATGCACTGGATGGATAAACTGTCCTTCTTGCTCACTTTCCTTGCTCAAGCCTCCAGCTTTTTCATGCTCAGAAGCTGCCAACAAGGGGAAAAATGCACCCTGGCACTGTGCATTTTCTGCAGCTCTGCTGTGAGGGCATTTTCCCCTCTGCCAAGTGAGAGGGGGGAGATCTGTTGTCCGAGGGCTGGGAAACCCTCACCCTGCCAGCCCTCCAGCTTTTGGGAAATCATTAACTGTTGTGCCTCTGTTTGTCCTCCCATTTCCTCTTGGTTATCCTCTGCTCCCCCTCAAATCCCCCTCATATTGCTGCAGAGTTTGGTTCTCTTCAATTGTAAATTTTCATGGGCAATGGAGATGGGGCAGAAGCCCTTATGGTGTTCTTCTGTTGTGGAGTGTTTCTCAGGATTCACAGGGCTGGTCTTCCCTTGGGAAAAGTAGGTGTTGTTAATGTCACCAACTTAGCACCAGGTGAAATCCTGATGAAGACCAGGAATATTTTAGTATGAGCTGACCGTGATCCCCCATGCCTCTAGATCTTCATCTTCTCCTGCTACCTTGATCAAAACTCAGTTTCCTATCTTTGCTAGACTTTTAACCCAGGTATGTAACCTTCAGTTCTGTTTTCTAGTAAAGGTCAAATCCAATGAACAGATAAAGTCCTTCCAATTTCTGGGTGGTAAAAATCAGAAGCAAAAATTTAGAGCCACTTAAAAAAAACCCCTAGCAAGTTGTGCATACAAGGAATTCATGCCTGGTTTAGAGTCACCTGGGATGCATTTCCCCAGGTGTATATATTAGCCCTGGTTCCTAGGTGAGCGTCCAAAGGATGGGCTCTGTCCTCCCAGCTCCCCTAACCACCCATGGGCCAAGAAGCAGATTTTTTTGCCTTGAAAAATACACCCTTCTGTAAAAATACCTTTCAATTTGCTGAAAGATTCAAGAGTTAAGGATGGGAAGTAGCAGGCAAGTACAGAAGGCAAATGAGAAATGGCTGATTTGTTCTGCAGTTCTGCATCTTCTTCGTCCAGAAGATGTGGCTCCTCTTCCCAGATTAATCACTGGTTTGGTTTGTGGCATTGAACAAGCCATTTCACTTCCTTCTGTCTCTGCTTCTCCTCCTGCTCTTTGGCCCTTGAACTTATTAGCTCTCCAAGGCGAGCGGGCTCTACCTTGTGCTCAAGCAGCAGGATCTGCTCCTACAACCCCGAGAACCAATTTGTGCGCTGCTGTGACCTATGTGTTGGTATAGCACCTTGCGTTGCAGAGAGCCAGGATCCTCAGGTGCTGGGTAATAAATAATGGATTTTTAAAAAAAATGCAGAAACATAGCTAAACCAAAGAAATGAAAGGAAATAACCATTTCTAAACTCAGAGGACTAAGAGAAAAATTAGCAAGCTTGTATTTTTTTCTCTTGGTCCTGCAATATTAGCGGATCATGGTATCGAAGGACAATGAGTTTGACAGAACTGTGCCTTTTTAAATTGTTTCCAAGCATGTGTGTTAAATCCACGGTGTATTTTATAGGCTGGCCAAAAGGCACATGAGTTGAAATAGCACGTGATACAGCTGTCAAAAGAACCAATCACCCAGCCCAGGAAAAAATTATGACTGTAGCTCTAACCATTTTTTATCATTTCCATCTCTATTGACTGACATGTATTTTCTTCCTTCCCTGACCCAGAACACCAGGACTCTGAAACTACTGAAATGTTTGCACAATCTTGAAGCATTTATTTAAAAGTTGCTGTTCCCTGAAGGATAGGTACTACAGCCAGATTCAAAGTCAGATCAAAAAAACCAAACAAATACTATCTTTACAAGCCCTTCATATCGGTATGTACCAAAGGACCTATCAGCTTCCTTTTCCTTTTGGCATGCTGACAACAGCCCAGCGCCTCAGGCAGAGAGCTGGAGTACGTGTTTACAACCCTTTCAAATTCACAGGCCAAACAGGAAAAGAAGGAAAATGTCAAAAATTACAAATAAAACAGTTGATCTTCAAAAGCAACGAGGCCTGCAAATGAATAATTTTTAGGCACGCTGTATCGGATTTCTTAAATATTTGTCACAGCTGTGAGCTGCATAGTGCAGTGTTTGTTAACCTTAGAACTTGTCTTAAGTGCTCTCATGAATAAATTTATTTATACTGAAAAATCCAAGTGTCTTAATAACTAAAACGTTTTTCAGAGGGGTTTTTCCTCTTTTTTTTTTTTTTTATGCTGCTGCAGAGAATCCTTCCTCATGTGCTCAACATATTGCAGCTTTGCTTCAGCACAGAGCAGGAGTGATGATAGAGATAGTGAGAAGAGGGGAAAAAAAAGAATGGGAAAGCAAGAGGTGGAAAAAACAATGGGACTTGCCTATGTCGGGTTTTTGGCATGGACCTGCAGTTATGTGATGCCCTTTGGGTTATGTGTACATCACTGCCTTGGATGTCTTACGTTTCTAAACTTTTCTGGTCTTCATGGAGATCTTGTCTGAGGAACTGAGACACAGAAGGGTTTGCAGTGGGAATGGTATTGCATATGTTTAGAGACTTCTTAATTGAGGGCATCTGGTCCTGGTTAGTCTAGACTTCCCCTATAGTCAATGGGGAGAGACTGTAGCTCCACAGGGTGATCCTTCTTATCCTAAGATAAGTACCGAAGTTGCTGTGAGGGACATATTTCTCTCCACTGGCTATTGTGGGATCCTGAATGACTAGTTTGATTTAGACACCTCTGTTTTGGATGGCTGGAGTCACTTGAGATGAATCCCACTTTTCCCACTTTCTTGGGGAAAATGATGGAAAGCAGATGGATCTGAGCCCAACTGCTTGGTCAGGTAGTGGGTGTCTGAAGGCAGCGTGTGTGAGAGTGGCTTGGGTTTGCCTCAGACTCCCTGAAGACTGCAGAGATAAGTCTACAATTTGGCAGTCTGCTCTGGGCAAAAGAAAGCACTGATGCTTTCTTTGTCAGCTGGGCAGGCAGATTTGAGCAAGCCACTTTTTAGCTCCATGCATCTTTGCTATTTTGAAGAGAGAAAAAAACTGTTCCAGCCTACGTGGACTATCAGATACCGTTTGGTAAACCAGCATAGCTTGTTTAATCAAAAAAATGCAGAAAGAGGTTGAAAGCAGAGTACAACTAGTACCTGTCAGAATAGCTTGCCTGGGGAAGAGATGGAGTGGCCGTCGTTGGAGGTCTTCAAGAATCAAGAATTAAGTAAGACTTTTTTTTTTTTTCCTACTTTTGGCAGTGAGGTGTATCCTAAAACATCTCGCTGTTTATATGCTGTGGATCTGTAGATCTCTGTACCGTAGATGACAGTTTCTGGTCCAGGTGAAGGATTCAATTACAATGAGGGATCACCATCCATCATCTGCTGCCATGGTGCTGCTGCTCTGGCCTAGCCCAGCCACCAGGGTATCTGCCCTAGCTAGCATGGTATTGATTAAGAAATCCCTACTGTGATGCACAGAGTAAGAAGAGATGTATTTAAAACAACTATTTTGGCAGTACTTGCAAAGTTTTTTGTTTTGTTGAGAAAAGCAATTCAATGTGAATAATCTTTTCCTGTAAACGTGTAGAAAACCTTTAATCAAATACAAATTAGTTCTAGGCATGAGAAATAAATGTTTGATGAAAACGTATCTTAGTCATGGCACATAAATAGCTCTTCACAGTCAATATATAATCTTGCATCATTATGAAGGGAAGTGATCATTAAAAATATAATTTGGAGAGCAATATTTTACCTCCTAGTTGTCACAAGACCCCCCTTTCTGCACACAGTTCTGGACAGGGTTAATCCCCAAATGACTTGCACCGTTGTAAATCAGGAGTAACAAACCCTGACTTCAAGCAAAGGCTCTTGGTGTAAAACACAGGAGGATCTAATCCTGTTGCCTGAGAAAAAAATGAAAATGTCTTAGGAAAATACAACTGCTTTGGCACTGCAGAGAGAAAAAAAAAAGCAAAATACTTCAAACTTCTAAAGTAATATTTCTTTTCAGCTTCACCTGTGCTTTTAGTCCTCTAAATCAGTAAGCTGTTATAAAGGAAAATTGTATGTTCCAATCTCCTGATGAATTGTGTAGTGAGATTTTGCATTAGTAACCATGAGTATTTACACTTTCCTAAGATTAAAGGCAGTTTTCCAAAGCTGTGTCTGCTTATTAATTAGCGTCTGATGAAGACAGATTGCAGACAGAAATAGTGGTAAGAAAATGGAACTAACCTTTAAGACTAAATTAATCTCAGGTTTAATGGGTTTTAGTATGATTTACAGGTTTTGTACATTTTCTGGTAAATTTCCAATAGAAATGAAAGTGGGTACAAGCACAAAAAAGAAGGCTGAGTAAACATGGTGAGAGAGGATCCTGCAGATCCACTGTAATTTGTGAGAATGGGCTTGTAAATCTTTGCAAGTGCACAATGAGGTGAGGGGTTTTGAGGGACCAGATCCTCAGCCCAACACCACCTGGAGAAGGTCTGTTGCACCCCTGGAGAGGTCCCAGCTAGTACCAGTACGGACCAAGCTCGCTCACAGCAACTCTCTCCAAGAAGATAGGAATAGGACCAAGGCTGAATGCATGTGCAGCTTTAGGGGTATCTTCGGGGATATTTTTGTAAGGGGAAGTTTCTTCCTAACCACTAATGTCATTTTGGGGATGGTGCTGCCTTACCCCTTGGAGATGTACTTGGAGCAATGGGGTCGGTCTGCTGGGGCTGGGAGAAAGTGAAAGCTGAGTTAACAGCAATGTGACCCCACTGCTGTATCTTAAACAGAGGCCACGGATTTTTTTTCAGAGCTCTCCTAAGATTAGTAGCTGTTTTATTTTCTGGCATTTAATTTTTGTATTGTGCTGTCAGGTATTACATGACATTACATTACATTACATGACATTACATTACATTAAAAGCAATAACAACAAAGCATGAGGGAGAGTTGGCCTGGGGGGAAACCTAGTCTTGTACAACTAGTTAACATGCGTTTCCATAAATCTGCTAATCTGCCTCAGTGTGCTTTGAACATAATCTGGGCCTAGTAAAATACAGTTAATTATATATCCATTTTAATTGTAAACCAAGTTTCAGAATGCTTGCATTGTTACGTAAGTGCTTATAATTCTCCTATTTCTATCATATTTCCCTGGCACCTCATTTGAATTTACACGTATCTGAGGTCATAACTGTAGTGGAGGTTCTGCTTTTGGTTAACTCTGGAGCATAGATCAGCTATCATGAGTTTAATGAGAACACTGTCATTTTAGTGGCTTGCTGAAAAAAAAAAGTCTAGAAAAGCAATGCCATGTTCAGTGACTGTTCCCTTCTGTAAGTGCAGGACTGTTGTTTCATAACAGACCATGAAGCAATTGCCACCACAGATAAGTGTACTCGCTACCCGAAATCCATGTGATTTCATGGGTGTGTACACACTGCTCTCACTTATGCTCCTCAGGGATCTGGCCCACCAGAGATGGGCAGCTGGGGTTTGCTTTGAGATGCAAGAAAAAAATGTGGTATTGCAATGAGGAGTGAAGTTAGAAATCTGCATTAGCTTTGGGGTACCCAGCTTTATGAGCCCACTTAAAATTATGACTTTGACACTCTTCTAGTTCCATCAACATTGGTTATTTCTGATTTACAGTGATTTTGTTCTAAGCTGTGTCTGGAGAGTGGGTAAAGTCAACTCCAGATGTCCCCACAAGTGATGGTTGGAAGCCTGATTTTGAGCCCATGCTTTCCCAGCCTCTGGCACCTCTGGTGATTGTGTAGACAGCACAGACTGCAAATAAGGGCTCCGAATTGCACTCTATTTCCAGCCCTGGAAACACACTAAAAGACAAACAGCTCTGGTCTTTTCCTTCACCTTGATTGTTTTGATGTTGCTGCCAGAGAAAAAGAAAAGAGCCATTTTTTTTCATTCATTAAAATAAAATCTCCTTTAAATTATTTTAGAGTTTTGAGATAACAAACAGCAAGACAAAGATCACAGCTGAAGACTTCTATACCATCGGAATCGTTAGTCATTATCTTTGAGCTTTGTATAAATAAATGATCAATGCTTCAAAACAAGACCCTTGAAGGTGTTTTTATAAGGCCACAAATGTGTCAAGCAGACTTATTAGATGTGAAGGGAATGATTATTTGTACAAAGTGAAATGAACATGTGCAATAATATTGTAAAATGTTTATTAGTCTAGAGTGTGCTGAATTTTCCTAAAATATATCAGGTTCTCAGTTTGCATTTAATGTAGTGTTAGGTATGACGCTATATCCTTCCTAGGCTATTTTCAGTTAGCGTTATACTTTTTGCAGAGTAAATCATGGGTTTGTGTCTTTCATAACAAGGGTATTATCAAAAATGAGGCAATGCTACCTGTCTAGAAATCCAGTGTGAAGGAACACACGCACTGATCCTTGGTTCAAAGGGTAGTTGATTGGACTGTGTCTATTGAGCAAACCTTTGCAGAGCAAGTGGGATGTGAAGCTCTGGGAACGCCTGAGCATTTCTGCTCTCCAGTGGCTGTTGATGCATCTGTGCACCAAGGTATGAACTCCCTTGCTGGTAATTCAGTTCACATATGGCTCTAGCATCAGATGTTATGTTTCCAGTCAAAAGACAGGATTCTGCCCAGAGTGATGGTTTCGGGCTGAGCAGAGCTGTAAAGGGGCATTTAGTCACACCCTTCTCCTCTGAGTTGCCTCCTTCGCACTTGCGCTCTACCATCAAGGCTTGCTCTCTTAGGAAGGTAAGAGCAGCGATGCAATGGCATTGTTCAACCTGTTCCCTGCTAACCTATGGCCACTATTCCTCTGCGGCTGCAGGGATGACAGGCTACCTGCACGGTTTGTGGAGGTTTGGAGTTAACCTCTGAGGACCTGGACTTAAATACTTGGTGATGCTCTGGGACACTCTATGTGCCCCATCTGAGCTAGAAGTCTAGTGGAAGCATTGAGTGTGGGTCCTCAGCAGTCTGTTGCACCCATTCTAAGGATTGATAAATTTTCCTGATTTTTTTCTGCTCCCTCTTCAGTCATGGTATTGCTCCAGCAGTTGAGTTTTTCCTTGGTTCAGTGCTATGTGTCTTGACTCATTTAGGTGTTTAAAGACGTGTTGTGGGGTGGCAAGTCATGTTAGATCTATACAGATCCATTTTGTTTTCTCTTCAGACATATATCTAGTTAATGGACTTCAGCTAGGCAGGACCTTTCAGTCCTCCTTCAGGAAGGACCTTTAGGGAGTCTTTGTTAGCAGACAATCTAATATAGAGCTCCCCATGTTAATGTCATACAGCCTACTCCAGGCTTGGGTTCTCCTATGGTATGGAAGCCCTTCTGCAGACCAGCACTGTCCTGGTGGGACTAGTTTTCAAGGTGATTGATGGCTGCACTACTGTTATCTTCCCTTATTGTCCCCTACCCAGGGATACAACTCAGAGGTGCTATTGATTGTGGAAACCTTTACATGAAAGTCTAGCATAGGTTTTTTCCTTTTAATTTTTTTTTGAGGCACATGGTTTTGAAATGACGTGTCTAGAAAATTCCTTGGGGAACTCCATGGAAGGCATGTACTTTGATGAGCTCATATTCTAACACAAAATTTAATGCATTTCAGGTAATTGTCGCCAGGTTACTCTTTGGCTCTCCCGGTTCAAAGAACTGGTTGAATTTAACAAAGAAATTAAGGCATCACACCTAGGGAATAAAGCTTGCTGTGAAATGTTTTCTGTGAAAGCCAGAACCAGGTGAAAATCACTTAGTTTCAGGTTTCATTACAAATTTGAAAACCATATCTCAGGTTCACTGAAAGGTTGGTTAAGGGTCATGCTGCAGGGCCTGGTTTGGAATGAATGTGGCTGATTTATGTCATTTGCAGCAGAACTAGGTATCGTTCATTGCTTTGACCCAGGTTCAGGGGTCTGCTCCTCTAAGCTCTCCTTGTGTGTTGAAGTCAATGGGAATTCCCTCCTCAGAGGCCTTGGAGGATCCATCTCCATGAGAAACTCAAGTTTTTGATTGCTTTAAATGCTGGTTTTATTCAACCCCTCACCACCTCCTCTGGTGTAAGTTAGCCTGATTCCATGTTAGCCAGATGAACTGCTCTGTTGCCCCCAGGTGTGGATCCAACCTGACTTGGAGAGCCCAGGAGTCAAGTAATCTAACAAGAAGTTTGCACAAATCCATCTCTGCTGGAATCACTAACTCCCACACAGTCCTGTGTGGGCTTCCATTTTGCAGACAGACAAACCCACAGGTTAAAATCTAGTCCAGTGTGCTATTGGTTGAAAATTAGCCACATCTTTGACTAATGAGCATCTGGTTCCCCTTACTGTTAAGAAGATACATGTGATTCACAGGCAAAGTCTTGCAGACCTGGCCATTGATACAGAAGGATCAGTCACTTCACTCCCCCAGGGCAGCTGATCTTTCCCATTCATGCCTCCAGGCTGCTCTTCACATCCATATTCTGGAAAGTCAAGCAAATGGTGATAAGAAGACTGAGTATCATCTTAACACTTCTGACACCCTAGGAGCATCCACTGGAGCCTCATCACCAACTGGAACCTTTTTGTCTTGCTCTTTTCCAGTTATTAATCACTTGCAGATGCTCCCACAGCAGCATTCCTGTGGGAGACTCGATGTCAGCATGGTTTCCTTGCTGCAGTGTTATCAGAGTAAGAAGGAAAGCTGCCCTGAAGTTCTGGAGAGGGTCTGATTAATCCCTCAAAAGCAAGAACATTTACTTGTGTAGCAAACCTGGAAAGCTGGTAGCAATACACCTTTGAGAAGCAGCTGCAGCAACACTGAGCATTCGTCTTCAAATCAGAGGTTAGGTTCACTGAACTCAGTGCCTGAGCTGGGGTTCATAAACATTAAACTGGAAATTAACCTGGAAAGCAGATTGGTTTGCCCAGCCAACAAGGCAAAACTGAATTGCTTCACCCAATTTCTGCCTTTATCTCCCTGGGAAAATCTTTACTTCCCAAACCAGTGGTGTGGCCAAGACATGAACCAGTCAGAACCCCATCAACATCAACTGGGATATCTCTGTGATCTCTTGGCTGGAAGGTACACCCCAAAGATCAGATTGTGACTGAAACATCAGTTTGGTGGGATCTGTGGGAGGCTCAAACTGACAACCAAGTCTAGAAATGGATTTATCCTGTGGGGCTAAAGTGAACTCTGTAACATGCAGAGTCAGTGGTCAATGCCACAGAGTTTGGCCGGTACCTTGGTTCCTAGTAGCTGGCTTGAGATAACTTTGTGCATATGTGTTTTGGCCACTGGCAAATGTGAGATGATTCAGCCTAGCTTAAACCTCCTTCTGGGCAGGTTAAATTAATCCAAATCACCTCATGTTTGCTGCAGGCTAGGAACATGCACAGGCAGTTGCTGTGGTGGTTCATATAATGTAAGATTGGTTGTACTGGGTAGCGCCAAAGGTCTCTCTAACATGGTAGTCTGCCATTGATGGTGGTCAACAGGCTATGCTTAAGAAAAACTACAACAACAGGACAAGCAACTGGTGACATTTTTCCAGCATCATTCTTTTAACCTTGAGATTTTAAGGCTCAAAGACATATCAGACAAAGGTGGTGTTTTGTATTTAAGAATTTTTTTTTCTCTGAAGAATTTGGCTGATCACTTTTTGAACCCACATATATGTCATAGCATCCCAAGCAAGGAGTTCCTTAGCTTCACCCCCAGGTGCTGGGGGAAAAGCTGTTTGCTTTCCTTTGTTCTCAATCTGCTCCTTGCTGTTTTCTTCTCTGTTTCCCAGCCTTTGTACTGGAAAGGAGAATAAACAACTTATCCCTACTCACTGTGGCCAGGGTCCCACTGATCTCTACCGCATCCCACCTCAGTCATCTCTTCTAATTTTAGAAGTCCTTCTCTATGGAATCATGCTCCGTGCAGCAGCCAGTCAAGACCTTGGATCATTCTTGTCATGTTGCTGGTCCAAATGTGGACACATGCAAAGACAGTTTGAATCAGGGCTTGTTAGTCAAATCTCTTTCTACTCATAACTTTGAAGAACAAATCACATGAAAAAAAAAAAAAGCAGTGACATCGAAGAAACCCAGCAGATTCTGCTGGTCTATACTGATGCCCTCTCCTTCTCTTCCTTTTCTCATTAGTCAGGGCACCATCAGTAACGTTCCTTATTACTGACTCCCTCTGTTCCCCCTGTATCTGAGCTTTGGGAATTAAAGATAGGGTGACAAAATATGGTGTTCAAAAGTTCTCTACAAGGTTAATTGAGGAAATGGGATTGTTTATTCTTTTCAGAAAGGTGGTTGGATTTTGCCTTTTATCAGAGCTTATCTGCATCCATTTGCTTGAAAGGCTTGGACCTATTTGGCTCTTGAAGCTTTCAGGGTGGGGTAGGGAAGATGTTCAGTATATATGTACCATGTTATTAAGACACACTGAGCAGTAACCCAACGCCCAAACTCTGTGTGGCCTTTCTGTTTTACATGCCATGGACAAGTACATACGGACATTACTGTTTTAACAGTTCACTTCCTGTGAAATGGAAAGCTGGATTTTTATTGATCTTATGCTGTTTCAAATCCACCTACTCTCAGCTGCATGGTGTTCACTTGGAAAGCATCTGACGGGATGTTCCTGGAAAAACCTCGCTCTGTGGAACAATACAATGCTTCTTTGTTTGTCATCTTCTCGCTGAGGCCAGTCAGCCCTATTGAATGAACCTCGGATGTTTTGATTTGTTCTTTGGTGAAAGTTTATATGACTTAAGCTGTCTTTTTACCCTTCCCGCCTTCCCTGTTAGGTTTCTTCTAAAGAACAAAGCCAGTTGAATTAAATTGCTCTATATTGGGATTTCAAACATTAATGAATGTTGTTTCAAAGTGTTATCTCATTTGGGGCCTGAAATGACTAAGGGCCACCATTCTTGTGCCAATAGAAGAGTCTCTGTGGCTTTGGGATTGTTTGCTATTTCTTTTAACAGATCGGCACTTTGAAAGGGTCATTTGTTTCCATACATTTCTTATTATAAAAAAAAAAATAACGAACAGTTAAAAGGCCAACATAAAGCAGCTGTATTATACGTGTGGGGAGATGCAATGTGTAGTCTAGCTATTGAAACAGTAGACTGAGGATTATTAAAAAAAGAACCCTTACTACTATTTTTGAGACCTACAGGCATTGAAACTGTTTATTTTATGTAGGTAAGAAGCCAAATTCTTTACAGTGCAGTGCATCCACTTCCCTGGAATCACAGAGATGAAGATGGCCTTCTGACATGGTGTATTAAAGATCTTCATTTAAGTAATGTGTCCCCAGATAACAACCTTGGACTGAGCCTTTCAGGCTTCCTCTGAAATCACAGCACAAAGGCTGTGTGTAAAAGCAGATGTTTGCAGTATATGTATTTCTAGAGGAGTTCAGTGGCAACAAATATTACGTTAAAAAAGGACTTTTTCTTTTTTTTTAAATAGAAGAAGCTGTTGAGTAGCATTCATGGTAATGGGTGACTATGATCAAGTCAGGTTCTTTATTGATAATAATCCCTGATCCCTGTGTCATTGAGAACAGTTTCTATAGGTACAAATGAGCTGGTATAAAGGAAGCCAGTATAATACATCAGGGCTGGGTGGGAGGTTACTTCATTTAACTTCCGCCTTCCTTTCTTTGAGTTCCTATTAAGCTAAATAATGGCAGTCTACAAAATGAAGGAGCGATTGAAGTGTGCCTGCAAACCAATTATATCATTCTGGACATGGTCTCCAGGACTCTTTGTATATGTATGTGTGTCTTGTCTCTCTTGGCTAGGACTCTGACTCTCTTGAAACTGCTGTTTTATGGACATTGTGAGAGCCTTTGGTTTTCAGAATTGTTGCTTTTATTCTTTCCCCCCCTCCTTAGCTGCTGGTTGCATTTTGTGTTACAAAAGGTTTTCTGAAGGGCTGTGTTCTGAGTATGGAGTTTAAAACATGAACTTGCATTTTGGTCCTCCAGCTAAATCCCTGTTAGTTCTGTCTAAAAGGGAGAAAAAAAGAAAAGAAAAGATGAAAAAAGACGTTTTGACAAATGTGCATAAAACAGATCTTACATCGATTGCCTCTCTGGGAATGTCATTGGAGAAAGGAATATCTGGGGTTAAGCCTGGGAGGGAAAACATGAAAAGATACTTCACACCAAAGCCAAATACTGATTTCCTGCATGAGAGAGGGTGGTTTGGTGGGACCCACCATATCAGGTCATGACCCATTTCGTCCTTTCTTCGACTGAGACCAATAACAGAAGTAAAGTTAAAAAAATCCATAGCAGATAAATTTGTATCAAGATGTCAGAGGAATAAATTTCTTGCTCACATACACTTGATATTGCTTTATAGAAGACGGAAAGATTATTATCTTTTGTGTTTTGTGCCGTTGCTACATCATAGAGGAGTTTCTTATAATTTCCATCAGATTGTCATCCTTTTTCATATCCAGTGGGACTCTTGGACCTGGCAATGTCGTGGGAGAGGAAGTCCCATGGGTTAGTCGAGTAAGGAGTCAAGAAGTAAAACATCTTGCACACTTGCACGCTCATCAGCTGCCTTCTTTTAAGGGGTGATGGAAAAGAGGAAATGCAAAGCCAATGTTTCTTTTCCTTGTTCCGTTGAAGTCCTTCTCTGTTGGTCTAGGTGAGAGGTTTAGCTGGCTGTGCAAATTTGAGATGAATGAAGCTAGGGGAGATCGGACCCACACCAAATGACTTAAACTCTTTTATCAGGTCTGTACATCATTGTGATAAGGTTTAGATGAAAGTAATATCTCGGGCCCTTCATGAAACATGATGTCATCACAGGGTTATGCCTTAGTAAACCACTTCTAGCCATCTAAATGCAAACAATGTATATAACTGATTAAGCCAGACTGGCAGGGCTGCGTAAATCATTAGAGCTTTAGCACAATAGGACCAAACTGGGAATAAACTATCCAAACAGATGCACCATGACACCGATTATCAAGTGTGACCAAATACAAAAATTGAATGAGGCTACATAGCATGGAGCGCAAAATCCCAAGATTACATGTGTATGTTGCTGCTTATGAAAAATCCACTTAGAAGTGTTTGCTAAGGATTAGCAGGTGATTAATAGATGTTTTAAAAAAGATTATAAATTGTTATGGAAGCCAACAGGTTGTGTAGAATCGGAGCTTGGAGCTACCTTTAACTAAGGGCTTTGTAATGGTCTGTACCTCACAATGCTCATGTTCACCACCATGTTACTACATCTATTAATAACCTCTTGGCTCCTTTTAAAAACCTTGTTAAATGTAACCTCTGCAGGAAGTGAGATAGACATGTCTGTGTATTGGTCCGTTTTATAATGGTAATGTTGCTGTAGCTGTGATGATATAAAAATATATTAGAGTTAAAACCACCCTGTTGTATTTTATAGTATTGTATTATGGGAGTAGTGAGATTGTAGCTGAGATGAAGCGGGAACTCGTATTTAAACCTCTGTATTGGTTCATTTAAAACTTGAGTTCAAAATAGTCTTTAGAGGCCAAATTTCTCTCTCGTTCTTCTTAAACATCTAAGATGATTCCATGTCCAGACATTCCTTTGGGCACACGGAAGGTTAGGTCAGTTTTCAATGGTCTTGTCGTTTGGGAGAAGTCTGGCAGTAAAGGTAACTTCAGGATGCTGAACATACACTATTTCAAAGTAATTGCTGTTAGGGTCCACAGGCGCTGTCAGTCTGCTGGACTGGGATGCACAGATCTGTCTTCCTTGCTTACACTTACTTCCTCATTACAGGTTATCTTGCCTTTGTATGTATAAAGATACACTTTATATGCTCTATCTTTAATTAATACCAAAGCATTTTGTACTCATCAGCTGATCTGAACTTGGAAATGCCGTAAGAGAACAGAGGTTTCTCGTTACAAAAAAGGAAGAAGAAAAAGAAAAAGTGTATTTTCACTTTCTTTCATTTAAGTCCAGAAATTTGTAGTTAGTAGTAGTAGCTTTCAGTGAAGTGTTCATGTGTATGCATGCAAGAAAGCACGTTAAAACTTACTCAGGAACTTACGCCCATGGAAGAGTTAGCAGAAATCTCCCCAATAAGAGCTTTGCTTTGATTTCCTCCAACTTTCCTAAACTTACTCTTTTCAGCCTGCAGTTTTCTATGCTGATTAGAATTGTCCGTCCTGCCTGTGTCCCCCCCCCCCTCAAAAAATGTACCCAAATGATACAATCATTTTGAGAGAGAAGGAAGCGTGCTGCTCCAAGGGACATTACTGCACCCTAGGGAGCACTCCAAATTGTTCAATGCTTGCGAGAAGGTGGGAAGGATTTTGCTAATTCCGCAAGAGACCATGTAAATTTGGCCAGGAAAAAGCCACTGAAAAGAAAAAAAAAAATAATCGAAGTTTGCATGAGCTTAGTAGATAAATATGTAGTAGATATATATATTTGAAAAATGAGGAATGTTTTTTGTGCCGTGTCCCTCCTTTTATGAAAATCAGTCCCCAAAGGGGAGTACAAACATCTTCCCTGCCCAATGTCCAAGCTGGACCTTTTCTGCGGTTACTGTACTTTTGGGCTTAGGGACTGAGACCAGGGGGTCTCCCCTGGGTCTGGTTTTTACCCCCACGCCAGGCTGAGAAGGAAGTGAAAAAGGAGGCAGCCAGCCTTGTGTAGGAAAGGGAGAGAAGCACAGGTGAGGAGGTGAAGGGTTGGTCAGTTTATGGGGTCTGTTTTCCTGAGTGTCTGCAGACAGCTGCTTGGAGAAAAAGACTGGTGGGCTTAATTAAACCCCAGGATTAATTGATTGTTTTTACAATTTGTTTTTAACTGTCTAAACTTACCGAAAAATTGTAGTGACAGTAATGTACCTTTGCTGTTTTAGCAGATGATGAAGAATTTACGGTATTTCCATGTTTACACCTGGATTGTTGTCTTCAACCATCTCAGCAATTCACGTGTGCTGAGACATCTTCAGTCTCATCTTCCCCGCAGCCCTGTACCTACCTTGCTTTTTTTCCCTGATGCCATATGGCCTTGCTCCTAGATCACCCCATGCTTCTGCACCTCATTTGATGTAAGCTGAAGCTAAAGCATTATCTCTGCTTAACGGTATTTTAAGGTTTTCTGAAGTGCAAGCTGAGCATGTGAAAAGCAGGCTTGCAGTCCCTCTTGGATGCAGGGTTTGGGCAGTATGTTGTAAAGGAGGCTTGGGCCAAACATCAACTCTAGAAGATTATGATGACATATCGAGTAATACTGTATCCAGCAAACACCATCCATTCTGGTCAGTGACCAAAGCAGAGGTTGTGTGAAAAAAACAAATAGAAGGTGGTGTATTTAAAGACTCTTACATAACATAGGCAGCCAAGGAGCTGTGCAAAATTTACACAGACATTCTCAGTTCTGGCATTTCCTGACTTTAGATCACTTGACCTATGCAGGTTTAATGTTCTCTCTATGTATGTTATTTTTGAGTGCAATAGGTGCTTATATTCCTGATTGATGCATAACTCATAAAAATTTTCATGCTGGTATCTGTATTTGTATACAGAGATAGCTGTTGCTATGGTTATGTGGTGTCCTGAAAATGCTTGGTCTTTCTTTTCCTATTTACATTTCAAACAGGGCTTGGTCAAGTAAAGTAAATATCTTGCCTTAATTCTGGTTTTATGTTTGCTGTAAAAATTGTTAAAAAAAAAAAAAAGAAAGAAACATTAAGCATTTCACAGTAGAAACAGAAAAATTTTACGTTACCAGGCAGTCGACTTTGGCATTTTTCCTTTCAGTCAGTTTGTTTTTCTAATATAAAACTAATATGACATAATGTATAATCTAATTTGGAAATTACAATTTACTTGGAAGGATTATGCTGCCAGCCAATACCAACAAAGAAAGAAATTATTTGAGAATGTTTCTTTCCTTCTTAACGTGGTCGATAATTTATTTTTCCTTCAGAAGATTACTTTTTTCTTTACGACATTTCCTGCTGGTGTGATTTGCATTAGGATTAAATAATATGTTCCATGCTTAACTTATGCACCGAAGAAAGTTAATTTTTCCTCAAATTAAAAAAAAAGGTGCAAATTACTATCTTGTTATGGACTTTGCTCTGCTTACTTCGCAGCAAAGTGTTGATCATTTTCAGATGGCTTGACAGTAATTACTTTATTTGTACTGACAGCATTTACATGAAGGGGCAATTTGAAATAGGTAGATCTGCGTCTTTTATGAATCAAGTACACTAAGACAGCTTAGAACAGGAGAAGCTGAAAAACGGGTAATCCAACCGCGGTAATTCTGACTAACACCAAATTATCATGTTGACTCTCGTTAACCACATAAGTTCAAGCATTCATCCAACACGTTGTGTTACAGGGCTGTGGCATTTGTTCAGGAGCTTCCCATTTGCAGCAGCGCACCAGGAGCATGTTAGTTGGGTTAAATGTTCCTGTATCTCCTGCAGATGCTGTGGAGAGAGCAGGAGTGGAGAAGGTTTGTTAGCCTTGAGCATGTAAAGGAGCATTAGGAAGAAGGGGGGTGCCCAGTTGCTGGAACAAGTTTGTCTGGCATAGCACCTAAAAATGCAGCCTCTAGGTTAAGTGGAGAAAATTAGACACAAAGGACCCATTTTATGAAGAATTTACAGTCCTGAGCAAAATATGGCATGAACTAAATAAGAGTGCTCTTAAAAAAAATAAATAAAAAAATGTGTATCCACTTCTGATTTCTCCAGTTAGATTACAAGTGAGATCCATCCGTTATGTTATTAGGGCTGAGTTAAAGGCAAGTCTGCTACTAGATTTGGGTGGTATTGGAGGTGGATTTGGAGAATCTGGGCTCAGTTATGGCTCTGCCACAGACGACTTACTGCAGACTCTGGCAAGTCTCTTATCCTTTGTATTCCTCAGTTTCCCATCTGTAAAAGCAGGGGTCATTTAATTCCCCCCTCCTTCTTTTCCTCTTGCCTATTTAGTCTTGAGTTTCTTTAGGGGTGGTTCCTTAGAGCATATTTCTTGTTTTTTTTTGCAAGTGTCCAGCACAATGAGACCTTATTCTCAATTGGGATCTCTGTTGTAATAAAGATAATATTATTGTTGACAGCTGTTGTTGTTTGTGTGTAATGTAGTAGCATAAAGCAATAAAGCTTCCTCCCCTCCTGATATTTAAAACTTAGAGAACAGTTTTGTTGACTCTTCTTCTTGTTTGTTCTTTAATAAAGTGAGCTCAAAGCTATTTCCTGCAAGGCCAATCAAGTACTAATGGTAGTAAACCAGGACTTTGAATGAAATCAGGGTGCTGCCATCTTGCTGTAAAGATCTACCTCGTGTTGTAGCTCCTTATCTTGAAACCTTGAAGATATGCTGGTATCATAGTAGGTCATCTACAGAGTAGGTAATTTGGATCATCATTTTAAACAGCTTGTTTGAGTTTTTAAAATGTTTTTTCCTGCTGTAAGTAATTCTGTTCTTCTGAAGTTGAAAATTAAACCATGTGAATTTTCAGTTTGTTTTCCTTATGCAAGTATGTAGTCTGTCCATTTGTCCTCATTTTCACTGACTTGTTAGATTTGGTGGAAAACCTGACACCGAGCTGGAGGTCTTAAAAAGACTAACTTCTTACCAGATTCATGAAAATCTGAAGCTGGGTGAAGGAAAGGGACTCTGTTAGCCTCCCCTGGAAGATCTTGGGATTGAGCTTAGCCTGAGTATTGGACACTGGAGAATCTAAACCATAAAACTCCCAGGACGTTGGATTTCATAAGCTCTGTTGCTCATGAACCTTCCTAACGTGGCAGAGTGTGCTGTAAGTGCAGCAAGACCCCAACAAAAAATGGTTTTAGCTGTGGTGAAGGTACCTTCTCCGTTTAACCCAACCCAGGTGTCCTCTCCCCCTGTCCCTCCATCTTGGGGGGCTGCAGGCAGGCGGAGGGTGCAGTTAGCACCAGGAACTGGCTGGGCCAGGCACCATGCAAAGCTGCCGCTTCCCCAAAGGACCTGGTGTGTAAATAGGTGCTGGAACCCCAGACCATCTTGAGTTCCAGCCACGGTAACCACAGAAACAAACTTTTGTTTGGACGTAAATAATATTGTACTGCTGCGCTTGCTGGTGTCAAGTTAGTGCTAAAGTCCAAGAGCACCCAGCAGTTTATATGGCAGCAGCAGATGGTGAAGTTCAGGGCAGGCTGTCAAGATCTTCAGGTCATAGTTGGTGTTTCCAGCCTTAATTGCCAGACTTGAAGACAGAAAACAACACGGAGGTAAGGCAAGTGATCTCACTTTTTTTGAGTTTGGCCTTGAGGATTGTCCGCTCCATGGCTTCATTTAAAAGTCTCTTTCTGAGAGATTCAGGAAGGCTTAATGAAGCTGTGCAATGTATTTGGAAAATGAGTATGGACGCACTGAAACACCCTCCAGTATATCCCAACATAAGAGATACGTATCAGGTTCCTTGTGTGGCATTTGAGGACTATAAACATGTTGCCATGATTTGCTATGTTTCCTGAGGGTTTACAGAAAAAGCGGCTTTTTTAGGGGACTGCCATATTGAGATTGACAATTTGATATAAACCATGGCCCAGCATCCAATGTTCTGTTTAATGCAGTTCTGTGTTTGTCAGCTGTAACCAATTATGCTTTTCATTGTGTTAAATGACACCAACATGGCTCCTTTCTACCAAGTTGTTGCTAATGCCATTTTATACGCCTTCCATGGCTGAGCCCTGTTGGAAGCTGCGTCATATGTATAAGCTGCTGCTCCTCTCCCCGTGTGCTGGCAAAGTGTGAGATACCCAGATCAGCACTTAATTCAGGATGCCAGGAAGTCTTCTGTGGGGCTTGGGGAATAGGATCTTGAGGAAAGCACTGGGACCTGGAGCTGAGTAGTAATGGGATAATCTTCTGTAGCTAAAAATGGCATCTGAGATGCTTCTGGTGAATTGTGTGGGTCTGCTGTATACTAAAGCTGCTAATCCTGGTTTGTAATTGCAGTAGGAAACCTTAAACTGGAAACAAGTCAAAGCTTTAATCTCATCCGCTTCTCCTTCCAACCCATACACACAAAGGCCATGAAAATCTTAATCCTCATGGTCCCAAGTGTGGTCCTGCATGGTTTCACGGTGAAGTGTAGGACCTTGAAGGACCCTGGGGACGTAAGAGCATATATGCCAGTGGAGGGAGTTTTCTAGCAGAGTGGTCCTATGGGATGGGTGTCTTCTTCACACCTGGGGCTGTTTTCTTCCTGCCCTTTCCCCCCAAAAAGGAGCTCCTTCTACTATGGGGGAAATTCAACAGCTGGTTTGGTGCATTTTAAATGGCTTGTTGTTTGTGAAGCTGTCAGGAAACTAGTGTCTGGCTCTGTGCAGGTCTGTGTCTGCCAGAGAAGTAGGTCATGGCAGCTGTCTATCTTCAACACATTAGCTCCCATTGCCCTTTGTTTGGAGTCAGGCAGCTTCTTTGGAGGTGGTGGGAGATGCCCAGGTGTGAGGTAGCCAAGGCCTGGGCATGCCTCCATGGAGCATTTCAGGACTTTGATCTCACAATGTAGAAGTGGCCACCCTGAGGGTCCATCAGATCCAGGATCTCATCTCTGACTGAGGCTGCAAGTAGGCACAAACAGAAGAGGAAAGGTGCAGGGCTAGCATGTAGGATATTTCCAAATACTTTCCACCCTCTAAGTACTCACCAAGGACCCCCTGAACTAGGTGGTTTAATCTTTTTTAATGACCCTCAGTATTTGGATTTTTTTTCTTGAACTTGTGCAGTCCTCCCTTTAACTTATGTTACCTGTTAATTATACATCCTGTGACAGAGTCCCACAGCTTAACTCCAGGTTGCGTTTCAACAAACCAACCTATTCCCTTGTGTTTGCTTTAAACCTGCCACAAGGTAGTTTTCTTTGATGGTCTGGCTCTAGCGACTCCAATTCTGGTGCTGGAAGAAATCATGAACAACTGCTTCTTGCCCAACCCCAGGATTTTGTACAACTGAATCATATTTCTTCTTGTGCATTTCTTTTCCAGCTGGTAGCCTGCTTAGTCATTCCTCGCATCGAGACTGTAGGCTATTTTATGCTATTCTCCTTGGTCCTTAGGCAAAACAGGCAGCAAGGCCCCAGATCAAGTCCCTAAACCTCAGAAGCTTTGCACAAAGCAGCTGGGACTACCTCCCCCAGACAAAAGCTGGAAATGTCTCTCCCATTTTGTTTTTCCGGTGTCAGCCAGCAGCCATAGTAGACACTAGATTACATTGCAACTGGGAGTTGGGATTACTCTGCTTTTTAGGAAATCTCATTGCAGCTCCCCATTTGTTCGTAGTCTGCTTGCAAATTTTATAAGGCAGTGGGTTTGGATATTAGGGCCAAGGGATACTGCAGCTGGAAATGGGATACAATCTGGAAAATGCTTTTAAATTTTGACCTTCAGATCTACCCTGACACTGAGTATGGATTTCCCCAAGGCAGCTGGAAGGGTGTCTTCACCCTGACATTGCTGCAGAGAGCCTGGGACTATGGGGCCAAACTTCCAGTCTACCCAAGTAATCTGTGGGAGAGCTGGGAAGAAACCAGGTTACCTTTACCCTCCCTCTGCAACTGGGACTTTGCTTACCATTAGAATAAGTGAAAGTACTTCACTCCTTCATATCATAAATAAACTATTAAATCCAAGCTCAGAGAGGAGGAAGCAGACTAGCACTTTACGAAAGTGGTGTTGTTTCCTCTGAGATTGTCTATCAGCTGGCTTCAAACCCAGGATTTAGCTGGTGCTTGTTTAAAAACAAAGTTGGCCCTGCTGCAGTGCCATAAACTTTCAGAAAATTGGAAAGGCCCCTTGTGATATGAGTGAGATTTTTTTTTTTTCTGCTGTGTTTCCAGCAAATCCACGAAAAGACTGGATGAGTGACTGCACAATGATGGTTTTTTGTTTATCACTTTCCCAGTAGAAAGTTATTTTCTAGCAAAGTAAATAACAGGGGGAAAAAATTTTACAGTGAAAATTTTCATATTTTGCCATGAGGCTTTGCTTTAAAAAGCTGAAAAAACACCCTTTGCTTCCATTTGCTTCCAACCAACCTTAAAATGGCTGGTTTTTAGAAATATAACATTTTTGGCGGTGTGGCATAAAACAAAAATATTAAAATGAAGACCAATTTTCCTTTCATTCAAGCAAAAGAATGCCCCTTTTTGCATTTTATCCATATTTTTCACCAAGAAAGATTCCTTAGCTGAGACCCAGACCATGTGGCCGTGGCAGGGAAGTTCCTGCTTTCCCATTGTGGACCGTGTTCTTTGAGCCATGCATTGCTGGCTGTGAAATGATGTTTCAAACCCATTCATACCACGAAAGCAGGGCTGTCTCTGCACCCCAACAAATTAACCAGTTGCTTCAGCCAGCCTGTTTCCCAGGGCAGCAAACAGTGCTGGATTATGGCATAGCCCATCCAGAACATGGCCATCTCCCCCATGGCAGCCAGTTTAGCTCTCTGGGCTCCCCAGCCCAGTGCTGCCCCTCCTCCTGGCCCTTTCTCTTTTGTTGGCACGACACTGGGTGGTGAAAGCGGTTGTATGTACTTGTAAGACTTAGCTCTGACACCTCTTCTTGCTGGATGCTTCCCTGTGATGAGGGTGCTCGTGATAGCAGTAGCGTTCTGTGGTTAGACAGTCAAGCATAGTGGAGTGTGGGGTGAGCAGTAAAGGAATGACCTCAAAATTATTAAACAGTAATAGTCATGTTTGCTTTTCCTTTCTCCCTTTAGCTGTTGCTGAGTTTGACTCCCTTTTCTCTGAGTTGCACCAGTGTGCTTTCTTGGCTTTGCACGCTCGTGTCAGTGAGTATTAGCTCTTTGTTCTTCCAAGAGAGAGGCTGGATCTCCAGGACATAAAAGGAGACCACCATCTGACTTAGGCTTTGGTGCTCCCTCCATAGGGGTAGGCTGTTGCTTGTGGTCTCTTGTCAGTGTTTGGTGGTGCGCATAGCACAGGCATCTCTGTGGGAGGGCACATGGGGGGAAGGTCCCCTGAGTTGGTCTGTGTGTGGGGCCTATGTGCCATGAGAGGGAGCAGGTGGCCATGGGGAGGAGTGGGTTTCCCTGGAGCAAAGACCCTGTGAAGTGGGGCATTTCCAGATGGCAGCGGAAGACAGGCTGCTCCTCACAAAGGTTCAGCAGCAAGGAGGGATGTGGGAGCTGAATGACTCAGGCTGGAGGCAGAATTTGGTGATTTCTGTTCTTGTTGTGATCTCCACAATGTTCTTCACCAGGGAGAGCATGATCACTGGAAAGACAAGCAGTAAATGCATTGAGGATGCTGAGGGGCTCAGCTTGGCTAAGTGGGGTTTCATCCCCCCACTCTGGCCACTTTGGCTTAGGCTCTTGCATACCATGCAGTTCTTCAGGGAGTCTCCACTGAAAGAAATCCATTTAGGAGAACCCCACCTCCTGCCTTTTGCTGCCCAAATTTCCTAGTAAAGAGGTGTCTGAGACAGACCCTCAACTCCAAGCAGAGCCCTAAGGCAGAGTGTCTGGCTCCAGACCAGCCCTGCAGGCCAGGTGAGATGTCACTGGGTGAGATCTCTGCCCTGTGAAGGCATCTCAAGTTGTTCGTAGTGCACAGGTTGGAGGTTCTGATGTGAGACAGGTGCATGCTCCTCCTCCTCTCTCCATGACTGCTACGTGCTGTTGGCCAGCCGGGCTCTGTTCCCCTCAGGCAGCTGTCGCAGGATTTCCAAGTGCTCTTAGGAAAAAAACAAAGAAAATAAGCATGGAGTTTTATCAAGTGTGACTTGTAACAGACCATTAGCTGAAAGCTGATTTTCTGGATAATGGACGTTGCTTTAAAGATTACTGCTGGAAGCTGATGCTTGCCCATAAAATCATCAAGATTACACTTTATGACGGTAATGTTTTGTCTCTCTAAGACTCTCCTTCACCCCATTTCTCCTAGAGCTTTGAAATTGTTCCTTTAAGCTTTGAACAATCCTGTGAAGCTGAAAGTTGTTGGTTTAAGTGGCAGACTGACCCAAACTGAGACATACTGAAGCATGGACACTAATTTTCAAGACCTGCAAGGGAACTTAGGGCAGAGTTGGGGGCTGAACTACCTCTTCTTCCACCTTCAGCACTTAACAGTGCCAAGTACTGCCTTTGGAGGGTGTCATTTGTAGTAGGCAGGCAGTTGGGTGTCACCCATAAAGGTGACCTGTGTTTCTCTCCTGTCATAGTTTACATTTCTCCTCTTTCCCTTCTGCTTTTTTATTCCTTTCTTACTGTACGGAAAGGAAAATAAAGAAACCAGCATATAGGTAGCGGGTAGTCTTACTGGGCAAGGAAAGCTTGCCCTCTGCAGCTTTGCTGTGCAGCAGAGAAGATGAGGATCTTGGATCGTTACTGAGGAGACTCAAGGGAGAAAAGCTTTCTTTTGGGAAGGCGAGCAAAGCTGTGGCTTGTATTGCCTGGAGTCTCCAGCCTAGGACTTTGAAAGCAGATCAGGCAAATATCTGACACATGCGGTTTGCCTTCACTCAAAGGCATAGATCAGACAATCTTCCAATCTGTATTTTTGTGATGCTATTTGCACATGTTTGGAAGTGATTAGGCACAAGCATATCGGGAGGTGAGGGTATGTAAAATGTTACCTCTCTTTTTCTGCCAGCAAGGGATGTATTTTAAGGCTGGTAGTCGTTTTTTCCAGTGGAGGAAAAAAAGATTGTTGGTACTGAAGTTTCTAGGGGAACTTTGCTTATTTGATGTGCTGCAAAACAACTGGTAAGACAGAAGTGATTGAAACCAGTGGCCAGGGAGAAAGAACACCAATAAAGAACAAACTTCCTCCGAATTCTTAGTTTGGCGTGAACTTCTCATTCCTGGGAGGCAGCTCTGCTCTGCAAGGGATGGTAGGAATTCATGAGCTCTCAGCTTGCTAGGTTTGTTCCCAGAGCTACGGCAGCCTGGCATGTCTTTGCAGCTTCCGTGTTGCCTGTCACTGTGTGTTATGCTGCCTTTAGCTGATGGTGCTGCTCTGACCCACAAGTGCCCAGTCTTTGCTCGCCCTGCATGGGGTAAATGTCCCTCCAGGAGGGAAAAGTCCAGCCCCTAGTTGTTTGTTTGCCTAATGGGAATTGCTCTGAATCACCAAGTTATAGACACAAATTCAAGTTAAGTGGCTGGGTAATCTGGCATAAACTTGTAATTCCGCTGGAAGTGGTGGTCCAGCCTCTTCCTCACCCTAGGTATCTGCTCCAGTCCCCTGCCTTGTATATGGAAACTTTGTGCTTACCCAGGTCAGAGAGCTGACCCAGCTGAAAACAAAACCCACAGAAAAGAAAAGCTAGTTTGAAGCGACTGTAGCTCCTGTAGCATTCCATCTTCTGTCTGGCTCTGCCAGCAGTCCTGGCTGGGCTGCCATGCTTGGTGATAGGTGTTTGAGCAAAATACAACTCTGATGAGCTCAAGGAGACCCCAAAGTGTGGGAGCCGCAGAATGTCATCCTCTCCATCTGCCTGCTGCCCTTCTCAGCACTGTGGATCTCAAACAATTTACAAAAGAATTTAAGTGACATGATCCCTGCCCAGAGCTTGGATGGCTGGACTGAAATGTCCATATTCACCTAACAAGCTGGGCTTTCTGATCCCTATTCCAAGAAGTTAATTGCTAAGCTACACTTAATACAGTTTTGGCCCAGCATCACACAGCTTAAGTCCCATCTGAATCCTTCTGCCAGTTGGCGTGACCCCTCTGAAGACCCAGAAGCAGCCTGCGAGAAACCTCGAGGCGCCGGAACGTTGGTAGAGTTTAGGCTGCATAAACCCAGCCCTTTTACTTGTAGCCAAACGGACAGGAAAAACATAGGAAAAAAAAATATGAATGATTGCACCTACAACTCCTTAGTGACTTATAAGAGGAAATGGAAAAGCTCCAGCTCTGCTTTCAGAGCAGCTTCACCCTGTTTCTGCCTGGGCCCGGGAGAGCACTCAGCTTGGGGAGCAAAGGGTGACATTGTTCTCTGAGTAATTTCCAACACGTCTGGGGTCTGGGTTGGGATGCTCGTACCCATGGCACGTTCCAGGGTAAGCTTCTACTTGATACAAATAAAAGTGTCCCAGGTTGGCCATCAGTAATTTGAGCTGATGGCCTGGAAAAATCCACTGCGAATGAGTGGGTGTGACCATAATGCAAAGACTCAGGTGACCAGGTTGGCTGGGACACTCCTCCCATCAGCATCTTATCCTTGCCATCCCAGTTGGTCCAGGGTTTTCATCTGTTTTCCTTCTCAAAGCAGCCTTGGAAAGGGAGGTCTCTGTGCTATGGCAGACAGCGCTGTGGAACACTCTCCTTGTCCTTTGGCAAATGTTCTTTGGGTCTGAATTCTGCCTTAGATTTGTAGAGCCTTACAACGTATGAGTAAATGCTCAGCAGTGCAGTTTGTGGGACTAAGGAAGTAATGTGACACTTCATCCTCACTCTCTGCTGCTAAGCTTTGTACAGCAGGAGGCAGAGAGCGTGTGTGTGTGTTGTGTGTGTAATATGCTCTTATAAGAATAAATAATAGACGTGCAGGAGTGTATCTGCTACATTTTTCTTGTATTTTGGTGGTCTAAAGGGTTTGAATTAGCATTGATTTTCTTTTTTCCTTGTTTTCTGTTTCATCTTCTAGTAGTGGTTATATTCTTAGGAAAGGGTTTTCCATTTCCTCAGTGTCTTTTATCACCCACAGTGCACGTGTAACCAAAGGAGCACTAATCAGAGGAACAACCAGAGAATAGCATATGTCAGGCAATTGGGAAGAAACTTTGCTTATTTGTCAAAGGAGTTGCTTCTGTGCCTGCAAAGGTGGAGCGTTGTTGGAGACCATCTAAAAATAATACCTGTTAATGAAGCAGGGAAATACATGGCAAACTACATGCTTTTCTGCAGCACCTGTGATCTACAGAGTGCATAGAAAAATCTTTGTTAGCCTCTTAAAACAAACTCCTTATTTGAGAGAAACTCTTCTTTGTTTTTAGTGAGATAAATGCTTTTCTTGTTCAGACACATGGTAGAAATGATTCTTAGCAATCTTTTTCCCTCCTTTTTTTCTAAAAATAAGCTGTGACTTTCAAATCATCTGCCCCCAATTTACTCCTGTGTGACCCTAAGACCCTGATCTGTCAGATCTGTCCACATCTGTGCCCACCACTGAAGAATGTGGCAGATTCAACACAACATATGGCTGGAGCTGTGCATATGATATTCATGGGAAATGGAAGAAGCATCACCATTTCCTTCGTACCGAACACCTCCTTGAGCTATTTGTACCCCACGCTCACAGAGATTCCAGGGTTTCGCTCTGCCGTGAATTACATTCAGCAGCAATTGGAGTTTCAGTGCAACTGTTTGCAGATGCCTTTCTAGGGATTTCTTTAAGACATACTTTAGTTGCCGAGTTTTTCTAGCGAATAAATGAGCTTAGAAAACAAGGCGTGTTTTCAAGCCGTGACACCATACTGAGGATGTGGCAAGACCCTTCTGGTTAGGGAATTCATTTTGCATGCTGTGAGGTTTAGCTTATTTCCCTTTAAATCCTCACTTATGCTTTACTTTTTTGCATGAGGGGTGGGAAATCCTAGAGACTTACACTTTTTCAAGGCTATAGTTCAAGCCAGGGTTGAAATGTAACTTAATGTTGCATGTTTCAAGCTTGGGGGTACCTGACCCTCAACACCAGCTGTGATTTTCGGTCTTGGCATCACAGGAATGTCAACAGGCTTTGAAATTTTGGGGGGCTGCTCTGCTCCCCAGAGTTGCCCCCTTTGGGGTATCTGAGCATAGTTTAAGCTGTGCTGGCCTTTCTTAGGCTAGCACTGTTTGGAGGGAGCTCCAAAGCAGTTCCATGCATCATCACACCTTCCCACCCACCGCTGAGCCCAAATAATCGCGTGCAGGGTCTTAGCCCATCTCAGACGCAAGCCAGACCACAGCTTCAACCTCAGTAAAAAGAGCTGAGGGTAAGTCATTTTGGCTCATGCTCGTCTCATTCGAAGGACACAGACATTGCTGTTTATTGTCATTCAATTGACACATGGTAGTCTGTTAAAATGCGGGAATTCACATGTGTTTTTAAACTTGGGGTGCAAGGAAGCTTCTTGCCAGTTTCCCAAGAAGAGTTGTCATGGTGTAGTGTAACTGTATCCACACTAAGTGTTGTCAGGAGTAGAAGGGTATTGGTTAAAAAAAACCCTATCTCCAATGGAAATAGGTTTAATGCTACAAACGTTTTGTGTAGCCTAAGCTTTACAAAGAAAGGGTCAGGAGTCTGCAACTCTGTAATCCCAGGACAGAGAATTGTTTTGCACTTTGCTTAGGTAAGTTAGGTTCATGATTCTCATTTATTCTCCCTGTGGGGAAAAAAGCCTTGTGTAGTTACAAATGCCTTAAAATAGAAAAGCATGACTTAACAATTTATTTTTTCAGGGTTGGTTGTTTTTTGGTTGTTTTTTTTTAGTAAATGAGGAGAAAGGTAGTGCTGCCAGGAAAAGTGGAATGAAAGTGTCAAACCATTTTTCAGTTCTGAAGGCTGCCTCTTACCCAAGAAGAATACAAATTGCTGCTTAATTGTCGGCAAAACAAGTGGTTTTGTGGATTTTAGGTGGAAGGGAGTCTGTGAATGTCACTCTTCTGATCTCTCTTGGAATATAAAGAGCTTATGGGGACCCTTGTGTCTTTTGAGACACATGGGTGTGCTCAGTATTGGAGTGTCGAAACTGATGGTGTTTTATGGATAAAAGCAGACTCAGCCTGTGAGGTGGATGATTTACCCTATTTAAGTCTGGGTGTAGGTCTGGCTCTGAAGGTTTTGTATGGCTGACACTGACCCTGAGCAGAGAAATGTGGGTGTCAGCTCCCGAGCAGGGCACCTCCACCCAGGAGCGAGGGCTGAGGGATGTGATCATGGGCAGTTCCCAAGGCTCACCCCCTCCCAGGACGGCTTGGGCTGGATGTGTTAAGGAAGACTCAGATGTGCCTTGCTGCTTCTGTGTTCCTCAGACGAGACGGGCCTCCGGGCACAGGCCCTGGCTCTTGCCTGCTTTGTTTGTACACTGCTCTCTGAGCAGAGATAATGGGACTGATCCGAAGCCAGCTCCAAGGCAATCACAAGTCTTTCCTTTGTCTTCAGTGGGGTTTGGATCAGGCCCAGAGCTCATAAGCAGTTTTCCACCAAGAGTTCCCAGCACTTATGTCAGTCACTGGCAAAAAGGGAAGGGATAAATCCAGCATCGGCTGCTTCAGATGCCAGGCACATTCTGTGTGTATGTGTGTCACAGGGGTATATATACTCAAAGAATCTGTCTTGGTTCCTCCTAAATTATATGACAGCTTGCAAAGGGCAGGCTGCTACTGGTCTGCTTCCAGGACCGACCTCTGAAGATTTCTCTCTGAAAAGAGCTGGGAGGATCCGCACAGTGCCCAAGAAAGCCTTTTTTGCGAGCAGCTGCCCGGGCGCAGGGAAGGAGCTAGGGTGGCCGCCTGGTTGGGCTGGCACACGGCGGTGAGGATTTCATCAGCATCCCAGAACGCAGGGCAGCGGGAAGGTAAGCCCAGGCGAGATGCTTCTCCTCCAAACCTGTTTGCTTTCTCGACAGGGCACTACAGCTGCTTTTCATCCCAGGGCGAGTGGTCCGTGGGGGGCACCCACGCTCACCCACGTCAGTGGGAGTCTCTCAGCAGCCTCCGGCAGCCTTTGGACAGCATCCCGGCTCTGTTTTAGGACTGGGTGTTCATTTAATGCCAACCTTGGCCAGTGTGCAGGGGGAAGAGCCACGGGGGGGATG
>JANZLQ010000095.1:10021125-10038450 GCA_026212715.1 Elanus axillaris | reverse complement strand
GGGGATGGGGAGGGAGAGGGGAAGGTGTTTTTCTTAGGAAAAAGGCAAGCAGAAATAGACACTCCTTGTCATTTTTTTTGGCAGGCGAGAGGAGTTTTGGGAGGGCTAGAGGTCAGAGGAGCTAGATCTTTGCCTGGGTCTTTAATTGCTTTTTTTCTCAACCCAATTGTTTTAATCTCCCCCTTCCCAGGGGGAGAGGAGATCCCTCCTGCCCCATCTCTGTGCCAGGAGTGGGGCAGGAGCTCTACTGTCACCTGCAGAGCCATTTTCGGAGCAAGGTGCGGGCAGCTGGGATTTCCTGATGCAAAATGCAGCAGGAAAGCTGGGCTCCTCAGGCCAAGGAATTAATGACACTGTTAGGGGGGAATTTGAGTTTCCACATCAGTAAGGAAAGGAACTGGATACCCGAGGCAATAGACCAAAGTCAAGCTATAAAGTAATTACATTTCTCCCCGCGTTTCATGTGTTTGTTTAATTTTAGTGTTTAAAGGGAAAGGTTTCCTGAGAGCACTGTGCCAGCAACTCTAAAAAATAATTGTGTGTCTTTCTTTAGCATATATTCTGGCAGGAATGTCCTGCCTATATTTTTGGCAGAGGCTTTTGCTTTATCATTAGTCTTTAGACTACAGTTTTAAGTCTGACTTGAGGTTGGTAGGATGGCAAACCCACCATTTCTGGGCCATCACTTCTGCCTTTCACCCTTCACCCGTAGGACTCTGGGACAGTCTGGTAGTCTGTGCTGTGTTAATCCCAGTTCCTCCAAACAGCAGGCAAGAGGGGTTTGCACAGCCATCTTTTGGCGTTGCTACCTGCCTGGCTGGATTGAAGTGTGAAAAACTGCAGAACTTTGAAACAAAACTTGTGAAGATGCGGGGCCAACACTTTGCTCTCTGCTCTGACCCGATTTCTGGGTTGAGCCAGTGCTGCACCTGCAGCTGGCTTGGGATGCTGGCAGACGGTCCCTCCTGCAGACCATCCCTGTGCCTGAAACACAGGTGCTAGGTGTGAAGTGGGGGTACCCCTGTTACTGCCCAGGGCTCCCTGCAACAGGAGCTGCTTCCAGCACCTCCACAGAGAGAAGGGAGCACGGAGAGATGCTGGTGCTTGCTGGCATCACCGCTGGGCACTTTGCAGGCGCGTGGGAGCCTGACCTGGAAAGTAGCCCCGTAAGACTGCCCGGTTCCCCTCTTACGCTGTTCGCCAGCATAGGTAAGCCACGCACTGCCCACGCTCTAGCTCTGTGCCGTGATGCAAACCCACCATGCTCCTCAAAGGGAGGGTGAGGTTTTCTCTAAATTTGGCATGTTTTTTTGGTGTTGCTTTCTATGAATGATTCCCACCCCCGTGGTCTGTGAGGGGCTGCAGTGCCAGGAGAGCAACCCACAGCAGGACCTCCTCTTGCTAAATTGACACCTTTGTAAGGGTGCTTTGCAGTGACACCCCCTTCTCCCTTGCCCTGCTGGAGCAGACCTGGCTGTGGTTGTGTGTGTCACTTCTGGGAATTATTTAATTTTCTGTTAAATATTTTATAAATCCTGTCACTCTGCCTTGTGGCAGAGCTTCTCTCCACTGCCTCTTCACAGGGTTGTGACAACGGCAGCCTGATGTGGGGCTTGGAGAAATCAAGTGAACCACCCCAAATTGCCATTTGGCATCTGTGGAAGAAGCCTCTGCCCCTGGCAGAAGGAAGGAAATGTGTGCCTGGAGCAGCCTGTGGTTGGGGATGGGGCAGGTCATCTCTCACCCTGTCATAATGAGAAGCACGTCGTCTGCATAGCTTGCAAGGCGAGCAATTCCTATTCTCATATGCAAAACCGTGCATAAATCCCAACACATTGGAAATATGCTGACATGCTGTGCATGTTAACACATCCTTCAGTGAACTGGGTAGCACAGGGAAGAGGATAGGCCATGAAATGGGAAAAATAAAAGGTATATGGTAGAAAGTGCTCATACTTTAATGCCAGAGTCACTTGCTTTGTTGGTTGTTTTGGGGTTTTGGTGTTTAGTTTGGTTTTTTTTTTAAGATTGGAGATATCTTTTATTTGGTGTAACAGCTAGCAAAAGAGGAGAAAACATATGCAGGGGTATAATGAAATGGAACCATTGCAAAAGCACATGGCTGGGTGGAATGACATAAAAAAATGGCACAGCTGTTGTCACGCTCATTGTTAGTGTTTGTAAAGTAAGCTGAAGATGTGAGTTAATGTGCAGAGCCCTGTGCAGATAGAGATCCAGCCCACATCTTATTTACAGTAGTCTAATTCTTTGTACCTCAGGAAGGAGCAAGCATTTTTATTTCACTGTCAATTCAGTATGGGTGGGAAGGCTTGTACCAGCATCTTGGAAGATGGAAATCCTGTATTTGTAGAGTGGGGATATTTTGGGATATAAGGGAGCTGCTTAATTAATGCAATTGAAATAATCTGATAAGATTTAGAGCCACTCACTTCTCACAGCTAAACCCACGCACCAACAGCTCTGCAGGACCTCTGTGCAGATGGGAGATGTGTAAAAGTCCCTCTCAAGAATGAGAAGTGCTCATCTAAAACAGGGAGCAGAGGTGCTATGTAATGCAAAACTGGCTGTCATACCTGCTTTTTTGCTTAGAATTGCAGGGCTTCTCAAAGTGTTATTGAGATAATTGGGGTAGGCTGAACCAGAGTGTATTGCTAAAGGTATGTCATCATATTTCTGGAGTAGCTGCGGATACCTTTGTCGGGCAGATCTGGAAGCAAAGAGCACCCTGCAACACTTCTGAAGTCTTCGACACAAGCACCTAATATTATTTAACCTGCTGCCTCCAAAAGAAACTAGAGATGTGTTTGTCCTACCAAAACTTTTTGTTACTGAACATTGATTTTGCTGAATATTGTTACTGAATATTGTAAATCTTACTACAGAAAAATGTGAAACTTGCTACTCTCTCTGCCTTGCTCGTGGTACCATGATTTTTTACAAAAGCAGAATTTTCAGAGGTTTTCAAATATCATTTGCCAGAAAGTTCAAATGAAAAACTGGTTGAGCTGCCTGCTTGGTGTTTGTTACCTGGGTTTGTGAGAAACCATGTCCCAGCATCTTTGAGCTATGACTGTGGAGGAGGGTGAGGAGAGGTGTAAGGCAAAGGAGAGAAGAGCAGAGACTCACACTGGTGTTTCAACGTCATTACAAGTGATGGGGGAGCAGAGGGGCTCAGATTCATGCAGGCTTGTGTCCAAAAATCTTTAGAAGTAAAACTAGGTATGTAAAGTGATTATGGTATATTGCTTTGGAGGTTACTGGCAACTTCTAATATAATGCAAAGGTTTCCTGGATGTTAAAGTTTATCCATAGAGAATTCAAGTATTTGGTAATGTGCTAGATTTCCCCACAAAGCTACTCAGTCCATTCTGTCAGGAAGTCCACGGAGTAGTTGTTTTGGTGTGGTTATCCTATAGAAGTTGGCTTCACCATCTCCCCTGGTTTGATAAGGGTAGAGAAAAACAGTTTTCTGAAGCTATTGAGAGGATGCAATAACATTTTAATGCCTGTGATATTTTAAGATGATGTGCAGTTCCCTTAAATCATGTTTTCAGTCATGACTAATGCAAATAGATACAAAGCAGGTGTCTCATGTGGTAACAAGCCTGTCTCCTTTGAAAGTTTTGGCACTAGGACTGTGTATGATAAAACACATGGATTTTCCATGGTAGAAAAATGCGAAACTAGGAAGAAAGCCTGCTGCAGCGAGCCTTTAGCAGCATCGTGACAGTGAAATCATATAGTTTCCTCTTATTGGTACGACATACTCCAAAAGAATCATCCTCTTAGTTAATAAAGCCTTTCTCCTTTTTTCTTCCCCTTTCTCTTGGTCGATTATCACTGCTTGGAATTTAAGATAAATCCTGATCTCTTGTCTAGACAGTGGGTTTTAATTCTCTGACATGAAAGGAGTTTTCTGGCCCTTCCGCATGCTATTTTGCCTGCAGTCACTAGATTTGCTGGACTCCTAGGGGAGGTACGTTGAGTTTGCAGCCGAACTCTCTGAGGCTGTATCTGTGCTGGATGGTGCTGCAGAGGATATGGGGGATCCAGCCTGCGACTGTGTCAAATGCATCCCCAAACCAGAGCAGCTGGACTGGGACCATTTCGGGGAAGTAGTGGCTATTCTTCCCTCACAGGCAGGAGAGTCCTTGCATGACCCTTGGTGATGGCACATGAGTTGTGGTTCCCAAGAGCTAAGGGCTGGTCACCCCAGATCCAGGCAGTGACTTGGAGCTCAGCTGTGGGCAGACCCTCTAAAGAGGAGGAAAACTGCCCTGATGGAGAGGTCCATGTAGCCAGTTACCAGTAGCAGTCCTCCAGCATCCTCCAGCAACAATTGCTCATGATGCAGTTTGTGCCTGGACCTCTCTATTTATGAGCTGCAGATAGAGATATCCTCTCTGAATGTGTCCTATCATGTCTTGAACCCATTTATACTCCCAGCCACTACCGCATACTTAGGAATGAGTCCTGCCTGTTTATGAAGTGGTGATGATGGCCATGATTTTAGCTGGAGTTTCTCCAGGTTGGATTTCTTTTCTGAAAGCCTCAGCCTCTGAGGTGTGCAATCCAATGGGCAAGGACAGATTTCAGTAGCAGAAAACTAGAATTTCTGCCACTCAAGGTTGCAAAGAATGGTGATTCTTAAGGGCTAAAAATTTCCTAGAAGTTGTTCCTATGGATAAAATCACAAGTATTTATGTAAGAGTCATGATTTTGTGGGGAACTGATTTCCAGCCAGAGTGTCTCTGGATAACAGCCATGTGAGAGTTTTGAGAGCAGACTTTGGTTTACTACTGCAATTCACTACACCTCGTGTGTACCATCAGCCTACTCAAAATTATGGCATTTTTTAGCCTGACTATCTCTGCCCTCTCATTACATCTTCCTGCTGTGTCTTTTTAGCCTGTCAGCTGTTTCAGTGGGTGGTTGATGTAGCAGTGAGATGCTTTGCTGTTTGGTGTTCTGGTCTGGTGGAGAGATCTGGGTGCTCCAGAAATGATAACAGACACAAACTGTTATGCATGAGAAATTCAAGGCCAAAACTTAGAAGCCTTGAAACAGGAGAATTAAGGCCATATCTGTGGCCTTCATCCACTTCGTTCTGCTTATGTTTTATCTCTGCTTTTGTTATATATCACTGCCAGACTATCCTGACTCATTCTTCTACCTGGTCTCAATTCCCTGATGTTGTAGCGAGTGTTCCCCCTGTTTCAGTTTCTCCCCCAGGTGTTTGCTGCTCCTGGCTTCTCCCTGGTCCTTCCCCCATTTCTCCTGCTTTGTAGTTCTGTTGCTTTCCTCTTGGTGTGCTTTGGGCAGCAAGGGGCTACAGGGGGGAGCCCAGGGGCCAAGATGACAGGCATGGTTTTCTGGCTCTCTCTTCTTGTGCCTGGAGGCACAACTGTGTCCAGCAGCAATGAAGGGAGTCATAGCAAGGAAAGTCCTGAGCAATCCCCAGAAGCAAGCCCCAGAAGACCAAAATGGAGTGAGATCAAGGCAGACAGAATCTGTAGAGGTTTTTCTCCCAAAGGCTAATAAATCTTCAGTGGGATGTTTTCAAAGGCTTTTCACTTTGCCAAATTTGGATGTAAAAGGCACATCCCTGTTCCCAGGGTGACACCAAATTTCCAGTCCCCTTTCCAGAGGATGGAGGCGTGAGAGAGTCTCCAAAAAAATAATTGTTAGAATTTGTTTTAACATCGACTAAGCACTTTAATCTTGTGTTGGAAAACCACCAGGCCTTCTCCTCTCCCACCCTCCTTGCAATTTCCTAGAGAATTCTGCTGGAAGCAGACACCTGGCAAAGGAAAATTTCAACCCCAATATTTTTAGTGTGGTGAATATAACTGGGAACAGGGACTCCTGATGGCAGATGTTAGGGTATCTCTATTGACTGCTAACAGCCTTCTGGCATCCCAGCACCATGCTGTGCCACATCTCCCACCATCTTGAACTCAGGACCTTGTGCTAGAAAATTCATTACTTGTTGCTTTGAGCAGAACAAATGGGAGATGTAAAACTACTTTGTGATGTTCAGGAGTATCAGGCATTAGCGCAAATGGAAGGACCATGGCAAGCACACTCCCCACTTGTGCTTCAAGGTAACCCCACCAGCACACACCTCCTTGCAAATGCCATACGATGTTTTTCACTCTCTGCTGGAAGAAAAAGCTGCCCTAAGAAAAGCAGAATGAGGGCTGATGTTTTGAAAGGTGTCCAAGAGTAACAAAACTCAACTCTCCAGGGCTGAGTTTCGCCTCTTGTGTTTCTCAACCAGGGTGGTTGAATGTGTTACAGACCTATCAGAAATTTTGCTACAAATGCACAAATATTAATCTACAGCCATTTCCTTTGCTTTCTTAAACATGAATGAGGATTTTTGTCTCTTTCTCCCTCCATAAATTGTTCATGGTCAGAGGGGGCATGTTCCGTGTCAAAGTCTTGACCGCCAGGATCAAACAAAAAACCCTTGTGAACTCAAAAGTGGAGACAAATAAATGACTATTACTTTTTTTTTTCCCTTTTGCCTGGAGTTAAACCTTTTCTCTGTCAACAATATTGACTTTGTTCACTTGGAAGGAAACAGAGAGAGAGGGGGGGAGATTTCTCTAGATGCTGCACAGAAAAAAACATTTTGGAAGGAGGAATGAAAAAAGACAGAGGTTACAGGAAATGGTAGACATTTTTTGTTGAATTAAACCATTAGGAGTGACCCAAAAACCAACGGGAAAGAAAGGAAACAACTGGATACATTTAGGTCACAAGAACCAGCCAAACGGGGAGCTGAAACCAATTATCATAAATGAATGTTTCTCTTTTATTCATGACCACCGTGTATGCTCCCATGATGCTCTTTGTCTTATTATAAAAACAGATGAAACTATTTCGTTTTGTTCTTATACTTATTAGCTAATGCAACTTTTGGGCAATTTATCAAACACTAACACATGTTGTGATTAATAAGCTCAGAGAATTAATCATGGCTAAAGCCCCTTAAAAAACAGAGGATGTTGGGTCCTTCTTAAATATATGTTTGTGCAGGATTATGTAATTTAAGCGGTGACATCTAGTTATGATGCATATTCATGCATTTTACATGCTGAAAGATCCTTGAAACCATATGTTCAGGCAAGCTATAATTACAGTAACTTTCATTTCTATGGGACTTTGCCCTGTAGCGTGGGCAGAGCAAGCCCTGCTCACCATAGACGTGGGTGCTTGGGGAGTGGGAGGTGGTGCATAGAGCCTGCTCCCCCACTGGCATTGGGGCAGGGGAGCAGCGTTTGGGGTTTGGACTATTGCTGCTGGGCTTCAAAGGGGAGATGTCACAGTTGCTGTGGACCAGGGAAAAAAACCCTGGCTGCTCCTTTTCAGACTCTTTCCCAGGGGTCTTGCTGCCGCCTTGAATCCAGGTATCATCGGGGGAAGGAAAATGCCTTTAAACCTGGCTATAGCAGCTCTCAGCATCTTTCTCCTGCTAACCCAGCACAGCCTCTAATGAGCCATAACTGGTTCTTAAGTGCCCCTAACCACTTCACTGAGGTTAGAATAAATTTCTAAATGGGGAAGAGGAAAGGCAGAGGCAGCCAGCACGTCCCACAGCCTCACTGATGCGCAGAGGAGCCGGCTCCGTGCAGTGGGAGGCAGCTCCGGGGCTGGGGAAGCCTCTGCGGGGGCGGCAGGCTGAAGAGCTGGAGCTTTGCTTTAGGGTGGTCTGCTCGATAGGGAGACGACCACAGTTTGACATAGAGAGGACCAGGGGGAATATTTTCCACTGGAGCATTTTAGTGTTGTGGAAGTGGATGTTGTGGGAATTTGGGTAGCCTTTGCCATGGGAGTTCTGTGTGTTTGGGGAGGGGTGGGGGAAAGCGGTCACTTTGGCACTGGCATGGGCTGCATTGTGTATAAATATCTCCCAACAGAAGCTGAACAGAAGCATTGAAAAGGCTTACTCTGGCCTGGCTGAGGCACACTGTTAAGAGTGACATGAAATATTTGAGAACACTTGTGCTTTGTTAAAAATATATATGTATATTTATTTTTTACTTGGCACCTCAGCTCCAGGCAAGACCAAAGCTTAACTTCCTCAAACGTCACATGGGGTGGGAAGTCCATTGTTTGATTGCTATAAAAATGAAGAAATGCATCCCCAATTCTAAGCTCCAAAGTACAGTCATGCAGTTCACTGAGGCTCCCCGTTAGCAGTCTGTTCTGCTCAGCAAGCTACTTGCTGTGTCAACATCCAGTTGACTTCAGCAGGAACAAAGTATGTGTTTAAGTACTTTTATTGACTAGGGAGGGACTTAAGCATGTGTCTAAATGCTTTCTAGAACTAAGGCATAAATGCTCGATTCTCAAAGCCCAGCAACATAATGGGGCTGGTCTTCAGTCGAGCATAAACTCTAAGAGTAGCTGAGTGAAATTCTATAGTATGTGTCAGACTAGATTTTCATAATGATCCTAAAACCTCTGCATCTCTCCATAGACTTCAATGAGATTTAGATCTTGCCCTTTAAAAAAAAATAATAAAAGGAAAAGAAAAGCAAAGCTATTATCCGCTCTGGTCAAGGCATCTGAATAAACCGTTGCTCACTCATGAATAGCTGGGGAATGGAATTCATGCAAGTTTATGCAGTTAATTTGTCAACCGTTCAACAAAATATGCAAAAGGATGCTGCCAGGACAGCGTGTGTGGAAATACTCTGGCATTTAAAAAGAAAAAAACATCCCTAGACAACACCTGCTGGCATTTTCCACAAGGACAAGATATTTTGCTATGCCTCTCACATGTCAGCAAATTAAAATTTTTTTTCCTCCCAACCTAATCCCAGTGAAGTGTATTTTTTTTTTTTCTGAAATAGACACATGCCACCAAAATGTTTTTGGTGTGTGTTAACAACACGTTGGCCCTATGGGCTACATTTCTTCTGGGGAAGATAGAGGACCTTCTTTTACTTCAAGTTTCCAACTGAGATCGCCAGAAAAAGAAAATTAAAAAGCAGGCTTTTCGTTTTCGTCTTTCGGCAACCCTGATGTGGTTGCCGAGGCATTGCTTAGAAACACAAACATTACAGCACATATGGAAGTCTACTGTCGAGTGGAACCGAGTCCTAAAGCAACATGTTAAATCGGAAAAATTTATGTTCATGCTAAAGCGGTAGTGTAGTAATCGGTTTCAATGGAAGTAAGAGGAATGCATCAGAGATGGAAATGGCTCACTCCCTTGGATGCAAGTGCAGGGATTCAGACCTATGGTCTAGAATGACTGTAGGAAGAGGAAGCTGCTTTTATCTCCAAGAGCAAATCAGGCTTGTGGTGACTGTACTTCTCTGTGTGCACTTGCTTCTGTTTGCATGGAAGCAGCTTTATTTCATGTGCCCATTTATGCACACTCAAAATACCCATTTCTGCCCTTTGGCTGGATGTAAATGAGGTAGTTCTAGGCTTGCCAAGGGCAATGGAGGTGCAAGCCCAAATTCTTGCTTTGCCAAGACAAGCCATTCACCTCTCTCTCTTCAGGGGACTTATCAGAGTTGCCTATTTAGGTTCCCTCTGTAATCAGGAAAAGAGAGATAAGTATGTCCAGGCAGTGATTCATCTTGAATGTTTTAGGATGGTCTGAATCATCTCTAGACAAGATATGTTACCTTAAGGCAAATAGATCCACATTATATGGTTCCTCCCTTTGCACTCCAGTTCACAAAAAGCTCTTGGCATCTTGATCACACATCTGGTTCAACACCCTAAGTATCTTCAAAAAGCCTGAAATACCCCTAGTTCCTTGTAATTACGTGCCTCAGTCTCGTTCGTGAACTTGAACGTCCTTACCTGATGAGAACGATGTAAGGCTCAATAATGAAGACTGATTTTTTCAGCTATTGGGAAAATTCATGGTTTAAAAATATTTCAGAGAGAGACAGAGCTTCTGACACCATCAGAAAAAAAAAGGGACAGAATTTTTATTGCTGCTTGGGTTCATGTGCCTGCAGTCTCAGCATTTGCTAGTCAATGGACTTAAGTACTTTTGCAGATATAATTGCCTTGAAAATTACTGTTTGCCTTTCTGCACTGCCAGGGAGACTGCCTGTTTAAAGACTTCCATGTTTTGGAGTCTTGGGGAACACTTTGTGGGTTGTGGGCCCAGGATCAAGTGTGGTGGTCAAACGCAGGTTTGAGTGTGGAAGGCACTGGGGAAAAGCACCTGTCCTGCCCCTCACCTGGTCCCATCCCTGAAGCACCCATCACCAGCACTGCAATACCAAGGGCAGGATAAAATGCACAGCTCCAGCTGCTCCTCATCCCTACAGCATCATGTCCCTGGCCTCAGCAGAGCCGAAATCATGCAGTACCTGGGTTAGACATGCCAGGTAGCCCAAGCCTGGGCTAAGCCCAAGACAGGGCAGTGGTGGGGAGCTGCTGGGGCAAAGGCAGCAGGTGTCTGGTGGGAGAGAAGGAGGTTTTGAGGACCTAGCACGCAAATCCTTTGAATCCTGGTTTTATCAGCTTGCCTGCTCAGGGAAAAGCTTGCTTTTTAAGTTGCTTATTGTTTCAGGCCTTCAGCTAATCCTTTAAGAAAGTAATTTCTGCTGCTCATGGCTAATGCCCCATCCTGCATTGAGAGTTATATCGGAGCAGAGTTGCTGCTTAGTCAGTGGCTGGTTTTCAGCCAAAGAAACATCATGGGTTCTGGATTATTGTGATTTTTTTTTCTCTTTTTAAACCCAGATGAATATTTAGATGTAATTTTTGGTGTTCAATTCCTTGATTTTTCCCAATTAAAAGAGCCACCTATTTATTTGAAAAATGTTTTTGGAAGCCTGAAGATAACCACGTTGCTCCCATGGTTAAAATGTTTTATATAAAACTTGTTATTACCATAGATCAATGGGATATGTACAGAATATGTTACAATGGGGCCTGTGTTAAGGATTTGTCAAGATTTCCATTATAAACCACTATTTTCGAGGGTTTATAACCCAGTCATAAAAATTCATTCCAAGCTAAAACTTGGCAAACAAAATGTCAACCCAGGAGAGATTTTCTTTTACCAGATTTGCTTTAATGCTTTAAACTGATTTGTCTATTTTAAAATTATACGAGTGCCCTGTTTTATAGACTTTCTGTGTATACAGGGTGCGCATGTGCATGTGTGCTAATATAACACGCATACCAGGGAAGAAACAATGTTAAAAGCACGTTAGCACAGCAAAGCAAAGCTCTAAAAACCTCACAAGGTTAAAAATGGGGTTGGATTTGCAATTTGTGGAGTCTTAAACATTGGGATGCCAACTTCAGGCTAAGTCTTCAACTGCTGACTTCAGCTGATCAGGGCTGACCTACACCAGCTGAGCTTCTGTCCCTTTGTGTCACCATCCAACGCATGACATCTCCAGGCATCTGGAAAGGCTGTTGTTGAAAGTTGGTGCAAATCTTGACACTAAGGTGAGGGGCGGCTAGAGAGGATCTAGGACCATCTCAGGGCACCTGGTGTGACAGGGAGGAGATGTTCAGCTGATCTCTTACCAGTAATCCTGGATCCTGGCTGCTTTTGATGTTCAAGGGTGAGAGGTAGGTGTGACCATTACATGCCAGTACTAGATGACTGAAACACAGCTTTCTGTCTCTTCCCTGTGGTGAAGGAGCCAGGATCTGGCATCACCAGCTGGTAGGTGGCCTGAGCTGCTCATCACTCTTGAACACATCACCAACACCTACATTTGTCTTCGGTGCTGTGGTAGGTGGTACAAATATTCCTTGCCTGGTGCACTGGCTTTGGCTGTGATAAATGAAGTCTGGCTCATCCCACTCACAGCCCAAAGCCCTATAATTGAGCAGTGCCTGGGGGAAAGGAGGACATGCAGCTGGGCTTGCAAACACTCAGCCTGAGCCCAGGTGCTTGGACATGCAGCAGAGAGGCAGAAACACCTCCAGCAGATGTTTTGGGCATGGTCTAAGGCCTTAAGCCTGCCCCTGAGGGAGCTGATTTCTGTCCTTTGGCCACAGAAGGAGTCTCAGATGTCCATGGTCCCAGCTTCTGTGCCTCAGCTGGCTGCCCAAAAGCTAGAGAGGAATCCAAGACTTGGCTCTTTGCAGGACTGAGTTTTAGACATGGAAGGTCAGATGAGCTTCTCTCTCTCCAGAGGGAGAGGCAAGAGTCTTGAGTCTGGCATCTTTCCCTGGTGCATTGGCTCTCTTTCTCCTGAAATCCTGGGGTGTGAACTCATTCTCCTGATAAGAATGGGGTGTTTGTCATCTCCAAGTGTCACGAGGCTGTGTTAAACTCTCCTCCAGCAGCTCCCTCCTGGCTTTTGCGTGAAGCTTGGTGTTGAGTCCTGCTTGCTCACGGGTTTCCTTAATTGGGGGCAGAAGTAGGTTCCCCTTTCTGCCATAAATCCAGCATACACACAAACACACTTGTAAGATATTTAGAAAAGCTCTACTCTGCATATCTTAAATGTGTGTGTGTGTGGAGTAAAGAAAAGCAATAAAGAGCCTACATTATACCACATGTGTGAGCAAAGGGCTGTGGTTAACTCCCTTCAGATAGATTTCAACCAGGGCCCCTTCGTAACAGCCCCCAGAAGACTACTGAAAAGTCGGCATCCATAGTTTTAAATAGGTTCATTTAAAAAATAAATCGTATTAGGGCCTTTTCTTCCCCCCTCTGCAAACCAAATACACAATTGACACAAATAAGGAAAACTGCAGCTGGTTGTGGCTTATGCTGGGTAGCCAGCTTCTCCTGGCATGCCGGAGACATCAGTGGTGGAGCAGGTCTCCTGCAATTAAGGTGCTTGTGGGAGGATTGCCATGGGTGTCTCTGTTTAGTGGTCCCGCTACGCTGGGAGAAACAAATGGTAATTTTGTGGCCAATGCACTGGCGAGAGAGGATGTTGACTAGATCGGTGAATGTGTCTTGGCTGGGCATGGGATAAGTAAAGCCTTGACCTAAATAGGGGAGAGTGGAGTACTATGACCCCTGTGCTCTTTTTCATCCCTACCCCTGCCTCACCTTCTCTTTGGTTAGGAGGGATGACCAGCTGCTGTATTCTCTGCTCCCCACATCGCTGAAGATGATGGGGTGTTCTGGGCAAGGCACCTTCGCTGCCTCTCCTGATGTGCTTGTGCTGCATCCACGTATCTCCATGGTGTGCCTGCAGGCCGCTGTGCCACAGCTACACACACTGCTGCAACGTGTCCGGCTCTGAGCACACAGGAGATTAAGGGACATTAATAAGAATCAGATTGTGAATAAAGTGAGTTGACAATTGGGCTTTGATTTTTCAAAGTGCTTTTTTGGGTGAAAAATGGGATTTTTTTCTTTTTTGGGGGGGAGGGATTAAGTTTTGCACAAAGGATGACACTATTTGCATTGGCACCTTTTCCAGATCAGCCCCCAAAACTCTTCAAGTCTAGGACTGTCGATTTTTCACTTGTCAAAAAACCAAAACAAACCAGAGTAGAAATGACGGGTTTGGCTTTTGCTCTGTGTGTTGTGAAAAACAAATAAACAAAACAAATATTTTTCTAAGTTTTTAATGGAAAATCAAATTCCCATTCTTACCATAGTTGCTAATTAAGCAAGCTAAGAGGAGGACGCTACGCCTAGGGACACACAGCCGTTCCTCTTAGCTAGACTGTTTATGAGCACAAGAAATGTACCTCAAACGTGTCTACACATTGTTTTATTCATCGTCGATGCCAAAGAATGAAACTATTGGATCAGTGGAAGTAAGATCTCACTTTTCTGTTGAACTCAGTCAGAAATAAAACAGCTTTGCAGAGAACAATATAGCCACAGTGGAAGGAGCTAGGTCACCTTTTGGTGAATTTAAATGAGTTCTTAATGAAAAGGGGAATAAATTTTTCACACATTCCTCTGCATTAAAGAGGGGTCAGAGTCTAGCATCAAGGTGAGCCTAAACTCAGGAAAGATACAAAGGGAATTCCTGAGCTGCCGACAGAAATGTCTCTCTAGTCTGCCAGGAGCCAAAATGCTACTGCTGGAAAAACAGCAGGCACGGTGGAAATCTGGGTCCAATGAAGGACCAGCAAGGGAAGCTGTGGAATGGGGTCACAGGGCGGGGGGAAAAATAAACAGCATCCCCCCCATTGGAGCGGTCAAGCTTATTACAGAGATGAGGCCGGTGGTGGGCGTCAGTAGGTTCAGCCAGATGGCAGGGACCAGCAATCCTGTCCCCCATCAATGAAACTTTGCAGCATCCAGTCCTTATTGTAAAGATGTAATGTTCTTGAATAGTGGCTGTTAGGATTTAGAAAAAAACGTGTGACCTTGGGCAAGCTACCAAGTCCTCCATGTCTCAGTTTTGCTATCTGTAAAATGGGCTGTTACTCAAAGGGAATTGCTGTGAGGATTAGAAATAGGGGTGGACAGGGCAGCTTGTCTTGTCTGAGAGCCAATTTTTATTTATCTGTCTGATGGAAACTTTAAATGCCAACATAATGGAGATTTTTTTAATATAATGGTCATCGCTAAAGCGGTAATACAGAAGTGTCATTTGTATAGTGCTTTTCTGATCTGTAGTGTTCCTCAGAGATGTTTCCAGGCAGATTTAACCAACGATCTTGCAAAAATGGACTTCACTCATGTGGCTTTATTCAGGTGAGAAGGCTGTGGGAAGACCGGGGGCTCAGCCATGCTGCTTGCTCCAGCACTCACCTCTGTATCACAGCCCCTTCCCAGAGCACATGTACCAGGCGTCTGACACTGCTGCTGCCGTGCCTGCAGCACCCAAATTCTCTGCGGTGGTGGGTAATGAGTAGGGAGGCATGTCCAGGAACAGGGCCCGGGTTTGTTTTGCATCTCATTCCTAAATTAGGCACGTAATTACGCTAGGCTCTTTCCAGCATTAATAAGGGACAGGCATCTCCAGAGGGCAATTCAGACCTGGGTTGTCTCTAGCCCTCCCTTGGTGGGGAAAGGGGCCCAGTTATGTTCCTAATTTAGGCTTCTTCGTTGAAACCTCACTTTTGGTGCAAAGACTCAGTCTTGGGGTAAGCATAAGAAAACATGCTAAATCTGCAGGTATCCCCCATTGCTGATAGTGCCCTAGGAGAGTTATCTTCTCCGGGATAGGCAACTGTCCTCTTTCCCCTGTCTTTTTGGGGGAAATCAGGGGTCCGTGGAGGTGAATAGTGCTGAGCTGCCTTCCCTGTCTGATGACCTGGTTCTTTTTCTATTATAACATTATTTAAAAGGGGGGGCAGGGAGCAGCGGGGAGACAAGGAAAATATTTGTGTAAGAAAACTACACTTTAAAAGACAACTTAAAACTGGGATTAATAAGTCTGCTTTTATGGAAGCATTTCTACATGTTGTAAAACATTTTTAAAAACATTGTAAAAACTACAGAGTTTCACGTTAAATATGGCTGATTTTCTTTATAGAGCTGACCTGCTTCCCAGAGGTGATGTATACACACCATATGACACAGGGGTTGCTAGGGTAGGCAGTGTTTTTACATTGATTACTGTAGTAAATAATAATGTAAAACCGTGTATAAATAGGGAGTTCAATTCAGAGCTGCCCCTGGGGTCTGCAGTTCTTTACACATGGCCCATTTTTCATCACTTGTGTGATTATTTTATTTTATTTTTTTGGAGGAAGAGGAAAAGGGGGAGGGAATGTGCTGTGGTTTGTTTTTTTTTTTTTCCTTTCTTTTTTTCATCTCAAAAGAACATCTCCTCTTGGGTCAGCTGTTGAGCAGAGGCCAAGAATACTGGTTAATTCTACAGGGATTTTGTTCCCTTGGCAATTCAGGAGTACAGAGAAAAACAGCAATAAGGAACTGATGTTTCCAGAGGTGGGCAAAGAGGAGTGGACAGATGAAGTGTGCTCTGTAGTTTAGAGACTGGGGAGACATGAGAATATTATTCAAATATCCCAAAGGACTGGCAGCCAAGTGAATAACCTCTGCTCCCAGCCTGCTGTGGGTAACATATGGAGTGGCAGGCTTAGGCTGCAGAAAGGTGGCTTCATATCCCTTAGAAAAAGGTTTTAGCTGGATAGATGGTGAAATGCTGGGAGCAGGTTCATGGGTGTCTGTCTGTCTGCTCACAACTGAGCCCTGCTGCTGGGACATGCCATTACCATGAGCAGCTCTGGGCAGATGGTGAATTCGGCTCCCCTCTGATGGACATGCAGTTAATCGCCCCCTAAAATCATGCTCTGACTACATTGTCACTTAGACAGGGCTTGTCCCAGCTGGAGGAGGCTGGAGTGGAGACGAGGACCTTTCTGGCTGGCCTAATAGCCTCTGTCCCTGGTGAAATTATTGGCCACCACTTAGCGCAATTTGTTTCATTTTGCAATTATTCTTCAGGGGAATTTTTATAAGCTCCTGTAATAAGTCACTTCTGCTGGGATGTGGAGAGGAAGTGAACTGCATTAGAGGCAGAGGCATTACCCCAGCCTCCCCTCCTTGCTGCCTTGGCATCTTAACACGGTTCTTTCCATAGTCCCACATACATGTGCATGGAAGACTGTGCAGGTGTGCATGTATATGGATACATGTATAGTCTCACATATGATTTTTTTTTATAAATAGATATGTGTGTGTGCTGCATAGGGAAGTAGGGATCCTCAGGTTTTGGTGCTGAGGAACATAAAATGCAGATGAGCTCTCTGATGTTTCTGCTATGGAGACACGTGCTAGTAGAAACCAGTTGTTTCCTTGGCCATGACTGGACACATAGCCTGGTGCTGCCTAGCTAGTAAGCCTTTTGGAGGTGTAACCCTGCTCTGTGCCATGCTACTATTGCTCCCTGCAGGACTGGAGGTGCTTAAGCGCAGGTGCTCATGTTTCCAAACACACTGAGGTGGCTGAGGTCCTGCTCTCCAGTCTGCCTCTCCTCCCAAGGTGCTGTGCTATGACCTGGATTTCCCAGGGGAGGTTTTCAGGGTACCGTGGTGAAGCTGGTCAGCACTTGGCAGATATCACAGTTGGCCGCTCTCTCGGACTTTCCCGCGTGGATAGAAACATCAGGCTCAGCCAGCTCCACGTGGATGTAGCACAGACACAGGCAACTTGCAGGCCACAAACAACGCACCGCACCATTTCCACATAAGCAAAACCAACACGCGTGCACACACACAATAAACGTGTCACCCTATTTCCATACAGAAAACAAAATGCACGCCTATATAACCACACACGCAGAGATGTACACGCGCTCCTCTTCCAGATTCCAGCAGGGTTGTGATTTTTAACTATCTAAATTAAAACCAGATAAAATCCTCCAGTGGGGAGCTGCCAGGAACTCCCCCCCCCCCCCCCCCCCC
>JANZLQ010000095.1:10000166-10012102 GCA_026212715.1 Elanus axillaris | reverse complement strand
CAGCAAAAAAGATCTTGGGTTTTTTTTGGGTTTTACAACGAAGGGAGGGGCAAAAGATAATGAAAAAACAGCTCCCCCCCCCCAAAAAAAAAAAAAAAAGGAGAGAGCAAAGAGGGTTAAGACACTGGAAGAGTTTATTCAGATATTAACTCATGTCATTCTCCTAGCTGCAAGGAAAGCACAGCATTGTCAGACCTGCTTAGGAAAACCACAGCACTGGGACAAATCAGGAGCAAAGCAATACATTAGTATCAATACAACAGTATTTAAATGCAATTTTTTCCTTTCACGTAACACTTTAAGCACCGAAGAGCAGGGAACTGCTTTTAGCTTGTTTTCCTGTAAACAGTGTTATCATCACTGTTGCCGGCATGTGATGCCAAGCTGTAATTTTAAGGGTCTTGTTTATAATTTTGCAAAGTTTTCAGCAGCAAGGCTGTATTTTTGACTATGTCTTTGGCTTGGCTTGCCACATTGAACCAGCTGGGATCCCTGTGTATATGTGTGTGGTCAAATTTACTGTGAACCGATTAGGTTATTAAACAAAATGAAATAAACATGTAAATCTTAAAAACCATCTTGGAGTTGAGGTTTACTTCTATGGAAAGAATACAGATGGAAAAAGTAACATAAAATTAAAGACATTCCTAATGGCAGGCTTTTCTTTTGTTGCCACTATTTTGTTTTCAAGGAAAATAAATAGAAGGAACATAATTTCAAGGAAAATAAATAAAAATTACACTTTTTACAGAAAAGGTCCTGCATCTCTAAGGAAAATATCGTGTGGTAGAAAAGCTTGTTTTAAATAATTATATCGCTATATGTATTTGTGTTCTCCACTATGTGACTGAATATATTTAGGCAGGCAGAGAAAAAGAAGGAAACTTTTATTGATTTTTTTTTATCTTTTTGATACCAAAATTCGTTAGCTACAGTCTTAGCTGGCCAAGAGCAAAAGCACTTCATAGATTTCAGCGGACTGACAGGGATCTGATATGATCTAATCTAATCGATCTGTGGATGAGAAAAGCTTTTCTTTTCATGCCAGTTTGTTTGCTTAGCAAAAATGTGACTCTAAGAATGGCAGAGACCACCAGGAATAATGGAAATATCCTTGGAAAGTCAAGTCCAGTTTTCTTTTGCTTTTTTGGGTGGCCTGTTAATGATGCAGATTTAATGAAGGGATTGTTTTTTTAGTAGGACAGCTTTATCAGAACGTTAATTATTTGTGACTCCTGGTTCTTTGTAGAGGACAGGTCTTCTGCCTGGCAAAAATTTGAAACTCAAAGTCTGGTTTTATTCTGGTTCTGAAAAAGAAGTCCTCACTGAAGGTTTCTAAATCCCTTTTTATATAGTTGTCACTTTTTAGGTTATTTTAAACTGTTTTTTTAAAAAGAAAATGAAAATGTGTTGTTTGATTTTTGTTTTTAAATTATTTGGTGTACTGCATATTATCTAATGAGTAGATATATTTAAAAAGGGGCAATAGAGTTTCTCCCAAAAGAAAAATCAAAGCATTTTACTAAAAATTGCTGAAATGAAGGTTTTTCATTTTCTCACAACCTTTACTGTTTTGGCTTCTCTAAAATAAAATTACAGCTAGGTTTGGTAGCAGGCAGATACTCTCCTCCTTGCAGTTCCTATATCCATGGATTAAGACTTTCTGGAAATTGATAAAGGTTGAACTTTCTTTCTTTGATAGCATCTTTTTCTCTGTCTGTTATGACCCTCAGGGATCTCAAATTTCTTCCAAGATGTGGCTTTTCAAAGCAAGCCAGTGCTTTCCATTCTCTCTTGACAGTTTTCTGAGATGTGGATTTTCCCACTTATGTTATATTTTGACAAATTTCTGCCTCAGCTCTGCTCCCTACTTTTCCTGCCAGATCTCCTACTTGCATCAGTGCTGTATGAAAGCCTACTGTATTATTTGTAAAATATGTTTCTTGGGGTTTTTAAATGAGATCTTTTTGGCTAGAAATGCCAATGATAGGCTCAGAAGACAACTTTGGGTCTAGTCTACTGCTTTTTTCTTTTCATCTACGCGGACAGCCCTCCCTTGTTGCCACCCAATAAAAGTGGGGGCACCTTTATTAGTATGAAGGTATGATGGAATTAGAAAAGACTAAACTGTTTTTGTCACATATTGAATAACACATTCAAAATTCCTAGAATTTTATTTCTTTTTTAGGAAAAAGAAAATATTAAATTTCTTCATTTTTAACCATTGTTAATGTTGGATCCTAAAAATGCCTGTAAGAGAAATGCAGAAAATAGATATTAAATTTAATCTTACTGGATATGGGCTTGTTTATATGAGTTACCTTCTGCAAATCCTTTGAAGAGGAACTACAGATCTCCAGCTTCTAATCTGGCTCCTTTTATGTTCTTGCTATGTACTACCTTATGTAGGTGGTTTTGGTCAAAAGGTCAACAATTCTTACAAATATATGTTTACTAAATAAGTTGCCCTGGATTTGCATTTTCTGGTGAATGAAAATATGCAGCTCAAATTCTTATTGCAATTTTCATACAGATTTTTAATAGGAACACTTAAAAAAAGGAAGACTATAAAATTTCTCTTACTATTTTAGTCTGATGGAAAATAGCCTGGTGTGTCAAATATGTGTGCGAATTCTCTTTGAGTTATCTTGGACCTCATACCCAGCCTTTGGTGGTTCTTTTGCCTTTCTCATTTTCTTTAAAAAAATATTTTAACACCTGACATTTCTGCTGCTTAGCCCCTGAGACAGTGGTAACTTTTGAACTTCTTGATATGCTAGATGGAGGGAATTCCTTAAATTTCTCTAGTTTTCAAGTTATTTCATCACTACTGTCTGTCCATCTCAGAAAGATCTTAGGTCTCAGCTATAGCAGAGTCCAGGAAAAGAAAGGAAGTGAAAGCCTGCACACGGGGCTTGAAGCACACAGATGTCTCAATAGGTCCGAATCCCATTTTCACTCTGGTATTGATCCAGCCTCATTTTCATAATGTCCCTTTCACACATGCTTTTTCAAGAGGAATATTTTGAATATGAATATTTACATGTGTACGTAGTCTTCAGTAACACTTGCAAATGAAAAAATCAGAATGGCATAATATAGAGAAAGGGCCGCATTTTTTTCTGGAGAAAATTAGCTCCCCCTTTCTTCAGCCTTGTATATGAATTCTGCGATCTTGTGACAATTTAGGAGTTATTTAAAACAGTCTCATTCAATTATTTGGTCTTGTTTTCTTTCCTTGTTTTTCACAATGCCTGTGCTGCTTTGTTCTCTGAGAACCAATTGCACTACAGTGACTTTTTCATGAAAAATCAAACACAGGCTTTAACGGGAAAAGATGATAAAACATATTTTAACAACCGAGGGAATCTCCTGGGGAACCTGATCTCCTGAAATTTCTAGGTTAAACTGATCTGGATACATTTGTATAAGTATCCATCCATCTCTCCAGTGAGTCACATCCCTCTGGGAAGTCTCAAGAAGTGTAGCACATGCTCTGTCAGCCATTTTTTCCAGAACCTGAAGCCCACTGATGCTAGTTTAGGATTTTGTTACAAACTCCAGTGCAAGTGCATAGGTCAGCAGATGCTGACAAATGGATTAATTTAGCCTCGGTCAATGTTATGGTTTTTCATGGGAACGCAACAAACAGAGCTCTAATGGCTGTGTGTGGACTTGGTGCAAGACATGAGGAACAAGGCTATTATGTCTAAAATAAGCTTTTATATTTTAGATTTGTTGGAAGCTAAAATTCAAGCTGACGTCCTGGGTGATTCAGGACCACATAAATCAAAAGAGGGGATTTCTTCCCCAAAGACCAAGTTTGTGATCTGTGAATGCTCAAGTTTTGTGTGGTTCTGTTATGGGTTCCTGACTTATCAGGTCTGCTGTAGGAGAGGGATTTAAAAATAAGAGCTTTGAAATCATAAGCATCAAGTGTTTCTTTTTTTCTGGATTAAACCAAGTATTGTATTCATTTTGGTTATGTCAATCAACAATGTGTTTGGTATTCTCCATTATATATTCAGTGTCTAATGGACCAACTGGTCCCCACAGGACTAGAGTTGAAATTAAATTCTTGAAGGCTTTCCAATGAAATATACTAGATATCTAAATAATAATGGAATAATGGTAATTCCAGGTATAGATGAACTATGTCAATCATTTAGATCCAGGTCTGAGCAGATAATTTATTTTATTTAGTTGTTTATCCTCTGTCCACCCATCTCTCAGATTTGTATTCCTGCAGAAGATAATCCTTTGATAACCAACAGACTTAAATATGCATATATATGTATGTCCTTACCCCTAGAGAGATCAGACTGTCTTTAGTCTCAAACAAATCTCTATTTCCTCTTTCTCTCCCTAGCTATCCATTCAGATAGACGGGTGTGAAAGAACTTAAAATTAATTTATTATTCTGCAGAAATTACAGAGAATTGTGAAAAACATTCTCCTTGTAATAAAAAAATAAAGCTTTCCTCAGCCATTTGTGTTATAAGTGTATGAAAGTGTGTATCGGGTTATTTCAGGCAATGGCAAAATGAACGAGCCAACGTGGAGAATACAAATTCCCACTTCTGCAAATCCAAACTCAGTCTTGTGTGGTATTGGTCAGATCCAGGACAGATTTGGTCCATATCTATTAACAATTTTATTGAAAAGAACAGCAACAGGTAATAATGATAACAGAAGCGAGACCATATCTCTGCTTTCCCAGTTACCTCATAACATACTTGATCCAGGAGGATGCCATGTCATTCCCTCCTGCAGCACAGAAGCAAAGCAGATCCACAGCAAAGGAAAATACATGCTGAAAATATTTGTTTTACTGTTCTACTATATACCTTGTGACCCTGCCGTGTACCAGACTCCTGTGGCCTCCATTGTCTCCTTCTCCACTCTCTATTGTTCTCTTGCAATCTGAGATGGTGCACACAGCATGGGTTGATACTGTTCACTGCATGACATAATTTAGGTTAATCAGCATCAGTTACACCATCTGGAGAGAGAATAGCTTCTTATCTTACATCACTGGAGGTCTCAGCTCTCTGCATAAAGTGGTCTTCCTTCAGTGAGGTTTAGCAGTGGCCTAGCAAACTTCTAGCAGGAAGCTGGCAACTGTGCTTCAGGATTGGTTTTGTGGGCTTAGAAAAGTTCAGAAGCCCCAATGAACCACTTCCCTGATCAATGACAATCCCCTTCTCCTGGACTTCACATTTTCAGTGTGCTCCTGCTGCCCTGCCTCACTGAACCCAAATCTTTCTTTCCTCTCCCACCCCCCTTGCGGAATTTATTTGACAGTCCTTGTGTCACTTCATTTCATTAGTAGATTGAGACGGAAAGTTTATAAGACAGCAATAAAAGCAAACAGATTATTACTTTCAGGCAGCACAGGACTTCAAGTGATTTAAGGGAGGAGGGATCCAGGCCCTGGCTCATGCACATTATACAGATGCTAAAATCATTATCACCATGTAAAAATATATCTATAAGTTTCCACTTTTGCATTTCCTTGCTGCAGTGTACTGTGGGCCATGATGCCATTTTCCACTGATTAGGAAACCCAGCAGCTGTTTCATCTCGCCCCACACTCCCTCCCTAGTCCTTTCCATGGCTTTTTCTGCTGACTCTTGTGCTGCCCTGGGTGTCTGCAGGAGGCCAGGCTGGCCTTTCCTCTCAAGTTCCATCAGCAGTTCAACACGCTGCTGAGTGTTGAGTTGCCCCACTGAAATAAACCCTGATCATCTCTGCTTTCCTCTCCCTACCTTCGTGGTGGTTTCTTAGCAGCATTGCTTAACCAATAGACTAAATTGAAAAGGGTTGTGCCGCATGAGCAGCGGTACCTTCCCTAGTTACGGCCATGGTGGTGTGAAAATGGCACATCGAGAGGAGAGGGTTGCTCTGCCAGCTGGAGCAGGCACAGCTGAGGGACCTGGGGGACTGCTGAAGCCTTGAATAACTAGTTGGAAAGTGATGATGTTTTGCACAGATAATTATTTGCTTAGGGTTGCTTTTTGGGAGCATTAGAAATATTCTGCTCTTTCTCTCTTGGTTTTCCCTTCATTCTGTCTCTTTATTTCTAAAATGGTGTAGGAGACAGGAGAGAAAAAAGCCTTCTCGGTCCTCTTCCATCCTCTGATTTATTTTTTTCCCTCCAAAAAGTAAAGAGAGAAGAGGAAAAAAACAGTATTAAAAGGGGGAAGGGGCATTCAGAGAACAAAAATTTGGGATGAGAAATTCAAGCAGTTTAGTAGCAACGCTAGAACAGTAACATTAAACTGAGTTGTCTCTGTAGTGTCCGTTAGCTCTGGTCTCATAATTCTGGGCATGAAACAAAAGGTGCAGCTAGAGCCAATGGATTTACTTTTCTATGCGTAAGATCACCATAAGTTCAGTTTTCAAAAACATTGCTCCTGTTTTACCTATAAATTAATATATGGTGTTAGCCTTGTAAGATGCTTAGATCAGGAGCAAGCTGGTGGTGCCCCTCTGGAACTGAAATATGTTAAGACTGTTTTGAATCAGAAAGGATGACAGTACTTTAAAAACCTTTTTTTGAAAAAAATGCAGTATTGCTTGGAGTGAGTTCATTGCCTTGGAAAAGTCTCATATTTTGCAGCTCTCTAATGAATCCTTGTACCATAGCCTGTCAAAATCTATGGTAAAAAACCCCACATAGAGAGAGTTTATCTCTCTAAAGATAGAAAAGATGCCTGGAAAGGAATTCTTCCATTGTGGTTTAAAGATGGTTTTAATTACCTGCACAAACATCCGTTTAAATGTAGCTGGTTTATCACCTAACAGTATCGTTGATGAAGATGCTGTCACACATCTGCGAAGTCACTGGTGAAACGTCTTGCTAAGCACAGATTTGTGATTTGCGCTTATGCATGACTTGCAGGGATATTCTTCCATGAAGATATGAAGAAAAAGAACAGTAATATATTGTCTCACATGTTTGTGGCAGATGTACGATATACCTCTTTGCCACACCTAAAATAGTACCTTAGGAGTTACTAAAATCAGATCAACTTTTATTTTTCATTTACCAACCCTGTATTTCATTGAACAGAAGCTTTCTGTTAAACTGAAACAGATGATGTTTTAAACTAATACTAATTGATTCCATTCCTGGAGTTCACAGTGGTAGCAAGTAAAATAGCTCCCTGACCCTGACGGTAAATTCAGATTTCAGACTGCGCAGTGCATTTTAGCTTCTCTTTTTCTTTTGCAATGTCCGCACAGCCCTGTGTTGGCTCTCAGCATCATGTACCGAAACACCATGCAGCTTAAAGAGGAGTGGGGTGGACTGGGATGTAGGAGGTACAGGTCAGGTTCCCAGCCCCACTGGGGCGTCCTCGGGGGAGTTACTTCATCAGTGCTGGAGTTCCCCCTCGTTGTATTAAGGATACATATTCACTGCCTCATATAAAAGTAGGATGAAATCCACAGGTGATTATGAGGGGCTTTGTTACAGTGAGGCCTGTGTAAGAGTCACCTCCTATATCTCATTACTAACTGAGGTTCCCTGTTCTACAAGGAAGGGAATCAGGTGCTATTTCTTCTTTTCTCTGCTTCTGGTAATATACCCTATGGTCAACAGTTCAAAAAATACCACCCAAACCCCCTTAAAAGTATAAGTTTTGGGGGTGCTTGCCGTGATCTGCAGAAAAGACCTATAGTTCTTTCAGCCAATCATGTCATAAAAATGTAAACAATAATGCTGGGAACAAAATCTCTTTGTATTATTAAGGTAGGAAGGTCAAACGTCTCATGCTGAGAGCAAGTGCTTTGCACTCTCTAGGTGCTATGCACTTACGATGCAGTCTTGAAATCAGCATCCCTCCAAATGCCCCTGCGCTGGTGTGTGGGGTGGGCTGTCTTCCACTGACCCTTCAATCCCAGTCTGGCTGTGGACTAATAGGGGAGGACCAGGCCCATCCCTCTGCAGTGTGTTTAGGATGTTGCTGCGCCACCCTGTATCGAACAGCTTCTCTTTTAGGAGAAGCTAGTCATGATCTGGGACAGCAGGAGATAATACAGAACTTCACACCGCAGAAGCTGATGGTTTACTAGGAGCTGTCTGGCTGGCTGTCCATGCATCCCTGAATCTTTCAATTTATATCCAAACTGGTAGTAACATGTCTGCCTCCTATTGCAAGCCATATGCTCTTGAAGCTGTCGATATGTCCAGCTCTCCAAGCAGGGCTCTTTAATGGAAATGTTGACAGCTTACTAGGAGCTCTGATGTCAAAACACGTGTCTCTGGAATTGTGCTGCATATTTTTTTAACTATGCAGATTGAAACAGTTAAATGCTGGAATCAAGGACCATTGGCTATTTGTGGCAAATATAAAGCAGATCTTAGTCAAGGAGATCTCTTCGAAAAGCCTTTATTTTGTTACTGTTACAAATGAATCCCCAAATTATTCTTCACTCCAAAAAGGAGCAAAACCATCTTTCCTTCATGTCCCCAACTTCATTCCACTTCCAGACACACTTTTTAACTCACAGCCTCAGGATCTACTCGAACTGAATGCTATATCAAAGACTGAAGGATTCAATTAGAGATGTTCAATGAAAGAAGGAAAAAGCCTGGCCTTTATTTAAGACAGCTTTGAAAGAGAGGTGTGAAAGTACAGGGACTGTGATGGGAGCATCTGTTGCTGCAGGTATACATAATTTCCTCCACTAGAGGAGTATGTGGGGGCAAGAAGACACCTTACCTCTTAGGAATGCAAAATGGCTCACCTTTGGCTGTGAGGGGGTTGTGTTCTGTTTGTTAGAGGAACCAAGCACCTTTCCCCAGGGAAAAAGTAACTTCTGCTGACCATGGGACTGACTTTCCCAAAGGACTGAATGGGCTATTCCATCTCTGTGGGTCCACAGTAGTGGGATGCTGCTGGCAAAGCTTGGAGGGAAGCAGCATGGGGATCAGGCAAGAAGCACCAGGACATGCTGTCGTGGCGCAGAGCTGCTTGGTTTTGTGCCACCCAACACCAGCCCCATTGCTCAGAGACCTCCCTTAACCTCATGGCTGCCTGAGATCCCACCACAGAGAAAGGGAAGAGCCTTTGTGCCAGGTAATGAGGGAGCTTAGGTGATTACAGCCCCACCAGCCTTGTCCACAGCTGGGTGGCACAAATCCTATTAAAAGTGTCCTAATTATATTATAACATTACAGGCAATTAACTTCCCCTCTTCCACATGCAGAGATTTCTTTGACAAGCCATTTCTATTTCTTTGATACTCCCTTGGTGCTTGCTTTTGTTCTCTTTCCAGGATGGGGCCCGGATCAGGCCCTTTGGTATTAAATATATCTGGCTAGAAAGTCCCCAAATGGATCAAAAAAATCTTGATCAGTGGAAAGTTTTTGACATGGAGCTGGATTTTATAGTGTGCATGTGTGCCTAAAGTGTTTCTTCTGTGCAACGTTCAAATAGAGGGTTCATTTCACTTTAAGATCATAAAAAATGGAGTTATTTAATAGGGCCCTTGGTTGGGTAATTACGAAGCAAAGGAAAAGCAGACAATCTGCCCAGGGGGTGTGAGTGTTTTTTCTTCAGTGGTGTTAAATACTATTTGGATTATTCACTGAATAAACATTAAATAATGTAATTTTGAAACCAGGTCCCATTAGGGATTTAAATGTGTAGTCTGTCACTGGTAAAGGATTAAGATATTAGTGTATTAATGTAATATCAAAAGCTGTGGATTCCTTCTGTGTTGCTTAAGTGCTTTCTGATCAAACATGTCCAAGTATTTTTTTTTAATTGCTTGTTTCATGCTGTAATGAAAGAGAGAATGGATATAGCACAGTGGTTTAGTTTGCCTGCCTAGCCTGAAACTCTACAAAACAGAGCCTGTAGGTCTAATCTACCATAGTCTGAGATCGGAGGAACTTGGTAGACCCAGACCTTCACCTTTGCAAAGAGCCCATCCCTTTCACTGCGTCTCCCTCCTCCACTCCTGCTCCTTCCCCAGGGCCACGTAAATGATGCTTTTGCCATTTCTGCTACCTGTCATCTTAGTGGTTTCTTGGGACTAGATGCTTCTACAAGGCACAAACAATGATGAGTAGATATGGCTTTTCAGAGATTCAAAGGCTTTTGAGTCTGACTCAATCCTATATCGAGGCCAAGACTGGAAGGGAAGTTGAGGGGCCCTGGATGACACGTCTGAAGTTTCAGGACCTTTTTCACCTATAGCCCGTTTTGGAAAAGGGTCTTGTGTGAATTCAATGTGTGAGGCTATTTCTATCCTGTGCAGAAGAATACAGCAGGTTGACTGTGTTTATGCTGTTAGAGGTGGAAACTATAGCTTGATTTTGCAATAAATCCTAACATTTATACCCTGGAGAGTTTGCAGATGTTGATTTTCACTGACCAGCAAGTCGTAGGTGTCTACGACAGATTCACTGGAAATAGGCTCTGCGCAAATGAGCTCCTGGGTTTAAAAATGCTTTCTTCTATTACGTGTTTATTCAGTTCACCTGAAATGGGCATTGCTGTTCACTAGGAAAACCCCAAATGGCAGATATTTTTGAGAGGAGTCCAGAGGCAGGAATGTATCAAGCCCTTCTTAAGCAACCCCTTAATGATTTGACCACTTTAGATTCCTTTTCAAGTGACAGATATTTTACTGCTGAAGGAGGGTGAAAGTGTGGGTTTGGCAAGTTGGATTGGCTTTCATCCACTCAGGACCCAGGCTGAAGAGTGCATTACCAGGGAAAATATAAAAGAGCATGTGAGAAGAGAAAATATAAAATTATACTAGAAGAAGAACCAAGGCACCAGTATCATTGGAGACACTAAATGAGTTGTAATGATAATGTTTTGTGAAACAGAGCAAAGGTACTGAGATTTATTTGGCTATGCCTTTTAGTAAAGACAGCTAAGTACAAAATGTGTCCATCACAGTAGCACTTCCTCATGAAATTGCTTTTGTTCTGAACTGAGCACATCCTATTGGCTTCTGAAGAAATGCAAGGCTTAAAATAAAATGTATGTGTTTGCTTAAGCTGTGTCAGTAATGAATCTAACTTGACAGTTCATCTAAGACAAAAAATGTGTGCTCTAAATCTGTAGACAATCAAGCATTTTATTTTTGATAACCAGTCACTGTTTATTGTAATATACAGTAATGTTTTAAAAAGGAACAAGAGTGTTCCCGCTCACTGGGTCAATTCCAAGTACTGCATTTCAGCAAATGAAGCAGGAACTCAAGTTGATGAAATTTGCAAACAAATCCCCATGGAAGCCTGCCCATTAAAAATTAGCTCTGAATTAGATATCACAAACAGTACTGAAAAATAGTCTCTGTAGCTATTGTCTTGAAAGTCCTTGGTGTAATAAAAATTTCACATTTTCTATAAACGAGGGGAAAAAAACAGAGTTGCTGGAAAACACTTCAGTTCACCTAATTGGAAAATATAATTCAAATATTCATAATGATTCCTCTTAAAAATGGACGAAAAGAACATTCTTGAATATTATTTTGGAAGCAAGCCAAAATATGCACTTGTCGTTACTATGGCAATAAGCAAAAAGCAGAGACAAAACCACCAACAACAGCAAAAAACCCCCAGGTTTGAAAGCAACTTGCCATGTATGAATTATTTTTATGATCACAAACCCCTCACAGCAACCAATTTACTGAGTATAAGTGATCTAATTGAGGGCAATCGTTGTCAGAGGGACCAAAAATATACTAGGCCTCCATTTTCATATTAAAATGCCATGCCTTGGTTTAACATTTCCAAGTGGTTATTTTAGTCCTTTTTTAAAAAACAAAAGCCTGTTGAGGATAGGGTAACTCTGTTGACCAGTATATTATTGAACTTGTTTATCTCTGGGAAATGGGACCACCTGATCTCAATAGAGTTTTTCTTTTTTTGTTTTTTTTCCTCCCTTCCCATCCCCCTTTGCCCCCCC
>JANZLQ010000095.1:9973173-9990324 GCA_026212715.1 Elanus axillaris | reverse complement strand
AACCGGTCGCATAAGTGCCACTGAAGAGATTATAACCTAGTAAAGAGTTGTTTCTCCTAGTGCTTATTGCTAAAATAACAACTGAACCTTCAATGTCTTCCAGAAAACGTTCTTTCTCCCTGTTAGTTTGTTATGAACATAAGAAGTGAAAACTTCATGCTAATGTAAGTGTTGTGCTTCCACATTCGGGCGTGTCTTTTACTCCGTTCTGTTGCATTCTTGAGGAAGCTTTAATCATCTATTTGCTCTGCCTTCCTCTTCTTTTTGTGTAGTTATTATTTAAGTAAATCGCTTACTGCTAGTAAATAAATTCCTTTGAAGATCCTGAGCTGCAGTTTTTTCATGTGGAGGGCATGAGTTTCCACATTACTCACTCAAAGTGAGAGTACTTCTAATTCAAGTTTGTGACACTGTATGCTCATTTTCCGTCAGCACCCATTGACCAAAACTTGTTGAAATTAATTGTGATGCATCGATTTCATGTCACTGAAATATGAAAGAGAAATATTCATCAGTTTATTAAAAATCCAGCAAATGTCAGAGTATTACCAGCCCTAATTAATATGTGTTTAAATTCTCTGCCCTGGGCCCTCCAGTCTTTTATTTTGTTTAAACTGAAGCTTGACATTTTCAGTCAGCGCATTATTGTCTAACAGCAGGAGAGTGAAAGCTATACCCCTTCCTTAAACACACCAGGCTGTGGAATGTGCTTTGTCTTGCTCCCATTCCCCTTCCATTTCTTAGGTACTGGACATGAGACCCTGACTCTGAGAGATTGCTTTCTATTTAACTAAAAGGCTAGAGTCAAAGCCTCAAACTTTCCCTGTAGCTGGAGCCCAAAAGCTGTATTTTAGGGATTCAGGAACAGCAGTGGGTAAAATCCTTTAGTGCTGTCAGGAAGGAATTTTTTTTCTCTACAAACCCACCAATACCATGTATTTATTGGTTCTGGGTTTTTTAAACTTACCCTGTAAATTGCAACTAAAAACCACAGAATAAAATTCCCAGGTGATAGCAACTGATGGTTCTGTCAATAAAAATGGACATAATCTAGCAGGAGTGTTTTCATGCCACCCACGAAATATTTTTGCTGAGAGCAATTTGACCTTCTCTAAAGTTGTCCCAGCTGCACTGTTGTACAGTCCTCACCTAATGTCTCTATTGTCACTTGCTTTCTCCTTCACTTCAGTTGTTCCAAGCAGTCTCAAAACTGTGGTGGAGCAGTGGCCTCAGTTCTGGCATCAGGCACTAGTTCCCCATGAGGACATAAGATTTTGTCCTAAACCTGCTCTCAAATGGTTTAGCTTAATCCTGCTTTGGAGATGGCTTAACCTAAACCAGAGTAGAGAACATCCTGCCTGACGTGGAGTTGTTACTGAGCCTGCACTCATACCCTAACTCTGTGGCATTAACTTCTGCTGAGTTCTCTGTGGAGATACGTGTATGCATCATTTGCCAAGGTGAAATATAGGACATATATTGAATATAGGAAATATATTGAAAATAGGACACAGGCAAGTGAATGTATTATGCCTGTTACTTAATATTCTTCTCATTTGGCCAGTCCTCGTCTTCATCAGCTGTTTTATTTACTCTCACCAGTTTGTCAGCCTTCATTTTCCCTTGGGGAACCATGGACTAATCCTGCCAAACACTCCAAAGGAACATCCTATAGCTCACTTCCTCCAACCCCATTCTTCACTTGGGCACTCAGGTTTGTTCCCTCTGGAATTAACCATTACAGCGGCTGTATATGGATAGTTGATTGTGATCCTGGGTCTGTGTATGGAAGTAGTTTGGTCCTTTTTGGTTGGATGGGCCGTAAGAATTACACCTGGCTCTCCAGGCACTGGTTGAACCTGCCTCTCAACATCCCTGCTGCCATTTACCTCTTTTTCTGTTGCAGTACCACCCAGGTTTAGTTTGGCAAGTGTCCTCTCCCTCTTCTCACCAGCTGTGCATACTTGGCCCCAGAAGACCCTGCCTCCATGACTTGCACTGTTCTCGATCTTTACCTTCCCCAGTTTTCCCTGGATTCTCTTCCCACACTAGGTGATGTTGAAAGAAGAAGTCTCCACTGCTTCCAGCTAGCTGGAGATGGTGCCCATAACTAAAATGTGTTCAAGCTCCTTTTTCTCCCCAGATGGGCACCTTTAATCCAATGTTACTAAACCTCCCCAAATGTTTTCCAGCTTTGCTGTAACTTTCCATAATCCACCCCCTGTTGTCTAACCTGGCTCTAACACAGTGAAATTCGATGAGATTGTCATTGTTCCTCTGTCCATGTGCTTATCTCACCATGCATCGCACCTATGTAGCTCCCACCAGCACAGCACTGAACTGCCTCATGCTCTCAGTGTCTTATAGCCACATGAAAGGGCTTGCTTCCAACAAAGCAAAAATGTTATGGTGGAGGCTGATTTTCTGGGCCGTGGGTGAACCACAGAACCACAAAACCACCCTTCCTGACACTGTTGTGTCTGCTTATCATCACACAGGCGATGTGGCCCTGTGTGGCTCTTCCTACCATGCTCCACCTCACATCAAGGACTCTGCAGTGTCAGGGGGTGGCAGCAGATGGAAAGGAAGTCTGGACCATGTAGCATAAGCCTGTTCAGTGAGCAGTGGGGCTTCATATGTCCTGCAGCTTTGTGTCTTGTGGTTGGATTCACTGTTGTCCAAAGTTGAGGCACCGTGGGCTTCTTCTGTGCCACAGTTTGTCTTGAGAATCTTAGTATTTTGGTGGTCAGACAGGTTGAAAATCTTACTTTGTCCATCCAGTCTTTTTGGATTTCTGGGCAAACTGGTAAATGTGGCAGAGCACAACACCTAACAGTGTTCAAATAGCAGTCAGCTAGAAGGTTCACTGCTGTTTTAAAGAGTGGGAGGTAACTCCCTTCTCACACTTGGATAGCTTTGCAGATTTCTCATTTCAGAAAAAAAAGGAGTATTTTTCTTATGCTAATTGTCTCATCTACATAGTTTACTTGTACTCTGTGGTTCCTGGAAGCAACATACTTTATTATGTATCCCTAGCAATGTAAGGAACTAAAGAAAAAAAACCCCCAAACCCAGAATCTGAAAACCCTGAATTTTGGAGTGCTTCAAATCCAGATATGAATTTAGCACCTTGTGCTCCTTTCTAGGAACAAACCGCAAGTGCAGGAATATTACCTTCATGGTTAAAGTCATCCCCTCTATCAGTTCTGCCTTTGCGCATTGTTTCCTTGGATGGCTGGCTCTTTGAGACAACAACAAATCAGATCCTCTCTTTATGCTCAGCAGTGCATAGCAAAACCAGGCTCCCAACCTGAAAGCAGCATCTAAGCCCATCCAGAAAGAGAAATACAGTTCAAATATTCCTCTTCTCTAGAGGGTTTCATTCAGCCAGCTCTGGGAAAACCCAGCTTGTTCTCCTCCCTCTGCTAATGTTGGATTGGGTTGTTTTTCTTCCTTCTCTCTTCTCTTGGATGAGGAATAACCTCATTTCCCTCAGAAGCTGGGATCTCCCAGATCTTCCTTTCCCAGTTATTGTGAAGCCCATGACACCAGACAAGTGCTGCTTCTTGCACAGCATTGCTCGGGAACAAAAAAGGAAAATAATTTACCCAGCTGCCAATCCCACCTTCTCTGTCCACCTGTACACAGGCTAATAAACATTTTCAGGAGGCACAGTGTCCTTGTTTATATCTACTGACACTCTGAGTACTTAAATCAGGGCTTGTAAGCAAACATCACCCATGGTTTCACTGCAAAAACCATCCTGAGAAACCCACTTAACATTTGGTTAACATGGCAGAGAGAAACTCTTCCCCAAGCTCAGCTGAGAGGTGAGTCATTTCCACCACTGCCTGGGACAGAAGGAGAGTTTACTTAGCGTAGCCCCATTTGATGGTTTTCTGCTTTGTGAGTCATCGGGGCTTTCTTTTCAGATGGTCACCAACAGAGAATGGCTTTGCTGACAAGTGGGCTGTGTGCAGGGGAGAGATAGCCCTTGCCATGAGCAGCTGGCTTGCTCCTCTGCCCCCTCGGAGCAAGGGAGCCCAAGCTAGAAAGCCCTGTGCAATAGTCTTGTCACACATCTGGTGGTATATGTGGGATTTATGGAGGGATGGCAACTTGCTTATTTAAGTTAACCATAGTTTTAAGACATGTAATCCCTCTGCGCTGTGATTGGTCTCCCTCCAGCTCCATCTGGTTCTACAGCATGCAGACCTGAATGGCACATGGGAATAGCCTGCAAACCAGATGCTTAACATTTATTTTTAGTGATGAATAAACTTTGTAAGCATCTCATTATATAGTCGCCTGGCCTAATTAGTAACATTCAGACAAGCATTAATCTGCAAAAATGCTTAGCGGTGCTGGGAGTACTCAGCAGAGCTCTGAGGAGACATCTTCTGTGTGGAGGGAGGGAGGACATTAGTGGAAACAAATGAATGGCTGGGGCTTTCGTGGGGTCTAGTTAGGTATTCTAGGAGTTTTCAATGAAATGGGTCGTCCTGACTGATTTAAGTACAACTCTTTGCTAAACTGTATCGCATTTCAAGTGCATTCACTTACAAAAGTGAATTTGGTTCTGGCCTTATGCTTTGCATCATCATCCTGAAAAGAACAGACCATCAAGCAATTTATATTAATCTACAGTGATGTTTGTCCCTCCCTCTGCTGCCTTTATCCCACTGTGTTGAAAGTGTGAACAGGGACTGAAGGCGTAGATGGAATTGCCAGGTCTTCGGGCTCTTGGTCCTATCCCAAGCTCAGCAAGCCCAGCAGTCCCTCACACCTAGGTCTCCTTGTGCCAGATCTTGTGCCTGTGAATGAAGCCTCGACCCTGCAAGGAGCTCCATGCTGACAAAGCCCCCATGTCACCATGAAACCCCTCTTTCAGGATGGTGTCCCTCTTGAATATCCACCAAACCAAAAGTTTCCCGTGTTGTTGGATAGAAGATGAATACACTGTTATCTTTTGCTGGAGGAAAGCCTATATTACAGTAGACATACAGTCCTGCAATGTACACAGCCAGAGTTATGCTGAGAGGTAAAGCAATAACTCTAATGCAAGACAGAAGACATAACAAGCAAGTGGAAATTTTTACATAAAAGAAAATATCTGAGACTACAACAGATATTAATGAACTGAGAAAACAGACAGATGTACATTAGGGATTTGAGTGATACCTGGGAGCATATTTTATTTTATTTTGTTCATATTTTTACATCTGGCACTTTCACCATATTAATGATTTAAGGAATAATTATTGTAAGGTTGAGTTTCCTTTTAAAAACTTTCAGTGTTCCATCCTGGAATTCATTCCAGATGCTGGTAACTAAAACTGAAGAAACATGCTTCAAAATGATAGTCTTCTCCAAGTCAGGATGACAGCAAAATATGTAAACGACCAATGGCTCTTCTCGCCGCTTGGTTCTTTATGAGCTATCTGATTCCCTTCCAGTTTGTTTAAAATTTTTACCATGCAGATGTTCCTTTGGGTGACCAATTTTTATAGTTTTGAAAAGATTATATCAGTTTTCCATGGTATTGTGTTACTGTATTTCTTGGATTTTTTTATAGCACTTGAAAGGCTAATTTCTTAATCAGACATTACTAGTGGAATGTAGAAAGAGAGGTTAAAAAGCCAAACTGGCACTGAGAATTAAACACAGATTCGTAATAATATGAAAGGAAAACAAAAAGCATCAACTCGAGGATGTTGTTATTGAATGAAAGTTGAGAAAACTGCTAGGAACATGCATTTTTTATTATTATCAAAGGTGTTAAAATATATACATAGCATATGTTTGGCACTGAATTGTTGTTACACAGTTCTGTAGTATTCAGCTGTCTTGGATAAAAACTATCACTTTGATACTGGAAAATTATTATGAAAATGTTAGTTTTGGGCCTACTAGTAAAAAGCAAAGATTGTCTTGCATGCCAGTAAGGTTTCAGTGGAGGGTTTGCACTGTTTCCAGAAACCATCTTTGGCAACCACTGAGTTTCACCTCCGTCAACAAGTCTGCATAACATTCTGTCCTTCTTTATCCTTGTCAGGAGAGCTGATGGGGAGACAAGAGATTCAAGTTGGCTTCACACCCTGAAATTCAGAGACAGATTTCAAACACCACTTTAGGATTATAAGTAGCAGCTGAAACAGGATTTAAGAAATGCTGGTACAAACATTAAGAAGTACTCAGAAAGAAAGAAAAAAAAAAAAGTCCCACTATATAATTATTCTGTTTTGTTTCAAGGTAAGCACAAATGCCGTTACACTGACACACAGCTTATGTAGATGCATGGCTTAGGTTCGGTCCAGTGCTACCGTGATTGCAACAGTCAGATCAGTGGCAGGTTTGGTTTTTGTGGTTTTTGTTTGTTTGTTTGTTTGTTTTTTCCCAACTGTTCCCAAACTCCGTGTTTCTTCCGCTCTAGGTTTTAAGCTGGGCTCATCCCTCCAACAGGTACACTGTTTCCAAATTCTCTTGAGCAGTGTCTTATTTCTGGAAGCTTAAGATTCAAAATGTGCTGCCTGTTTCCCGCAGAGTAGTTTCCATTGAGTCATATCATGTTCATGGGAACAAAAAAACAAATGAGAACTGTGTTAGTTTATAATATTGTGTAAATGTTACGTAACTTGGCTTCTGAGAGTTTTCTTTGCCTTCTTCTGGAGCACTGGAAATTGGCCACAGCTAGAGGCAGGACGTGGGGCTGGTTGTGTTGGCAGCTGGTGTTAGCAATTTCTCTGGAGCCTAGTCAGGGAGTCCTGCTCACACGACTGGCACTAAATCATCAAGCTGAGGGTCAGGCATAAGTTTTTCATCAGGTGACAGAGGCAAGGACCTGTCACCTCTTCTTTGTCTTCAGCCACAGCACAGAGCACAGCCCGCTGCTGAGGATCACCTGGGAATTGGCACCTAACAAATTCCCTTGCTGTTTGCAAGACCCCTAGGCATCTCAATGCCTGTAATCTTTCCTGCTCTCCTCCTGTTTTATGTTGTAATTTGTGGCTTTTGGTTTTTTCTGCAGCTCATTTTAAGTTTTTTACAAGTTTGGGGGAAATGTTTTGCAGCTTCCTCTGTGTATGAGAGGGGAAACAGGAGCAGAAGTGCTGTATATCCTCCATTTCTATCATTTCTGAAATTGTAGGGGACTTGATCTCATTTTGTTCTTCCCTTCCTCGGTAGAGATGTACTTTGCAGCAGCAAATGAATCAGTGTGAGACAGAAATACTGATCTTTGCTGTGCTGGGGACTTAGTGCCTGATGCATGTGAAAAACCAAGTGCACACTCTGCTCATTGGATTAGGGATGAGTACAAGTCCTCAGATACGACGGGTTTTCTGAACTAGTGGGAAACAGCTTTACCATCTTATTTCTGTCCCCTGCTCTTCAAAACACTCCTTAGTGTTAAATAGTTTGTTGTTGCCCAAAGATCTCTGCCTGCAATATCATGCAAAGGATTTTGAAACAGAGGTGGTGTTTGGACGGAGGAGATGTGAGACTTCCTGGGGGAGCATCTGCCCAGAGCAGGGCTAGCACTAGCCAAGGTTGCCAAGTCCCCCATTTCCACCACTATGAAATCCATGCACACAAAATGCTGCAAACCAAACCACAGGCCGCAAATCAGATTCTCTTCTAAAAATCATCAGCATCCCAAGCTGGGGTTTCTTTTTGAAAGAAAAGTTTGCACTTCTTTTGCATTTTATTTCTCAAACTCTTTGGGAGGTGGCTATCTTGACTGTAGCTTGGTAGCCTTTGGAGTCAGAGCAGCTGCCTGACCTCAGATGTGTGTCCCAAAGGCTATACCTGCATAGATCTGTGTACTGAGCAGGAGTGAAGCTGAGAAGGCCGTTAGGAGCTGAGCTATATCCAACACAATTAGGAATAAATCAAGCACTTCTGAGCCTTCCAACAAGCTTGATCAAAACATAATGCATCTTTTTCCTCAGCTGCTGTCTTTCACTCCTTTTCCTCCCCCTCAGCCTGAATTAAGTGAAGCCATCCATTGGTTCACATGAGGAGGAGGGCTGTGCACTTTCCATGCCAGACATATGGTCTCTCGCCAGATTTATCTGTAACCGACTTTTGTTTGTTAGGAAAAACTACCATTAATATTATCAGCATCAAATAAAATAAATAGACTGTAAAGAACCCAAAACCTGGGACCTCTGCCACTGGAGAAAGAGGATGCTTCAACTGGACATGCTGTAGGAGAAGGGCAACAAAGGCATGTTTCCTCTGATCTCTCTGAATTTCAGGGGTGGTAGTTTGATAGATTGGGAATAAATCTAGCTCTTTGAAAAGTATTTCCAAATAGCAAAATAGTATTTCTGGTTGCTGGGACTACATCTTAGACCTGGCACTTCCATTCTGTTCTCTGCTATTAAGATTCCCATGCATTTACGCCAGGGCAAATTTATGCTCATCTGTATTGCAAGCATGCTGTTCGCTGAGGGAAGAAAAATGGAGACTCTTTAGGTGGCATTTTGTTTCCTACACAATGGCCATTTAAGTGAGAAATCAAGGAGATGACTTTAGAAAAAGCAGTGAAGAAGAATATGGATATATCTATAAATGTGAAGTATCTTGCAAGAAAAAAATTAATTGGGAATTAATGTAATTTTCTCAAAAATCCAAAATAATTTGTATTGAAAAGGTTATTAGGGTTGAGAAAATAAACATTTCCTGTTGTAGTTTCTGCAGAATATCTCCAGTGGCACTTTTAGAGTCATCTGTAATTTGTGTTCTCTAGGGAAATATTTCTGTGATTACATAGAGGTCTGGAAGTTACACTGAGCATGTCTCTCCTGGATCAATGCGCCCTGGAAATCTTTATCTTCATTAGTTATAGCCTCCATCATTCCAGTGCTCTGAAGAATACGTTTAAAGTATCAAGCGTAGTCATTATAATGCAATAGGAAATAGTCTAATAAATTATCTGTCCTGTTATTGTTTCTAGGACAAATATTGGATGTAGGAAAGATTTATTAGACAGATATATTTGTGAATTTATCTTATAAATTAAATTTTTTGGAAACTGGGTCTATTCTTCACACCAAGACCCCACAAGGATTTAATTAAAGGCCTATTAGTCAAGCTAATTCCTGACATGACATAGGTTTGTACTACACAAACATATTTGACTTCCCAAACATGCTTGTGAGATTTGGCATTTTGCTGAGAGATACTTATTGATAAACATAATTGGGAGAAATTACCGAAAATAAATGCTGGCTTCCACTGGACATATAAATTACCTCATATTACTGGTGCCTGAGAAAAAACTAACATATTGTAGAATAATCTACTGCTGTAAAATCACTTCTACTAAGACAGATGCAGAATATTGGAAATGACCCTTGATTTAGAGAGCAAAAAGATAAGGCCCGCACACACTTCCAATCCAGACCCAAATTTTCAAGATACAACATGAGCATGAAAAATAAGTTTATGCTGTAGCATAGTTAAGGCAAAATGGCAAGAGAAGTGCAGCACTGCCGGCAGCAGCGCAGACCTGGGGGTCCTGACATAGAAGCTCCCCTCCCGTCTCTGTCACAGATTTCCATATGAATTTGGGTTCTAAGCCAGGGTCCTATTCAGACCTTGCTTAGGACCTCATGATTGTGTATTTCTAGGACTGTAGAGAAACCAAGCTAGGTCTGAATCTTTCATCACTCTTTTAAATGCAGAGAGCATTGGTCATGATATCTCCATGGGACAATAGCAGGAATAATTGTGCCATTTTACACTCATCTGTAGAATAGGTGTAACAGCATTTCCAGCTGCTTCTCTCTGTATGGTTTTTAGAACAGACACTAGGGAAAGATGAAGTCATAACAGTTTCAGCTTTGCTTCTGTACCAATAACAGCATCAGTGGATAGAGCTAGGGATGGGTAACTGTGGGCTGTGAATGAGCCCACTGATGAAAGTCAGACCTGGCAGAAGTTAATAGGAACAAACGTAATCACAGCTCTTCTTTCAGTCAGGGGTTTTGTATAGTGTGAGTGGACATTGCTGAGCCTGGTTTAGGTTTAGGCACAGCTGATCTGCCTTGGGGTCTATTCCAGTGCTGGTTTCTTTGACTCTATTAGATGTTTTCACACACAGGTTTTACAGTGACTGCTGATATATCATATCTCAGCTAATTCAGCAGTCACCTTGGTACAATTAGTAAGAAGATACTCCCCTATCACATCTAAAATGAAGCTTATTTTACAGCTTCTTGGCACAGAAAGTATTTTGCTAACCTCTTACTCCAGAGCCATAGAGGTAGAATTCATCAGATTAACATTTTAGCTTTGCGGCTTCATCAGAAGGGTCTTTTGCTGCCTGCATCTCCTGAAAGGACAGCGATCCCCTTATAACATCCGTGTATTAGCTGATGAGCACATCAGCCAGATTTTGAAGGCAGCCTTGCTCTTACCAAGATAATAAATAAGGAAGGATCGCTGCATTGGTTCCCATCTACAACCTGAAAACGTATCTGAGCCAGTCAGCTCCTGCGGGTTTAAATCACCCTGGTTCAATTTTGGTGAGTACGACACAGGCAGAAGAAACAAACCTTGCCCTCCCACCACTGGCGCACACATTGTGTTGATGGTGGGCGAAGGTGCTACATGTCACCTGTGGTGTGGTTCAGGCCTGCCCTGGTAACAAAGCGCTTGTGGAGGAGAATGGTTCTGAGCCAGCACTTTTGGCTGGGTGGTTTTCAATGAAAATTTAACTAATGGAAAAGGCTTTCTGCAACCAGTCTCAGTGTTCAGTAAAAGTATGGCTTGATTATTTAAGTTTATCTGAAGATATTTTAAAAAACCCTGCATTTTTATTCAAGCTATTATTTTTCCTTTACCGAAATCAGTATTTTTGAAAACTAAACATTATAGTTTTGAGATTTTTTTTTGGTGGACAAAGAAACCAAAGACCTGCTCTCATCCTGTACCCCTAAAAGCCCCAATGCAAACATCTATGGAATTTTGTATTTAATTTTTTTTTTTTGTTCACATCAGTTGGAGCAGGACTGACCTTTAAAAAACAAAACAAAACAAAAAATATAGGCTGAACTCTTGCTTGTGCTGCTACAAAATCTGTTCCTGAGCCTTTAGTATAGAAAACGTATGGGAAGCAGAGTGGAAACTGGGAAAAAGTATCATCACTTTAGAGAGCTACAGGGATGAATAACGTCATTGACTATGGTCTTAGCCCTTCCCTGGACAAAATGATCCCAGTTAACTCCTGGCATCAGACAAAGATTAGCCTCATCTCCTCCAGTAGGGCCAAGTGTATGGAGGCAACTCCATGTACTTCAAAATAAGGGAGGACTGGAACATGACTATCGTGAGTAGCCTGGGTAGATGAGAAGAAGTAAAAGCGGAACTAGTGGCATAGAAATTGGGAACTTGGTGGGTTTTTTCAGGCCTTATTTAAGTCAGAAGAGGGAAGCAGAAGATGTTGGCTCCTGTCCTGGCAGTGGTGGTGAAAGTGGAGGCTGTTTCAAGCCCTGTAGTCCTCTGTGAGAAACTAAAGGAAATTTCTCTGCAGACTAATGGAAAATTTTCTCTGCTTTTCAGTCTCATTCTTGCTGAAAGTTGAAAATTATCCTAGAAATTAAACTTCAATGGAAAACAGGGTTTTTGAAACTTTGAACTTGTCTGTTTTCCAGGAAACCCTTCATTAATAGCCAACATTCTTAGAGAGGACAGATGAGTCATGAAAACCTCAAGACATTTTGAGCATGAACTAGCAAAAAATGAAAAAGAAACATCGTGTTAGAAAGTGATAGAACTTATTTTTCTATCCGCTCTCTAAATGGCCATGATATGGAAGATTTGAGTCAATATGAATCATGTCTTCCAACCTGGAAAGTGAGACAAAATTCTCCTCCCAGCCCACTGGGTGACACTCCTTTGCAGTCACCTGAGCTGAGCCAGTTCACACCAGCCTGGCATTTGTCCCTAAATCTCATGTTAATGTGGTATTTGACCATACTCTTTCCCTGCACCCTGGCCAGTTGAAGAGCAGGACTTCAGGAGATTATAGTGATTACAAAATCAAGGCAGAATTCATACTATGTGGTTGCAGTGCAACTTGACCTCCAGTGTACTGGAAAGAAAATTATAACTTAGTAAAGCTAATAAAAGCAAAAGAGCTTATCCATTTCTTTATTTTCACCTGGCCTTCAGCTCAGGGACTAGAACTCATTTGTGGCAAATGCATATAAGTCTCACTTAACTACAATTCACCCTCCTAATCTCCTTTCTGAAGGGTTACGAAATACTCAGTGAAAAGCCCCAGAAGAGCACTAAATGTCATTACGATGGCAGTCCTAGGTGCTACTGTCATGCCCATCAATTGCCAGTTCTTCATCTCAGGACTTGTAGAGATTAAGGTGCTGTTGCAAAATGAGAGAGGTCTTCACACCAGCAGCCCTGGTGACTCAAAATGCTAAAGGAAATACACTGGTTTCAGAAGGCACTCAAGCACCTTTAAGTTCACAGTAATTTTTCATCTTTAATGGTCTTCATCCCTTCTTAGGGATTGATTTTGGGGATTAAAATACTTCTTTGTCCTTTGTCAGATAGTTGTGTCATAAAAGTTAATGTTGGTTTAGTTTGGGTTTTTTTCTGAATCCAAAGGTTGGGTAGTGACTTCCACTTTTCCTCCTCATTTTTACTGTCCTGAATATTGTCAAAGATACTGCCTTTTCCTGCCACAGCACAGGGTCTTGAGGGCAGCCCTATTGCACGTCTGTGCTGAAGACTGATACGGGTATCCCAGAGAAAGATTTCTTCATCCAAACTCCTTTAGAAATACCAATCAATGTTGCCATCTGGAGGACATACAGCTTTACAGTAGACCCTGTTTCCATTTTATGCTGCTGCTGTGATACCCCCGTCATGAAAGCCCAGCTCACCACAAACAGTTGTTACTCTGCTTTTCATGTCCCAGATTTTCTTCAGTTCCTTCTGCAACTGATTATATTTGTTAGTCTTTTTTTTGTATGTTCCATGAAGGCTATCATTATTGTATTACTTTTAAATCTGGGAAATTGTTACTATTACCATTATTAAATAATAACAATCCTATCTGATATCTCGATTTGACAGAAACACAAAAAGCCCAACCCAAACCCTGTGTTTCCTTTACCAAACATTTCTGGTGTCTTGGAAAAAGCATTTCCCCTCAAAGCAAGGACTATGCAGTGCTGCAGACTCGGAGCAGGCAGAGCTCTGGGTTGCTTTCTTTAGGAAAGTTACATAGCAGTTTTCTTATGAAATGGGATCAGGGATATAAAGCACCAAGATAGAAAGGGGTTTTACACTGATCAGTTTAACCCATTCATTTGAAATAATCCTAAGGCTAGGATATCACCTCCTGTCAGAGGTATAAATATTAGATGTCTAGGATCACCTAGACTGCTTCTCTAACCTGTATGGTGAGCATGGTGTCACCATGGGATGGTTCATCCAACCTAGCTAGACATCTACTGTAGGAAGGAATGAAGAGCTCTCCAGAGGTGTAAATCTTTCTCTGCTGGCTCTAGAGGGGCATTTAGAGGAGTCTTCTCAAATAGATGTTCAGTATTTAGGTAGCTGAAGGTAATTGAGGTGAACACATATGGCTGCCAAAGTTGGGTTAAAACATTTAGGTATCCTGAGACACTGACATCACTAACATAGACCAAGGCAGGTCCTCCCTGTCCTGGGCTGAGATAGTGAATCCTTTGTGATATAAAGATAATATTAAGAATTATAATTCTAGAACTTCTGTAATTGGTATTGTAATGATTTTATAGACAGCCTCAAGTATGAAGGAGGCATGTCTGTGTTTCATACCAGGTACTCCAAAGAAATTCACTACTGCAGTTCACCAGTAATTATAATAACTTGTATCACAGACGTGATTCTGCAGCTGGCCCCCAACATGCACTTGATATTCTGATTTATGCTGAAACCTGACACAATAATTAAAAATAACCCCTTTGGGTTTTCTGCTTCTGAACTCCTTTCTCTTCACGCAGGCTATTTCATGTTTGACATGAAGTCCCTTGCTCCAAGAGGAGCTTTCTTCTGACTTCTATGAACCCCAGACATGGGCCTGTTTCCCTTTCTTGTGGTTTGGTTGAGATTGGGTGGAGGACATGTGGTTGGTGTGAGCATTCCAGCCTCTTGGGTCTGAATTAATTAATCCTGGACAGCATTTTGAGTAAGCACCTTTTAAGAAAGACACTCAACATAAAGCACCATAGGTGACTTGAGTGTTATCAAGAACAGGTAATAGTGCTGGCAATGACCATCAGAGGTTATCTTTGTCCGCTTCCTGCCCCAAGCATGCTCCAGCTGTGACTAAGCCTCTTGGTCAGACATTTGTTTAACCTGTTCTTAATGACCCTTACTTTCAGAGATCCCACCACCCCCCCAGACAACCTTTTCCAGGCTTTCACAGTTCTTCCTGTTTAAAGGAGCTGTTCTTTTTCCCTAATGTTTTATCCAAACTCTTTTCCTGCAGTATCAGCCTATCACTCCTCATCTTATCCTCCACCGACACAAAGTTAGAAATTGCAGAGTCAAGAAGACAGAACAGTGATTTTTCTTTACTGTTTGAGACAGAGACATCAAACACAGTTGTCAACGTCAGTTTGGGCACCACAGATGGCCCCTCTTCAAACATCAGTCAGCTCAGAAAGTGATTTCTGGTTCTCAGTGGAAACAACATCCCCAAGTTGTCATATCCTGTGAGCTCCCTGCGATAATAGCTTCCAGCAAAGTACACCATCACGTGCTTTCTTCAGTGTGCCAAAGCTCCTGTGACCTGAGGGTAATAAGTCGAGTAGACAGTGGCAGAGGATGGATATTGCAAGGTTCAGCGGGAGTGGTCCTTGTAAAAATTAATTGATTTTAGAACAGATTGCATCCCAGAAGATCTTGACAGTAGGATCCCGGGAGGAAATGTGCAACCATCCATTCCGTAACCTCCACAGCTTTTGTCAGCTTGCAAGTTAGGTTCCCTGCTCCATAGGGTGTTTATAAATCGTACGTAGGAGCCTGTATGGACACATATAGAGACATATGGAGACCTCGTGTTCCCTGGCCTAGGCTCTCCTACACTTCTTCTAATTTAAAGGAATGCCTCTGTTCCTAGCTGTCCTTTTAGTGATTCATGGAGTATTCCTTCAGTATTCTTATTTTAAAATTGGAATGCAAGTTTAGCAAGGACAGTTTTGTAAGCAGAGTGACATTAATTTCACAGAACTGAAGTATTTATTTTAAAGGCAACAGAATTCCTTACTTGATGTCCTTCCAAGTGGTCTTGTAAATAATTTTATTCTCTACTTGGTATAGGGGGATTGAGTACAGTCCTAATTAAGTGCTTCAGTTTCTACTTTTATCTGTTAGCAGCTTTCTTAGTAATACCAGTTGTAAATAGTTTGAAGTTGGAAACTGCGGTACGCTCACATACTTTCAGCCACATTGTGATACAGTGCCACTTGTAAATCTCAAAGCATGCTGTAAAAGGTTTTTCCCATGGCTTGCCTCAGAGCACTGATGGAAACTGAGGCACAGTGAAGTTATGTGATTTGGTCCAACAGGACTCTTCAAGCCATGGCAGAGCCATAAAGACCCCCAGAGCCCTCCTGTACCCCTCTCTGTGCTGGTGTCCTTGCCCATCGTGCTCAGGAATTCAATGATATTGTACCAATTTTGGACCTTTGTCTTCACCACTAAATCATGTGTTAAATTCACTTGAAATTTTCCAGTGGCCTCGGCGGACATGGAGAGGGCCCTTGTCTGCATTTTCAGGTAGATGTCTGGACAGGCTGGTACACATTGCGACTGCATTAACAAAACCCTTGGTGGAACTACTTTCTGCAGCCTTGGAAATTGTAATGTTTAAGGGAATAATTTTGCTATCACCACTGTTTTCTTTTGTATCCCTCCCCCAAAATAGAGCAATATTTCACCCCAAATGAAATGGGCTGTCACTTTCAGAACAGCACATTTGACTCCTCTGTGTGACTTTGCCATTTTTGTCTTGTTGTATACTCTGTGTCGGAGGATGATGAATGATTGCAGAGCAAAGTAAAAAAAATAGGCTGAAATCAAAATGTTTCAGCTTTGTTGAAAAAACACATTCCAATTGAGCCAAAGTGGTTTTTTCAAGGAAGTTTCCTAATGGGGAAATCGTAATTGTGAGCAGGGGGAATTGTAAGCTGCTCCAGGGATTTAGTGAAAATATTTATTTTTGCAAAGGATCTTGCAGGAACCTTTTCCATAAACGACCCCCAACAGAGATGCACTAACCTCTCTCCTCATCCCTATGAGGATCAGAATGTTTCTTGAGACTTTGGGGATTGGAATTGGGTTTGGGAGCCTTTGGAGAGGAGTGTGCACTTCTCACTCTGCTCTACCACAATATATTGCATTTATCCCACTTCAATGTGGAAAGTGTGTCTTTAATTTCCAGTGAACAAAGATTTGGTTTCCAGTTCTGCCTTGTTTTCACCATATATTTTCCAAACACACTTTTTTTTCCCCTTTTCATTAATGTTCACCTTTAACCTATTGATTTGCTATAAAAACAAGCCCTTTTATAAAGGAAAGGTAAGAGGAAATGAGGGAAAACATAAACACATTGCAAAAGTAAGGATTTCCCAGAATAAACCCACATATAACACAAATATATGATGTAGCTTCTTTTATTAGCACTGTAAAAAAGAAGTCAGGGAAAAATGTGAAAATACATTAGGGATTTTAAAGCCAAGCAAATCAATTAGTCATTACTGACATAAATTTCCCTTTCTTGGGGACGTTCAACCTTCTCATATCCCGTGGATGAACTCTAAAGCACCTGTAGTAGATCTGTTTTCAGTAAAGAGATTTAAACTACTGTAGATGTTTTTCCAAGGAAAATACAATGTTGACAGAATAATGCGTGGAAGAAGAGGCTACTAAGGCAGCTGCTATAAATTGCCAACGTTGTAATCCCTCTTGCAACACGCCCAACTTCACAGGATGTTGTTCTACATATGGTTTTGAGTAAAAGTAATTTCCCGCCCCCCCCCAACATGACAAAAACTAAGCATGCCCTACAACTGAAAAGGAAGGGTCCTCCCCTCCCCTCCCTCCCCTCCCTGAGCACTGGAACAATAATGC
>JANZLQ010000095.1:9951776-9973073 GCA_026212715.1 Elanus axillaris | reverse complement strand
AGCACTGGAACAATAATGCTCATTTTGAAAAGCAGCGTCACGTTTTCACAAGTATCTCCGTAACCTGGACAGATGGCTGCATCGCTGGCATGGGTTAGGACATGAGTATTCCCAGCTGCCCTGGCAGGTCCTGGCCGTGTGCTGAGAGCTCAGGTGGTCCCCCCAGGATGCCCAACTTTGCTTGTGCTGCCACCGGAGGTGGGTCTCTGGTAGCATCCCCCGCCGTGGGCACATGGTGTTTTCTGTGGCCCCTCATGTCTGCCAGGGCAGGGGAGCAACCACCTGGGCAAGGTGGCGGGAACCTCTTCCACAGTCCTGGTGTAGTTTGGCCATTGAACCTTTCTACTCCTACATCCATTTCCCCAAAGCAATTTTAGCATCTTAACTTTGGACACAGTAAGGTGCTTATAAACCTTTCTGTGTAGTCAAAGCTGATTTGGTGCTCTTACGGGGGGGGGGTTAAGCAAAGATTCTAATTTAAGCATTCCCAGCCCTTTCTCCTGGTAGATGCACCCCTAAACCCCACTCTCTGTAGCTGGATTCATTTTCTGATGGATCATTTTCCCTGTCTTCTTCACCGTGTGGCTGCAGAAACAGTTGCCAATGGCTGGTTCAGCCCAACTGGTGCTGCTTGGGAAATCACTGCCCAGGGCTTCCTGAGCAGGGATGTGGTCTGGATCCCTCAGGGGTGATCTGTCAATGCTGATCCTGAGCACATGAGTGCCCTGGATCCATAAGCTCACAAAAATACCCCCAGAGCAGAACTGTGAAACAGGCAGGGGAAAAGGATCTTGTGGCAGAGCCTATTTGTTGGGTGTGGAGTGCGTGCACCATGGGAGTGCCTGTTGCTGGGAGAGCAAAAGTAGGAGCATGAGGTGGCAACTGCCATGCTCTCCTTTCCCAACTGTTGTCCTTTGCAGCAGCCTTGCTCTGGCTGCTTCTCAGCTATTCTGGTCTCAGCTCCAAGGACTGTTTCTACTATGGCTTGTAATCCAGTAGCTTTTCCATGTAAAATGCTTTAGCGACTGCAGCAACAATCAGCACCCAGGACTATTCTCCAGCACCCTTGAGCCAATGCAACCAAACCAAACTCCCTTGTTCAATCCCTTATCGCAGCAGCTCTTGAGCTGCCTCCTACATGACCACTTTGAAAGGGCTGGGGATGTTCCCACCCTGTCTGCCGGTGTGCCTTTGGGGGCTGTGAGTCTGAGCCTCTCCAGGATGAGGTGGGAACTGAAACCCCAATCTCCCTTCTCCAGTATGAGTGCCCAAACCACGAGGCTGGGGTGAGAGATCTGGGCTGTGCAATCTGCGGGAGCAGTTCGGAAGCAGCTCCCACACCGGTGCTGCTGCATGGGGGAAGCTGAATCATGGCCATGGCAGTAAGTGAGCAGCCGTGGTTCTGCAGCAGGCAGTGCCCCAGCACCGCTGGACTCAGCTGCGTGCCAGCCTTGTGCACTGCACAGCACTGCTGCACCCCAGGAGAGGAGCGAGAATAGGGGAGAGAAATAAACTGCCACTGGCATCAGGCATCAAGAGGGTTTCACAGCTCGGCAGGGGAATTTGCATTTTTTAACAAGGCAACCTTTTTTTTTTCTGTTCATGGTGGTTTCGGTTCTGGGTTGGTTTTTTTTTTTTGGTTGGTTGATTTTTTTATTCCCCCGAAATAAATAAGGATTATTTCCTGTAGCAAATAATTTCTGTAGAAAAAAAAATATATGTTTCACAGACACACACACACACAAACCGTGCAGTTAGTGGGAATCCAAATTGTCTGTGGAAAAACAACGTGGATGGATGTTTCTGGCTGTTTGCAATGAGCCCCCAAGCCGATGGCTCTGATCTGGTCCCCCCCCAGAATGAAAATCTCAGGAGGAAAAGGTGTCCCCGTGTTCTGTTTTGGAGATGCTGCTACCTCCAGAGGTGCCTTCCTGGGGACCGTGGTGTGCCTGTGGGGAGGGACAAAAAGGTGGCAGGACCTGGGCATGGGAGCTGGAGAATCAAATACTCTTTAGACTGAGAAACTATGCGTGGCCGGGCTATGTATGGTCGTAAGGCTCCTGCATGATGCCATTTGGCCCAAGGTTTGATATTTACCGGTTCGCACTTGCCGTATGGGTCTATGACCTTTTTTTGAAACTTCTTCTTTACGAGTTTATTTTGGCTGGGCTCAGGCATTCATAAAATTCCTAGGGAACGGGAGGTTTGAAGCATGGCTTGTAAAAGGAGGAGAGGGGGAGGTGGGAGAATGGATTGAGGAGTTTTCCATTACCCTGTCATAGTCTCCCTAACGTGGGTCTTATGCCTCTGAGCTCCTCTCCAAAACTGTGGGCTTCTGAAAAGAGAAGAGAGAAAGGGAGGAGGGAGGAGGGAAAGCTTTCTTCCCCATTTGGGAGGCAGGATCCGTCCCTGAGTAGATAGGTCTTTCTCCAGTTTCCCTTGTCAGTCATCCTTCTGCAGCTTTTGGTCTTCGCAGCAGGTCAGCAGAGTTGGTGAATAGCTCGGCAAGCACAAGGCATCTGAAACAAATTAGATCTCTTATAGCCACCCAGAGACTGATGATGGATGGAGGTCTGTATTTACAGCAAAACTAATTGGCAACATACACAGACATCCAAAAAAGTATATTATTTTGCCAGACTTTGGAGTCACTAGGCCCTTTATTTTTTATTGTAGAACATTATACAGCTAGAGATAAAAAAGAACAGTGAAAGTTTTAAATCTAATAAAAGCATTTGACTGCAGAGTAAAAATAACATACACAGAGAAGTTTGATTTGGAATCGAATTTTATTAATGGTCTTTTCTCCGCAAAATGTTTCCAATTAAAAAACAATTCTGAAGTGATGCATTAATAAACTGCTTTCCCCCCCCCTCCTTTGGAGAGACTAAGACTTTTAAAGGCTGAGGTGGATAAAAAAAAGCCATTGGATGTTATTAAAACATAATTTAATATAACCTAAATATAGTGCTTGCATACCACAGAGAGAAAGCCGGCTGTATAATTGAATTCGAAACAATGATAGTATGTTGACTTTTCAAAGAGAAATATTATCAGATTGTGAGCTGCTGTTCAAAAGACAGGTCTTCTTTAAACACTGAGGCATGTAAGAAGCAATAAAGAGCAAAATCGGCCAGGTTTCCCTGGACAGCATGTAGCAGATTTAGGTTTCTCAAAGGCACGAATAGATGTGAAATTGGGAGCATGCGGTAGATGAACAGTCTAGATTCCAACAAGTCATTTGTTTAATTTTTAGATGAACGGCATCTTTGTTTAAAAAAAAGGAGAGAAGGGAAAATACATAGAAACAGACAGATAAATTGGATGTTACAGATCTGGTCTCCAAAAAGTGTTTGACAAAATTCTGTATTTTGATCTCATTTGGCAGAGCCTGGCTATGAGTGATGAAAGCTTGTGTAAAGTGTTTTCCCCAGGCTGAGAGCTTTGTTCTCTGATATACATATTTGCATGAGAAATACGTGAGCTCTAGAGAAGGTCAAATGCATGATGAGAAGGGAGGGAGCTTTGGGGTGCGGAGGGAACTCTGATTCCCCTGACCACCTACGCTTCCGTCCCCTTCATTATTTTTGTTTCAAAGTGGGGATGAGCAGAGACCAACCAGATGATCTGCATTATCATCTTTCTGTGCTAAAAATCCAACTTTCTTTTTACGCACCCGAAAGACAGAAGCACAAGTTCCCCGCCCTACCCCAAACTCCAGTGTCACTGAAATGTCCATCATGAGGAATCCTCGCCGAGCCCAGACAAAGCCAGGGGCTGCAGCCGGCGCAGTGGGACCAGGGAGCACCTGCATCCTGCGGCACCTCCGCCGGCACGGAGCCAGGGGAAAGGGGTCGTCCTCATTACCCGAGGCCTCGTCCCACCCCGGCGGGGTGAAGACCTCTCTACGCACAACTGTATCATTTGCATCCACTTCAACGCCCCTTTCCCCAGCAGCACCGTGTGAAGGGATCTTAGTGCAAATAAGAATTAGACCCATGATCTTCCTCCGAAGGATTATCCCTGATCCCCCATTATTACTATTATTACTGTGTTGCTGGAGCAGGTTTTCTTATTCTAAGCTTTTTTCTTTTTTTTTTTTTTGGCTGCATCTGGGAAGCCGTCCTTTGTGTAAACAGCTATCAGAGTGAGCAGGGGTATGTGATCCATTAGCTCTGCTGAAAACACAATCATTGTGTTATTCCAAGCTGATGAAAATGTCCTCTGTAGTTTTCTCTCCCAATGTCCACATGCCAATCAGCGTTTGTCAGTGATATAATTTTCTCGCATAAACACATCAGTTGTGCAACTTCCACTCTGGGTAAATAGATATAATTGCAAAACCAAATAACGTACTTGGAGGGGAACGGGAGATTAGACAGGCAAGGAGGTGGAGGGGGAGTGGAGGGGAGTGAAGCTGCGAGCTTTAATTGCAAAAGGAGAAGACAGAAAATTCTTGGGAACAGGCAATATGGCCGGTTTATTTCTTCATATAGCAAAAAAGCCTGGGAAGGCAAATAGTTGGGGCTATTTTTTTAATGAACATTTGTGGCCGAGGACCACCATGAATTGCTGAAAGAAGGATGGCTGTTGTTTATGGAATTGGGAAAACATTTTTTTTTCCCAATTTGAAACAGAATAGACAATATGTTATAAATGGGGAGGTGCCATTTCCCCTTTTTCACCAGAAGGTCTGCTCAGATGTACTACATTTTTCCCCCCTCCTTGTTCAAAGCTTACATAACCTCCGGGTAATTGTATCTTTGAATCCAATATTGCAGACTTATGCAAAAGAATGTTTTCCATCCCATATGTTTCCAGTGTGTTTGTATGTGTGTGTGTGTTTGTGTGTAAGGAAATTTGTAAAACAAATCCTTTATTTACATGACTCCCCAGACTTGGCAGAGCATGGCTATGCCATGTGCATTCATACAGTATACATCTATGACTATATATAATGTATATTTAAATATATACCTGCTTACACGCTGTACAAAAGGTACATGTGTACATAAAAAAACATATGACTGCAGAAAGTATGTCTTTCCTTTAGAGGAATGTCTTACATGTGATCCTATTGGAGAATTAGTCAAGAAAATAGGCTGGTGCTGAAGGAAGGGAAAAAAAAATCTATAATAATGTCAGTTTGTGTGCGTATACATGCACTTTGTGCACGTACACATAGACCCTTGTGTGTCTCTCTAGGTCACAGCCCATGCAAAATTTGAAGACTAAAAGGGCTGCTACGTGAGACAAGATCTACCTCTTGTCCCGAGACAGAATAAAACCTATTAACCATTTCCTGAACTGGTTCACACCGCCAAAAACATGCTTCTCTGTTCACATTTATGTGTGCACTTCTCTCCAAACGCATGAATTTTAGATTCTCCTCTGCCTTAGAAAGCCAGCTGGGGGGATTTCAGAGCTGAACCTGACCCCGGTGGGCCAGCAGCACCATCCCCTGCCTCCCTCCTCGGGCAGGCAGATTGCAGGCAGCTGCCTGTACGCTCCAACCGCGCAGGCCGGAGGTGCTTTCCGCCTCTTTCCATCTGGATGCCATCCTCCTCTCGGGCTGGGGAGATGCTGTGGGTGTCAGCCTGTGCAGCCGGGTTGTTTGCTGCAGGGCAGCAGGGCGGCAGCACAGGGGCTGCGCATCACCCAGCATGGCAGGGGGAGAGGGGCTGCCTCAGGGTCCCAGTGAGGTTTTGCAAAGCTTCTCCACTCACCGGCGGGTAGCAACATCCCTAAATGCCTCCTGGCTGCTGTCTTCCCAACCAACCGGGATCATTGCTCCTGCTAAGAGCGGTATCAGCTGTGGCCCTCCTTGCCAGGAGCACCAGCCACCCCAAACCCACTCGTGCCCCCTCCTCCCCGCTGCCAGTGCCCTGTGGAGGGAGCTGCCTGCCTGCTCTATGGGGGGACTTTTATGTGATCCCGTGGGAACTGATCTGGTTTCAAACACAAGCGCTGGATAACCTGATTTGCATTTTCCCCTATTTGAGGGTCCCTGGCTAGGGGAGGGCAGAGCTGAAATCCTAAACCGCTTTGTGCTTATTTGCTTTATGATCCTGTTGGGTGCAGTGTTTACTCAAATCCGGCAAGCATCTGGATTAGATAATTTGTTGGAAATTAGTGGCGTTTGATAGTTATCGGCCCTTGCGTGATTAAAACCCGGCTGTCAGCATCATGTTTGGGTTTCAGGAGAGCAGGGACACTGGCTGCATGAATCTCCATGCCTAGAGCTGTAGAGAGCAACAGGGCTTGTGCCACCCTGGAGGGGATCCATCCAAGAGCCCCCTGCACTGATGTGGGACTTTCCAGGAGAGACAGAGCTGCAAATCTGCTGAAAAAACCCTTTCAGCCCCCAGGTGACATAGATGCGGAGGGAGTGGGGGTGCAGGCTGCTGGGGCGCTGCATCTTCTGTCTCACAAATTGTTCAGCTGCTTCTCCCAGGTCTATGCTTTGGTCCTCATATTTACACCAAAGGTAGCCACAGAAGGAATGCAGGAGGGCTTTGATCACTTTCTACACTTCACTTTTTATTTCTCGTATCTGGGGAAGAATCTGGGCATCCCTTCCCATCCCTGCACCCCCACATCCAAACACTAAGAGCATTTACCCTCTTTCCTCCTCTTTCTCCCACCCTTCACTTTGGGGTTGGATCTTGCTCACTTTAAGCTAACTGGGGTTTTGAAGCTGGATGAAATGGTGACAAGCCCAAACCCTGCAGGAGGGGTTTCATCATCACTATATTAATATGCACAGTTTTTACAAGGCTTCACTGAGAAGTTCAGCAAAACACTCATGGCATAGTAGATGTTTTGCTGGTCGCAGGAGGAGGAAAGTATTTAAAGACAGCGGACTTGTGGCCAGTGGGGTTCAGAGAGTGAAGTGCCCAAGTGATTTTTGTAGAAGATGGTCAGATACATTTGTACCCTGTGCTGGGAGAGAACTGGGACTGCTCCCTGCCAGGATACCTGTCTGGCTGCCCTACATGTACCCTCTGCCTGGTGGGATATTCGACAGCAGGAGAAGCCAAGTGAAAGCTTAGGAAATTGGATAATTAGAGTGACCCTTTATCAGGTATACCAGGTAGATAAATGATTGAAGAGCAAACTCATATATATTTTGCAGGATAGGGAGAGATGCATTTATAAATATATATTACGTATAATAAATAGGCTTTTAAAGTAGGCTTCCTTATACACAGACTCTCAAGAATTAGTATTTCCAGCTTGCATGTATAGATGTATTCAATGTATAGTATACAACAACATAAGATTGACTTTGTACGTGCTATATGCATTTGAAGGAGGGAGTTAGTTTGTAAAGCCATAAGAGAGTGGCTTTGAAAGCATAAAGGTAATACGCTCTTTTACTTTGAAAGCTCTGCATTTTTTTGGTACATTGTCATAGTTCCAGTAAATGAGCAGAGCTGAAATATAAAGGATTGGTTGTTTTTCTTTTTTTTTTCTTTTTTTTTTAAATATAATGCAATGACCCCTCTTGACAAAGGACTCCAAATAATTAATGATCTCTGCAGTTAAGTTCTGAAAGCTTGCTTTTCGTATGTGAGTACACAGCTGCGTTCATGTCAGGGATATGGGAAACTCACACAACCCTCCAAATGTCCTAGTATGATGCTGGCAACAGCATTTGTTTATGATTTGCCACCCTTTTCTAAATGCCAGTATTTAAGTCTGGTGGTATATTTTGCTAATAGATAGAATCAGCAGGTAAGAAAAATCATGAAGATTTTTCTTTTATAAAAAAATAACGGACATGTTGTTCCTTCCTTCTGAAGGAAATCTTTGCATTAGGATGAAATTTGAGTTCATGCAGCTTCAGCCTGGATCGTGGTGGGATATCTCTGAAATCCCTGCGTGTTGTGCGCATTCTATGCAAGAAGAGCAAAACAAGGCTTTGAGGTGACTCATAGCCACAAGACTTAGTTCATAAACTCAGGTGAGTCAGGTGGAGGGTGAGCTTTGGTGTTGTTTGGAGGCAGGAGGTGAGAGAAGATTCCCATCATGGAACAGAGCTGGGGGGGAAGCCTGCTGGCCCCCCTGCTTGCTCACAACGTTGTCTGCTGCAGCAGTGCCTGCCAGCTCTCCCTCGCACAAGGAGGGTGACAGGTTATTTGGTCATCTTTACATCAGCACAGCGGCACTGCCAGCGCCATGGTGGCGAACCCACACTGGTGAACCTCATGCAGACCTGCAGGCTGGACCCACCTGGGCTGCTAGTCTTGCCCAAGCAGGATCTGAGCATTATGCATTTAGCAAGGCAAACCCAGAAGGAGCTACGTTATCACCCAGAGGCAGGCGTTATCTTTTATCCCCTCATTTTCAAACTGCTGTTATGCATTTCAGAGCTATTTCTCTAGTTTTCAGTAGCCAGTTGTGGGACCTCCATAGCCCATGGGCCAAACAAGCCTTGAACAGACACATCGCATTACTTGGGTCTGTCTGCCGATATCTTTGCCTGGGATGCCCCTAGGTAGGTCCATCCCACATCAGTATGTCCATACGGACCAGTGCATGGCCCTGCAGTACCTGCGTCTAGGGCAGTTGGGATATGGGGCAGCCCTAGAGCAGACTTTGTATGTGTGTGTTCTCTGCAGGCTTCTGGACCAGGGAAATTATCAAATCATCACCCTCTAAACCTTTCCAATCACTACCCGCCCACAGCTTGATTTCTGGGGCTTTCAGATCTCCAGGCAAGTTTGCTGCCTTGCACTAATGAATACCACACGCTGAGTGAAAACTCTATCTGCACATCTTTAAATTAAACCAAACCAAACCCACGCACACACAAAAATAATTTCAGCCTACCCAGTGGGTTTTTGCCTTGCTGCATGTGCAGGATTTCTTATTGATGTGGGAACCGTGCAGCAAAAGAAACTCCTTAAATGTGCATCAGGAGTAGTAATTTCTCCCTATCGCCTGCAGCATGGGTTCAGATGATATGATCATGAAAAAGGGAATGATTTCCTGCCCCATGGAATTTAATTTTATGAATGGAGCTGTGTAACATGGCATAGTAGCTTTAAAAAAAACACCATAAAAGACATGACAGGACAAACCAAGTTGTACACTGCTCCACCATACGGAAAACAAAGCTAACTTCTATATTTTGGCTTCCTTGTTTGCCCTTTCATTGTTCCTTGATGGTAAAACTCTTGCGTTATGATTTTCAGAAGCACATAGCACAGAACGGTTTATGATGTTTACTTAGCATATAGGACAATAGATGGAAAAGCGCCATAATTTGTGACGCTGGCTGCAAAATAAACCTATCATCGTTCACACAGAGTGCTGTTCAACTGGATAAACAGCCACGTTGCTGGCTGGCAGGAGCAGACCATCGCCTCCCGGGTCCTCTTCGCCAGAGCTGCACATCTTCGGGCCTCAAGCCATTGGTGTTTGAAGAGAGATGCCTTTTGACTCCAGTGGGGCAGTGCTGGCACTGCACAAGCTCTTTGTCCATATTTAGATAAAATAAGGATCCCTGAAAGGCTTCCCGGCACAAAAAAAACCCTCCTGTGGCGCTTCACAATAGCTGCCGACATGGGAAAGTTGCAGGGAGGCCCCCAACCAACAACTTAGATGTAAATGCCTTGGGGCTGGGGGCAGTTTAGATGTGGAGCCAGGTCCATGTTGTACCCCTGGTCCCCAACTCTCCTAGGTCTTCCTGGACCCCCAGCTGTCAGCATGCCCATGTCTGATTTACCAGGATATGAAATTTCATCATCTCCACTTTGATTTATGAAGCCATCTTTAGTGCATCAAGGTGGGTTGGAGTTCAAAATGACCGAACTGCATGTGGTACTTTTCCGTGAGATTTTGGGTAAGGCCTTCTGCAAAGAGCAAATATTGTAGTTATGGAACTGAATTGTGAGTGTGTCTGAGGAAGTGTGTCCAGTGAATTTTACACATGCTTGAATTACTGAATCCTGGAAGACAGAGTGGGAAGGGACCTTGAGAAGGTATTGATTTTTCCTTCTCATCCAGGACCCCAACAGTCAGACCTAACCCATTCCTGGCACATGCACGTCAAACCTCTTCTTAAAACTCCCTAATGATGGAGATACCACAAGTTCCATCGGCAACCTCTTCCAGTGCTCCCCTGGCTTCACCTTGAACAGCTTGCCCTGTAATGTCTCACGTCATCCCCCCTTTGCTGCAGCTCGAGGGCAAGATTCTTCGTCTCCTTCCCATAGGAGACACAGAGGTCTATAACGTCCCTCTTCTCATTCATGGGTTTGTGGACTGTTAGACTGTGTCCTCTTTGCATTTTCTAGACTGAACAAACCCACTCATTTTCAACCATTTCTCATATATTATGTTTTCTAGATTTCTGACCCACTTTTTTTGGCTGTTGCACTCCTCTGGATTCAAGCTGCTCCATGCCTTTCTCAGGGATTTCCCCGCAAGTCTGAGTGTCCCTGGATTTGATCAGCTCTGATCAAAACTTGGTTATGTACCATCTTTGTGGTTTTGACTTGAAGTGGACCCAAAGCAAACAAATCCCATGGCATTTTTTCCCATTGGTCCCTTGGGATGTGGCAGTTTTAAAGCAGTAGCAGAAGATAAACAGTGGAGACCTTCCTGGTAGTGAGCAGTGGGACAGGCTTAGCTCATGTGTCTTGCATAAGATACCCTGGTTTATTAATTTCAGCGTGAGGCCGAGTTTTTCTCTTTGACGTGTCACACTGGCTTTTGATCAGCCAGAAGTGGTGGCATAGAAGAGAGGGAGGGACTATTCAAGCGTTGAACTTTGCCCACAGCCTTACTGAAATAACAGCCCTCCTGGTTTGCTTTGTCATGCATCATCCAGCTCACGAACAGCAATTTGCCAGGCTCTAGATAGACTGTATAAAACTCCATTCAGTATGTCCTGTTTGACATGGGTCTGCCAGTGTCCGCTCTGGAAGTGGTTTTTAGCTGGTTGTAGCATAAATAGTATAACACGTTATCAGCCGAACTGCTTGCACACACAAGGTTGATAAGGTCCAGACAGCATAGATTCATCCAATCTCATGCCAAATCAGTCTAGATTTTTCTCCTGACAGGGTAATACATTCTTGTGGCAGGGAAGCTGCAGTTGGGGTCTTCTATCTTGACTTTAGATTCAGCCCATGTGATGTTCCCATGAACACAACAGTTCAGTCAATACTGGTTAAGCTGTACTGTTGCACTGGGTGTGGAGAGAAGTGCAGCTAAGCTGACTGCTTCATAAAAACCATTCTGAGAAAACCAGACATTGTTCGCCTTTTCCAGGCTATTTTCTTCTTATTATTATTCAAAAAGCCTGTCTTCTGAGCGTAGGAACTTTCTAGTTGCACTTCAGTAAAAAAAAAAAAAAAAAAAAAGTATAATGACACCTCTAATAAAATAACCAGGAAAGTTTCCTCTAAGAGCATGTCATTATGTCAACTCTGTTCAGCGGAGAAGCATTGCATTCGGTAAATATATATTCGGGAGCTACTTTGTGATCATTGACATTTGACATTGTTCTTACATCTCTCCCTATTAGCATGTTTCTGTTTGGAGTGTACTTGACCTATTTCAGAAATATTCCTCATCTTTTCCCATTATTTACTGAGCAGCAATAACCCTGGAAAGAACTACTGCATTTTATAGGCTGCAAAGTTTCATGGAAACAAGAGACCCCTCTTGTGTCACTTAAGTAGCTCATCTGTGAAGGTAAATATATTCCTGGATTTAATTAGGAGTTGCAGTATTAATATTTATGCAGATAAAACTAGGTGGGGAGGGAGGAGAAACAAGAGGGAGTAATGGCATAGTTGTCATTGCTGAAATGAACTGACCAATTCATTCTTCCTGAGGGACACCGCAGCCAAATCTCTGAGATCTCTTGCACGAAAAAACTCTTTTAACTCCTCACTCCTAATGGAGGGCTGGGACCAAGTCAGGGGTCCAAACACACAGCTTGCACCAAAGGCTTGTTTTGCTTCATTTTTAAGTGCTGTTTTTCACGCAGAGACAAATTTGAAGGCCAAATGACAGTGTTTTGAACACAGATCCTCTAGGGAGTATGGAAAAGGGAATTTCAGACCTTGGAGCAACAGGAGAGTTCTGATCTATTCTGTCTCATGTTGGATATGATTTTTATGTGCTATAATGCTTTTCTGGATATTAGTGTTTTTTGAGTCATGAGATGAAAAGACAAAATCCTCCAGTATTTTGTGACCAATAATGGAAGATAAAGATTCAGCCGCGATGCTTCATATTGAGATTTTGAAGCTGTAAGAATTTTAAGTACTTCCTCAATATAGTTTTCAGGCACCTTTTCATCTCTGACATGTTGAGATGGAACATATTGTCCATTTTCAAATTCTTACACACAGAAAAAAGATTTGAGTCTGCACTGACCCTTGAAACCCAGAGACAGTTCAGGTCTTTCTGATCTTGCATTTTCACACCCAGAAGAGAAAGTAGGAACCTCCCGGCTTGGACTTGACCTGTTTTATTCTCACTCTGACCTTGCACCCCTCAGTACAAAACTTGATTGGGAAAGGTTTGGACGTACATAAAACAAGGGAACTCAGCATCCATCCGTCATGAGTGGTGGCACTGTGAGCTTAAATATGAGCACAAGGAGTTCAAAGGTGGCATTCCATATTCATATGATGTGTGATGGAGAGTCCTGGCACATCAGAAGTTAGAGATCACTTGAGAACACAAAGCTGTGTCAAAAGCAACAGGGAAAACATGCTCTTCCTCACTCAAAGAGCAGTTCACCTCTTTGTTCTCCCTTTTGTACCCAGGCTGCACCTGGCCCTCTTTGATTTTAATTATCAGATACGCTGCTCTAGGGGAGCTTGGGGCCAACCATGTTAGAAAGCATCACCTTCCTTTCAGGCACAGCTTCAGCTCTTTGTTCTGCTCTCATAGGGTAATTGGATGCTAATAAATGAGCTGTCTGGTTGACCATATTTAAAATGCTTCTAGTCATTCAATTGACTGGGAAAAAAAATTACACTCTCGTCTCTTTATTCCCTTTCCTTGGTTTGCTCTGTGCTTTTCTTCCATTCTTCCCATTAAGACCAACACCGTTACCTCCATTCTGGAGATCAGTTTTTACTTCTGTACAGTTCAGTTACTTTGTGGGACAGAAAAGGAGAAAGATGCTTCAGCCCCAGCCCTTCGCTTCTGCTTTATGTTCCTCTGGGGAAGTCACTTGCATCCAGCACAACTCTTCCCCACTCCAAGGTCCTACGTGGCAGACATAGGAAGCTGGAGACAACCACCAGCTCTGTGCAAGCCTGAAAGCAGTCCCATGCCCCATGCCTGCCAAGTGACATGGGGTGTCCTTCCATCACGTGGCAAGGCATGGGGCATGTTGCACAATCGTTCACCTCCTCCCACCCACTGACTTAGGGGCTGCAGCCTCTAAATTGCAATACGATAGACCATAATCTCATCCTACCACTCTACAAAATCTGATGACAATAGAGTTACCTGCCTCAGGCAGGGACTGTAGCTGGGGGGAATGAAGTTGTGTCCATCCTTAAGAAAAGACCAAGCCAGGATGACCCAGATCTCCGAGGGGGCAGTCTTGACTCCACGGGAATGGCAGAATCTGGCCATAAATAGTGTGCACCACAAAGACATGCAGGGAAAGAAAAAAAAACAAAAAAACACCCCACTTAGCAACAACAGCAACAGTTGCCACTGCAATTATTCTAGCAAATGACAGTAATTTGCACTGACCACACTGTGGTCTGCCTATACCTTGCCAACTTGTTCTTGCGCCAGCCATTAATATCAGTTTATTTTGCACACAAAGAAAATAGTTCTCATTTAAAGCTCTCTGCACACTTTGTGAGTCATTAATGAAGTCTCATGATATCTATGACCTAAAAAGAGCACTGTGAGCTACTTTTTCTTGAGCAAGAACCATGATCCGCTGGAACTCATTTATCATTTCTTGTCCCTCGTATTTGCGGCCCCCTTCTTTGGAATAATAAGAGCTTGGCTTGAGGAATGGGCATGAAATGTGGTTGTGTTTAAAATTTGTTTATTTTCATTGTTTTTCTTTAGCTTTGTTCTTGGAGCTTGTACAATAAAGGCAAATAATTTAAAGGACACAGAGGGCTGGAGTTTGGTTTTATACAGAGTGTGGGAGGCTGACAGAAAAGCTATAGCCAAGTGAAGGGACTGCATTCAGCAAGGCCAAGGTGAACTGAAGTATTTAAAGACTCTGGAGGACTTGGAGTTGGAATAACTTCCATCTTCCCTCTCAGCTTGTAACTCACACTGGGCTCACACCCAGGCTGAACTCACACCCAGCTACTGCCTGGGAAGTTACACCTTTTAAGTCATCGGCTGCAAAAATGGCTCAAGCAGCCAAAAGGAGCTCAAGTTGGGCAAACTCACCTGCTGAATCATGTGGCCAGAAAGCAACAAGGAAAAGACACTAAGCAGGTATGAATCACTACTAATCACTCTCTTGAGCCAATTGACACATTCCTAAAATTCCTCTCCAGGTTCTTGGCAGTCTGAGCTCCATTGCTTTCTTCAGCCATCGGCAAAGGGAAAGGCACATAGCCGTGTCAGAAAGTCTTATTTTTTGTAAATAAACAGACACCACTGCTGCCTGTGAGGGCTCCAAGGGTTGCATGACAGTAGCCTTACCCCAGGTCGTATTTGTGAGACCTGTAGAGTTGGTTAAGGGAAAGATGACAGCCAGCGAGTGCAAGGACTGTCCTTGGCTCAGGATATGCAGTGTGAAACCTTTGCTGCAGAGCCAGAACAGACCATGTCTTCTGAGGAAGGAGTCATCTTTCTCCTGTGGTTCTCAGCCCACAATGTGAAGGTCCAAGAGGCTACTTTGAGATGCTTTCAAATGCTGTCTGAAAGAGGCTGGTCCATCCTCAGAAGGCTTGAAATTATTGTCCTGTCAATCTGCAAGTTCAAAATGTATCAGAAACTGCTTGATTAGTGTCAGGTAGCTCGACTCCCTCTAAAGTCAGTGAAGAGGGACGTGGCTCCTCCAGACAGATAAGAGAGACAAATTGACTTTGGAGGTGGTCACTTAAATACTCATTCCTATGGCGAAGTCCCACTTATGTGTTACAATCTTCTCTGCAACGCTAAGGACATCTTAAAATGCCGTCTCCCCTAAGCCAGCCCACTGAGCAGTGGGTTACCAAAGAAGCATGCAGAAAATGGTGATATTAGAGTTGTACCTGTAATGCTGTTTTCTGCCTTGAGGTCTTCCACATGGCTTCTAGAAGGGAAGTCCCTCTGGAAAACAGACTGAGACCTGCTTTTGGCTGTAGATGGTGATTAAAAGTCAGATTTCTGTGGCCAGGCAGAGGATCACTTCTTGCTATTAGAACACGTCCAGAGAATAGGGAGGAAGCACGACTCTATCCTCTGTTTTTATGTGGTATCTGGGTAGTGACTGTGTTTGCCAAGTGATGGGGGAGGCTGAGGTTCAGTTCCCGCCACCGCCGAAGTGTTTCTGCAGGGACTGCTGTAACCACTAGCCAGGGGCAGCTTGGAGGCACCAAACACTATTGAATCTGCAGTAGCTTTGGAGGAACACCTGTGCCTCTCTCCTCCTGCAGCCCTCCAGGATGGCTTTTGGAGCTGGAAGTTGTGTCTTCATTTTTCTTGTGTGTTGGTGATGACTTTTTTCTTCCAGTATTTGCTCTAATTGTTTTTTTAACTCCTGTTTTTTGAACTTGTGCCAGCGAGCTCCACAGTTTAACAATGCACCTTGTGAAAAGCTTTTCTTGTTTCTCTTAAACCTGCTGCAGCGTTATTTCTTTTGCTAGTCTCTAATTCTTGTAAATTAGAACACTAAGACAGAGTTCAGTGTTCCCTGTCTACCTTCTCTGTGAGGTCTGAGGATATGTACTAGGGTAAGTACATAGGCAAAAATAATTGCTACCAACAGTTTTAAACTGGTATTCTTCCTTCCCTTCCACCACAGATGCTTCCCTCACATGTGTGTGTAGATTGACGGTTTTCTGTCTTCACTGGCGTATTTCTTTACAAATTCATATTGGTTATTTTATTGAGATAAATTAATTAGGAGAGATAGGAGATGGTCTAAGTGAGTTTTTAAGAAACCACTGTTGATTAAGGTCTAGCTAGATTTACTGCATGGGATTCAAACTTATTGTAACTCATAATATAAGCTGAAAAACTGGGTTACATTAGGTGTCCTTCTAAAGCAACGGACAAATTAAAGTTGCTATATTCCCTTAGTTTTTCTGACAACATATTTCTCTCAATGAAACAACTGCTATGACTACACTTCAGTTGAATGAGTTCTGTATTGTCCTTTTTAAAATTGCTGAGCTCAGCATAAGGCACTACAAAGTTTCGTGGTTTGTTTTTGTCTCATTTCAGTTTAGACATATGGCTAATCATGCTTGAAAACCACGTAATCTTATCCAGGGCAAAATTCATATCATTATGTAGGAAGAGTTCAAGTGTTTCCCCCTTATTTTAAAATAATGTTAAACTGGGATTATGCTGTATTATGTTCCTTTTGGACCTTAAATGTCCATGTGCATTCATATCAGCCGTCTGGCTGTCACATCTGTACTTACTGCCTCAGTGAGTAACAGTGAAGGAAACCAGCGTATTAGCTCCTGGAACAAATGGGGTCTTTTCTTTACAAGAAGATAGCTTTCCATTAAGAAGAACAGGGGGCAGTTATATTTAGTTATGTCCCAGCTAAGTGACATGACAGATGTCACGTCAGGTGACAGATAAATGAGTATTCATGATCTCCCAGGCTGCTGCTGCTGCTGAAGTTTTAGAATATAAAAACACATGCCACCCTCTTAAGAACATTATTCTTGTACATTTTTGAGTAAAAAGATAATATTTTTGAGCAGCATGTTAGTGTCATTTTTTTTATTAAACGTAAAAGTAGCCCATATACGATAATAAACAGACAGCCATCTGTGCCTGCTACACCCAGAATCAATTGTACATTTTTGCAACTGAAATACATGTACAGAACTATATGGGTATATAACATGGATATCTCAGCACATCGATTTATTTTGTCAGACATGCAGAACTATATGTGATGTACACGGACATATTTTGTGTATTCAGCACTATGACTGTGCTCATAAATGCACACATCTCTGCAGGTACCTGCGGGCAAAGTTGTGTAATCATCCGCATTGAGGTCTCATACCAGAGCTCTGAGGTTTTTGATCTAATTCTCCATGGAGAGAATTACTTGCGTGTACCTTCGTGGTGGATATTTATTTATAGCTCAGGTTTACGTGCTGTACTTTGCCCACACAGACACCTATGTTGGCCAGGACTGGTACAACAGGTACAGGAATATCTATATAATATACATATCAGTGCATTATGAGCAGCTCATTGAGTTTAGCGCGGTACTCCTGCTGCTGCTTTTGTGCAGTTCATTACAGAAACGTACTTGAGTTTGCTCAGTTGCTTATCCCAAAGGCCAACTTTTGATCTTCTCTTGGGAACCTGTCGCACTGCCTTGGTTTCTAGGTACCACAGCCAATGTGTTTACCAACTCTTTTCTCTTTCTCGCTGTTTCTATTATGTGCCCCCTTTTTTCTGCCACACAAAAGCTCTGTGCGGTGCTTGTGTGTGGTCCCCAAGAGATGCGGGCCGGGTGAGGAGCTGGTTTTCGGTGAGGCGCTGGGCTGGAGGATCTGTGAACCCGTGCAATTAGCAGTTTAGATCCGGGACCCCACGTGTGGGAGCGGGGCCCGTGGTTGTGCTGGAGTGATGGGGACAGCCGCCCTCCGGGTGAGTGCACCGACCCTTGGCAGAAGGGTCATGCCGAGCCACAGACAGCCCCCAAGCTCAGGAAAAACTCAGAGATCAGAGCCTCAAACTGTAGTGGGGTGTTGTGTGTCCGTCCCCCCCGCCACCCTGTGCGCAGCACATGGATTCAGAAAGGGATCATTTGGAAAGCATTTGCAAACATATGGGTCGTTTTTAAGTCAAGACTTCTTTAATTCACTGTGTTTCCTAGTTTTTTCGGAGGGAGGAGTTTGATGGAGGTTTTGGGGAGGGTTGTTTTGGTTTTGGGGGGGGGGGGGTGCAAAAAGCCTGGCTGGGAAAAAAAAGAGGAGGGCTGAGTGGTGGAATAAAGAGTGCAGCAAAGCTACCCCAAAGCAGCTTGTTCCCAACTCATGTCCCTTACACAGAGATTAAAAGAACAAACACTCCGCTCTTCTTAATGATAGCATTACCAAGTATAATTAATTAGAAGGGTAGCAAAAGGAATCAGATCCCTGATGCTAATTACTTTCCTAAAAGGATAATATGCTCTTATGTTACCAGTCTAGATCTGACAGAAATATGTCTATTACTGCTACCACTGCTAATAATCAAATGGTAAAATAAAATACCCAAGGGACGTACATGCCTGGGTTTATTTATATGCATGCATGTATACATACATGTGCATATAATGATGCCCTCACTATGTAAAAGCATGATGTGTACAAATACACAGGTGTTATCACTTCATGTTTACAAATTTGTAGCTAGAGTGTTTCTTTAGACATATATGTTGACAGACAGCCAGGCAGAAAGACAAATATTTATTACACCACTTCTCTGCAGTGCTACCGCCAAAGGAAGGGAGTGGTAAACAAAAGCTCCAGCACCTTTGCCACCCTTGGCTCATGCAATTAGGTCTGGGGTAGGAGCAGGCCTGTGTTTTCCTTTTCTTGGATGGAGATGTGATGGCCCATTAGGCTGGTTCGTGAAGAACTAATGACTGGATAGCATTGATTTGCCAAGGAATTTTAGCTGCAGAAAATGATCGACATCCTTCAGCCAAAGGTTTGTCTCAGCAGGCTGGACATATTTTGCATAGCCTGCTCTGGTTACTGTGAAGGATCACTAAATAAATGGTGGGTTAGTAGTTAAAACACACACAGGCTTTGGGTATTCAGTGAGAGACCTGTGTTGCAGAGTTGGTGTTATAATCCCTTTAAGAAGCTGGAAGGGATGTATAATGCAGCCTGAGTAAAACCCTGGCTCTCAAATGACTTTACTGTATACACATACAGTGCAGGGGTCTATGGTTTTTACTATAAGTGCATCTACCTGTTTATCTACGTCCTTCCCCCACCTCCTTGTGTGTATGAGCACGCAGATGTGATGGACCTGCGGATGTGCATACGTATGTTCACATCCACATGTGCATATGCACATCCCTCTGTGCACACTCGTACCCAGTGTATGTGTGTGTGTGTAATACCTATGTGCGTAGATGTGTTTCAGTCTGTGAGCATATCTTTGCCCAGGCTGCACACTTGTGTGCATATGTACGTGTGTGTAGGTGCATATATATATATCCCTATACATTTTGGCCGCAGGAGAAAATCCACGTATGTACATCTGTGTGTGCATATGCAGGTGTGTGCCACATGCGTGAGCATAGACTTGACATGTTAGTAGTTGTTTCCTATCCTTCCAGACAGCTTCCCAAAATACCACTCTTTCACCCCATTCCTGCCTCCCAATCCTGCCATTCCCCCAGACTGTGAATTTTCTTTGGGACTTGAGGCCTTTGCCCAGTGATCCTCAGTGAGCAGAAAGCAGTAAGTGCAATTTAATGTATTATTTATGAGTGGTGGGAAAGTCTAAGGGGGTTTTAATCTCTGCTTCTCCACTTCCTTCCCAGCTGAAAACCATTTCACCTCCCTTCCCAGATATTCAGCTCTAGTGTGCTCCCCCACCCCACTCCCATCTGTGCCTTATTTGTACAAATGTTCTCGCGTCTTTAGAAATCATCTTCAAAAAAAAAAAAAAAGAGAGGAAAAAAAAGAAAAGAAAACCCCTCGCCAAACCCATATTGTACTTAAACATTTGTGAAGATTTTGTTTCCCTCAATATGGAAGCGAGAGGGGGCTCTGGGAGGGGCTTTCGTGGAGAAATGTCTCATTCAGTCTGCTGAGCCCCCTCCTTGAAGTTTCTTTTCAAGGCTGTTGGAAAGTTGGGCAAACTGAAAAGCAAAACAATAATTAGAGATAATTGCTTGTGTCCAAACACAGGCATCAAAGCCTTGGGGGTCTCATTTGTGATGGGCCTTGGTGTGTGATCCAAAAAGAAAAAAAAAAAAGTAAAAAAAAAAAAAAAGGTGACCCTTATTTTATTTATTGAGTGGGGGAACAGAGAGAAAGTGCCAGATGGAAGGACCTCAGAGCAATCTCCAACAGCTCAGCCCTGCCTGCTTGGGCGAACAGGCACTGAGGCCAGGATAAAAGGGATAGAAAGCAGGGTCAGGAGAGGTTGCATTATTACTAGGGTGGAGGTAAAAGGGGTGAGGGGGGAGACAAGGGTCTCTCTGGCCCCACCGTGGGGATTTGTGCAGCCCCGCAGCTCTGTGTAGCTGGTGACATCCCTGGTACCCAGGATAGGCACCAGGGATGCTGCAGCACGCCACATCAGGGCTTGTACACAAGTCCTGATTTTCAGGGGGCTGAGTCGCTCCCTTTCCTTTCCTCCAAGCTAGATCCCTAGTGTGGATCCAAGTGGACACAGACCCGAGGCGCTCTGCCCCAGCCTCCTCACTGATGGAATGCACGGCCAGCAGGAACACGGCAACCCCCGGCTTACCCACAGTGCAGGCAGCACTGAATCCCTGGTGTTTTTACTGAAAACATGTCAGTGAGGGGGACTGGGAAAAGAAATAAGGGGAAAAGGTTGTAAAAGGAGGGGGTGGTATTAAAAAAAAAAAATATATATCCACCCAAACCAATGAAATGGTTTCATGCCTTAGGCCTTACTGGGAAGATGTGTTGCCCTGGCTGCAAATGGTGCAGGAAAGGGTCCGGGCAAGGATGGGGGTGTCCGATTTAGGGGGACTGGACCTCTTTCGAGGGGGCCACAGGAGGCTGAAGGAAAGCAGCAGACGAGAGCAAAGAAGCAGGGGCATCCCTGTAGGACAGGGATAACGGGAGGAGGGGGGGGACGGACTCCCCAGGGAACGCTTATCTCCTCTCCGGTTCTCAGAGGCGACCGGTTCACATGATAAGACGTGACCAAGGGTTCTCCTCGCCCCGCCTGTCCCTCGGTAATGGGCTTGTAATGACCTAAACGATTTGCTGATTAGGGACAATAAATCTGCCTTTCCCTGAGGGGTGTCCCTCACGGGGGTGGCAGCGGGGAGGGCTGGGGCCGGGGGCACTCGCCCGTCCCCGAGCAGGAAGGTGACAGTATTTGTTTATTCGGGCTGCTGGGAATTTGGCTGCGGAGCTGGAGGCATTTATCTCAGCATCCACCCCAGATCGG
>JANZLQ010000095.1:9833591-9940396 GCA_026212715.1 Elanus axillaris | reverse complement strand
CAGTTATTTCCTGAATGTGACGTCCCATGGTATGGAATACCTCGTCGGCCAGTTTGGGTCAGCTGCCCTGGCTGTGTCCTGTGCCAACTTCTTGTGCCCCTCTGGCCTTCTTGCTGGCTGGGCATGAGAAGCTGAAAAATCCTTGACTTAGTCTAAACACCACCCAGCAGCAACTGAAACCATCAGAGTGTTATCAACATTCTTCTCATACTGAACTGAAAACACAGCACTGTACCAGCTACTAGGAAGATGCTTAAGTCTATCCCAGCTGAAACCAGGACACTGGGTATACATGAATATTCCACAGACCAATGTGTGGGTGCTGTTGCCATCAGATGTCTAATGCGTAACTTTATGGATATAGCTCCAGGCACACAGGAGCAGTTGGACTGTAGACCTCCCCATACAGTCAGCCTTGTGGACAGTCACAGTGAAAGAAAAATGCGTTGGAAGCCACTCTCATTGTTCTCCTTTTGATCTTTAGAGAAAAGAGGACAGCAGCGGGAATTTGAACAGAATATGATTTGCTGTCGGTTTTGGGAAGACGGAAAGCTGAGCTTTCTCATGCTGTGACACTGACTAACTTGAGGGCCCTGTTTTGTCAGTGTAAAAAGGAGTGGCAAGCTACATTACCGTATGCTTTTACGCACTTTCCCCAGGATCAGAGGGTGATAATGGGGTTGTCAGAACACCAGTGGGTTGCTCTGATGGACAGAGCAGTTATGGCATGGCTGCAGGAGTCAAACTTTTGACGAGGATGGACTAACTCACTCCATCTGAAGACAGTGGAAGACCAGATACACCAATCCTTTCTCTGTCGGGTGCACAGAAATGTGACCAAACATTTCAGCAAACTTCAGGTGAGCAGACTTCAGGCATCCCCATTATATGATGGGACTAGCAGAGGTCCCCAGCAGATCGTTCTGCACTACCTGAGGTGCATGCCAGTTCTCAGCACCTGCCCAGGTTCATGTGTGACCCACAAGGAGACTGTTTTGGCCTTGTGCTGAAAGAGGGAGTGCCGGACCTCTGGGTCCAGCCTTGGCCATACCTGAGGACCTTCCTTGAAAGACGGCATCATGGCCCATCGGGTTGTTCTGGTGGAGCATACCTGGGCTGAGGGGCTGAGGGACAGCTTTGCTGTCAGGTAGAGAGCTGGGTTTGGAGGATGGAAAACGCATGCCCCATTGGCTGCTCTCTCCCAGGTTTCCTGCATTACACAAGCTAGTGGCTTCATGGCTCTCTGATCCAGTTTCTCCTGGTACACAAACAACTTTACTAAGCCATTGGGTGCCCCAGCTGTGGCTGAAAAACTTGAATGTAAGTGAAAGTGGGGAGAGTACAACCAGGACATCCAAAATGCTGACAAGAAAGAGTCAATCAAACACATAGGTACAAACCCACCACCCTGAAAACACCAAATCTGTCCTTGGCTAGCGTGACTTGCCAAACACATTAATAGGACTATGCTGATTCACATCAGCTGAAAATTTGGCCCACCGCTCACTTGTATGAACTGTGTGGAGGAAGACATATGCAGGCTATATAAACATGGATCCTATAGATGAGCATGGGTGCAAATAGTGCAGACAGAAGATAGAAACTGGTATCTGGCTCGGAAAAAATGTATAGCATTTTTCTGTAACAGACTGGAGTGTGACACACTCAGGATCCCTGTTACCGGTGCGATGTACAGCAAAATGCTGATTTTCATTCAGGTTTTTGCAATCACTGCTATCTTAACTCCAAGCCTCGTTAAATCAACCTCGGCTGAACTGTGGTACAATGTTACAGTGCAGATCCTCCTGTCCCCCGATGGGAAACTAACTTGGACTCGGGAGCCATCATTTAACCTTGGAGTCTCTGAATCAACAAGGCAGTTTCTGCAGAGACACCTGGCAGCACACGCATTTTATGCTTTAACATGGCTGGTAAATCCTGGGTGGTTAAGTAAACTTAACCTTCATTTATGAAACTTGCGAACCAAAGGGTAAAATGTGCCTTGTGCAAGTAATTACGTAAAGGTCTTAGAGAGTGGAGTTATCACTTAAAGACGCCGGGCATTGCTAATGAGTTGACTGAGAATTGATCTCTCTGTAATTTAGTTATTTATATGCAGTTCCTGTTTTCCATGCTCAGCTATAGGTCAAGCCCACTTTGAACTGCTCAGAGACCCCCAAGTTTGTCAAGCAAAGTCCCAAAGCCGTGGCACAATGATATTTTAGAAAAGTAAATATTGTCCTGAGGGGTTTTAAAAAGGAGGCAAAGCTGTTTGCTTTCTAGCTGGTTCTTTAAACTGGACAACTGCTTCCTGTTACTAAGGGGTCTCTCAGCAACGTGACTTTGCCTCTGTTAAATAGAAAAGAGCTTCAGGAAAAATGTCAGTACCACCTTCCAGGTATATTCATATCCCAGAGAGCTGGGTAGGAACAGCCTTGGTTTTCTGAATAGAAATACGTGTGCATTATTCTGCAAAAGATGTAGTAGTGGGGTATAATGGATCCTGGGCTGGTGGAAGCAATGAAAAACTCGGGCTGCTACACATTACCCTCAGGGCTAATTTTACGCCAGATGGTTGTTGGCAATGTTCAAAACCCTGTTTGCTGCCCTATAGATTCATGTCTGGGCATATATCGACACATCACTAGGTTGTGTGTGTTATCCCATGTTTGTAGGCTCAGGTGTGGACTTACTGGTGCTGCTGCTGAGAGGTTCATGCAGATGGGCTTTCATATTCATGAGGACATCTCATGGGGAGGAACAGGTGATGCTCCACTTCGTAAAGGTACAGTTTGGATGCCTGAGCTGGCATCTGTACACCACGAACACCACACTCACGCTGGAACTGGGTGCCTGTGAGAGTGCACACACTGCTCCTTTCTGCAGACTCCAAGCCACAGGTTCATACAGCCTGGGCAGACAGAGCCCATGTGAATTTGAGCACACCTGGGCCCAAGTAGCCAGCATCACCCAGAAGACCAGCTGAGCTGAGGTTTTTGAGCCCAATATGGCCAAGAACTGTAGAATGCTGCTCATGCCTAAATGTGGCTGTTTGGGAACCAAGCTACAGACAGGCCATGGCCAAAGTAAAGCCAGCAATGCACGTCGGGAGCCTGGAATTTACAGGGCTGAGCTTGTTTCCGTCAGTTGTTCACCTGACAACACAGTCGTCTGGTAGAGGGGCTTTCTTCCTCCTTGAACTGGTGTTACTGAAAATACTGGCACTCATGGGCAAGGAGCTGTTTGCAAATAGCTGAGGCTGTGTAAAGGACTCTGGCTACAGAGGTGCAAAACTTGCTTTGTAAACACTAACGTCTTGCAAAAGCAGGACATTACTGAGAGCCAGCTGCTGCTGAAAACGGGGCAGAAATTAACCCCTTCTAACTCACTTCCATAGCTGCTGTGTTGGTTTACGACTCCCTAGTGCAGATGAACACTTTCAAAACAGTCTTGCCTTGCTCACTTGTCTCACTCAAGGTTTTTTTAATTTAGGTATTTGGGTGGGGTTTTTTCTTTTTGAGAATGACATCTTTGGCTTGTAGCCAAGTACCCTAGATAGAGCACTGTCATTTCTTGTGCTTCCTTAGTTGTGGTTGAGAGACTGAATGTACCTGGGGCAGCCAAGTTTCCCAGCCTGGCAAATCATGGGGTTTATTCAGCTTTAACAAACAGCCTCTGTGGAAGGACTTAAATCAGGCTTTGCCCTGCTCCCCTGCCTGCTGATGCAATTCTGCACCTGCCGAATGCCCCTGGGACAGCCGAGGAAGGGTGCTGTGAAGCTGGCACACAGCCTTCTACATGGGCAGGGCTTAACCCCTGGCAGCAGCAGGAGCCTTGCACTGAGACTTCTTGTGGCTGACGGACATTGTCATGGAGCATCTCAGTTAGCTGTCATCTCTGACAGGTGATTTTTGCCCCAAGAGCCCTTCAGGGTCTCAGGGTGGACTAATCCCAGTCTGTATCACCCTGTGTCGTCCCTAGATAGATTTGAGGAAGAATTGTGGGTCAGCTTGATCCTGCTGGTGAACAGACTCCTGAAGGTTGGAGGGAATCTGCAGAAGAGGCTCACTGGCTCTTTCCCCACCAGTTCTTGGCAGCCAGGGCCTCACCAAAAGGTCTGTTTCAAATCAGGTGAAGAGGGAGATTCCCAAACATGTGGCACCATCTCTTCAAGGAGAACCTTACCACCACTGGAACCTTAGTAACCTACCCTCCCTTCCCTTATGCCTTTAGCAGGCTCCAGATCTCTCCCCTAAATCTCCCCTTAGTGATCCAGGCCCTTTTTCTCCATCCCCAGCAGCATCCCTCGTTGCTTCTGCAGGAGCTTTGCGGGGCAGCTGGTGTGCAGGGAGGAAGGCAGCCTTCGCCATCTAGTGAGCAACGCACACCATCACCGGCAGCTGCAGCTGAAGGAAGGGCTGACCCGTGGCTCTGATGAAAAAGCCTTTTTCTCACCTCTGGAGGAAAGTACTAACATATCAAGCTGAAACCTATATTGTACTCTCCCACCCACCGTCATTAACATCTTGCTGACAAGCTTTTGTAGAAAGCAAATTGCTCTTACGTAGAATTTAAGCATTTCACCTCCTGGGAGGACCACTGCTGCTAAAGCATGTGTTTTCTCTCCTGCTCTGCTTGGGTTTGCAGCCAGAGCAATGGTAGCACCAAGGGAATGGGGAGACAGATCAGTGTGACATGGTCATTTAGCAATATATGCAGTACAAAGTCCACAGGTGGTCTGTGGCTCTATTAAGAATAGGAGCAAAATGCTCTGTGATACACAATGCATGCACTCAGAAGAGATTTTTTTTTCTTCTTTTTTTCCTGGGATGTCCATAAATGTACAGGGTCCAAATTCCCTCTATCTCAATTTAAGAAACGTCTGATAAATGAACACTTCTTTGGAGGGCTTCTAAAGGTTACCTGACATCTGCTGAGAGACACTAATGAGCAGGAAACAGGGCAGGAGCTATTGATAGATCCATTCCTGCCTTCCTGTCTGGTTTTCTACTGCCTGTCCCCTATTTTTAGCCTCGTTTCCAAAGGAAACAGGGGATTGTGTGATTGCTCTGCCCACATCGGTCTATCAGTCCCTGCTTAATCACTCAAACAGGCAGGTTTCAGCCAGGTTTGTGTGTAGAGTAGACTCCTATTAAACCCCTTAGTGTTTTAAGGAAATAAATAGCCAGGGGAGAGGGAAGGACTCCAGATCACCGCTCTGGCTGAAGGGAGGGTTGTTAAACAAGGCCAGCACTTTATCAAGTCCTAGTGAAGCCACACACAAATGGGATTCAGATAATGGGGTTGCATAATTTCAACTATAAAGTTACTTGTTATTATTACAGCTAATTGGTGTGTTAAAAGTATAAAGCATTTTATATAATGTTATATTATTAATTGCGTTGCAACATGTTAACAACCCCTGATTAGGAAGGAGATTCAATGTGTTACGTGCTATACAAGTGTGTAACATGCGGATGATCTCAGCCCCTCCAACTTGGTGTTTCTTCAGGCATCACATGCCACAGCCACTGCACTGGTTTATGGCGCTGTCAAATTCAAGAGCTGGATGCTATTTTAGAAGGCCTATTTTAGAAAAAGAGGGAAAGATTTTCTTCAGTTTTTATTAAATCTGAGGGACATCATGAATCAGAGCCTTGGCAGGGCTAGAGAAAGGCTCATTTCAGCTGAGGATGATGATACGATACTGATCCAAGTGTCTGTCACTCAGTATCGCTGAGACCCCTCAGAAAGAGCTGTTGCAAAGCAGAAGCCATGTGTTGGGCTTAGCCCTCCAACTGCTGTAAAACAGCTTTTAAGTGAGTCACTGTGACCCTTTCCTGCATTTATCCTGTGCATTTCAGGGATCAGGGGAGAGATCAAGGGCTATCTTGAAGATTAGGAGATGTGCTCACTGCCAAGGGCCATTCTTGAACAGTCAATATTTGGTCTTAACACAGAAGATATGAGCAGAAGATAAGTGGGCGCTGAGACACATCTGCTGGGAAGGTGAGGCCAGGCATCTGATGAGGAGGAAGAAGATGGGGACAGCGAGGCAGAGGATTGCCCATAGCCCCATGTCGCACTGGTGGCACTGCTTTGCAGCTCACTGGTGTTTCTCTTTGCCGGGTCATATGTAGGTGGAGGAGCCTTGTCGCTCCTTAAAGGAAGGAATAAGCAGCTCGGCCAAGGTCAAAGGACAAATCCTCATTAAAACCCAGAGTACCTGAACTTCAAGCGCAAGTGCAACTCACTTCCTCCCAGCGTTATAAATGGGCAGCCCATGTATCCAGCTGCAAAGCATAGTGCTCTCTGGGGTGCAGCATGGCAGCTGGGTGCCCATGTACCCTGCAAAACAGAGATATGTGACCTAATAGATCCTATATTCAGTGGACACTATGGGAGGACGGCTCAATTCTGGTTGTTTGAGCAATCTCAGGACTGTTGTGCTGGGAGCTGGAGGAGAGGTCAGAGGGCAGGGAGAATGGGATGTAATCTTGAGTGTTAATATGGAGTTAAAATCCTGATCATTTTTAACTCAAGGGGAGAAATCTCTCTTGGCTCTTCCTTTATCCCCAGCAGACGCAGCCTGGTGCCTATTAAATACCTATTATGTAATTGCAGTATATATTGCCGACTTAAATGCCTTCTATCATCTGATTTACATGATTGGGCTATTCATTTTTCCCTTTTCCACCTGTTTCTCTGTGCTCCAGAGCACCAGTAAATAGCCTGCAAGCTTCACCAGAGGAATGGCTGCAGCCCATAGCAAAAGAGCCCCATGTCTGCAAGTGGCAAGTGGTTTTAAGGTGCTCAGTGGCCTCCAGTGAAACCTGGGCTTGGGGAGCCCAGCTCCTCCTGAAGCCAAAGTTCAGTGTACTGGAAAACTTTGCTAAGGTGTGTGACAAAGGAATCCTGTCCCTGCACCTTGGCTGTGATTCAGGAGGTACTGAAGTCCGATGGGCAATGGCTTAGTCTCTTGCACAAAGAAGCAAGCGGGCTGGAAAGCTCCTTTTACAGTTCAAACGGATGTTTCCCCAGGCTCGTAAAATACACAGTTTAAGTAGTAGCTATATTTCTAAGGCTGGTCCCACACCTGCAACAACCTTGTAAATGGCACTGGGATATATGGCTTTAAGACTCCTTGTAAAAAGTAAGATCAACACAAGATTTACACAGTTTTATGGAATTGTTTTATAAGCTATTTTGACAATGAATCCTGCAATCAAAATCACCTCTGGTGTTAATCATGGGGGAAGCATTTAGCCGGAGCCAACAAAGATTAATTTAAACCTCTTTGCTAGCTAGGTCTGGGACTGAGCTGTGTATCTCTCCAAACCTAGAGCATCACTCATGCAGCAGTGCGTAGAGGCTCTGGGGCGGTGGGGCCAGGTCTTCAAACCCTGGAGGGGGTGGATGTGTTTTGGGATGTTTCACCATGCTCTGAAGGGGATGGGGACTGGGCAAGGAATACAGGAGGTAAAGCCAGAGCTGAGCCTCAGCCCCCCATCCTCCACTGCCCAAGGATCGGGGACTTGGTAGGGATCCATGCAGGCAAGGGAGCAGGAGCAGATACTTCATAGTAAGTCAAGATTACGCAATGTTTTATTGGGGTAGGTGGGGATCAGTGTCAGTGCACCAGCTTGTATCGGGAGCGTTTCCCTTACGGGTGTACACTGGCATGCCAGCTCCTGTGTATTTGTACCCTATGTGCTGCAGGAGGCGGTGGCCACAGCAGGAGCCCACGAGATGGCTGTTTTCCTGAAGCATGTACAGCCAGAACAGCAAAGCCATGGGAAGCAGGTCTGCCTCACCGGTTCCTGCAAAGCTGGGGAGGTACACAGGGGTGTTGCCCTCCTCCTGCCTCCGGTGGTGATGTTGGCTCTCTTAAAATCATGCCTCAGTCTGATGTTCAAGAGTGTCCAGGCATCAGTCAAAGCTTTTCCACATGGCATATTGACTGCAAGTCTCTGGGAGGGGTGGGGGTATTTAAAATACTCAAATCTCCTCACCTTAGTGCTGGGCTTTGCTGTGCTGCGTCTCACTGTCACAGGTCTGGGCAGAGGAAGGTTGCTTACCAGAGTCTTGCCATACACTATGAAATGAAAGAAAACAAGGGGGAGAGTTAGGGAATGGAATAAATGAGACTTAATTTCAAGCTGTTTCAGTGGCTGGGAGTGGGCAAGGAGTCCCACTCCCAGCACAGGGATATGACAGTGTTTCACCCTTTCTGGGTGATTGCTGTGGGCTGTATGGGTGAAGGACAGCAAGGGGTTACTAGTTGAGAGAAGAGCAGTAGTACTGGCAGTGGGAAGCAGCGGGGGTGGCCCCTTCTCAGTGAGGTGGGAAGCTCTGCCTGTCCCATGCACAGCAGCATCTCAGACCTACACCAGCAAGCGTCCTTGAGAGCCACAGGCACAGGATGCAGCCCTGACTGGCCACCAGCACTCTCGTATGGAGTAATGTGCAATGAGGTTTTCATTGCACAACTGTCACAAGCCACAGACTAACCAGAGCCTTGCCACTCACTGCCGATGAGTTAGAGCATCCTCCCGGCTGGTCTGGGCAGCCCCTTGGCTTCCTTCTTTTGAGACACTCTTCTCCCATTTCACTTGAAAACTCGGGTGTTGAGCCTGACCTTATCCATATTAAACTGAGAGCTGAGGCTCCCCGCTGCCAATGTGCTCTCACTGCTCACCTTCCATGTCAGCTCTCAAAGAGAAGAAGTCAGGATCAAATTGACACTTCTTCCATGCTCCTAGGATGTTCCCAGTTTTCTCTGTAACTTTATGTGTGAATGTAAAACCAGCTGTTCTGGGTCATACCCAGGTCTGCCTAGCAGGGTTCCTACAGTAGCCATGGGCAGATGCCTAGGAAAAAGCAATAGCAAGGCAAGGACATCGTATTTCCCCCAAATGCTTTCCCAGAATGACTATCTGCAGCACAGGGCATTTCCAGACACTGCTGTGATTTGTCTGCTGGTTGCCCTCAGTGGAGCTCTGTTTTCCTGATGTTTGTCCAATCTTTCCTTCACCCCTGGTGGGCTTTCTACATCCCCAGCATTCTTCAGCAAGGACTTCCTCGGATCCTTTGTTGCTCAGGAGGAACCGCTGCCTCCTCCTCCTGCTTGAATGTGGCTCCCAAAAGCGTCACCCGGTGGCTCTGAGTCCTGCGCCGGAGGAGGGTAAGCAGCTGCTCCCTTTCTGGTTTCTCCTAGTGACTTGGGATTTGTAGCTCTCTGCCATGCCCTGCCAAGCTGTTTCTTTCTTATGTACTTACAGTCCCAACTAAAGGCACAGGGACATAATATGTCTATATTTCCGATTTCTTCATGATCTGAAGGCACGCAGAGGGAATAGCTGGAGGCTGAATTAGGTGCATGGTATTTTGGCATCCTCTGCCGTTTGGCCCAATGTAGCTAGTCATTACACTCGGGCAGTTCTTGGACCTCTGCACACAAGGCGACGTTTCATGCACAACGTTAACTCAACTGCTCTGCAGTATGTGATATGGCCACGAGATGTCTCTTCGAGCCGTACACGACTCCGGCCTGGTAAACAGGGGTCCAGGCTGGACCACAAGCTGTGCAGAAGGTTCTGGGGCCAGCAGTTGGCACCATCCCCCATAAACACCCCCCTGGTGCAGTTAACAGGATTGGAGAGCAAAGCTGTGTGCGTAGGCAGAGGTGATACCTCTTATCAGACCTGCAGGTAGAGGTGGGAGAGAAAAAAACCCAATCCACAAACCCAAACAGCTAAGCTTTCAAACACACAAGGTCTTTTTCACTTCAAAAATAAGAACTGCCATCTTCAAACTAAATCTTAGCTGAGAACAATTGCTCTGAGTCTAATTGCATTTTGTTAGTTATTCAGATTCATGGTGAGAAGAGCCTGATTGATACATGGGGAGAAAAGGCAATGGCATTAGCAAGGAGAGAAGTGATATGATTGTTGGCCAAAGAGAGAGAGAAAGAGAGGCTGTTGAGGTAATGAAGGCTTTACTGCTGCTGGTTTTAGGGAAATACATGTGCCATAAAAACTAGTGCATCTGTTAGTTCTAATATGCAGCAGATCTGGGAATTTAAACTTCTCTTTTAATGGTATCTTGCAGGTTTCCCATAAGGGTCTGGACCAGAAAGCCAGAAATGGCGTGATTGTTTTGTGAAAAATGTTCTCCAGTTGGCAACCGAGTGCATTGGATAGTAACACCACATAATGTTCAAATAACAATTTCCAGTAGATTATCTCTAGCATCATAAATTGGCAACAACTTCCCAGTGCAAAACTGACCCTGATCAAAAACTTGCCTATTGCTCTGGATGCTATCAAATGACCATTTTCCTGCTGAGAAAGTGCTGATGGCCATGCCAGGAAAAAATACTCAGCAGCCACTCTTTAGCTGGTTACCATCCCACCTCTGGACCAGAACCATTTCTGCAAATAAGTGGCAAAATGTTTGTTTGATCTGATAGCTGGAGCCCTTTGTCAGGAGCTCACAACGTGAGAAAAAAAGAGAAGAAAAGCTCTGGCTGTAATGCAGCTGGAATGAATGCCTTCCTTGCCTGCCTATCAGGGCAGATTATAGTTCACCTGCTGTGAACTAATCTCTCGGGGAGAGGGTCAGTTGTTTGGATAGTGTTGCTAATGGAAGGCAAAACCTTTCTCCATGTTCCCTCCTTCAGCGCTCTGTCAGTTTTGGAGATGAGTCAGTCCTGGGTTATTCATCAACTTAGTTAGGAGCTATCTGCCCAAGTTCACAAGTACCTCTAAAGTGCTTTACAATTACAGGAAATGATACTTAGGAGCTAATGTTAAAACACAGCTATCTGCTCACTTCTCCAACACAAGAGGCAGAGTGTCAGATTGTGGCCCCCATTATTTCATTGTGTTGGAGAAAATACGTGGGAGGAATTTATTCCCCACCGCAAGGCTCCTCTGTGCACCTGAGCCCTGCTAGTGCTGGGGGGGACATTTCCCGGGGGGAGGCTGGGCAGGAGGTGAGGCAGTGCCGGCCGTGGGGACCCTTTCTGAGGATTGCACCAGGTCCTTGGCTTGCTGCAGAAGACCAAGTCAGAGCTGTGCTGTGGGCAGGGGGCCCTGGCAGCCTGCCTGGCTCACCAGGCTGCAATCTGACATGTCCCATTACCCGGGCTCAGGGGAATCACCCCGCACCAGGAGAGAGGATGGTGACAGTTCCCCTCTGGGTCTGCTGTGCTTTCAATCCCTCCAGGCCCCTCATCTTCAGCCCTGGGCCCTTCACCCCAGAGCATTTCATGGACAGGTACCTTTTGCTTGTTTTATCCATAGCCCTGCTCGCGCAGGACTGATGAACACGCAGGATTCAACCCAAACAGTCCCTGTGTCAGGGCAGGAGGCTTTCTCCATGCCCCATCAGTCCCTCTGACCCATCCCAAGGTCATGCTCTGGACTCTCCTTGAGGGCCAGATCCTCAGCTCCACCTCTGCTTCGACTTAGGGTAGATTCAGCAGCGGGATATGCTCCATAGGTTTGTTGCTATTTAGGAATTGTTCTCTGTGGATCATTCATCTGCACGTGGGAAGTGGCGTTTGGTTGGTTTCTTATTTTTGTATCATTTGCAATGGGGTTTTGGAACAAAGTCAATAAATGCACACATGAACAGCAGCGACTCACATTTTTGTCTCAGAGACAGATCCTCTGTGTAGATAGTGATTTTTAACCACACTTTAACCCACATAGTCCTAAGCAAATGGTAGTAGTTTATAGTCTTCTGTAACTGGTCTTTGTGACTGCTTAGTAGACGGTTTGTACTACCAAATTTTAGTGAGAAATATTTGGAAAAGGGGTATTTATTCAACAACAACTTGCAAGACATAGTTAAAACGACAAAAATGTTGAAAAGCAAAATATTTAATACTCTTCCTTTTAGCCCTTTACTGTCTTACTGCTGGAATCCGCAACACCAATGTTACTAGACAAGGGCTCTCAGAAGGGTGATTTGCCTGTATCAGGCTCACCCACCCTCAACCTCCCAGCTTTGAATGTTCAAGGTGCCCACCTACAGCAGGGTCCATCCACGTAAGCCTCACAGGCAAAAGCAGGCTCAAAAATCACATCCTCAGATGCTTCTCGCATGTTCCTATGTACTCTGACCTAGAGATACACAGAGATAATTAGTTGTGGACCTATTTTGTTAGACAAGATACCAGTTCTAGAACAATGAAGCTTTTCCTCTTCCCCAGCAAAACCAGCCCATCAGTGGGATTTTGATCATGATGTTACTGTCTTTTCTTTCAAAGTGACCAAAAAGGTATTTTTCATTCAAACCCCTTTTATAGGAAAATTTATAACCACGGGTAATGATAAATCTTTTAGGGATGTACGAAAGATGCATTTTTTACTCTTGTGCAGCTATTGAGTGAGATCCGTATTTTATTGCTTTCTGTTTAATCCAGCTTTCTCCTTGGGACACCCAGCTGCAGTAGAACATACATATTTTGCCATCTGAGGCCATTTGCCTTATGATTAAGAGGAGGTTTTTCAGTGCTTGCAAGATGATCAACAATTTTATCTCCTGTAATTTCTCTGTCCTTAACTTTACAATGTTTCCATAATTTGCCTTTGATTTAGTAGCTTAAATTTGTCTCTAAATCTGTTCTCCTGGGAGTGTAAGAAAACACCTTCTTTAAATCATTCTTATGCGGAGAGACACTTGCAATATTTTTTATTAATATTATTCATTACTTTTATGACAGTGCAAGCCATGGCTGAGGTACTGAGCAACAACACAGAGATCTGAAGAGAAAGAAAAAAAAAAAGAGGGTGGAGGAGCCATTCTCAGCTTTCTGTAATAGGAAAGAGGGAAACTAAGGCACAGTGCCCCAGGTCCTGCAGTGTCTGTGATACAGCTGGAAATCTGCAATCAAACCTCTATCTTCTTTACCAGGCCAGTGCTTTAAATATCAGCATGCTATTTTTTCCCTCCAATATGACAAAATTTTTAATTTTTCACTTCTGTGAAATCCCTTTTTTACCCTTCAAAATACTTGGGGCATGAGGATGCTAAAATACAGAAACAAGCAGGAAGTGTTTGTGCTCCGTATTTCTGCCTGCAGTGGGTTTTAGGGAAAAGATAGTAGTAATTCCAATAGTGTAATGTTATTTTTGTGGTTCAGGTACCACTGTCCCTGGAGTCATGCACACCAGGGTACACAGCTTTTTGCTGCGGTGGGTGCTCTGTTAGCACTTTTTATGTTATAATAAAGAGCTAATCATGATGAGATCCCCATCCTGTGGAAGCAGGACAAGACTAATCCTGATAGCCCTGAACCCAACAGAAGTCTTTGCATTGCCCTCAGCGGGGGTTGGTATCAACCCCTTGGAGCACAGTGTTAAAATTAAGGGCTGCAGGACTAGTAAGCAATAATCATTGCTGGGATGTGACCATATAAACCCTCAAAACCCACTAAAAGCTGTCCTTAGCAACAACAACCCCCCTTTAATTTCTTTAACTGTCTGTAGATGGCACTATGGCAGTAGTTTTTCAAGAAGAAATTTGAAGGGAATGAGCCAGGAGCCAGGAAGCTGCCGGCTCCTGCCCTCTGCTACGATGTTCCTGGACTGGAGGGGAAAGAAAGCGTATCAGTTTTTTGAGTGCTCCACAAGACATCAGTCAAAACAAGTCAAGTTATTTCTTTCTTAGGGTTTAAAACTAGTTTTATGATCCGGAGGAGATTAATTTCTTACAGCATCTCTGTGTGCATCATAGGTGGGAGTAGGGCAGAAGTGGACCCGTTTCACCTTCCTCATCCTTAAAAACTTTTCCATAAACTATTCCTCACAGGGAAGGATTCATTTTTGTATACTTCTCACCTTACATCAGGTTTTCAGATGTTATTTTTCTGCTGGTATCAGGTGCTTCTCTGTGACTTTCCCACTTAAACCCTCAAGAGCATGGAGATATCACTGAAGCCTGAATTTCCCACATTAAAAATTGGCTTAACTAGAGTCCTGGTGGGAGAAAATATTATTCTTCAAGACAGAAAGATTGGTGGCAAATCATGCTAATGAAATATTTAAAAACCAAAGACAGACAATACTTAAAGGGCTAACAATAAGAGGATGACAGTGGAACAGGGAGTGTACAAATAGCAGGGTGGTATTGCATTTTTAGTTTACATATTGTTTTATGTAATTGCAGCATTGTTATTGCATCTATTAGAAAATCACTTGTGCTCCTGCCAGAGCAATTCTAATGCTCTGTGAGTTCAAGCTAGCCTTATTGTCTTGCTTTTCAAATGCTGTTTGATTTTTTAATAGTTGGACTCAAGGGATATTTTCTCCCCAGAACAATGAATTGTTTTACATCTTTCCTAATAATTAAAAAAAAAAAGGCAGCAATCTTACTTCATGGCTGCTAACTTCAGTGCTGGATGAAGCAAGAAGCTGAAGCACAGCCCTGTCTTTGGGCAGACCCGTTGCAGTGCATTTTTTGCTTTGGGCCCTTTTGCTGCAGAGGAAGAAATGGCATCATGGGCTTAGCAGCTGCAGGGCTTGCCCCTGTGTCCTGTGATGAGCTCTGGGATGCTGAACTTTTCCCAAGCTGTTCTCACAGCCCAGTTTCAGGAATCTAATTGAAGTATGGCTATCAATGTCAGCGGGTAAGTTTTTCCAGGTAGTGGGTGGAAGCATCCAAATTCAGTGTTTTAAGGTAGAAATGGCTTATCCTCCTTCCTAAGTTTAGATCCTCCCAAACGATTTCAATGCCTCTCCCTTGCACTTCAGTGGGAGCTGCAGACCTAGATCTATCTGAGGAGGTGAGCCTTGATCAGGAGAGGATTGTGCCCATAAATTTAATTTCAGCTGAGTCATCAATCTGCCTGAAGTAGTCAACAACCAAATACTGAATCTAGCATGAAACCCATGACTAGTGGAGCAAAGAAGCAGGAACATTTCCTTAGGGCACGCTAATGGAAGATACAAACTCAGTTAACTTGCAGGACTTTTCTTTCCACAAACTTCTTGATTTTAGACTTTAAAAGGCATTTTCGTTCCATAATGAAACAGATGCAATATGCAGCTTCCCTTTCCAGATATGTTACTTGAATTTCCCAAGGAGAATGTGGCTCTCCATCCCCTGTTTCAGTGGTGTTGCTCTTCTGACAGTCAATTGCCCCTTCAGAGTAATGATGCTTCTGCTACAATGGGGACAGCTGAGGAAAATTAAAAAGACAGCCCCAAACAATTGCAGAGCATGTGGATAGCATCTGTGGAAGTAGCTGATGCCGTGGGACATGTGTCCTTGTAAGCCCCCAATCCGTCCCCACCACTGCCCCACTCTGGGCCCTGCTATACGTCAGTCCCTAAGAGCTGTGTCAATGTACCCCAGGTTGGCCGTATAGCATCTCTTTGTACACAGGAGTTAAGGTTTGGGGTGTCTTCAGGTTCCATTCTCATGGAGGTGTCCTAGAGCACCCAAATCCTCTGCTTCTCCCCCACTTTACATTCATACCCTACTGCTGCTGCTCCTCAGCCTTTGGAGGCCATTACCCCAGGGCAGAGCTCAAGATTATTTAAGGTCTCTGCAGCTCTTCACCCTTGCTGTGGCCTCAGTGCACCAATGTTCTCCATGCCTAAAGCTAGATGTGTTTTTCTTGGCAGAATCAGTCTGCTAGGAGCAGGTCCTGGGCATCACAAATGCCTAACACAAGGCAAGAAGGCAGTTGCTCAGAAGGTTACAGCATGGCTTCACTCTCAGCAATGCTGCTGAATAGTGCAGTGAGAAACACTGGTCTTTAGCTAAACTCTGGGGAACTGGGACACTGTGCCTTCCTTTTCAGCAAAATGTGAGGAGAGGTGAACCATGTATCATGCAAAAATTAATTCTGCCTTCCAACTGCTGGTCTTTGGAAACTGCCAGCACTGTGTGAGCGTGCAGCAGCTTTGGGTAGCCAGCTGCAATGGAGTTATTATTATTATTATTATTATTATTATTATTATTATTATTATTATTATTATTATTATTATTATTATTATTATTACTGCAGTGCTATAAGACAATCTGTGCTTCACTTCTGCTGAGCAGCCATTGTTTGGGATGTAAGCAGAATGTTATGGCAATCAATACGTTAGGGGGCCTTTCCATTAAGTGATGAGTGAAACCAAAGGAAGAAATTATCCTTTGTACTAAGAATCCATTTAGCCATTAGATCACAGTATTGAAAGCATAAAGAAAGGGTTGATTTAGCTTTCAGCTGGCCAGAAAATGCCAGTTGGAAGACAACAGGAGGCTCCCTTTCACAATGTAAGAGCCTTTTCTTCCCTGGATGAAGGGAGCATTTCTGGCTGTGGCCTCCTGCTGTGCATGTGCGTCTCATTCTTCTTACTCTGGACTGAAATGCTCCTGTCAAAAGGTGGAAAACAAATCTAATTGCACAGGACATAAATAAAGTCTTGCTGTATATCAGCGCAGTACTTATCTGGAATAATTTTGGAGTGATTATTTTGTTGCTTTTGCTGTAACCTAAAGCAATTTCCTTGCAACAGCCAGGTCCTACCCTTGCGCAAAGCACACCATTTATAGGAAAAATTAATATCATAGCAATAGCCGAAAGGATAAATAACGTGTCACAGGCCATGGTACATCTGCGTCTGACCTGCTCCAGCCCTGGTGCTACACCTGAGCATGTGGGAATGAAGTCGCTGATATCTGCTGTCTGAGTGCTGCTGCAGTTTACACTATTATAGCACAAGTGAAAAATGAGAGATGCAGAGGTTAAAGACTACCTGCAGGGCAGTGCACTGGGGATTCAATCTTATTACCTGTGCTGGCAGTCCATGTGCTTTGCTGTCCCGCTCAGCTCCCACCGCTCAGTTTGTGCCCCAAGGATCCAAATTACCTGGCAGTCCCTGGGGCAACACCTCTCTCCTGCTCCTGTGCCACAGCCCCCACCCAGCAGCAGTTCTTGACCTGCATTTGAGCAACATGGGCTTAAAGAGCACACTTAGGCTGCCCTCTGGAATTAGGCTTGAGGAACGCTGTGGTTTTTGGGTGGAGAATCATAAATTTTCTATTATTTTTGCAAAGGACAATGGGTGTTTGGGATAGCTCTTCTCACAATCTTCGGCTCTGCACTTAGCATGAATTCCTCTCCAAGCCACCCACCTACGCAAATCTCTGATGCCAGAATGCATTTATGCGAGGATATCTAGTCTATAGGACAGAGCTGCACAGTGTAACCCTTAATCTAGAAGCAGGGTGATGTAGCTGAGGATTAATTACATTTCTTTCAGAGTTGCAATACCTGACAGCAGTTATGGACCCAGTGTAAGATTTCCAAGCAAATGCTTTCAGTGATGTGGAAATATTTCCCAGTATGTTTTTGAAATTGTGCCGTTCCTGAAGGCTGTGTTGTTTGTGTGAGGTTTTCCTCACTTGCTCATCTCATAATGGAGCGCTGGATGCCTAGCTCATGACTCTGCTGTTAAAAATCTGAGCTGATCAGTGTCAGCATGAGGATTTCAACAGGGGCTGAAATGACTCATGTCAGAGTATCCTCTCAAGCTCTTTTAGTCTCTAACATGTTTCCCAACATAAAGATATTATGTGTTAAATATGCAGTACATACTGGTACCACGGGTTCTTGGTTTGAACTGTAACTTATACCCAGCATATTGGCCTGTCTGCTTTGTTGTCCCCAGTGTCCTTTGGGTGAAAGAAGAGACTGTCTATTGCTCTCTGGGGAGCTGGTCTACAGGGTAGGAGCAAAACAGCAGATCCCCATACACCTAATCTCATGTGCCTGAGGTACTTCCAGCCCCTTGAAGTCAGCAGGAGGGACCCACCAGGACTGGCGGTCCTCACCTCTACCACAGTCTTCCAAGTTTGCTGTCCATCATGTCAGGAGCTCATCCCATTTCACACACTCACGAGAGTGCTCCTTTCTCCACAGCAGCATCGCTAGGACTAATTGGGTAATGATGGTGCTGGAGTGTTTCCCTTCCCCCAAAAGAGCTAAACAGTCATTGCTTTTCATTGCCACAGTCTGGAACCACCACCACATCCACTGACTGTGGTTTTGGCAGTTGAGAGACTTTTCATTTGTTTTCAAACATAGCATCTCCTTTTATTTCTCCTACCTCTCTTCCATTGCTGTGTTCTAGCTGCCAGCATGAATGAGTTAATTCAAGGGCAGCCATTTAATTCAGAGAGCTGTTTGGAAGATGAAGCTCTTGGTCATCATTCATGGAAAAGAGGACTCCCATGGCAGTAAAACAGAAAAACTTGGGGTCTGGCAGACTGATGATTTAGCTGCAGAGAGGAATCTGTTTGTTTGTTTGTTTTTAATAAAATCCTTTCCCTCCTCCTTGCATATAATCAGGTTTTGCAGCAAAACATTTCCATCATTTTTTTTGTCAGATTTTCGGGTGCAGCTCCAGTGTCAGAGAAGCATCTGTGTGACCTGCTGCCTCACAACCGTCTGAATAAGTTGGGCATCCTCTGTGTTTTGTAAGATTTCCAGACCTCCGAGCCTAGTCTGTATGATTTTCACACTCTCTCAGCCCATCCAGCTGGCATCAGAAAGTTTTCCCAGGGGCAGCAGGTATCATGAAATAGAGTTAAGCTGTGTCTGGTCATGCTTCAACTCCACCTACCCCACAAAAAGTCTAACCCCATGTTGGCTTTGCAAAAGACCCAGTTTTTAAAGGAATCTTTTGCTAATGAATTCATTCACCTCAATAGAAACTACTCTGCAGAGCTGGGCACTAGCTTTTATCTGTCCTTTGAGCCCACCAGCAAAGCACACAATCACTCCCAAAGCAAACACATTCCAGCATGGCTACCAGCAGATGAAATAGCAGACTCTGTTGGCATGGGTGAGGATATTGCTTGAGAAAAAATTGCAGGATTGGACCCCTAAGGAGTGAAAGCTGAGTAGAAGATGGAGCTGGCAGGATGTTATGTGTACTCTGCAATTCCACTGTGTCCACTACCCGCTACATGGCCTGCTAACATCTTCGCCCTTTCTTTTTTATGAAACAATCTGTATGTTTTCAGCTTGGAAATAGATTTCTTTTGAAGTTTAAAAGCAGTTATGTCACAGCTGAAACAGCTGTTCAACAACTACCCAAGCAAGAGGCAGTTCACGTGCTGCCTGATTTTCAGTGCTGAGCTGGCTTCGTGCACCTCTGTCCCCCAGCACAGAGAAGAAGCAGGAGGAAGCATGACCAGCTGAAATGGTACTTCAGAGAATGCCTGTGGAGGGGTTTGAGCTCCACAACACGTCACTGTCTGAAAGCTGGTGCATAGTGGACATTGCCTGCCTGCGGTGCCCTGTGGTCAGCAGAGACAGACCAGACGTGGGCTCTCCCCCACTGCTTAGAGGCCTCTTTCAAGGTGGGAAGAACCGGCACATTTGACCGTTCCACGGATTTCAGAACATTGTTTCAACACAAGTGTGCAACCCTCAAACCTCTGCACCTGTGCATTCAGGCAATTTAGGATGAGGTTTCTGCTATTCCCCCACCATTGCAGGCCCAAGGCTCTTGCCTTGCTCGTGTTAGCCATGGCATGGGCTGAGCAACCCTCATGAGGACAGCATGGCCATCCGTAGCCCTTCACATGGCTCCCCCCAAAGCTCGGTCCCAACACACAGAGACCTGAGAGTAAAACAAGACCCTTATAGAGATCTTCTGCAGCTTGCAGATCCCCATCGCGGCTCAGCACCCACCGGTGCCACATCGGGCTTCATTTCCTGATGAGAGATTGGTACCTGGGCTGCCTTTGCACAAGTCAGGAGGCTTTTCAGTACCTGTAGCATGTGTTAGCAGAACCTTGTAACTTCACCCAATATGATGCTCTAAGTGTGACTTTGCTACTCTCATGGAAGAAATTGTGGGTAAAAGAGAGTACAATTTATTGAAATGAAGCTGGCGATGGTGCCTCAGTTCTCCTAATAAAGAGAACAGAGGGCTGCAGACATTATCTTCAAACACTGGGTCTTACTCATGAACCCTGTTTTTCAAAACAAACCTCTGGCATGTGATGTACGTGCCACAAGATGTGAATAACAGCATAAATATATTCCTGTTAGCCTGCTTATGGCCATTTCTCATAATATCTTGGAACAGCACAGAAGACCACATTGAATATGAAGTTTCCATGATTAACCAATGGTTTCCAGTGCTGTGATTATGGTTTAACCAAAGGCTATTACTTTGTGCAGCCCAGCACTTCAGCATCATCATCAAATTATCACATTGCAATGACATTTTGCTCCACACAGTGATTGCATTCAAGACAACATTTGCCAAGAGACGGAACTGAGTTGAGGTCTTCAGCAGTCTGAACTATGGGAGGATTACAAGAAGTTTGATTTAGACAGAGCCCATCCATTAGCAATTATTCTTAATAACAGGCCTTATAAGCTTAGAAGGAAAGAGTACTTAAAATGCCCTAGTTATAAAGGCCCATACAAAAGCTAAGCAAAGTCTGATTCCTGGCCTTAAAACCAGGATGAACAGGGGAATGATGCTGCTAGGAGAAAAGGGAGGCGCAAGTCAATAATGAAACTGTAATATCAGCAGTGTAAGCAACATTTTCATCTAGAGTAGAAATGCTGATTTTTCCATTCATTGACATTTAAACATTTCTGCTGTTTATCAATGGCAGATGTATTATTATTTTGGCACTTTAAAATGAAAAAAAAAAAAAAAAGAAAATTGGGTTGTTTCATGTAAGGCTATTTATTTTGTACAAAGCCAAACCATGTTGCTTTTTTTTTCATTCTGAACTTATAGTATGGAGGTGCATTGTAACAAGAAGTCATTCCAAGCCAAAATTAAAACCTACATATTTCTGTCCCATAGTGGACCATTTTGAGTTCACCTGATATACATACATGTTTAATAAAAAAGTTGGCCAAGGTTAAGGGCTTTCACTGAATGTCTCAGCATCACTCAGTCCTGCAATTCTGACCAAAATATGTTATGTGGATGATGATAGTGGCCTCTAACTCTAGGAAATGGTAAGTTTTGTCATGGTCAAGCTCTGGACAGATCCTGCAGTGGAAGTGTCTCAGGTGCAGAGTACAGCTCATTTTTGCACCTTGTCCAATTCCTAGCTTGCCTGGCAAGTTCTGCCATGACTCATCCCATCCACATCAGAGATATTTTGCATGGTCACAGTGAACAGTGGAGCTGCACAAACATTGCATATGAGTCAGCCATTGTTGAGTTTTGTTTCTGCTTTTTTTCTTAAATGATTTTGAAGTTGGTCACTCTTCATAGGAGACAAACTGAAATGCCTTTGCAAACATTACACATATAACTGCATTCTCAGAGCAGAAGCTGGCTGGGACAAAGCACAACAATTCACATAAGCTAGAAATATTTCTCTAAGGGAAGAGTCAGTCTGGGTGGCACCAGTGAAGGAAGCAAGCTTGGGTGACTGCTTTCAGACAGTGCATGGTACATGAACTGAATCCCGCCTTGCATGTTTTTGAAGACAGAAAATGAGGAGACAGTGGAGTACATGCGTTAGCTTTATGCTTTTTAAAGAATTTCATCTCATGTGGTTGGAGAAACCCAGAATCCTACAATGCTTGAGTGAACATTGTGACAGGAACCAGTCCCTTGCTGAGCCTCTTCACTGGTATTACACAGAAAGACCACTCCAGAGCTGAACTGTCAGGTCAGCTTTGTCTAAGAAAAGATTTTTAAGACTTTTTTTTTTTTTTTGTTCTAATCCTCTAGGTTATTCCTAAGTTTAGTCTTTTGGGCAAATTTCACATATTCTGCTTTTATGGAAACAGCTTCTTTAAACACTAAATGAAAATGATGCCCTTTGGTGCTTTTATTTCACTGTCTTTGCAGTAATTCGTGCCAAAAAAAGGAGGCAGGGGAGGCCTTATAAAGCTCTATTAATTGAAATAAATGAGCCATGCTTCTGAGAACAGTGTAGCATAGAGCCTTTTGAATCCTGCTCCCACAGCTGTCCCCTATGATTTCAGGCATGTCATAAAATCCACTGTCCACCTCATTTTCCCACCCTATTAAGATGTGGCTGAGGTTGTTCTTTACGGGACACCTCTGGGTGTTATGAAGTCTAACTCAGTGCTTCAGAAGTACTTGGAGGAACTGGAGTTTTATTTTGGAAACCATCGCAAATGCTAACCTTTCCCAAATTTGTGGCATTTATGAGCATACTTTCATTAGCCCCTTAGTTTTTTTTCTTTTTCATTTTGAGTCTGGAAAAATGTGTTGAAAATCATTTCACTGTGGCCTCTGGGACAAATCAAGCTTCTTGCACAGTGGGAGCCGTAGGAGATAGCAGAGCGGTGAGGTCAGCTCCCCGAACCCACTAGACAGCAATGGAAAGCCCCACACTGGCTTTCAAAGCCCCAAACACTTGACTTTTTCCCAACTCTTTCATTTGTATGTTCAGGCTCAGACAAAGGGGAAGGCAAGAAAGGTACACGGAGAAGTATGTGTCTGCTCCCTTCCTCCTCTCTTTCTCCCCAAAGATCATTTCCATCCACCCAACTTTTTTCCCAGATACGGTATCATTTGCTTCTGTGACTAATCTCTGGGCAGGAGAGAAAAATTATTTTGAAAGTTCAAGAGAAACATAAGCCAGCACATTTATGAGTGTTTTTGTCCTCTTCCCTACCTCTGAATGACTGGAGTTTTATTATTCCTCTTGACCGCATGCTGAGATAGGTACTTTCCTTTCAAGCAGAGCCTGTTGCTGGCAGCAGGCTACAGAGGCTCCAAACCTGGTATACACTTTTGTCTTCATGTCTGAATCTTCCATTAACACCAATACTTTAGCCTCCCCCCCCCCCCACCCCCGCTTAGTATTAATGCTTTTGGATAAAGATGGCAGATGGCTGAGGCTTCAAGAAAAGTTAAGGTAAGTATTATAAAGAGAAACCAACCAGGTCTCAGAATTTTACTCTCTCTACATGCATCACGATCTTGCTTCATGTGTCTTTTTACAGGCCTGCTCAGCCCAGGGAAAGACCCAGGTGTTGGTGTGTCATCATTAGACCTGCAGCAAAGGGGAACCAAGCCTTATCTTTAGCCCCAGGCTCTGCACAGAGAGATGTCTCCGTCTGCCTTCCCTCATCCACTCAGTTGTGGCAGATCAGACTCAATGCACATTGCCACAAACAGGGTCAAGAAAAGATGTTTGGCTCTTCATGAACTACTTACATTTCCCTTGGAGGAAAAGGCAGCAGCAGGATAAAGTCTTTGTGTGGGTGGGATCCTGCTTTGAGGGCCATGCTTGGCCCATGCACAGGCAGAAAACACAACCAGCATTGTCCATCGTACAACCACAAAACTACCACACTTGTGTTTGCAGTGCACGTTATCTGAACTAATGTGTCTTCAAGAGGATCCTTCTGGTTGGGAGATGATATCACAGACTGTGTCCACTTTTGGTCTGGATTATTGCTAAGGGAAAAGCAGTTCTTGGCAAAATCCTTGCTTCCTACAATTTGGATGAATACAGTTTGTTCAAGAAAGCTGGGTAGGTGTGAGTTTCTGTCTCTTCCCCTTTTGAGAATTATTTTTGCCAGTGCAAAACAGAAGATAGTAATGCTCTCACTAAAAATGAGGTGAATGCTCAGGCTAACTTGAGTGGGTGGAAAGGACTTCACACAGGATGAAGCTGAGGACAAACCTACCCTTGCCAAGACAAACAGCTGTGGAGATCTCTGGAAAGAAAAAGGGCCCTACTGCACTGCTGTTCAAATAATGCAGCCACATAGAACTAGTTGGGGCTGTGTATCCATCATGTTATAATTAAAACCAATGGCTTTCATATGAAGAAAGAAAAGGTACATCATAAGTCATGCAAGAGGACTGGAGAACTGATGTTGTTAGGACAACAAACTGATATTCCTTAGGATGATAAAGATATGGGACCTGTGCAAATCAAAGCAGAAAGCTCCCACTTTCCTTCCTACATCTGTCTTTCATTTGCTTTGCCTCTATCTGCCTGTTGTTGATGTTTTCTCACATTATCTTGGTCCCTTTGTTCAAACTGCATTTCATTCCAAGAAGGCAGGGAGCACCAGGTGTGAATGAGGGCTGTGAGCATGAACTCACTGTCACAGTTATTATTGTTATCATTCCTCTGAAAATCAGCTCCATGGAGGTTTGGGTCTCTGTAATTTGTTCTGCCGTTTTAACCGTATCCTTGTTAAATGTGGAAAATGGAACAAAGTGCAGTGCTTTGGATGATGGCTTGCACCCAAAGGTGCAACTTAATCTAATGAAGCGCTGGCTGGCTCTGGAGCAAAGTGTTTGAGATTGCAGGATTGAGACCTCCTGCTCAAATGAATCGGGTGTTCAGGACTTGATGCAAGCCCAGGGCAGTCAGTGGAAGGCTTTTGACTGGACCTTGGCTTAAACTCTCACCAAAGCTGCACATATAGTGCAGTTTACCAGGTGTTAAACCTATGGAGAAGGCAGAGTGGTTTGTTAGATACACAGACTGTTATGTAGGCACAGGTTAACTCAAAGATGTACCTGCTGGGATTTTGAGACCTGCCTCATTTTTTTTAAAACTGCAAAAGTATGGTGACAATGTCAGGACCCTGGCCTTGAAGTCTGTCCCATTATCCTGAAATCCTGGCACTTGAACCTCACACAGCAGTGCTCTTGAGACATTCTTGTGCTGACACAAAGAGCATCCTTATATGTGTGAGATGGTATGGGCTGGCGTAAGTGTAGCACATGCAGCTGTTGGGCACCTTTTTATCCGAGCCTGCTGTTACTGTCTGCCCTTCCAAAACACAGTACCTGAAACTCATTCACTAAACGTACAGGGAGATATTAAAAAGCTCTTCTTTGTAGTGGGAGAAACTGTGTTAAAAAATGAATACAGAATTTGTAATGCTCAATAAAGTTTCAGTGTTTTGTATTTTAAGACCCCAGTGAAATTAAGCTATCATATTCCCACCATCCAGCTATTTAGCAATCTAAACATATATTATTTTTTCCATTACTATTGTTTCCATTACTGTCAGTAGACTTGTCTGGTTATTTTTGTCTTTGGACATCCCCTGTGATTTTTGGAGTTCCTCTGGCTACACCTATACATCCAACTGGGCTCTGATCTTTTAATATATTTCTTAATGGTCTCCTTTGCTCTGGTTGAGCCCCTGGAGATGCTATGGAGCTCCTTTGTGTGGCTGTGTTAGATAGGCACATCTTTGGGATGAGTTTGGAGCACAGACTGCCGTAATGTTAAGCTAAACTCCAGCTTCCCCCCAACCTGGTATGACGTGTTCAGTCCTTCCACAAATCTGATGTAGTAGGAGCAGCTCTGCCCTGATTCAGTGGTGATTAAGTGCACAAGCAGTGATGTGTTTGCCTTCAGAAGTGCTGCCTCAAATACATTTGCCTGTAAGTCATACTGTAGCCTCATTTCTAAAACGATGATGGTTATGTGATCACAGTGTGCTGCAATTGCCCCTTGGCTAGCAATTTTTGAAACTGCTCACATGGGGTTGGAGGTCTCAAATATAAACTCTCCAGGAGTTTCATGAGAATAGGCAGCAGGCAACAGATTAACAGGGAAGCTCTGTTAGTACCTCTGCTCAGGGAGATGTAGTAAGTTCAGTCATTAATAAATACTGGCAAATCTGCAGTGGGGGGAAGGGGACACATGTGCTAACAAACCCCAAAAGCCTTCATTAGGTTTGTGGCTCACAGCACAACATGCTTAAAAAAATAATTAAAAAATGACACTTGCCAAAAGAGGAAGACACACAGGCATTTTATGCTTCAGTTCTCTGCTAGAAAATGACACCTCCCCCCAGAAGGCAAAAGTTCTCCTGAGTATTTTTTTCCCCATTTAAATGCTCATCAGGAAGAGAGGACCAACAGCACTCTGCATTTTAATTTAAGGTCAAAAGGCTTAAAATTAAAATAAATGAATAAATAAATAAACAAACAAATATGGCAGCAGACTGCGGTTGGGTACTTCTGCACTGAGCTGCTCTGCAGAAGCCATCCATCCTTAGCATGGACCAAAGATGGGTGTGGAACAGTGGTGGAATCCTCCACCCAGGGATATCTGCCTGTGGTCCACAAGTCCCTGGGGACCCCTGATCAAATTCCACCGTTTGCAATAAACTGCGAAAAGGTGTTACAGACATTGCAAACATAGCTAGGAGTCTGCACTCTCAGTGGAAAATACTAGAAGGTCACAAGCCAAAACAATTGGAAACCACTGACCAGACTGAAACACGGAGAGCACGTAGAGACTTCATTTAGCTAAATACTCCTTCCAACCCGCTTAGCATGGGGAGCACTTGTGGGTGACTCTCAAGACAGTTTGAGAACTGGAAAGCACTGATCCAAAAAGGAGCTAGGCTGCTGGACAGCATTCTGCCCGGAACTTTTCTCATCACAGCTTCCCCTCTTTCCGGTGCAAATCTATAAACAGGAAAATCTCAAGTTAGAGTAAAAAGCTGCAATTACAGTCTAGCAGTGCAGAGAGAGGTCAAGGGAAGGAGAAGCTTAAGCAAACGGCACCACTGAGCCAGCATCTGGCTCTGCTGGCTGAAGGTTTGTATTGTTTTCAGACCTGTGGCTGAACAGGACCCTTAAGAGCAAAAGGACTTGGCAGACTGGGACTGGGCAGAGCCAGGGATCGCTGGCAGCGCAAGACTGGTCAGGGCAGGGAGCGTGGGGGTAGGGTTAAGACCATGGCTGGACCACATGGACTCTCCCAACTGGCTGCCAGTCCAAAGATGGAGATGGCAAGCAGCTTTGGCTGTGTGGTTGGTATTTCAATAGATGGGTTCTTTTTCAACTATGTTTTTTAGAGAGGTTATCTGTGTTGCAATAGCAATTCCTTCCTGTGCCATTGTTAGCTCAGTTCAAACCAGCTCAAGTGTTTATATGTCTGCATTGCCTACAGTGGATAGTTCTAAAAGAGCTTTGTTGGTGGAGTCCTCTAAAAATAGTGTGTTAAAGAGCAAATGATTTAGCACATAATTAAGAAGCAAACAATGATGCTGCAATCAGCAAAAAGTCTGCAACGTCAGCTACAAGGCAAGATTTGGATGCAAGAAAGAGGAATATGCCAAGAAAAATGAGTAAATCTCTGTGTCTCTGTATCTTGGTGTGGAGAGGTAGCTTCTGCTCCATCCTCAATGGAGACACAGTTCCAGGGTTATTTTATTTGCCAGCAGCAACAACAGCAGTTTAAAGGACATCAACTGTTTGCGCTGGAGAAAAGTGCTTCCTGCAGCCACCAGGAGTGAACACAGATGCTTCATCTGGGCTTTTCCACACACTCCAGCTGCTTTGTGCAGAAGGGCTGGCTTCTTGGCTCTGTGGCCCCTTGCCCCATCAGTCACAGGACTGATTCTGTGCTTCCCAGGGGCAGTGCTTGAGGACTAAAACAGCAGTGACAGTAACTAATGTCACTGCTGTAGCTCCATGGCTTGCAATGTTGTTGTAGAACTGTAAGTATCCAGGCAAATGGATTTAGTAGAGAGGAGTCATTAAAAGGGAAGAGCTTGATTCTGCTCTCACGCAAACTGACAAAGACCAACTGACTCTGCAGGAAAAAAACCCACCATCTTGCAGAAGGTGTCAGGGCATTTTCTTGCCTGTCCCTTGCTGCCCGGCAAGGGGAGGTGAAGCTGCTTGTGGCACGGTGTGGGATACTGGCATTAAGCCTTGCCACATTGGCAAAGCCACTGTCCTGCGGAGCACTTTCTGGCTGTCCACATGCTCATCCCGCTCCACCGCTCAGCTGTGGTCCCACGTGCCTCCGCATCTGGCCCAAAGATTGTGGGATCACCATGTGCTGCCCTGAGCAGCACGCAAATGAGCAGGTGTAAGACCAAAACACCCCAGACCTCTCCCTCTTCCTCTGCCTCATCCATGTACCAGAGTTTTCCCCCAGAAATCAGGTCAATGTCCTTTAAGATCCCTGCTCCTGCATTCCTCCACCCCTCCATACCCCAAAAATGCCTTTGTGGGGTTTTTTTGTGCTTTCCCACTGAGCCTTTGAAATGGTAGAGGCAAGCAGAGCTCCCAGGTCCTGCGTCTGCCATTTGGAGCCTTTCCCTCTGCCCAAGCCCCACTCAAAACATGCCATGAGGTTAACCCGTGGCTTCTCTTGAGTGACACGGAGGCTGCTCCAGAGTCATTACACAGCAGGGGCAGCAACTTCTCACCAATAAAAAGGCACAGAGTGATTCTCCACATCTCTGCAGGAAGGGACTTGACAAAACCACATCACTTCATGAGGAACCTTCCCCAGAGTATGATTTCCTCCATCCCATATTGGTCTTGGGCAAAAAAGAAGCAGTGTGCATAAGCTCTACAAACTGAATGTTCCTTTTTTCCAGTAATTTCATAGCTTTTAGTGCAAAGGAAAGAACCTAGACATACAAGATCTTGTGCTATGGATTTATAATAACATTTTATTAATATATTATGCTACAAAAATATTTTGACAAAATAATATTAGAAAGCATCTTTTTATTATACTCTTCAAAACAGTTCAAATAAGCAGGAGGCGGAACAGGAAAAAATATTTGAAATACATTTGAATTGAAAACTGACAAATATGCAATTTAAAATTCAGTGTGAGCATGACTCTGCAGGATGGTTAACCATTCCTGCAGAAGAAAAATATTGTCTTCTTATTGGAAAGACCTCTCTGCCTTTACCTAGATTAAGGTGCCTCCTGAAAAGCTAGTCACAGGAAAGGTTGCATTTGGGTTGTGATGAAACACACCCCCCGCTTAAATTGAAGCTGAACTCTAGCACGCTCCATGGACCATTGATCACTTCAGAGATATGACAAGCCCCTATACTTTTTGGATATAATATAGAAATATGTTACTAAGCATAGTTCGCAATGATAACATTTATGCTGAGCTAATAACTTTGGCACTTTGGTTTCTCTAACATAAATGTATGCTGGGAAATTCCTCCCTAACAGTGGTATATGGTAATGACTGGGTCATATCATTTGACTAATCAATGCACTAAACATAGATTAAGTTCTCCCTCTTTCCATCTCTCTCTCTCTCCACAATTGTATATTGAAGAACTTAGATAAATATACAGCTCTGTACCTTGGGTGTTCCTAAATTACAGTGGAGCTTGGAGGAATGGGAAGGGAAGTTCAAGAAAGCAGATTTTTGACACCTGTATAAAGCATAGTTTTCATAAATCATGTTCATCATTTATTGCCAGAAGAGGTATTGCATTATTCAACAGCCTGAGGGATTGCAGAGAAACTACATCAGTCATAAAATATAAAATACCTTCTGTCCCAGCTTACTAACTGGTTCTCCAAGTGGCAATGCGTGTTAATATAACATCCATAGTTAAACATAAGCAAGAAAAGGTTTAAAACAATGAAAGAGTGGAAGCTAGATCTGTTGCAGGTGGTATGGGCTATTTATTCCACCAGGGCAAGACCTTGGCAGATAATTAGCATTAATTTATGATGTTACAGTTACATATAATGTGAATTGTATAGGTGTCAGTTGTAGCTGACTTGAAAAGATGAATCACACAAACATTCTGCTTTGGACTCATCCAAAATCATCTCAATTGTTACTCCTGATTGTGTTTCTCAGAGGTAAATACTATCACCAGCGTGCGCTATTATATATAGCAAGCATGGATATTTTTGTCACATCTGCTGCTCTTGGAATCTTGTGATTACATGGGAATCTCAGCTGTCCTTTGGAAGAAAGAAAACAGTTGTTACTGGTTGTCCGAGAAACCCACAGAGAAAACTGAAGTCCCATGAAGCTGGTAGTCAGTGCTACTTCAAGAGCATGTATCAGATCTAATGCACACTTTTTAAACTCATGGTGACTATAATCATGATCCATTGTAATGGATGTGCATAGATCTGTGCTAACCAGTATTGGTGTATTTTAATTAATACGGGGCTGCTGTAGCTGATTAGTAAATAATCTATTTTATCAATCACAGTGAGGGTCTCATTTTCCAGTATTGCTATGCATACATGCCATGTATTGAAAAAAGTTATCCTAAGTCGTACTTTAGGGTAAGGCAATAGAAAAAATAGATGTTTGGTTAGGGAATTGTGCTGAAGCCATTCATGTGGGGTTCCTGAGCTAGGATCTACAGGAAGCTACTTAATCTTATATTTATTGTAAGTCATGTCTTCTCCCTTCTTAACCAAAGAAATCTCAGATGACCAAGTGAGCTAGATGCTTTTAGGTTGCAGAACTCAAGTGTGTGGACCCCAAAGCCAGGAGACACCTTGCTTTGACACCTGCACTGCAGTATGACAAACGTGGGGCACCAGCACGAGGGAAATTCAGTGAGCTCCAGTAACATTCATTCATTTCACAGTATGATGGACAAAATGCCAGGAAATGCAAATATGTTAAAGCATACTTTGATATCCAAGCTATTTACATACTGTGATATCCAAACATACCGTAATATCTGAGCTTGTGAATACTGAATATTACTGTGCAGTGTAGGACTCAGAAAAAAAACCAACTCATCAGTGACAAACAGAGAGACTATTCTGTGCAGTATGATGACAGCTGTGAGTGTGGAGATATTTGTGTGCTCCTAATATTAAACAAAAAAGCCCCAGAGGCTTATGGAGAATGCCACAGGTTGGGAAACTACAGAACTATAATTTCTAGTCTTGGTCCTGTTGGTGGTTTTTCTTAGTCTTGGATGAGTTGTTTCTGTTTTCTGTTCTTTTCTCTCTCCCTTATCTTTATGTGGTCTTGTCTATTTATACTGTAAGTTTTCCAACACCTGGAATTATTTCTGGGATGGTACCACAGAATAACTTCTGGATGCGATCAGATTACAACAAATAAAATTCAATGGGTTTTGGTTTGTTGGCTGTTCACTTTTACTATGTAACTTATCATCACTCTTAAGATTTGGCTACCTTATTCCCAGTTCCATTTTTATAAATAAGACATTATAATTCAGTTCTGATCTCTGTCTTGAATACAGCACGAGAACCAATCATGTTTTTAAATATATTAATGTTGAATCTGAAGGTCTGTTACACCATTATATTCAAATGAAGGCATTTCTAGGGTAGTAGCTCAAATAAAACCAAAATGAAAGTTCTCAAAATATGTTTCCAATATCCAGCTCCGTGCAATAAATATTATGCAAGGTGAATGGCTCCTGTCCAAAACTAACATCTCTAATCTTCTGCTAGCCAAAATACACAATATAAAAGCATGCACAGGGCGTGCTTGAAGCTCACATTTGGGGCAAAGCTCAAAGTTTTCCATTTAGCCTTATCAACTGTTGTGCTTGAAGAAAACAGGGGTAGCTTATAGCACTGTCTGCTGTATCCACTTAAACTGACCACAAACCTACACAACCTTCTGTCAAAAACAGAGCAAAGGCTAGAGGTCATGGTGTGCAGTAAATCAAAAAGAAGTTATCTGTAGTCTCCCTGGCCTTTGCAAGGCAATGGGTTGGGATGCATGATGTAAAAGCTCAGTATTTCATCACGGTTTCAAATAAAACCATGTGGCTTTTGTAGTCTAATTATTTTCTAACCTACTTCCCTGAATTAACTCGTATGACAACAAACAAACTGTAAATCCTGAACTATCTCTCACTGCAAAGACTTGAAGATTGCATGGAATCTTCTGCAGTCCTGGAGGCCAGGCTGTAGGGCTGGTGGGAAACTGCCATGACTGTTTTCAGTAATTATTATTATAATCATCATTATAATCTGATTTTTTTTCAGGGAAAAGCTTTTTTGTAAGGAAAACTTTGCATTGTATTCTTCTGGTTTTAGAATTGTCTTTTTTAACTAAGATGTTTTCATTATGTATTTTGGGTAATTTGGATTTTTGGTTTGTAGATGACACTATTTCAACCAAAATTAATTTTCTGGTTGAAACTCTTGTATCCAAAGGGATTTTTCATCATGTTTTGTTGGGGGGAAAAAAAGAACATGCCTTATTAAACATGTTTCTTTTCCCCATAGATGTTCATTGCATTCATGAAAAGTAGATGCTTGGATTTGCTTGGAGCAAATTTTTCAGTGTGTGTAAGGTGTCATAATTTTTCCATCTGAGTCAACAGAGGTACCATAGTCTACAAATGGAGGAATGTTCTATATGTCTCCATGACACAGGGGTTAACTTGGTTCCTGTGGTCTTGAACAGATTCTGGACAAGTCATAATTCAGCACAGAGCTATTGGCTACAAGCATCATAAATAGCAAGATGAAGAGGAATCTGTAGATGTTTTTTGCCCTCCAGGTTGTCCATCTGCATTAATACAAATTGTACAAAGAAGTTCCATAGGTTAACAGGATACTACAACTTTAAAGCCTATAGTCAGACCAAGTTCTGTTCTCATTTACACTGCAAAAGGTTGTAGGCTTGTATTTATATAAAATGAGGGAGAAAAGAAAATAATTCCAGTAGGATTATTCCAGACTTCAAAAGCAATTTTTTTTTATTAAGAAAAAGGTGTCTTAATTTGTGTTAGCTAATAAATTAATCCCAGGGTGAAGAGGGAAACCAGTGATTTCCAAAGAATTTAAATAGTTTAGTTAAAGACAACAGGGGAACTTAGAGGGTTATCCTGACTAATGACTTACTAGGTCATATAAAAATAACTGATATTTTAGGTTGTAGTAGCTAACGAGTTAAGAATGCACCTATTTTTCTAATGGGCATAGGCCACGCAGAGCAGGATCTGCTTTATTCAGTGTAAGCTATGTGAATGAGATAAAAAAAAAGTAAAATAAAGAGTTCAGCAGAAATGTACTTATTGGACAGTTGCTGTAAAAAGTAATGGTTAAAGAAACAAAGAAGGCATTCATTTGGTGTCAGTTCAGACATTTGCAGAGTTGTCAGTTAGAAAACAAATATAGAAAATATTAATTTATCTGTTTCACCATCGCTACTGATTAATAGGGATGTTATTAACATATACAACAAGAAAAATAAGTTTACCAGTTGAATAAATACATTTTTTCTTTTTCTTTTTCTTTTTTCTTTATATGAACATGTATATTTTACAAAACCCCATAGCACTATGGGAAATAAAGATCCTTCTACAAAAAGAAGATGTAAGTCAGTGTTACAATAAAGCTTTAGAATTTCAAAATGTATCTGGGCAAAGAGACAAAATCAGCTAGAAGGCACTACTGAGTCACTGAGAAGGTCCAGCTTGTAACTGTTGTCTTAACCTCCAATTCGTTCATAAATTATCTCTCTTCTCTATTCCAAGGGATTGAACGTAATACTAATGTGGTCAGGAAGGCTGCAGTAGATTCAGGAGAAAAGAAGCTATGGCCATGCAGAGAGGAGAAGTTATTGATGGCCATAAAAGGCTGGCTGAAGCTGAGCTTGTAGGCTGAGGCTGGGATGGGTGATCTGAAGGCGGTCTCTGATCCAGCCGGTTTGAAATCCAAATGGGAGGTTTGACTGTGATGTAGCCATTGGTTATCCTGATATAGGAAGGCAACGTGGTGGTGCTAAAAGAAAACACAAGAGAAGGAAATTACACAGGAGAACCCTTATCTCCGTGAGTTGTCATTCTACCTGGGAGTAACAACGACAATGACAATTACTATTACTGTTTACATGCTTTAGACATGCAGGGAGAGCCCCAGGGTCTGATAAGCGTGATGATCTGGAAAGAGCTCTGATTCAGGATGTCCCTCAGCTTCTGGCTGCTGGTAGAATATAGCCAAAGGAGGGATCACTCTTGATACATCTAACTTACTGCACTCACTTTTAAAGTATCCATTACTGGCCAGCATCAGAGACTGTGATAGATGTATCTTTGTGCTGACTCAGGATGACCTCATTCTTATGTTCTTAAGTACCTTCTTGCCACCAAACATCTCAAAATTTGTCATGTCTCAAAGACTGGATACTAAGCCCAGGAGGGGCCACAAACCACGTCCCTCCCCTGTTTCACAAGCCATAAAGAATTTCTCAGGATCCCCTCACACAACTGATAACCTTGAGCACCGGAGACCAAGCAGCTTCATTTTTCTTCCTGGCTTTAAGCCATTTTGGATCAAATCACAATGCCAAAACCAGACTCAGTGTGAAGTTTCCTGTCTGTGGATTTGCCTCAATAGTGGTGTGATTGCTTATTGATTGTAGCTTGAGGTAGGACTTTAATTTGAATTTGCAGGTTGGAATGCATCATGATTCCCATGACACTAAGGTCAAAAAGGTCCATTTACAATTGATTTGGAAGTTCTAAGTTGTAATCTCCATTTCATAAATGCATTGCGTTTCCATTGCATCCATTATTGGATGATCTGTAATCCACCAGTTGTCACAGAGCAGCACAACCAAGCATGCAAACTGTGCAAGGTGGATTCTGGACTTAAACCCAAGGCATTCTGCTGTGGAGCAAGGAGAAAAAAGACAAGTTCCCCTGAAAACAAGATGTGACACTAATGCCTGCAGATTTTCTGTGCTACTTTCTAAATCTTCTGTAAAGGGGATTTGGAGGCACTGAAAATGACTGTCAAATAATTTTTTTATGGGGTAAGAAGCTATATGCAGTTCTATAAATATTTAGCTACAGTATCTGAGATCTTGACCTTGGAAGACAAAGGCTGCATCTTGCATAATATCAGATAAAAGGAACAATACCTTGCTCCAGCTTCACGCACAGAAATAGAATTTAGTAGCACTGAAGGCTTTTGCCTTTTTCTGTCTAAGCAATACCAAGATAGCTTTTAGCTCAGACGCTTCAAATCTGTCGAGTCAATCACGAACTGTGAGAAGATCAGAGTGCACCCAGAAGAGGGCACTGGTAAACACACATGCGGGTCAACATCAAATCCAATAGACAATCACTGCACACTACACTTCACTTCGGGTTTTGGGATAATTCATTTCATTTCTTCCCTCATCCTTTATATTGTCACCACATCTTCTGAGTGGGATAGTTGTTCTGTAGCTAGAAGTGATCTTAACTAATGTGCAATGAATTAGAGTAAAAAGAAAAGGCAGTCTTGAATTAAAGACATGGGAATTGCTTCATGGGAGCAGATAATCCATCTGACCAGTATAAGGACTTCGATAGCGAAAAGCAGTGCTTGTTCCAGAGGAACAAACTGCTTTAAATAGAGAATTCTGAAAGGAAGCCTTTCCAGAGAAAGCTCTTATCCAAAATCCCATGGTGAGTGGTTGGTTTATGTCTTGAACTGGTGACACAAGATACACAGCTTTAGAGCTTCTGCTATATTGCATCAAAACCATTGCAGGCACTTAATACAAAGGGTTGATCTGGGATAAGCTAATGCTGCTGTTTCAAATTTGTCCAGCTTTTTTGAGTGGTTAATTTGGTGCTGGCAAGAATTATACCAGATTAGGCACTCTGTATCCAAGCTCCTGCAATATGCGTAACATCAAGTATGAATGGCCTTCCCACAGCAAATACAAAGCATCATTAAAGCATACTTCTAACAAAACTAGGTACTACACGCTCGGAATAATTCAGCAGAAATGCAGTTATGCTCCAACTTCTGATCCAGATCTCATTTACCTTGTTGAGTGATGCTGTGGAGCACAGACCTGGCAACATTTGACAGTGGGATCACAATTTTGGGTTTTTTTCCCCTCTACCAGTTTTCCCTAAGGTAAGTGTGGTTAGGTGCTTGCACTTACCTTTTGGTTACTGTTTGTCACTTTACAGAACTACACAATTTAGCCCTAAATTAAATTTTAAACTGCAAGGAGGGTCTGGATTTCAATTTCAATTTAAAAAACATTGCCAAAATGCCATTCAGACTTGCAGTTTGGGTGTATCCTGCTCCTGACACATTCTATGGGCTTGATCCTCCACTGAGATTAAAATGTCTCTTGGGCAAAGTGCCTTTCTGCACCTCAGGGATGTATTGTGTGAGATGTCTGATGGGGGACACAGGCTGGCCAGGAAACCCGTAAAAGAATCATAAGCTCATTCATCAGCCAACTACATCTAAAGGATTCCTAAAGCAGTCTTAAATCAACATTTTACATCTCTGTGTGAAGTTTCTAGTCAACTGCCAGAAGTGTTTTGTTGTTTTTTTGTTGATTTTTTTTCCCCTTTGAAAACAGGTATTTTTAGGGGACCCCCCCCCCTACAGTTCACTTAAAATCCAAGGGTTTCCTATCAAGACCTGAGAATTTTTGACCACTCTTCCCCTCAGTCAGTGAGGTCATATTGTTTTCAAGATGCTAGATTTCTCGAACGGCTTCCTTGTTAAGATGAATACTGTTAGGTGGGGTTGTTTGTTTTTATAAAAAGTCCTTAAGTGCTTTACAAGCGAAGAACAGTGTGTTTCCATTAATGTGTACAAAGCATGCTAATAGCAAATGAATCACAGTTTATCCATATAAGACATTTTCTTAAATGCAACTCTACTTCTAGCCAACTGCCAAGATGGTTTAGAGATTTTTAAAGAGAATGATCCCTTTTACCATATGCTACAAAACTCCTTGTAAAACCTCTGGTCCAAGCTTGTAACTAGGCTGTTTCTATAGTGAATGGGGAGAGAAATGTCTCCAGGAGGTTGGTCCACCTCATTCCAGTGCAGGTCTCTAGGGGGTACTTACTCTTGCCTGGGGTCTTTCTCTTCCTAGGGGTTACAGAGGAGCCCTAAACAGCCAGGTTAGATTATGACCTAATTTTAGAGGTGGCCCTGGTGTCAGGAGATGACTTCTCCAAACTCCCTCTGAGCATGTTTGCACGTGCATGTAGGATCTCACTGACCCTTGGACCTTCCCTAAGGGTGAAAGCAGCAGCAGAGTTCCCTGAACTCAACTGGAAAACTTCCATTGTCCTCAGGAAGGTTTTGATCATCCCTGAAATGGACATAAAGAATAATAAAAATGAATCACAGATCTGAGCGTAATAATCAAAATTATTATTATCATGTCTTCTCTTGACAGCCCAGGATATTCTATATTACAGTCTTTTGTGTCTGATAAAAATATCTTTAATAAAACATTCCACGTGATCTCTGGTGAACAGGCAACAACTGGCTCCACTGTTCATACCTCTCTTTTATGCTTCTGTTTATAGGATGTTTTAAAAATTTGGAAGACTCCAGGTATCTTCTAGCCAAATGACCTGACATCATATTAATGAACTTATACTTTTGATCACATAATAGGGCAGTTTTTCCAAATCAGTGTATTAGTCATATATTGTCTTACCATCATTAGAACATGTAAAACTTTCCCCAAAAAGGGGGCCTCAGGCACAGGCTTTGTGAACAGACCTACTGAATCCAATTACATGATTCAAGTCCCCTATGCTGGGGGCATGCTGAAGCACCTTGATGATTTGGGATCATTTTAAAACTGAAAAATAAAACAAACACACATGCAACCCTTTGGGGGAGTTTCTGTTCTGGTTTAGCTTGCGAGGACTTTGCAAGGAGCTCACAACCTAATTTTTAGCATGACTTGTTTTATCCATATAAGCAGGGCTCATCTGACCATTTGTGACACCACAACAGAATGAGAGAAGATAGGACCAGGAGGGACTTTCTGGCCCATCTCTCCCAAAGACAGTAACAAGATCTAAACTCCTCCTGACATTTATGTCTAATCCAGTCTCAAAAAAATCCTACAATAATAGCAATTCCAGAGTCTCTGCAGACATCTGTTCCACCATTTCACTGTTCCTGATGTCCAGAATTGCTGCCTAATGTTTCAGCAAACCTCCCCTGCTACAGCATGTGTTCGTGACTTCTCCTGTCCCCATGGGCAAATTTATTCCTTTCGTCTTCTCAGCAGCCTTTCAGGTGTTTTGAAGACTTAACCATGTTTCACCTCAGTCTTCTCTCTTAAACAAACAATTCCCTCTGCCTTTCTCTGCAAGTCCTCAGGTGCTTTCCCCCACCCTTTCTTCCGCTCTCCCCTGGCTCTGCCTAGTTGAGCAGTGTCTTCTCTGAAGTGAGATGCCCCAAACTGGAAACAGTAGGTCTAGCTGAGGTATTGCCAGCCCTATGCTTTGTGCAGTAGGTTCCACTGCTTCTTTATTTGTAAAGCAGAAGAAAGTGCATGAAAAACATGCAATCTCTAGGAAGATGGTCTTTTCACTAATTTTTGCCCTCAAAGTCCAAACTACCTTTATGGTCCCAGCAAGCTCATGTTCTGAAGCTCATGAAAAACTGATGGTGCTCTGAGGGGGTGAGGATGGACCAAATTATGATGATATTTCTATGCATTTTTAATCTGCTGCCATGCCTCAGTTGCAACATGGTTTCTGTTCAGGGTGGAGGAAGTGACCCTTTTAAGCATAACTTACAAAGTGTTTGGGGATTTTTCTGGATCAAAGGAACTATATAAACACATCACAATTATTTTTAATAAATGTAAACAAATGTGGACTTGGAGAGCCCTTCTTACAATAGCATCTGATGAAAGAAGCTTACCAAGACAATGTGCCAGCATGGATTGAACCCTGAAAAAATGCATGTTTCAACTGAAAAACTAAAGAGCTAGTAAACAGAAAGAAAATTTTTGAGTTAATACAATAATGGCTGTTTTGCATTTGTGATTTGATGTTAACCTTATGATGGCTAGGGTTTTTTTAAGTGATATTAAGCATATGCTTCCTGTTTCTTTTCAAACAGATTTTGCCTTATTTTTTCCCTTTTTCATTTAATGAACAGATGTGAAAGGAGTTGATCACGTTATTTTTCTGGTGATCAGAAATAACATTCTGCTAGAGAAGACAATTATTCTTGGAACTAACCAGACCTATTTATGTCACCCAAATTTATTAATCAAGATTTGAAAAATACATCTGCTTAAAGCACTGGGACGAACCCATTGCAGTATGTAAAGAAGCTGGCTGGCAAGAAGTCTGATCACCCATTGGAAAGAAAAGAATAGGTGCTCAACCAAGAGGAAGAAAGAGTACGTTGTGGAAAAAAAAATCACACTAGGAATGTCACAAGGATTTTACTGCGAAAACTACTAAAGAAACCTCTTAAAGGGAATGTGAAGTCCTCATCTCCTGAAATTTTCGTATTATTATTTGATGTGTTTCTGGAAGGGATTCTTTAGATCAGCACAGGCTCTGTTGCCCCCCAAGCTTCATCCATCTCTTCACCATTGCTTTACTTACAGACACTGTTCTTGCAGCCTGAGGGATAAATCTTGCAGGATGCTGAGTCTCTAGGTCCCAGACTAGCAGGAGTACTTCCAGCAAGGCTGGTGTTCACATACTTACAACTCAGCATGTCCTAAAGTCCTTTGTGGGATCAAGGTGAAGAGGCTCACGCTTTTGCAAGGTTCAGCTGATTAAAAAAATAATAATCCAACCTGGATCTGATTAAGGAATCCAGTTTCGGTCCAGAGGAGGCCACTACTTGCAGTAGTGTAGTACACTGCCTTTGCATGTCTGAATGAGTAAGCAATATCACACACTAGTTTGTGGCCAACAGAGAAGACAGGGGATGAGCCAAAGAGCCTTATCTCTACTATTTTGCCTTTACCCCAGGGTTATTGGGAGCCCCTACCTTTGGCCATTTTCCACACCCCACACATCCATCCTCTCTGTGAGCAGCACAGCTGCAGAGTTGCGAGGAGGTTAGCTGTAGCTACTCTTTACAACAAAGGGGTCAGGCAACAACATCAGGAGCATTTCAGCAACCTGCCGCTGTCAATCTGAGCTTTCCTTCTGATGACACTCAAATGGGAACCATCTTTCCACCTGAGAGGAATGTCACGCTCTGATCCAGCCTTATTTCATTCCTCTGGCTCCTCTAGAGACTGCCAGCGAGCAATTCCCCTCCTTGAAGCAGGCACCCGTGAGCCTCCGGCCCCTGTGCAGAGGCAAAGGCAGTGCATGTCTGCTGATGGAGGTCTGTTCCCCCAGCCTGGCTCTTTGTTAGGATCATGTCTGCCATGGCTTATCTCTAGGAGAAAGAAGAAGATATTGTGGGAAAAGAGGGAAAGGGAAGCAGGCATTGGCTCTGAAAGGACAGAAAGCTGTGAACAAGCATGCCGGGACCCCAAGCCACTCTGTCACCGAGTGCTGAATCGCAGGAAGGTTGGTGGTGGGGAGCAGGGCACAGCACACAAGGATGAGATGCTTGTGGGGCAAAAGGAAGTAATGTGTGGCACCTTCACCTCCTGAACATGCAGGACTGAGGCTATCGGCAGCACCTGCAGAAGGTGCCATCAAGGAGAAGCACGGGCAGTCCTTCAGATGCCCTAGCCTTTAATAGGACTTAAAGGGAGGGGTTAATTGTAGCTGTGCCAGATGCAGGCTTGTAGTCAGAGCTATTCAGCTGTGTTCCTGCTACAGTTTGTGGGGAACAAGACATCTCCAGAGGACAATCCTTTCCCCGCAAAGGCCTGTCTCTAAGGCAGGTGAGATGAGCTGCTTCTGAAGATCTCTATCTCTGGAATTCAGGTCTCCTCAATCCCATCCGAGCTTTTGCCCCAGTGAGGGCTCTGTCTGGTAAGGTTGGGTTTCTGAACTGCAATGAGGCCACAGTGTGGGAAGAGGAAAAGTGCTGATTCTGCAGCACAAAAAGCAATAGCTGGTGGGGACGCAGCTCCCCTCCATGGTCCCGCAGCAGCTCCCCAACAACAGGCATGGTGGGGCTGCTGCCTGTGTCCCCTCTTTGGGGTCCTGGCTCTGAGGTTTGACATGAAGGAGGGGAAAGTGGCTCACTTGGATCAGGGCATCCAGAGATGGTGTAAGCAGGAGAAGGCTCAACATTGAAATGTAGCTCAAATGCCTCTAGTGTGTTTTTGGCCCCCTCTCTGGATAGGCCATGGGCTGGAAGCCAGGAGATTTGGTTTTTATCCCCATGTCACCCACCGAGGAACCATAAAAACCTTGCTAAATCACTTTACTTCTATCACTCCCCTGACTCTGATCTGAGTCAAGGCCTTGAAGCCTTAGTTGTGACACCACCGGCATTAACCCAACGTGAAGCGTTTTGCAGGCTCTCACTGTGATTTGCAGGTCCTGATTGCCCAGGCCACCTGCAAAATACCTCCGTGATGACAAGTTCAGCCCTAGAGTGACAGTGACCTGCAGCGAGGCTGAGCACTACAGGGGCATCCTAAAGCCTCAGGTGGGTCATGTTGTTAAGGCAAAGTGTATCATCTCCTGTGGGGCCAGAGGATGGGACAGGGATGGGACAGAAAGGGACAGGGGCAATGGAGACTGCTGCATCAGAGACAGGGGAAAGAGGAGGAGAGGAGTTTGCTGTCACAGCAATGCAGCCTGAAGCTCCCCCCGGCATGGTGGCACAGTGATGCAAAGGTGGACATGAGGATGCACATAGCAGGTAGGGAAGGAGCAGGTGAGAAACAACTCCAGCACAGCCTGAGGGCTCTTTTCTGAAGTGAACTTCCAGCATGTAGGAAAGTTTCCTGCACCTCACAGTCAGGTTTAGCTTCCCCCATCCCCAAAGGAGACTGGGTATGGCCCTTTTCAACCTCCCACCCTGAAGCCCTTCAGAAAACCCTGCAAATACAAATCCTGCACCCACACATGTGATGTGGCAGTGGCAGAATCAGGCCCACCGCTCCTTTCCAGACAACTGCCGAATGGTGTAAAAACACAGAATGCTGTAAAAACCAGTAACCTTTGAAGCACACCCTCTGAGTAATTACCCCATTCCCATCTAATGACTTAAAGATGTTATATTCCTCTCTGATTTGGCAACAACAAAGATTTCAACCTTATTAAAACCAGCCCATCAGGAAACTACATGTCATCCTTTAAAAAAAGAAAAGAAAAGAAAAAAGGAAAAAGAAGAGGGAAAAAAAAAGAAATTAAGTTCCTTAAAATCCCTGTGAACAATAATTCAAGATACTGTAGCTGAAGACCCATGATTTGTTGTAGAGTGTCTGGGTGGTCCTGAGGCAGGAGATGACAACATTAGCTCTTTCCTTTGCCCTTCTAAGAAATGCTTTGATGATTCTCTAATATCCTATGAATATCCCCCCGTGATTCTGCACTGGGACGAGGCAATCACAGAGCTGGGATAATGCATCCCAGTTTTACCCAGGGCCTGGCCCTTGCCAAGAGGGGATAGCTCAGAGCACTTTGTTTCACCAGTTCTGCTCTGCACTGATATCTGAGCCAGGATGTGTTCATGGTAGTCTAAATAGTGATGTGGGCTCAAAACCATCCACAAACTCATCCCCACCCACTGCACACATCTGGCTGCATACCTGGTTTGTATGCACAATTAAAGCACTTATCATCATGGCTCAAATAACCAAATACTTGTTTCACTGGTTCTTGGACAGATGATTGCAGTTTTTACAGCCAAAGTAAGCAAGAACATCAAGGGAGCATACACAGATAGGCTTAGTATTGTAAATATCTTGCCAGTGATGCAATCTGAGAAGATTTTTGGGCAACCTGCTGATACACAACACGTAAACAGTGAATTTGATGGTGCTGCAATCAGGTGGTTTTGAACCAAATCCCAAGCATGAGCAGAATATCTGTCTTTAGTCTGTATTTTGCAAACTGGCTGCTCTCATCAATACAGACCTACATGCAAAACAATTTGCATTTCTGGGGTGGTCAAAATCATAATCCATATTTTATGTCTTGGGCTCAACCTTTCAATTAATTAGAACCAGAGTGACTCGGTCTGCCCTCTCCTATGTGCACTCAAGTGTTTGTTTGGCATTGTGTGGGCCCCGTGGCTCAAATATTTCTTGCAGATGCACAGAATTAACCATGCATGTTTAGATGTGCTTGGGGAACACATACATTCATGGACATGTATATATTTGACCCTGTCACTTTCTTGTTAAACACTGTAAAAGATATCGACTTTCCCCTCCAGATTTTAAAATGATTTAGAATAGGCAGTAGTGGGGAAATACCTAAAACATCCTGTCAAATTAAGTATTTTCTCCAAGACTGTTCTCTAAGACACACAATTATTCCAGCTAAGAATATGCCTGTGCAATGTATTAAGGAACAGAGTGAACAACTAAAATATAAACTGGCTTAAATGGATGTCCAATATACTGCATTTTTCCATTTGATTTTAATTTTTCTTTTTCCTCCTCCCTATTCTTTTTCCATCTCCGCATAACAATTTTTCTCTCCACTTAGTCTGTATCACATTTTTCTCTCCGCTTAGTCTGTATCACATTTTTCTCTCTAATTCACTGGGCTCACTTTCCTGCTCACTGCTTGTATTTTTCCAGAGTTTCTCTTAGTAAGAATAATTAAGGTTGCATCAGATCTTTGAACCTGTTATTTGGAGCAGTATTGAATTCAAGCTTGTTCCACTGAACAAAAGCACTAGCTTCTTTTTCTTTCCAACAGACTCACTCTCAAAATAAAAAAAGGTTCACAGGGTATATCTACCAGGCAGAAATGCCAAGGACATTAAACTGCTGCATTGCCCACAAGGTTTGGGTTCCTCCTGCTGCTTGCAAAGCAACTATAGTGATACCAGCCACAGCATAAAATCCTTCTCCCCAAGCACTTCCAAACCCTCTGGAAGCCTGCAGATGCCATCAGTGACTCATAAAAAGCTGCTTGCTGGCCTGCAGGGCTGGAAAGGCTGCAAAAGCTTTCCCTGCCAGGTGTCATAACCTGGACCCTGAAGTGTCTTTGCAGAACTGAGCTTCTGTGAGCATGGTCCACACCATGTCTCTCCATGGTACTGCTACACGAGGCATCCCTGACACCCAGCAGCTCACAGGCAATAGGCTTGGCTCCTCGCCTTCTGGCATGGTGGGCTCAGGCCCCAGGTATAATGCTTACTTTGTTCAGTTAAGTTATTCAGGAATCGTAAAGAGGAGATCTGAGTGAAATCAGAAATTGGCCTGGCATTTTTGTAATTGCAGGAACCCAGCTTTTATAGCATTAAACCCATATGAATTTAAATAAATCCTACTTCTTCATCCCAGTAACTGGACTTAGATGACAGCTGCCCTTTGGGGTCCTGCTGGGTTTTCAGCACGCAGCGTGGCCCATGCTGCTGGCAGTGTCAGGGAATCAAATTTCCTCCCGTTTCACTCTACAATGAATCTGTCTTCTTAGATAAACCAGCTCCCACAGTATAACTGTGGTTAACCCCCTCTTATAAACCAACTGCCCACCACAACTGTAATGTCATCTTCCCTGTCATACTTTTCTTCACTTGATTTCACAGGGCATGAAACTCACTAGTCAGAAGGGGAATAGCAGGACCAGAAATAAATCCCATATTCCTTACCCTTTTCCTTTGGGCTAGCATTGACAGTGTTGTGTGTTTGCATTTACACTGAATTTTTAAAGACATTTCTTTTTCTTTATGGTCATTCACTGGAAGGTGAAGTCTTTTACATTTTACGGATTTTATGTAGCTCTGTGAAGTTCAGAGCTTTACCTTGAGGAACAGCAGATTTACAATCTTTTGGGTTTTAAATACCGCTAGATATGAAGATCACTCAAACCTATAATAAATCCAACTCAGGGTTGCAGAGTCTGAGAAGTTTTGTTCTGGCTTTTAGATGGTAAATGATCTCTTCAACACATCTGCGTATCCCTGGGGCACACAGGCAGCCAGCCATTAACACAGCAAGCAGTGTCCTTTCAGAGGTCCCATCTTCAACCCAAACCCAGCTTTTGAGGTGACTCTATTAACTTTTCTTCCCGATGGGTGCAGTGCCAGGAGCAGCCGTGGCATGGATGGGTCTCTGTTGCTTCCATAGCCTGAGCAGTAGGAAATGTCTTGCTCCTGCCCACAACAGCTCCACACCTCATGTGCACAGGGGTCCAACCTCCCTGCAGGGTCACTGCTGGCTGTACCAGTCTAGGGAGCAATTCAGTTTGTTCTGAAGATGGAAACAGCCACATTTTGTCAGCTGAGTAGTGCTGTAAGTTAGGAGTCTCAATGTGGAGCTGGCCACCACCCCAAAAGAAAAACCTCTGTATCAAGAATTGCAATTTAGGGAGTGCAGGTGCTTTACTACCCACTTCTGTGTTTAAGAAATCCAACTCACCCTGGGCATAAGCCCACTCGGCACTTCTTACAGTGTCTGCAACTGCAGTCAGCCTTGCAAGTTTAACGCAAACCACACTCTTCACCCACCCCAAACAGCAGGGTAAAAGCGCTACTGTGTATTGAATTTTCTCTGCCTGTTAAAGCAGACAACTTATTTTTCATCTGAGTGAATGTCAAGAGTTTTGTAGAGCTGTGTTAAAGTGCATTTCAGATTTAAAGGAATTCCCTTTACCTTAGGGTACTCAGTGCATTTTCCCTTCTTATCTGTTTGACAGGAGCCAGAAACATGGTTTTATTTTTTTTTTTTGTGTGATCGACAATATACCATGAGGAGTCATAGTTAAAGGCTCTAAGGAGCCAATCCTCAGAACATCTGGCTAGTGAAAGACCTGGATATGGAAAATATAAATGTCAAGGCTCATATTTATAAATTGGAAGGGCCATGACGACATCTGCTAACAAGCTTTCTTCCAGAGCCCATTTGCTGTACATGGTTATTCACAGGCAACAATAAACATGTGCATGGATCACACGCGTGGTTTGCCCTTCCTTTCAGTCGCCAAAGGAACACACGCTCCAATAACACACAAACGCTCTGTTCTCACAACACAGAAATACAAGTGTTTGCAAACCTCACAGCAAAGCTCTTGCATACCAGCCCACAGTGGGCTACATTGCTGGAATAGACTAAAACTAGCTGGAGAAAAAGCCTTGCATTAACACAGAAGACAGTCAAACTCACTCAGTTCTAACTTTCAGTGGAATAAACAGTTTTTGCCTTGCTCCACACGAAACACTTTGTACTATGGGTCCAGTCCTGAAATCTTATTTTTATGATGGAGCAGTTGTGGATGGGAATCTCAAGACTTAAATAGAGTCTAACCTATTCAACCGCAGTAGCTTAATATTAACATTAAACCAAGCTGTAGGTAAAATAAACTTGCTGCTACGTTTATACCCACAGGCGCCTTTTTTCCAGCTTAATGCCAACTCTAAGTGCATTTCTGATGCCTGAGAAATAAAAAATTGATCCAGTGCATAAGCATAAAAGTTTTGCTAATGACTTATTATTGTAGATGTCTAGACCACAGTTTGCCTCCAGCAGGCCCCCAACACTCCTGGCATTGGCCACCATCACAGAGACTGCCCACGAGGCTGCCAAGTTGTCAAGAGGACGAGAATCAGCAGAAAGAGCCTGGATTGCCTTACAATGTCCATGAACTTAGCAAAGAATAAATGGAGCCAATGCTGACTGTCTTGTCCAGTCTGTAGTGCTCTTGGCCACACATACATCTGTGTGAATATGGTACGAAAAGCAAAGAAGATGAAATAACATGGAAGAGATCTACCTCCTGGTTAAAAAATGAAGAAGCAGGACTCCTAGCTATGCCTCCTACTTACTGCAGTCTGCAGTAATGCCAGGTCACAAAGACATGCTAGCTACAAGTGAGACATGCCCCCATCTCAAAGGGCTTGTGCTGAAGGCTGTAGACTCCAAAAGCCCACACTTTCATTGGCACGGACTGACTGCAAAGTGAAGTGCGGTGTTTGTAGGATCACAGCCTACTGCAAGGTGAGCACAGAGAGGTGGAGGTGGGTGCAGAGGTCTGGGGATGGAGATGCCAGAGGGGTCCCTTCCTACTGCTTGTTCCAGAGCCAAGCGCATACAGCCAAAGTTAAAAAGGGCAGGTAGAAAAAGTATTGGAGAAAGAGAAAATTTAAGCAGAAAATGGAGAACCATGGAACTGAAAAATTAACAGGTTGTCCAAAATCAAGAGGAGTCCTGGCACTGGGTGAGGAAATGAGATCGCACTGGCTGAGAAACAGTGGAACGAGTGGGGATGTGCATCACGGAGGAAGAGATTATCGTAACTCAGCAGCTGCTCCTTCTTGAAATTGAATCCTAAGCAAACATTTTGTTTGTGCTGCATCAGACAGATCTTAGGCAGCTTAACAAAGCTAGTAATGGTAGGGCTATGTTCAGCCCAAGTCAGAAATACACCAAACTGGGGCAGATATAAATATATAATATAGACTATCTTTACTCAGTGCATCCCAAATGAAAAGTAGAAAACAAGAAAGGAAGAGAAAACTCTTAATAGGTTCCATAAAATATCTTCCATTGTATTTTGAATCTTAATCAGCATCGAGGAGGAAGAAGCAGAAAGTGCTCTTGGATATCCAGTGTTGAAAAATACCTCACTGTTCAAAAATCCTAGCTTTTGTGTGCTCCAATTTTTTTACTTGCTCGCCTTCAAAAATATGGATTTAATATTAATGATGGATTTAAATTTCACGAAAATAAAATACTTCATGCATTACCAATAAAGAGTTTAGTTTCATGAAATAAAATTGAAATCTGTATACAAATTATGTCTCAATTTCCAAGAGACTTCTGTGTTCTTTATCTCTAATGATTTTATTTTCAGGTATTTATAGCTTTCATTAAAATAGGGTTTTCACCCTGCTTCATATTAATTGTTGATACCAGTGGTGAGACACTTAAGCAATAGTGAAAGCATATATGCAAGGCTCTTGCTTAATTTTTTTTAAGTTTATCTGTGTTTGTTTCATCACACAGTGGCAGCACATTATAGGGAAGAACAACAGAACAAAGCAAAACATACAGACCTTTTTGTGTGTCTAGCAGGTGAAAGTGTGGCCGCACATCTTTTCAGCCCTGTCTGGAGGATAACAAATTAACTCTTTGACTTTACAAGGGGAAAGAAGTTATTGCTCATGGCCAGCTGACAGTGAGGGTCTATTAGCATGTGGAGATGCTAGAGTTCTGGACACAAATGTCAGGACTTCCCATCCATTACTGCGATGCATGAGAGAGTTGTGTGCTGAGCCCAGTTTTCACAGCTTTAATTAATATGTTCTGTGCACTCTGACCAACCTGATAATCTAAGAAGCCTCAATAAAAACCATCTAGGGATGGAGGTTATGTCACCACCATATCATATGCTGCAGTCAAGAGATTTACCTCTTATTTATGCTGCACTGAGTTATACCATGCTGTTATTTTACTTCCACTGGAAGGCTTGTGTACTTGGGGCTGTAGAAAGGGTGTAATGAAAGAATTGCCAACAGTGCTTTTTTAAAGGAGGCATCAAGCCATCTGCTCATCTTAAAGGGGGATAAAATGGAAACAGTAAGAAACAAAGAAGGGGAAAACGCAGTATTCCCCACACTTTCCTCTCTGCTTAGAAGGAGCTGAGGATGCCTTCAAAGAAGCAAGATTGTATGTTTGAGAGGCATGCAGCATGGGGAGAGAGAAGGACCAAATGACACCCCACTTCACTGCCCAAAATGTCTTCTGGCCACTATATATCCACCAGACTTCAGATTTTAGGTCAGTCCAAAATATAAAGGTTCAGCTTCCACTGAGGAACCAGGAGGGAGTATTTGTCCAGGAGGTGTTTTAAGACTACTCAGCATGACAGAAGGTCTTGTACCCAAGCTGTCAAACCATGAGATTTTTCTGATAAATAGATATTTGTATGCCATGCCCTGGAGACTGGGGGAAGTCACTGATAGGGACTGTGATGATGAAAGATTCCTGAGAAGGAAATCCTGCCAGGAGAACAGCGAAGAAAATGGTAGACAGAAGTGCTGGAGGAAAGCCACACAACACAGTTAAGCCCCAAACAGCAATGAGGTGGGAAGGTGGGACTCCAACACCCCTATGCTCCCGCTGTTCCTGGCTGCTGGAGCAGTCCCTCTGGGAGACAGGTTCACTATAACAAGTTAGAAAGGTCCTGAAGCTGCGACCTCATCTTTGGTTGAACACAGGGCAAATAAATGCAGTGGTGGGAACTGCTTACTTTGCTGCATGGAGACAGACTGGAGGAGGGAATGATCCCCGCTCCCCTTGAGCACTAGTAGGCATGCACTCTTCAGGCAGTATCCTGACCAGGGAGGCGGATAGAGTAATTTAAACAAGCAAGGCCCCAGTGATGGAAATTTCAAGCTCAAAGCTACCATATGGAGGAAAATCATCTGACCACAATTTACCTGTTAGACTTCAAAAGTGTCTAGGTCTCCTCTAAAGAAAAGCAGTCTTTTCTTTAATGAAGTTAAGTACTGTGTTTCAGCACTGTGTGTTGTGAAAAGGAAGCAATTTGGATTCATTTACTGAAATTTACCTTTCAGATGCAGTTAAGTGAAATTAAAAGTTTGCCTGAGTTGACAGAGTTCTGTTTTCCATCACCGCATTGTCTTGAAAGAAAGGATAACAGGCTAAGTGCTTAAATTCCATCCAAACTGATAAGGTTCACTCTATACAGGCACACTTAGTGTAGTTTATTACACATTGTCCCTCTTCATCTATCACTGGTATAACTTTTTTCTTTTTTGGCCTAAAGTAACTGTTGCTTCCAAAAGAAATTGATATTGTGATGTTGGGGCATTCATTTGGGGTTGAATAGTCAGCACTGGGCTATCAGAGAAATGCCATTTCCAGTTACAGGGGGAATTAATTTCATTTCCCACTAGTGGCAGGTTTTGCAGGGCTGAGTTTACACGTGGGACAAGAATTTCTTTTTCCCCCTCTTCTGATAACAATTCTTTTCCTTTAATTTCTTTCCTGTACAAGTGAAGCATCTGTGTGTCCTCAGTGTCTTTCCAAACACCATCTTCACCCAGATCTCTTTCTCGGCAGAGGGAACGACCCTCTCAATTTGCTCATTACCATCCTCTCAAATTCTTTCTTCCCACCACTGTATTTCTCTCTTTCTCATCCCCCAGCTGCCAATACTCCTTCCAAAGTTCCCACTTCCTGAAACACCTTCCCCATTACTGATACCCCTCCCTCCCTGTTCCCAGGAGCTATAACGCTCCCTCCCCAGCTGGGAGAGGTTCTCTTGGGCTGGTTTTGTTTGTAGCCTTAAACCGTTTGCTCACCAGAACAAAGTGTGATACTGATCTGGCCTTCACTGACTACTCTGAAACGTCACAGACGTTTCTCTACTCTTTCAATTAATTGAGCAGTTCATCATGAAAAGCCAGTGAATGATCTGTAATTAATTATTTATATTACAAGGGGAAGCTTAGATAACACAGGGTCAACAGGAACAATAACACACTCTGTATGCCAAACTGCAGCCTTCCAGTCCAAGGGTTCCACCTCCCCTCCCTGCTGCCCCAGCTAGCTTTTGGCTACGGGAGCTAGCTAGGGTTTAAGTTTTGTCTAAGTTCAAATCCCTCCCAAAGACAGACGTCAGATCTGCACATTTCTGCAAAATCAAGTCATTAAAGAAAAAATTCCCGCTACTTGAAATCTCCATTTAATTTTGTTCTTGACAAACAACTTCAAACACAAACTGCAGCCAGGCAGGGCTTTTTCATTTTGTTTAGATTTTGGGGGAAGGAGGCAGAAGGGAGAGGAAACCACATATTTCATCAGGATTTTTTGTTTTTTAATAGCCTTCAGTGTAGCTGATTACCCAGGAGATCAGCAAATCTTAGCTCTGTCAAAGACAGGGAGAAGACAGAAGCCCAAGCTTTCTCATCCTCCACAGCAGTACTAAACCTCCAACACACAAATCTAAACACCGTCCACGCAGGGGTGCCAATTCAAATGCCTCAGCTGTTAAGACAGAACAAAAAGGAAAGGACAATCTCCAAGGTATAACTGAAAGTAAATACTAATAATGATGTGTGACATTAAATGATGACTCATTTTTCACAAGGCCATTTCAGATTGTAGCTATAACCTCAGATCAGACCCAAACGACTGCATGAGCTGAAGTCTTAGTGGAACCATTAATTATGGATTTCCTGGCTTTTATAGGTTGGAGTCAGACCTTTGATGTTCCTTTAAGATTATTCTCCTGTGTTCATTTCCTTTGTTTCTGTGTTGGTAGCTTAAAAAAACACCCCAAGATTTCCATGGAAGTGTATGAGATAGCCTACAAATGCGTAGTCCATAAAAGCCCTGCAATTCATGGCTCATAAAGTCCTCTAATCCATGGTCAATAAAGCTTTGGAAAAGAGCTGTATGTACCCCAGTCATTTCACAGTTCAATGAGGTTCATACAAGAATCAATAATCTGGTTTAAATTTGCCTGGATTTGCCCTCCACCTGTATATTTCTCTTTGACGTTTCAGGTTGAAAGGCAGCTCAAACAGCTGAATTCTGGAGACCTTGCATAGAAACAATGAGTTTTATGCAGCTTTCACCCAAAAGCCATAACAGTGACTAAATCCCTCTACTTTGTCTCGAAGGTGAACAAGTGAAGTTTCAGGTGACAGCAGGTGAGTTAGGAAACTCAAAATGGAAGAAGAACCATTTGGAAATTCAGGGCCATTGTCAAGGTAATACTATATGCAGAGACCTCACTCCATACAGAGAACATGAGGGGCTCCAATTTAAGTATATGCAAATGCACAATGGATCTATGGGACAGGCCAGAATGTGACCTTCTAGTACACTGATTATACTCCAAAAATGAGTGCTAGCAGTCTCAGTGTTGAGTGCTGGTGAACGTTATTGAGGAAACACAATATACGTTCACATGCTTCTCTCCTGCATAGGTAACGCTTTGTTGCCCATAGTATTAGCCATCCTAGCTGTTTCCTCCCAAGAATGATCATGCTATGAAGTCTGGTGACAGGCACACATTTCTGCTCGTTTCTTGCTAATCAGAAAGGAACCAGTTAGAGAGAATTCACTGTTTATTGCCTTGTGCAAGGTCCAGCTTGCAATTAATGTTGATGAAACCCAACTGCCAAAAGCACAATATGCAGCAGCTGGTTTATGAAAGTTGAGACCCCATCCAATTAATGGAGAAACAAGAACTGGTTGTGAGTCTCTGATTTAGCTGAACAGTTTGTATTTTTTTGTTTTGTTTTGTTTCCAGGAAAACACCAGAAGTTACTCCAGAACTGTAGAAGTGCTAAAACCATCTGAAAACACTAAGGCAGCCTTCCCTTCTTCCAGCCTTTCCTCATTTCTAGGGCTGTGATCTCCCACTAATATCTCCCTGGGATCTTTCAGCAAGGCAGGCAACACACAGTGTCTGGTTCATCACCAGCATGGTGGGAGTGGAAACTTACGTTTCCTTATCCCAATCTCCATTCTTATGAAACGGAAGTAGAGAGTTAAAAGGTTTTGATTCAGGTGAAATCTCACAGGAGCACAGAGTGAATACTTTAACTCTAACCTGGGGAACTACCCTTTTAAATACTTTTCCTAGGAACATTTCTTACTGAAGTAAAACCAGCAAAAGGCACAAAAGTCCGCCAAAGCTGTGGAAGCACTACTGCTTTAAGCCCCCAGTGACACATTTCCATGGCCATATCAGGCCCAATATGCTTTCTGGATAGATAGGATGGGGGCAGAAGGATTGTGCCTAACTGCCAGGCTCCCACCAGATCTATTTAAGCACCTCACTTGTATGACACATATAGTGAGCTGGACCAGACACCCTCGTGAAATGCTGGGACATCATGGGACACCACGACTTGGTGACCCCCAGGCAGAAGAAAAAGGGAAAAGTCCCTTGTCCTTAAGGCAATCAACTATGTTGAACCAAATGCCTCTTAGTTCATGCTTAAACATCCTTTGTGGGGAGGATCCAACCACTGAACACGCTTTAAGAACAAAACACATGAATCTTTCTTACCAAGGCTGGCATTAACCTCAGAAATAGCCTTACTATGTTAAGATTAATATGCATCACCTTAATAACAACACTTATGGCACTCACTCTGAGAATACAATAAACTAAAAGAAAAAAAAAGAGGCAACTGCTCCATTAAAAAATGAATAAAAATTTAAAAAAACCCAAACCAAAACCAAAACATAAATATGAGGAGTTTTTTCCTTAGCAAAGGGAGAAGCCTCTGAGACACTGACTCATTATACTTGCAAGGAAAATGGGAATAAAAGTAATGCTCAAAGACAATTATTATATGTATAGGCAAGCAGCCAGTTCCCAAAAGATTATTTCATTCCTTTCACTTGTTAGGAGATCTATAAACATTGTGGCTGTTTATCTGCCCATGACTCGGCCTAGATAAAAGCACTGAGCTTTCCCAGTTTTAGAGGTGGGAGAATAAATTGCCCAGGAATCCTGAAAGCACACATTAAGAAGCCCTAGTCAAACACGAAGGTTCTTATTCCAACACTGAACTGGAGTTTTTAACCTTGGCTCAAGACTGGAAAGGCCACAGAAATGTGCCTACCTCCATTCTCTTCACACAGAGGCCTTAGTTAAATACTTCATTTTGCCTCTTTGCTGTTGTCAATGCAGTCTGAGAGTTAAAACATTTCAGCCCCAGAACATAGCCTGTTAAGAAGACTGGAAGTCAGATATGTCAGAATCTTAAAAACTCCCAGGAATATTCTGCATGGTTGGAAAATGGACAAGTCTGGGCTAAAAACTGACAGTAAAGATTAGAAAATAATTATTGTAAGAAAGAGGGCAAACAGAATATTTGCCATTCTAATTTTTTTCCTGGTTTTACTCTGACAAGTCTTTGTTTCTGTGTATTTTAAATATCCTAAGCAGTAGCTTTTTCTCTCTTTACTTTTAGATCAAATATGCCTATGAGCCTTCCTCCTAGTTCTTCATTAGGCTCCAAAACCATCAACTCACTCCTTGTCGCTCCCATTTAGCCCTTCTCCAACCCTCCTTATGGTCTAACTGACAAGAGCTGGGATCTATAAAGAGCAACTAGTTAGGAGGCAGCAGGAAGAGGACAGGGACCATAAAAGTTATGACTCACCTGTCTTCTATCCGAACCCAGAGATCATTGAACTGCCTCTGGCGATGGTGTTTGTGCTGCTTCTTGTGCCATTTCTTCTGCCTGCCAAACTCTTCCAGCTGGCTGATGCTATCTGGCAACAGGAGGTGAGGAGACAGGCTGTCTTCTTCGTCCATCTGCAGGGGCTTCAGGGAAGGAGATGTCAGTGGGACCTGCTCAGAAAGCTGGACAGCAGGCAGGGTTGTTGCTGAGGACCTTTCAAAGGCTGGGCTTGTCTTTGTCATCCTTGAACTGCAAACCACAACATTTAAACATTTGATGAATAAGCAAGGGATCGTGCTAAGAAAAAAGAGAAAGCAGAGAATTATGCTATTTGGTGGGTGCTCCTAACTGCTGAGAAGGTGTACAAGGAGAAAAGCTTTTGCTCTGAGACAGCCACTAAAGACAGCAGTGGCGATTTCTAGCAAGCTTTCAAATAAACACTAAACTGAAAAAGGGGGAAAAAGCAGTTGATATGCTATTGCTGTTTTCTGGCATTTTAATTACTTCTTACAGGCTTTAGAGGCTGTGGTAGGGGTCAACGTCACCTGCTCCACTGGGCTGAACGTTAAATGGCAAAATTGTGACTCCCTCTGAGGAAAATAGATACCGTAACAGCAGCTGATCTTAAATTAATGAGGTAACACTAGTTCCCTTTTTTTTTTAAACTTTGGATATCATCTGTGGAAAACAAATCACTGTTTTGACTGCAGCACTAATTATGCTTGTTCATCCAAGTTAGGACTGCTGACAGGGAAACCCAGACTGATGACAGAAGCATGGTCTAATAGCGAGGCTGCTGGGATGGGATACATGAGACCTGAACTCCAGCAGCTTTTGTGTAATGGAGAAACGAAGCAACAAAGGGGGTAAATGACCTGTCCAAAGCCACCTTGAAACAATACCGCCAGAGCTCTTCACTCCTGTTTGAAATACTACCACCTCTTGCATCTGATTGGAACTATGCAGAAAAAGGCCTTTATTGTTTTCATCTTCTAGAGTTTCACTAATTTTAGAAAAAAGTCAGTACAAACTTTCTCCTTTGATATGCGGCCATGTGAACTTACATTTGTGAGCTAAGATATCTGAAACAAAAATCTAATAAACGAGTACTGACAGAAAGTGATTTTTTTTCCCCTAACTTCAATAGAAGTTCCTGTTTGGTCTTACTTGCAAGAGAGGAACTTTTTCTGTCTCTGGGATGGCCCAGTGACTTGTAGGTACAGAAAATGGAAGAGAATTAATAGGCAGTATGAAGCTGTGGTCTGCAAAACTATTTCTATTACATGGATGCTATGACTTTTATGACAGAAACAATTAAAGCCACGTGAAAAGTTTTGCCTCCTGAGTGAAACCAGTAAGACATTTTAATGAAAAAGTAATAAAAAATCCTGAACTTCATTGGTGACAATGTACAAAATGTGCTGCAAGTGGAACCACATGTTTCATTTATGGAACATTTTGTTCTCAACCAAAAAAGTCACATCTACTACTAATGTCAGGGTTTTTTTTTTGCTTTTTGCTTTTTTTGAAGTCCATTACAATAGCAGTCAAGATGGTCATCTCTATTTCCACTGCATCATGTTTCACCCAAAGGTCCTTCTAATAGCTACTGATAATTAATTGTTGCTACTATGAGACTCACTGGCAAAAACTGCAGTAACTTTGTCACTTGTAGCCAACATTAATGAAGTTCTTCAGAGATCATATGACAGATACAGAAAAGAAAGGCACTTGTTTAAACTAATTTTAAAATTATCCAAAGTTGCTTTCATTAATAAAATACGTAAGATAACCTCATATTTTTCCTAGCATTCAATCCTTTCAAAACTCATTTGTACTCACTCCATGCTCTATTTTACATCACAGAGACATCTGCTGGTTCTGGATTTTTTTTCCCCATCAAGACTTTCTTCCATGACTCATGTTAAGGATGAGTTTTCATCAGTGCTGCACCTTTGTGAGATCTTGGTGCTCTCCAAAGCCTCCAAGACTTCTTAGGCTGTGACACAGGCTCATGGCTGAAGCAAAGCCATCTCCAGACTCATGTAAAAGGAAAGGCCCTCATGTTTGCATTGGGTGAGTCCCTCAGGCCACAGCAGACAGTTCTTAATTTTTATCCAACCATGACGGGGTGGATTAGTGAAGCATCAGCATGCAAATGCAGCCATTTAGCAGCTTAGAAGATAACAGTGTGACCTTGGATAGGTCAGGTTAGGCAGGCAGGAAGGACTTGGACCAAGCATCTACAAACACCATGTGGGTAACTGCAATGGCAGCAGGCAGCAATGGGTGGCAAGAAAGCCGCAGCCTCATTGCCTGCTGCACTTACGCCATAGCAATGGGAATACAAGCTGGCTGATACTGCCCAAAGACAGCTCATTCTGGTACTGCTCTGGATAGCTCTGCTCTTCACTGTGTGGTGTGAATTCACCCAGGTCTTCCTGCAACCCAGCTGTCCATCAGCACACTGGGGAGAAGAGCACTACCCTGACCACAAGGCTGTGGTGGGCAGAAACATGTTAAGAAGGCAAGAGCATGGAGCAGATGTGAGAGCCCGAAGTAGACAACAATGTGATCATCACAGCTGGAAACGAGCTGTTGCCAAGACTTCTGTTTCCATTGATTTTCTTCTCCTTGCCACTGAAACTGTGCTTCATATTCTGATCAGTCAGTAATTCCTTGAGACAGTGAAGGGAGGAGCAGCCCCCACATCAGCCCACATCTGGCAACTCAAGGCTGGGGCCACCATTTGGTTCCTTGAATGGTCCTAGAGCCATCTGAACACATGCTTTCCACCTTTTAATACCTACTATTTTGTTATGTGTGTTTACCTTGCTCTGAGCTCCTAGTAAACTGGAACCAGTAGAGAGGTGTTTTTATGGGTTGAGATTTTAGAAACCACTTAAGACGACTGGCAGCTCACTTCTTATTAAAATTAATGAGTTTGGGCATCAAAATCCCAGTGGTGGCTTTGAAAGCTTCTAGCTTAATTGTTTCCACTACCATCACATGAGCCACAGGTTGTAAACTCGATATTTCAGAACATTCTTTGGGAAGAGAATAAATAAACACTGAAGAAACATTAAAATGCTGTAACCTAAAGAGGGTTATAAACTAACCACTTGTACTTTAGAGTTGACACATGGGGAATAGCTCCACTGTGGCAACTGCATATTACATCTGGTTGATGCTTGGTCCATTATTCCTGTACTACTAATAATTACCCCAAGACCTAGGAGGGACTGTTGAAGGCTGTACGTTGATGCATGCTTGGTTCTTTGCAAAAAAGATTTTTTTTTTAAACTGATTTAATAAATCCAGAGGCCTGGTTGTTTTCATATCCGATCCCCATCCTACAGACATTCAGCCAGAAGTAAAATCAAAACTTTTAATCCCACAGAATATGGATATTTAATCTATATTGTAAGAATATTTAAAGATTTTAATTCAATGTAGGGTAGACTTCCATCAGAAAATAACTTTTCCATTGATTTCAGCAAAAATGTTATTAATACAAAGGGCTTGGATTTATTAATATTCTGGATTTTTTCCCTCTTAAAAAAAAAGGAAAAAAACTCTCATCTGCAATAGGATACCCCAACTGTAGATCTCCCCATCGCACGAAGCTTTACTGTTAGATTCAACTGATCATTTCATGGACTATTTCGTGCCTTTCCTTTGGTCTCAGTCTCAATACACTCTGTTAGCACAGCTGCACTGTATGAAACCATGGGGATATAATACACTTTTTTTTCCACTCCTTCACTACTGCTGAGACAGCTTTTCAAGATACATAGTTATTTTTAAAACCAGAGAAAAAGCAGGGCTAGTTTTCAGTTTGTGAGGCCACAGTGCCTCTTCTGAAGAAAGGGTGAGAAAGTACCACCCAAATATCTTGGTCCACACAAAGATCTCAGCAATTTTTCTTGAATAACTTGATACAACTCCAGGCTTAGAGGTTCCACCCATTTTTTAATCTATCATTCCCACACAGGGTGGTCTTTGAGAAACTAAAAGTATTTCAGGCCCTTAGGTAGGTTTTTCTCATCTCTGACCTTAATTTCCTTCCCTGGGATGCACAGTTCTGCAAAACAAGTTCTCTAAAATAACAGAGTCGGAATAAGAAAACTTGGGAGTCTGAGCAAATATCCTATGTGGCTTGGTCCTAAGGTACAGAAAACAGAATGAAAACAGGGAAACATTTATTCTTGCTAGTTCTTGAAAATGCTTAATCCACAGACAAAGACCCCTGTGGTTTTGTTTCACTTCTGGTGAAATTCGCCATCCTTTTCTAATTCTTTTCAAGAATTAAAAGAACAAAACAAAACACGCAAGTAGTTTAGGCTGAGCTGTATGGTCCATTAGGCTGTCTCAGCATTTCTCTCTGCCTTGTGGTCTCTAGTGTTGCTCTGTGCTGGCACTGACAATAGAAAATTGACTCATCATCAGGATTTGCTAGGGCTATTGAATGGATCTGATCAGAAAAATGTCATTAACATCATGAAGTGCTGTAGTAGCTTCTTTTCATAATTCCCAGGCTTAAAATTGCCCAGGTCCCACTTTCATTCAACCCCAAGCCAACTTGCATGCCTTTCTCCCTGGCCAGGCAAGCATCTTCCTACCCCAACATCAGGTATCCAATTTCTGCAGCTCAGAGGGCCATGACCATCTCTGGGCTTGATAACCAGATGAATCAGAGCATCCACATTTCGTTCTCACTCTGAAAGACCCTTGCGAATAGCCCACCTTTCCCCACCAGGGGAGGAGGCTGCGTGGCGTTAACACTACACCTTTCATTACACCTCATCCCACCAACTGGGATTCTCCCAACCATGGATTCATTGACAACTGTCTGAGGGCACCATGAGGCAGTGTGGACCCCACTAATGCCTTTGCCCACTGACCCTGCCGGAGTAAAGCTAATAATGTTTGGGGTGAGTCCTATCAAGCCTTCCCTGGGCTTCAGCAGGGACAGGAATTTGCCCTTGCTTTAGCTCATGAGAGAGGACATGCCTTTGCTGACCATACATATCTTCCACACAACTAAATCATCAATCTATTTTTTCAGCAATCTTGCGGTAACATTTCTGTTCCCTCAGATATGTGCAGAATCTTCTAAAATGCAAGTCTGCCAATTTGTTACTTGCATCTTGTCTTTGTAGCACGAGCAATGGAAAAGTTTTGCTCAGAAGACTGCCATGCTTTGCACACGCTTCCAAGTACAGCAACATTGCTGAGGTTTTCTTGCTTCAATTTTCAGAACTGTCAGACAAGGAAAGATTTTGTTTCATCAAAAGAGAAGCTGTGGTGATAGCAAGGAATGTGTGATGTGGCAGCTTTATCCTTGTGCCACTGTTCTTGGGATGCACCTGGATGACAGCCAGACACTAAGTAAAGAGCATTTTATTATAGACAGGTTCTCATAAATTCCAGTTGGGAAGCCTTTGTCAAGGCAGGAGTTTGTCAGTCCCTTGCACACATCCTTGCTCCCTTTGCCACAGGCCACAGAAACATCTGCTTCTTGCTTTTTTTCCCTTATGCATCTCTCAGAGCGAGTAGTGATGCTCACCCACAAGACAGGCACCAGAATGTCCTGTCGCACAAGTTTTACATTTTTTCCCTCTTCCATGCTAGGTTGAAACTCAGATTTTCAAAGCTCTTGGGAGAGCAGCAAACAAAAGGAGAACAGAAAACCAGGCAGAAATCCTAATCCACACCAGCGTAGTTTATAGGGCCTCTTACTAGTGATGTGGAGTATGGATTTAGACCATGGTCTCTCACATAACCAGGTGACACCAGTGCATACCACCACAGAGTTCATCTCCTTCAGGATGAAAGCATATATATATATATATATAATTTTTTTTACTGCAAAAGAGAGTAACTCCAAAGAAGAGATTGGAGAATGAGATTCTCCCCATACCTAACTTAGATGAACTGCTTCAGGTAAGTGCCATAAATTCCTGAGGATGAATTTGGCCTCAAAAGACAGCAAAAGAGAATACCTGTGAAAACCCTGATCATACACTCACCTGATTGGCTTAATTATGATGAGGTTATTTTATTTAGGATGCAGTTGCCTTGGGCCTGTATGCTAAAGTTAAAGCATTTCCATTTCTTAACAGAATTTGGAAACAAAGTTGGTTTTTCATTTTTGCACCAGAGTCAATTACATCTCACGAGCATTTAAATTAGGTGAAGTAGTTAAATTAGATTACACTTGACCCCAAACTTGGATGACATCTCTGGACTCAGAATCCACATCAGACAATAGTCTCTGGGAAGAATCAGTGTTGTTCAAAAACTGTAGCCTCAGTTTGAAAGGAAATTTAGTCCTCAGTATACACACATATATGCAAACCCTCAACTATGTGCATAAATGAAATGAAAAGCTTGTGAGTTCAAGATATTCCCATAGATGGTGATGTTTTCCTTCCCAGTTTGAGAAACTATAAAATAAGAGAAGTAATACTTTTGTTATCTATTCCATTTCATTATAAGTGGATCTGATCTAGGGCATAGGAGAAAAAATGCCAGCCTTCTGCAACTTAAGCAGTTGAATTTGCTGAAAAAGAGAGGACAGCTGGAACATTGTAACATGCCATTTCCACGTTTTCATATGAATTTTTTTATTTCAGAAAACTCAAAATATTTCATTTCAGCACTTTCTGAGCAAAGCTTTTGATTTTTTTTGTCTTCTGTTTTCAAAGATTTAAATGCTACAAAGTGACCTTTTTTGTTTAAAAATTGATCTCAATTAAAAAGGAAAACCCAACTAGTAAATAAAAATGACAAAAAACTAACAAAACCCAACCCCTGCCTTCAAAAACGTCCTCAAAATGTTCCACTTCAGATTACTTGAACTTATTTCCCCTTCTCGACTTTTTGGTTCAATTCTTGAACTGAATAATCTTTTTTTCATGCATCTTTAGTGTAAACTGTGTAAGCTGCACACTCCAGCCTCAGAAGATGGGCTGTGCCCACAGAGGAAGGATGGGTCAACCTTCCATTCTTGCTTCCATCTCCCACATCAACAGCCAATAAGAACCTTCTCTGCTCATGACACAAAGCCTCACTTCAGACTCTGTTCCCTAAATCTTCACTGTCTTACTACCACCATTCCAATTTAGTCCTAAGCTACTTCCACCTGGGTAGTTTGGTTTAAGCAAAATATTCATAATACAGCTGTCTTTGGTGCCTCACTGTCTTATGGAAGTTGTACTTAAAGATCCTTGGACAGAATACCTATCCCATAGATCAAGATGGGCTCTTCTCTGCTCAAGCATCCTGGTTCAACATGGGACCACATATCTATGCAGCTGTCCTGGGACATCTGGTTCATTCTGGAAGTCTACTTCACAGAGGACAGAAAGGCCTTCACATTCAAATTACAACTCCTCTATGTCCATGGACCACTGAAAGACTTGCCACATAATGTTAACTGAAAAGTTTCAGTGTCTTCTAATAAATTTTTGAGTTCTGACTTTGCAATCAATTTTCAGTTTTTCTGCTTTTCCTCCCTGATTTTGGACAGAAACGGATGTTGGGAGTATCAGCATTATGTCTGGATTTGAAATCCTGACTTCTGTCCAAATTTGCCAAGAATACACAGGCTTTCTGATGAATCTAAAGATGGTATTACACCACAAAAGAAGATTTTAGGGTTGCATTTTTATTGAACTGGAATATTTTCCAGCTTTATTCCACACATTTTTTCCTGTTATTGCTTGAAAAACATTAGTAACACGAGTAAATATATTGTTCTTTCCTTTTAATAACTTTTTAATAAACATATATATTGTTTTAATAAAGAAAAATGGTGGACTTATTACTAGGCAATGTAATCTCTGTTTCCTCTTTATATACTCTCTGATCTTTCTGTGTTTCTTTGAGGTGATGTCATATTAATTATACACAGCAGATTTTTCAGGTGCTGGAAATTAACTTTCATCATTCAACAGGTTCTGCAAAGCATAAAATTCTTACCCAGTTCGGCCCAAACTGCAACATCATGTTTCTTCAGGTATAATTGTGACATTTCCAAAGTTTTGGTTTGGGCTTAGGTTTTGGGCCAGTTATGATTCTACAGCATATTTATGGTGATTTGGGCAGTGTCTGAGAAACTGGACCATGGTAACTAAATGCCACCATCTCATCTCAGCAGTTACAATCTCAGACTCCAGTGACTGGACAGCAAGTCAATGGCTGAACAAATCCTTCTTTCTCCTCCAGCTGCCACAATCAAACTAGAAATACTCACCCAAACTCATCTCTCTCCTAGTTCTGTTTTAAGTCAATGGAACTCTTGATTTCTATGGCTGCCTGCTCCTCTCCAGTCAGCAACAGCTTTTGGGACACTGAGCTGTATAGATGTGCGTAAAGGCAGGTTTGCTAATTCAGTTGCAAAACTATTCCCATCTCATGTGTTGTGATTCTCAAACCATTCCTGACCTCAGTTTAAGCAAAGAAAAGAAAGTGAGGATGCATTTGTTCCATCCCAGTAGTTGCTGTTCAGCCAGGTTTCAAGATTAAGAAGCTGACTGACTGAAAAATCCCACCCCCCAAACAGGCTCCTCGATTTTGATTCCTCAGTAGAATTACAGCTAATACACCACTGATGTCTGTATCTCACTCATTTGCAATCCAAATTGAATTCTGCTCCCAGTTTGTCTCCTTTGGGAATTGGCTTCCCTTCTCTGCTGGATCCTCTGAAGAGAAGAAACATCTGCAGGAGTCAGTGTTCTCCATCACATCTTAAAAATAAACCCTCTACAGAGACAGTAATGGAGCAAGGTACAAAATCCCTAGCTTGAGGGACTACAACATTTTCACTGACTTCAGGCTTGAACTAAGGGCAGATTATTCAATGTATGCCTGGCGCTGTTTCCTGCACTTCCCTCTGATGCTCTTGAAGCTGGGCCCTAGCAGAGATGAGATACTGGGTGGATTACAAATCTGTACAAGCAAGGCAGCTTGTCTTCCTTAAGTACCTTGTTCAGTCCAGGCTTTTACAATTGCAAGATGACAGATAACGTAGGCACATATGTAGCTGCTATCGCTAGAAGGAGAGAGACGTGGACCACTTAAACTGAGCAGCAGGCAGAAGTGTCAAACCAAAGAGCCATAAGACGACCATGCCCGCAAGAGATCTCACATCTCTGTTACACTGAATCCACTTTTCCTCTCTGTAGCTGACACTGTAAAACATCTGATCTACTTAGCCATTGATGGCTGCTGAGCTAAGAAAAGGAACACAGAGTCAGTCTGCCTTTCTCCAAAATACTGTTACAGCCCCTTGGCATTGTTTTTATCACAGGGCCTGAGTGTTTCCAAGAAAAGAACAAAACAGTTGTCAGAAACCCTATTCAGACAACACTTCGGTCTGTCTGTGGACATTTTTACTGTGCGGTGATGGACAGCCCTTGAAACATGATGAAGGCAGAAGACTTCTTCCTCCAAACTCCACTTGCTTTAATGCCTAATGCTGTTCCATCAACTCTAATGTTAACAGACTTTACATAAGGTCTCTCTACACATTAGCCTGATTTCACCTGAGTTCCCTGTCTATATTAACTCATGCTGATGAAAACTGCTTTGTATCAAATACTTATTTCTGTGTGACAAATCCATCCTTCATTAAAATTCTTCATTAACGAAGCATGCACATTGCTACTGAAACCTTAAGGAAGAAAAGGTTTTATATTCTCTTTTTTGGTTGTTAATTGAAAACTATGAGATTAACCTTGAACTACAGATTGAATATCTAGGAGGCATCTGAGGCCACAAGAAAGATTGATTTTTAATGAACTCAGGCAAATCTTACTGTTAGCTGCAAACAGGGCCCAGGTCTTCCTCTCTTGAAACAGGAGAACTTGCACTGACCCCAGAAAATATCTCTCCTTCCTTGTAATGTCTTTTGTTATTATTTTTATTGGTACATTTCAGAATCCCAGAAATAAACTATGCATACATTAAAGAGCTCCATCTCGGCAAACTGACAAGTGAAGTGTATGAGATGATGACAGACAGATACAGGCAGAGCATCATGAGGATAAAATGACACAGCACGCAACCATAGAAAAGCAGAAGCCTTTGCAGCCTCCTTCCCTGAACTCTGCTGTAGACCTCATTGCAAAGGAGCTTTGGGGGCTCACCTGCTCCAAGGAGTTACCAACACAGCTAAAACCACAGGAGGGTCTGCATAAAGGTAGTGCTTCCTTCCTCCTGCATCTAACTGCTTAGCACTGGCCACCAGAAGTCATGGAGGTCTACTTAGGTCCTCTCATAACAGCCTCTGCTGAGAAAAGGGGGAGGAGACTTATGGGTCTTTGGAGAAATTCTGGTGCCAGTCATCTTCCAATGGAGGAAAGGGAGGGAACGTCCATGCATGGCTACCAGGGGCTTTCTGCTGGCCCAGCAGAAGAATTAGGCCAACTAGCTTCCTTGATCAGACAGATATCAAAATCCTCATGTGCCCTTCATGTAATCTCTGCAGATTAAATTTGTCAAGGAAAAATAATAAATTAGACAGGATTGGCAGTGGTTGAGACCTTCACGGGAGGTGTGAACATGAATGACAAATGGCTCTTGTCACAAGCTTGAGCAGACCAAACTTCTACATAAACTGTTCATACACACACACACAAACATACACAAAACCAGTGACTAAGCTCTCCTCCCATGAAAAGAACCCCACATGGCAGTAAAGTGAAACACCAGGAAAATGAAAACCACTTGTTCGGCTGCTCTCCAGAGCACAGTAAGTCAGTTAGGAAGCCTCCTCCCTCTATTGTATGTGCATGTGTGTTTTCTTAGACTGTGTTTGTTTGTTTGCTTGAAAACACTTTATCTATGTGCCAGTTGTTTGAGAAGGTATCACAGCCTAGTATTTGTAGCACTCCCTAGCTACTTAAAAGCATGTAACATCACAAGTCTAACAGATGTCAGAGACTCATCAAAACTATGCTTGGCATCTGGCACGGGTTCTAGCAGTCACATTAGCTTCTTATCACTATGCAAAGCTGGAACACTTTGAGAGGGACCAAACTAGGACTTCTCCTGAGGCAATGCTGTAATCCAGCTCAAACTACAGAAAAGCCAATGTTCCTTTGCTAGCAGAGGACTTTTTATCTCAAAATCAGTCTTCTATTCTCAGAATAATTTGGTAATTTAAAGTTGGTGGTTTTTAGTATACATTATTAAAGTGAACTGTCTTCTCTATCCATGGAGGGTGCGCTCTCCTACCAACCTCATAGGATCAAGTTGTCTCTGCAACATGGCCCTGCACTGGAATACATACTTCATTTTCAAAGGGTCTGGAGGAGCAAGGGTTCAACTTCTGTGCTTGCAACCTTCATTCAGCTTTTGCCACTGCTTCTTAACCCACACTGAATATCACTCCTTGCTAGTTCTCCCCTGAGGACTTCAGCTTTTAATAAGTGAGAACACCTCTCTGTCTTAGACCACCTTCCACTGTAAGTGTTGGATTCACAGCAGGGGTCAGGGATGCTGCCTTAGTCAAAAGGGCCCCATTTTCTGCCATGCTGTTTGCGTTAGGTTGGTGTCAGACACCTTGACTTTTTTTCTGCTGTTGCAGTCCACCCTGGCACCTTTCAATCCTGGATAGGTGATGTCCCCATATCACAAGTGTGAGATTGACAGGTATGCACCAGGCGATGCTAAGCCCAGAAACACAAAGCCCATACAAATCTTCTACTTTCACTGGAAGCAGCTCCATACAGGAAACATCTGTACAAGAAAGTGCTGAGAGGAGCGTGTGAGCCTTAGGCACTGGGAAGGAGACTCAGATCACCTCTGTGTCATGCTCCATGGTGGCTGAGATGTGTCTCGTATTTATTCAGAGCACACAGTACTGCCAATGCTTTTACGGCTCTCCTGGACTGAGCGCTGCCCATCAAATCCCAATAGGGGATGGATCACCCAGTGGTTTAGGGGTTAGTAGTTTAACTAATGCTAAACTAGCTGTGCTGTCATAGTTTCCCTCAGGCAGTTAAAAAACTCTTTATACCCCAGTTTTCCATCCACCCATGGAGTAACTCCCCACCTCACATGAAGACAGTGAGAAGAAATACAGCAAAGATTCAGAGACACTGTGCTGGTGGGGCCATGTGAACACTGAGGACAGATAAGCATGGGCCACACTGCAGAACTGCCACCTTGTGATGTTGAAATGGTGCCTACATAAGATGTTTTAATTAAAACCATGGAATGATTTATCTGACTCATCTCTGCAACAAGACTAAGTGCTTGGGGCTGCCCCACCAGGCCTGCTGAGACGGAGATGTTAATTCTGAAGAGAAGCACAGGCTACTCAAGCAATGCTCTTTTCATGAGCAAAGGATGACACCCTGCACATGTGCATGTCTGTCTCTCAGTCTTGTCTCTTCCCTTGCCTCTAGCGAGACTCAGTCTGACAGCCAGTTGTAACTGAATTATTGCAAGTAGCACAGAGATAAAAAAAAAAGTGTATGTCCTTACTGATATGAAAATAAGCAGGAAGGAGTCAGACTTTATGAGGAAAGGCTCAGGTATGAGCTCAGCCCTTTCCAAGATACCAGAGTCCAACAACTAGAAACCCCATAGGACCCCAAGACCTCATCAGGTCTGTCGTTCACAGACTGACCAGCGGTTTCTTGGAAAGGCAGGGGAAGTAAAGAGGGAGGGAGGTGGGACAGTGCACCCCAGTAGCGAAAGAAGAAGAAAGTAAAATCAGTCTCCTGCTCCATCATCTCATTTAAACCACTTCTGGTTGTCTGTGCATTTCATTTGCTGCCTTTCACTGATTTGAGTGGGAATTGCTGACCATTCAGCAATGATTGCTATCAGTATGAATGCTTGAATACATAGAAACAGCCTTAAATTTATGGCTGCATTTGTAAAACAAACAAACAAAACCCCTGTTAACTCTGCTTTCTTTCAACTCAATGTCCTTTCTCCTTGAGGGGGATGTTTCTAAAATTGCCTCAGGGATTTAAAACCTCAATGCCTGCTAAATGTCAATGGAAGTTGCACTTCCCAGTTTCATTTGCGACCTAAAACCTAATTTACGTGTAAGTTTGATACACGTGCAAAATTCTCATTTAACATTAGCAAGAAATCACATACCTCTAGGGGAAGAAATATGATTCCTTTGTCACAAATGCAAAGCAAAGTTTGCTTTGACAAAATGGTGGCAAAAAGCCAATCTGTGCATCTACTGCATCCACTGACTGTAGGTCAATGAGTGGAATGACCCCCTGCTCCTGGGAAGAGGCCTTCAGCCTGGGTGGCACTATGGAGGAAGGAGGCAGGCACCCAACAAAACCACGTGCATGCCCAAACTGGAGTCAGACGTGAGGATACAACAAGGTCCTTCAGATCTGCCTCTGCCAGGACAGGAGAAGCAGAAGAAGAGCCACCCACTGACCTGGACCAAACCATCACCAGTATCACCCTGGTGTTAGACATCCTTGATTCTTAGCACTGCTGATTTCAGAAATCAGCTTTTTCTCTCCAAAGTTCAGGCAGGGACTTCTGGATCTTCCTTGTGCTGGAATATGATGCCTTGACTCTGTGGGTGTTAAGAATAATTCCTTAAAATTGATTAAAATGATTTAAAATGCCGCAAATGCAGGCAATGTTACAACCTAAACCCACTACAGCAGCAAAGGTTTACTGCTCCCCTTGTAGAGAAGCATGTGATTTTATTTCAGCTAGCAATGTTTTCTTTCCCCTTCAGGAATCAGGAGGAGACAATACCACAAAAGTATTTGAGATCCATGTGAACCTTGTTTAGCCACTGTGGATTGGGATTTACATTCCAGGGGTATAATGAACCCAAAGACGCAAAGATGTGGGCACACAACATTATTAAACCCTTGAAGATTATCCCAGTCTCAGTCAATAACTTAGCCTTTTCTTAATGATGCTGGCATGTATATGAACTATAGCCTTTAGCAAAGCTCAATGCCAACAGAAACCGGCAACTTCACAGAGGCTGAGCAGCAGTCCAGTGTAGTCCTCTGTGTAGAGCTCTGGACAGGCTGTATCGTTTTTCTTCAATGGAAGGGGAAAGTGTTTATCTGGGAAGCGTTTCACATCAAGGACAATAGGGAACTGTTTAGCTTTCCACAAATAGGCTGGTATGCAACTTCCGAGCACTCTCCAAGGAAAACTTTGGAACACTGGCCACATCTTTCCAGCAGGGATTTCATGTAAAGTAGTTAATGCCCGACATCCTTCATCCTGATTTATTCCTGCTCCATCCTTGTTTCAAAGTGCTGCGCTCACTTCAAACACAACATGGGGCTCATCTCTCTGAATATGCACTTTGATCGCTGGGGACTCCAGATTCGTATCAGCCGTTCAAACATAAACAGGGACATGCTGTCTCGACAGAGGTATTTCTGTGACTGCCTTTATTTTTGCAAGAGTAATTTAGAAATGTTAAGCTGGGGTCAGATGACAGGAGATTCAAATCTAGTGGCCAGACAGGGCACTGGATACCAAAGTGCTCTGAGCCTGTCTACGACTTTGCTGCTGAACTGCTGCAGTTTAGCAGGAAAATCTTAGTATCCCTGACTTGACAAGTGTCCTGGGAGTCAGTGGAGAAAGGCTTCAGTGTGCTCTTACTCACAAGCAAGAGCACCAAATTAGGGGTCTCTTCCTCTGCAAGCTGCAACCAGCAGAGAGTGGCACTGCAGAGTTGTGAGCTGGTCTGATGTCCCATACAGCAGTAGAAGGGGAAACACCCCAAATCTAGTCGTTCTCTCAGCTCTGGTCCCCTGTGGGACCAACTGTTTTCTCGCTGAAGTCAACAGGAGTTATCATTGTGCTGGGTGTCAATTTAGGCTAATTCTTGGTGCTGGTGAAAAAACCTGTTCTACGGTGGGGCAACAGATGAGGTAGACAGATGGGCATAGCCAGGTCCACAATGGCCATGACAGGGTAGATCCTCCAGGTGCTTTTCCTGACCAGCTGGAGTCTCAGAGGTCTGTTAGACACAACCTGTGTCCCAATCTTTCTCTCTAAATTTGCATGTATTAATTCTGAAACTGGATTACTGTAGGGGTGTAGTTTTAGCAATCATGATTGCAGGAAATTGTCTTAATTCAGGATACTCTTCCATCGTATCAAGTGCCAGCCACTGTGTCTATATCCTTATACAGCATCTGATCCATTTTTCCTCCCTCCTGTTTCTATTCACAGGTCCATTTTTCATTCTCCCTGGAATGCAGAGCATTTGGGAGTGTAGGTGGAAAGCCAAAGTCTTTCAACACCCACTAACAGAAATCTGTTTTATTAATTAACTTTGTGGGAAGAAAAAGTAAAAAGAGCTGATCTTCTGCTCTGAAATCATGAATCACTGCGCAAGAGAAAACATGTCCTCTGAGACACCAGAGGCTGCTTCAGACAGAGTGACTGACTGAGTTGCCTTCTTGGGAAGTCCTGAGTCATCAAACACAGCAGTTTAATCCTCAGGAAATGGGAAACATATTGGCATGATGTTCACTTGCATGGAGCATGAGCTCCAGAGAAGGGTAAACTTCCAAAGGTTCTGTGCTTGTGGAAGGATTTTAAAACCTTAAAGCTTCTCTGAAGTGTATCTGAACTGGAGTTGGGTACAGTATTCCCAATACATGATTTACTGGATGAATTAAACTCTTTATATACTTTACAGATTACATATGAATTTACTTTGACTTCTCATAAAAATGATTCAATGATTATGACATGAAAATGTATTCTGGCTTCAAAGTTATTTACTGTGACAAGTGCTTCATATATTCACCATTCTTAATTTACTACTCCTGTTGTAAGAACTTACTTTTTTGGCATTCCTGCTCCTACTACTAGCACTTAACTAGGAGAAGCAGCTGATATACATGCTTCTTAGTCTGACCCTTCACCATGGTTCTCCTAAAGGGACACCCACACCGTCATTTCAGACCCAAAGCTGGGTTGTGGCCAGTGTGAAGCCACTTGGCTTGGCCGAGATACCACCAGCTGTTGAAAGTGAGACTATTTTGCACCGAAGTGGACGAGAAATGGCACGAGATCACATCACGTACGTACGTTAGAGTGACCTTCTACTTGTGGGGGCAATTCAAAAAGGTTTCAGTAAATTTCACAGCTTGCCACAACAAGATCCATCCACAAGGAGTCATTTGGTCATGTCATCAGTCACACAATGTTGTTTTGGAGGGCCTCTAACCCCATTTACCTGTGAAGAATGCCCCTATGAATACCTGATCACTCATGAAAGATGGAAAATGCACCTGTCAGTGTATTCCTATGTAGAAAACTGTATCCCTAATTGTTTTCTTTTAAGGCATTATTCTTGAAGGAATTTTAAATGAAAGTGTCAATGAAAAAAGTCACTGACTCCCTTTCTTCCTGCTCCTTTTTTAGGAACTCGTGCATGATAAAGAACTCCCTGCAAGCAAAATTACTACCAATTACACTCACACTGAATCAAGCAGCTCTATTGATTGCAACACAACCCACACACCTCTTGCTGAAGGAAAAGAAGTCAGCTCTGGAAGTGAAAAAGCTATCTGCCCTAATGTGTGAGGTCTCTTTGCCTGAACAGCGTGATAGTGAAGGTAAGGGAACTCGGCACTGCAGAGTGACAGCAAACAGACCACAAACTTCCTTAGATAAACAACATCTTTCAAACCACACAATACCACTTGATACCTTTGTGCCCCTTGAGCTGTTACAAAGTGCAGCTGCACTTCAGCCCAGATTGGGATCACTTGGGATGGAGACCATCAATCCACAGGACAAGTGCAGGCTGAATACACAAACACAAAACTCACACAATCTCACTGTTTCAATATAATGCTGGAGAGGCGATGGTGCAATTTTTCCAAAGGCTTAAATGAGTCTAGTGTCACTGTCCAACTTGAGCATGGGACCCAAGTCCGTCAAATAGGAGGGGAAATCATCTCGCAAAACGATTAGTTACCTAAACCCAGCCAGACACATACTGCAAGCAAGTTGGACAAGCTAAGATGCCCATGAGCAGTCCTCTGGAAAATCAGTCTTTTTCCATTTATTATAGTCAGCATCTTCACAACAGCATAAAGATACTCTTAGTTTTCTACCAATTCCGTCATGGCTTCTGACAACCAAAGACAGGAGAGAATTAGCAACAATCTCGTATTAATAATGAGCTCTAAAAGCTACTGGCACCGATGAAAGCCTTGTTGTTGACTTCAGTGCAGTTTGGATCAGCTTCATCTCCAGTAATTATAGACCAGAATTTTCATCTTATACTAATGACCTTAGGTGAAAAGATCTGTATTAGAGTTGGCTGGAAGCAGAAAGAGGATGAAAAATCAGCTTCTCCTGTGGAAACAAGAACTCCAAAATTTGGCTAGGAAATAAAGTAAGAACTAGCTCTGAACTTTTGAAGTCTCCAAGGCTCTGTAAGTAGACTATCAGACAGTTTATGGAATATGAGATACAGATCTCCTAAAACTGATGGGCTGCAGAGCAGCAAAACCCCTAGAAACCTTAGCACTGGCTTCAGGACAGCTCGCTGCCCTTGAGCAAAAAGAAGCAAGCCCAGGTTCCCCAGTGGCCTTGTGTGCAAGCTCCCAAGGAGCAGAATGATATGGAATATGATTTTTTTTTTTTCAAAAGAAACCAGAAATTTTGCCAAGGATAAAATCTGATTATAGAGAAAAGTGAACGTCCCACTGGGAGAACTAGTCAAGTACAAAATTCATGAGAAGTATTCTTTTACCAACATCATGAATCATCTTGCTCTTTCCTAGATTTCTTGCAGCAAGTTGCTAAATTCCACTCTTTCAGAAGGTGTTTGGCGTTTAAAGGTGGCTTAAAGAACATGCAGATGCACTGGCCCTAAGTAATGTGTTGCTCAGGAAGTGACAGGATAATTAAGTTTCTATGGCTGAGAACTTGTAAGTTGACTTTGTTTCTCTACCACATCTTGCAGATTTTCTTCAATTTCTTTCCCCCTAAGAGTTACTTTGACTGACTCAGACTTTGTGGCTGTAAGGTAATTATAGACACGCAGATCATTAAATTGCAAAGGAGGATATTTGAAAGACACGTGGGAATCCCCTGAAAATGTAATGTGCATATTTTCATGACTAAATATTTTAAGCATTAAGTAGTCATATTCCCCAACATTAGATGAGGCAATAAATTTGCCAATGCATGCAGATGAACCTCACTTAATCCCTATATACCTCTTACTGCAAATTATGCTGTCAGAGAAATCCCCCCTAAATAATGAGTTTGCTTTTCTTCTAAGGGAAAAGAGCTAGTGAAGGGAGTATGATCTTCAAGCTCAGATCAAGTGAAAGATCCAAAGGTTTACAATAGGATTAAGAAAAACTGCAGCACCCCAAAGGGGAGATTATTCCACTCACAGAAAAAAAAAAAGAAAAAAAAAAAAAAGGTGTGCATTTTTCCCTGTCTCAGAAGAGATGGGATTCAGAATGGGCTAACATCTCCCCAGCTCTTCTTTTTTCTCAGTTAACTCGGTTGTTTCCAATGAAAGTGTCACAGCTCTCATACTTCTGTTTTTACTTGTCTCTTTTCTAAATAAATTTTATTTGTTTCACTACAACTTTAACATTCTCCCGAGCACATTCTGAACATTAACAGCAGAGTGGAGTAACCCTGACAGGCTGGCACCAGAAAGCTGAAGTTGCTTGGGCATCCCAGGGAATTGGCAGCTACTGGGAGACTCCTGAGGGCTCTGATGGTATCCGTAAGTTTCTGGGATCTAATCTATTGAACTAGCACTTTTACCAGTTTGGGGCTGTGGGGAATGTTATGTCAAACATTTTCCCATCTCTGCATATTGCCTCGTAAAGGTTAGGGATCCTGATAGAGTGAAATGGCTGCATCACTGCGTGGATCAGGTGTGCTTTCATCCCGTAGCAGGGTGGAGCAAAGACTTCTACCATGAGACAACACTGAGTAGAAGAGCCAGGGTTGCACCTGTTGGATGCTACAGGGAAAGGTGAAGGAGCAAGCTCTTTGCTTCAGAAAGAAGGAAAGGAATAAGCTACAACAGCAAAGACATGTTGCTTTGACCGGACCAGGAAGTTCAAACATAAGGAGGAAGGGTAATTAATTTCTACAGCAGAGCTCTGAGAGTTTACAATAAACTCTCAGATGGGCAGAAATAAAAGCTTGTCCTGAATTCTCGCATTCTGAAATAAGGTAGCATTGAGCATCATATCAGAAAGAGCAGTCTAATGGAAATGAGCACTGCTGCATGTTTTTCTGGCTGAGAGAACAGTGTGCAGTACGTCAGGGCTTTGCACGTGGCAGAAGGTCAGAGCTGATTCTGAGAACCCAGTAACAATAGAATCATCATGGACACAGGTGCTTCCGGGACTGATCTTGCAATTTGGCTGTTTCCAATTAAATGTGAAGCAGCTGTGGCCCTCTATCTGCTCAAGTCACTGGAATCCGTCTGAGGGGAAACTTTCTCCCATCTCCTCCTCTCTCCCCACCCCAAGCATGCAGCTCTGCTTTCTGAAGACAGAGGGGCAGGGACAGCCAGTTGGCAGAAGCCCCACTGAAAAAAAGTTGCCTTTCTTATCTCAGGGCAAAGCAATGAGATACTGATTCAGCCATTCATTTTCCAATGCCTTTATTTGGGGACAAGGAGGACAGGCGGCAAAATAAGAACCAAATATGAATGCTGTTGAAGGTTGTCAGGCAAGCAGATTCAGGACACACCCTCAGGCAACAAAATAAACAAATGAAGCCAACGTGAGGATAAGTTCTCATGTGTTTATGGCATTGTTCTGCACACTGAGTACAATAGGGTTTCTTTTACAGAAAGGGATCGAGCTTTAAAGAAGGTATTTTCGATAGTCCACTGGTGGGATTCTAGAACAGGCTCAGGAAGGTCAACACTGGGCCACCAGGCAGATCAACAGGAACTAGGGGTTTTCAGAAATCCAGTCGGTAAGAGCTCCCAAATAGCTCCACCAGCTAAATGTACTTTATATGAACTTTCCTTTGCCAGTTCATTGATTCTGGAGCTATCAAACCTCTCTATGTCTCGGCTATCTCTTCTAGCCTGGCAAAGTCCCACTTTACTTTTCCCCAGTACCTTAAGAAAAGGAGAACTTGGCTCAAATTTGTGCTTGTCACTAGACAACAGAAATGTGAGACTCTAGGTATTCATTTTGGTCAGCTTAAAGAGCAGCCATTTCACAATCCATGCTGTAACTGAAAGCATAAACAGTTTTGTCTTCGTCCTGTTCCCAACACTTTTCTGACACACAGGAACAGTCCTAGTTATTTTCTAAAAAGGTATTCTCTTGTCCTTTCTGAAACTGAAATGGATGGCAGAGCTTAAACGTCATACCAGACTACCCCACCTGTTTATGGTACCACTGCTTCATTATTATTGAACAATAAAGATCAGACAACTAATCATTTCAATAATAATAATCATACTGTTCTAAGAACAGAGACATTAAAGAAAAATAGTATTTGCTTTTTTGTCAAGGTAGCATTGGTGGTAAGTGGGATGCAGCATGAGTGTTTTGCTAAAGTTACTTTCATCGTTTCAAATAATGGGGATTCTGACTTAACCTGAGAAAGACTGTCCTGCCAATGACTGTCAAGAAATCATTGATATTCAGCCCAAACCACCCTCAGTTTCAATATGATATACCTCCAAATGTTCCTATGTGCCAACTCAAATTGTTCCTCTTCATCCTGTGCACAATCCATCCACAACAATCCTTTTTTGAATTCCCTTGGCCAAAACATAAGCATGCAGCTGTTTCAGTTTTTTTCAACTCTTTGCAATTTTTCCATGTGCTGTCTCCCCCCACCAATTTCTACATTAGAGTCCAGCTGATCTTCCCTGAACACTATCCAATTTTTCAATTGTCAGTGCCAGAATGCAATGCAGTGGGCTTGACTTCCTTATACAACTTATTTGGAAGTAAAGCAGAAATGTCTCTTTTGGGTTTCATCAGAGGACAGAAATACCTCTTATTTCAGGTACAGCTCCACAAGAATCAAGGCAAAAACATCTGCATCTCTAATATCCATAAAACAATTTCTGCTTGCAAGCAAGTCAAAATTTGTTGAGCTTCTACTTGTTTATTCTATGCATACATGTGGTTAGTATAGCTACTATCCCAAAATGGTTCCTCTTCTGGGCCTTTCTAACTGTTTTCAAATGTTTTTATTTCATCTTTTAAAAAGGAAAGAGGAGAGCAAAAAAAGAGGGGTAGACAAAAATGCAAGGTTCCTTAAGACGGTCAATTACAGCAATGTAACCCTAACATCACAATTAACTGGCTCTGCTTTCTGAATATGCTGTCAACTTTTGTCATAACTATGTTTGACTAGACTGTCTTTTGCAGCTTGCCCAGAAATCATAAATTACAAGCTACTCTAAAAAAAGAGACATAAAATGGTTTGCAGCATTCTCCTTGTTTCTAAGGGGGGAGCCCCAAGAAGTTCTGATGGCTACAGCCTCAGCTGTAGGACAATGAAAATACAGGCCCTGATGTGTAGGTCAGGGAGCCTCTTTTCTTCTAAAGGCAGCAAGTTGTTTCCTGTGAATATATTTAAATTCTCTTTATTTAAACTTTCTATAATCTTCTACTGTTTCTGCACCTTGAGTGATGCAATTTAGTGGCAAGTCTGGATTTCTTTACCATGGCATTTATTTTTCTTTCTGTATTCTCATCTAAGACTGGCTGATCTGTCTGGATTATCAGACCATAGGAAAACATACAGAGCATCTAATCTTTATGGAGTACAACCATATGCTCTCTCTCGACTCAATCCAGTACTCACGCACAACAGTATACCCCTTAATAAAGTTTTGTATGTTCAATATTCAGAACAGACCCCACTGGAATTAGGGTACTAGTCCAGACAAAGGGACCAACCTGCCCAGCGTTCTGGTCTGGAGCTGGGAACAGAAGCTACCAAGTGTAGGATAATTCAACTGAGGACATACGCATCATCGCAGGTAGCAGTCCACATCCACTTGCTTTCAAATACATTTCCCCCAGGGACTAACAATTTTAGGGAAGATGTCATGAACAGGAGACACTGCTGCCAAGGTAGGGGAATGCATACACAGAGGTGCCCCACATTGTAAATAAGTCAACATTAAGCAGTGGCTTTGCTTCAAGTTTCCTGCCCCATCATGTTATTTCAAGTCTGTGATGACATGTATAAACATATCCCAAGACCATAAAGAGCAGAGACTATTCTTGGACATCTCTCATGCTACTGTATCTTTCTTTCTTCTCAAGGGCTTGCAAACAGCCAACAAATTAATAGTTTCACAATTGCCAGTCGAAATACTTTTCACAGGAAGATGATACTTTCAACTAAATTAAAATTGCTGAGGGAAATGCCTGCTTCCCTGAGAGGAAAGTTTCTTTGTCAGAACCTAGGAACAGTATACCCCAGCCGTTTTGGTATAGCGTGCTTGGTTTTTCTGTTTTGCTGTATTTTTAGACACAGGCACTTTTGTTGATTTTAGCCAAAACTTCCAGCTCCAGGCAGTTACAGTGTTTACTGCTCCTCCCTGTGCCATGTTGACTTTTCTCCCTCTGCCAAAGGGCTTCTTAAACCTCCTCTGAATATATGGTCTTCCTTGGGTTTGATAGCTTTTTCTTCCTCTTTTTCCCATTGTTATTTAAGACTGTGCTTTTATTGCTCAACATATTCCAAGAAGCATTTAGGATAAACGCTCTGTCAAAGACACGTACGTACAGTTGAGCCCTATTATATTCTATATGAATCATTGCGGATGTTTCACAAACAAGGTTAGATCAGCCAGATTTTCCAACTATATTAAACATAGCTTTTTCAAACATGGTCTACTAGTCCTCCAATTAATCCCCCATATTGAAACTCACCTCATATTTGGACCATGTCATGTCTGCCCACCAGGGATGGGAGCATGCTGCTAACACTTTCTCCTAATGTGGATAGCAATCCTGTGATAGAGCAATCTTGGCCAATTTTTATCTGCAGAATGCAGAGGAAAGGCTAATTTTGCAAAGCTAGATGGTCTCTCACCATCCCTCCCAGTTTTATTGTCTATGATATCTTTAAACAGAGACCTCATCTAAATAGCTAGGAAAAAGTCTAGGGGAGGAAGGAAGACTGTTTCACCGAGGACAATTTTGTGGCATATTTTATCTTACAATAATGAAGCTTGCCAAGAGCGTGGTAATCAGTCCTTGCCTGTTTTCCTTGATCAGATAGATGGAGAAGCTCAGGGAATACTGAATTGCTTTTTACCTACCCACCACACTCTCCCAAGTGCATCTGCTACACTAAATATGGTCCTTCAGGCAAAACTGAAATTCCACCTGAAGAAGAGCAGCTTGACAGAGAGGCCTGAAAAATGAAGTTGGTGGCAGTCCTCTGCCCTGCAATGGAGAAGCAACTAAAACCCCATGGAGAGAAAAAGACAAAACAGATATGGGGCAAAATGAGCTGAACAAGATGTTTCTTGAAAACAGAAAGAAACTGTAGCACTCCTGATCTGGTGTGGTAAAGCAGCTGTGATATGAATAATGTCCCCAAGTGAAGAAAAAAACCCAGCTACTGAAGCTCCATATGCTTCCAAACTCACACAACGGATACTTTACAATGCACTTTTTGTTCGGAACTTGAATGGGAAAGGGAGGTCCCCTCACCCCCTCACCTACCTCCTATACTAATGCAATAATCTTGCTTAGTCACAGAAAAAGGGAGAGAAAAAAGAAAAGGAGAGAAAGTGATTAATAATCTGCAGGCAACTGCTTACTTTCCAATTGCTTGTCCAGGAGGGGTGTGCTCCACTTCAAATCCTGCTTGTCTCAGTACATCAATCACAGTGTTGTTACCCAGGAAGTGACCTAAAATACAGGTAGAAAATAGCACTGTCAATCAAACTACTCCTCTCACCGGAGTTTCTCCTGTTGGAACAACAGGTTTGGGAGGCAAGGTACCAGAAGCTAGACCAGCTCCAAAAGCAAGAAAGACACATTAAGCAATTTGTTGTGATTCGGACTTGGCTATTTGCCACTACAGCCTTTGGCAATGGCCAGAGGAAGAGACAGCATACAGCCCAATATGGTCTTCCTCCATCTTATTTAACGTTCCCACCCCTCACATGGCCTAGGGACTGGATGGATAAAAGCAAACCTAGATGAACTGCTAGTCTCACCTCCCACTGTGGCTATTTTTAGTATGTACATAGACTAAATAAACTTCTAACATGGATATCAGAATGACCCTGCAGTGGCAAAAAGAGTATTACTAGGGCTTTGGCTCATGAATTATAACAATTTACAACCCCAGATGTTCACGCTGCCCATCACTGTTCATGGACATGTGCTAATGAAGAAGCTCTGAAGCTGCTGTACAGCAGGCTCAGTGCTTATCTACCTAACCCAGCAGTGATTCAGGAACTGCTTCATCAACTGCTCAGCCACCTGCACAACAGGCTTGGCAGGAGCTGGGATGGTAACCTTATCTCTCCCAAAACGTGAAGATTTAGTCCTGTGAATCAGGGCTCTTTGCTAGAAGTGTAAAGGTCACATTCCTATTCACAGAAGTAACAAAGAGCCCAGTAAGTATTGCAGCATGTACAGGCCTTGAAAGAGTTTACTTAAGGGAGTCCTATATACTTGAGGTCTGAACCAAATCCCACTGGAGTCAATGGGAGTCCTCAAAGGGCTTTGGGTACAGACTCAATAAGGCAGTGTAATCCCTCCAAAGCTTTCAACTTATTGTCAGTCCCACATTGTTTTCAGGATGGGTTAGACCTATAAAGTACGGAGGCAAGAAGTCCACTAACCGGTTTATTAAAATCCATGTAGCCCAGTAACCTGTCTCCAACTGTAGCCCGTGGTGAATGTTAAAGGTATATAAATATAGAAATGAATGATGCTGAGAAAAGACAGAACAATCCTCCTCCATTATGTGCATTAGCTTCCAGCTCTGCATGGCTGGGTGACCCCCATTTACACCCAGGTCATTGCATCTCACTGCCAGCTCTGAATAGACCAATTCACCATGAATGCGCTCAAGTCTCTTCCTCCACGTACTTTTTGCCCCGTGACATCTTGCAGCAGGGAGTTCCACCACGTGCTGCATGTAAAAACACACTCCTCTGGTTTGCTGTTGCTTGGAGAGGGTGTGCTTGCCTTAAGCACAGTGTAAGCGTTTGCAGGAGACGTTTGTAACTGCCCAACTCCACAGCAGAGCCAAATGCTTAGTTTCAAAAAAAACCAAGGCAGGTAGGACATGCCTGAGTTTCTCTCCATGCATGCCACTGTGTAAAGAGCTGGTGTAACCATCACCAGAGTCACCCCTAGGACACTTCACCATACTGCACAAAGTTGCTATGAATTTGAGAGTAATTCAGTCCCTAGTATTCACTAAGCCTGCATCTCTCTGCTCACACTGCCAACAAGGGCGCTAATTTGCATCAGTTGTGGGAATGATGTAGTCGTATGGCTTTTAGTGCAACTTGCAAGCACTAGTAAGAGCTTTTAGCCAAAAGACATTTCTTTAAATGATTAAACGGACATTTGCAGAGCCCTAGTGGGTTCCAGAATTCCTCCATTTCCTTTTAAGAAAATTCAAATTTGATTTTCCCCTGACTAACTTACTTATAACAAAAGCCAAAGGAGCAGAAAGCAGTCCCAAAAATGTGTTACACACCCTCAGAGATTCAAGAAATGAGACATTTGTGAGTGATTAACTGGATTTGATCATATCCTGGTTTTTTATGCAGCGGCCAAGGCAAACAAAGGTTCCCATTCTGTCACTGGCAAAGTGGCACTGAGGAACCAAAGTCAAAGGTGTCAAAATCAGAGATGTTTCTGAGTCCATGGCACAAAGCTCTACTTTCCCTGAACCAGAGCCTTAAATGCCAAGAGATTTCTTAATGTAAACAATCCTCTTGAATCCAGCAAATCTTTGACATTATGGCAGTACAAAAGAACCCAATTTTAACTGCTTTAAACCCAGGAAAAAAAAGAACTGTGCAACAGCTCTGATTCCTCATCCACAAAATGGTAGGACCATCAACAACATCAACGAGTCCCTTCAGGTGACAGATGAGGACCAGAAGGTGATACCTCCTGGATTTCCCATTCCTGCCCTCTGTATGGAGATCATGATGACAGCTGCTAGCTCGTTGGGTGCAGGATGGCAGAAAAACATAAGCGTGGCGAGATGTGTTTCCACAGGGTAAGTCACCCTGAGCTGTTCAGTCCTCTGCCACAGCCCTTTCTCTTGGGAGCTGTCCTCCAGCTATCCTGAAATTTGGACTATAATTATGGGGAACAGAGAAGGTTCCTGCTCAGGTAAAACCCACCCACATGGAGAATGAACGTCCCCAGGAGCTCTTCTGAGACCAGGGACTGAATTTTTGTACCACAAAACTCCTTACCCTCTGCTCCAAGCTCAAGGCTTATTCTTTTAATTTTACCTTTCCTAACACAAAGGAATACCAGCTTCCATTAAAGAAACCCCACCAAACTCCAAATCCCTGAATAAATGAAAATCTTCATTACAAACGTCAGTGTGAACATAGTTATTTCATTTTAAGTCCACAATTCAACACATACTAAAATATTTTCAATGCCCCAGTTCAACCAAGAGGAAATAAATAAATAAAAAAAAATAAAATCAATCTCAAAACCCAACTTCAAGGTGACCCCCAGATATCCTCCATTCCACATACATCAACAGAGCCTGAAGCTTTAACAACTGCTAGGTAACAGCATGAGCAGGTCTTTGCAAAGCTTTACCTTTAGACTCTGCTTAAAATTTCCCCGTTTGCATTATCCCATGTATGTCTGGGCAAACCATCAATCGTCTCACCATCAGCTTGCCCTGTTAATACATCCTTTCCACCTGATTGCAAGATACCTATACAGACCAGCTCTGACTTCTACTTTTTTTAACTTTTCTGCTCAGTCAGAATTCACATATTGTGGTTGGTTTTGTAGCCATCTGTTTATTTTATATCACAGTAACACTGTTGTGGCCAACTCATTACCTCATTACGCACACTACAAGCGACTTGAAGTCATGCTCTACCTTGGTGATGGAAAAACTGAAAAAATGTATGCTCAGACCAGCAGCCTCCCCACCTGACAGACATCTTCCCAGCAGTGATCCATGGTATCCCATGGCAAGAAGCCCCTCAGGATCAGAGATATGTGGAAGAGGAAGGTTTGAGGAAAGAGGTGGCACTTGAGAAGTCCAGTGTAGGTGGGTAAAGTGAAACATGAAAACACCCTCATGTCATTGTTGTACTTCCAGGGTTAAAGAATTCCTGGAAGAAATGTACTGGCTTGCCTCCTGCTGCTACATCCATCATAATTATCCTTCCCAGTTTTAAAATCCAGGAAAATTTTCTATATGAGAAATTTCTTACATAAAATTACTCTCCTTGGTCACATAAAATTTGAGACAAACATTCACTTGTTAGATATTGACAACAATATAATACTTTTGACAGCTTATGGCATATAATGAAAACCAATTTAACCTGTATATTAGAGACAGTTAAGCTCAGCATCAGTGAAAAACATCAAATCCCTGCCTCTGGCGGCCCATACGTGCAAACAGAATATGTAATAATTGCCAGATTTTTTATAACATCAGTGGATTTAATTTTTATTTACAGATATAGAAAAAAGAACTTTATATATGTGTGTATATGCTTCTAAAAACTTTTAGAAATTTCTCTGGCTGGCCTGGCAATTTTCATTAAAAAAAAAAAAGGAAGCATAACTATTGAAAAGTTAGTGCATCTAGTGTCATATCAGACAGATTAGAGAGACAGGGGAAGGCTCTTACTTCTCCATTACTATTCCCTCTTCAGTCTAAACCTGAATAAACTCTCCTGCAGTATTAACCAAATTTACCTTGACAGCTGATGAAAATTGGATCCAAGAGGTCAGAACACCAACTGCCTCGGGAAATCCATGCAAGCATGGGAAAAGGAGAGAAAGGAGAGAAAAGATTTTCTAGATAAGGACTTGAAGTGAAAGTCTGTACTTGGGCATGGAGATGCAGTACAGCCTCTCCTAACAGTTGAAGATTAACCCCCCCTCCCCCCCCCCAAAACAATGGTGTGGATGCAGTCCTTCCACCCTCTAAAGATAAGGAGATACTCATGGGATTTGGTTGAGGACAAGACTTGGTGCTAAACACAGAGTCATTTCATAGATTGAACACAAACACAGTAGAGTGGCTAGTGTGTCTCACTGCACTTGGGTGGTGTTTTTTCATTAAATTTGATGAGGCCTTCATTTTCCTTTCACTCATGTCTTGCTTTTTTTGAGACAGAGGATCTGGAGAGACTGGAGGAACACATTATACAGCATGGTTGCTAATATTAATCAAACATCTTCCATCCCTGGTTTGCTTTTTTATTTTTAATTAAGAACTGTGCTTTGGACTACACAAAGCAGATGTGTGTAATGCATTTCCTTATCTCCCCAAGCTTTCATTTTTCACTGGGAGAAAGAAAAAATAAAGCAGTTTGGTTTTTTACTAAAAGGTGACAAATACATGGTTTCCTTAAAGCATAAGCATGCACACTGCTGAAAAAAATGCATTTTCTTCCTTTCTAAGTGAAATATCCTGAGGTGGAGAGAAATACACTTCTCAGCCAACTCTAACAGTAACAGCCACATATTTTCTAATTGACTACAGAAACCAAAGCTCTCCTTCACCATTTCAGACATTCTGGTGACACCCATCAATAGCACACCTAAGCATAAAGTTGCATCCCTCAAAAGTTAAATGAACTTGGGTGTTCCTACACAGAAAAATAGAACCTTGTTTTGATGACAGAAGCAGAAAAAAGGTTTTTTAAGGAAATGTTATGTACTTTATGTAGGTCTAGAGATCTACTACAAATTACTTTGTCTCTTTGTTTCACAATTCTTTGTTCCACAGCTTAGAAGGATAAAGGGGTACAAAGGAGCAGGAGATAATTCCCTCACAAAGGACCTCCATTGCCAGAGCCTTTGAAGTTGTGCTAAAAAAGTCTTGCTAGCCCATTAGCTGACACACAGCAGAAACCTGAACTGTTTCCATGCACACTACAAGCAGAGCTATTTTCTGCACAATTAGTCATAAAAAGGGCCAATGTAAACTGTGTCGGGAGGTCTCAATTCTTTACATTCTCCACACAGTGAATCAGACTTTATGTATAACATTTTGTTGCCATTTAGACCTCAGGCTGCTTTGCAATCAGGAGGCAGCAGTCTCTATTCCTCCTTCTCGCTCAATGTTGATTTTCAAGCCTCTTGGCACCACCAGAGTTTTTATGGCAGTTAGGCTTCACAAGAATTAGGGTAGGCAAAAATGCAAATGCTGAAAGCTGCACACTCACAGCTGGGGAAAATACTTACTGGTTCCTTTTCTTGCTGCCTCTGAAAGCCTGCTTCCATTTCTCCTATCCTGACGACGGTCAAACTGAGTATTTTGGAAACTGAATGATGAATGTGTGAAGAAGAGGCTGTAGTAAGGAGCTACAGCAAACAGTTCAGGCGATGAATTTTATCTGAATTTGTTCATTTCTCCATTATAACATTTTATTCTAACCCAATGGTGTCTGGATAACAGCATGAATTTACTGGGAGCAATCATATGACATCCCACATTACTGTTTCCTGCCATGGCAGACGTCCCAGACCCATGATGGGGAAACAGTTTTGAGGATAAACTCTCCAAATTTTTAATTCCCTTCCAGTCCTCCTCCAGCATCATAGCTGCTTCTATCCCTGCATCCGGCCATTCTTTGCTAATGAATATCATCCTTTAAAAATTGGAGGCTCTTTCACCCTTTCTCACGATGACTCAGATTTAGACTGCCATCACTGCCAGAGGATAGCTCCTCTTTCTTCCTAAACCACTTACTTTCCTGAGATCTCACTCTAATGGTAGGGATTGCCTTCAATCAGTATCTCGACTGCACTTTGACAAGGAGCAAACAGATTTGTGCACAGATCTTGCTTTTGCAAGATGGATCTAGATGTATCCAAAAGTTTCCTCCAGCCTGAGTACCCTTCTAATGTGAAGTATCTTACCAGAGTACAAAGAATGACACCAAGTAACAGATTAGATGGGTGATATGCAGCATATAGTGATCAGTATGATATTAGGACTACCTGAAAATTTTGATTTTAGATTTTACTGATAACATGAATAAAATTAATGCTTGCGGGGATCCAGGGGGGAATTTTCTGGGAGTGGCTGGTAGACCCCCAGTGTCCCCATACCTCCCCCAGTTAGTATAAAACAACAGGAGCCATACTCCGTGCCAGAGAATGAGACATGCAGTGTATGTATCATCAGCATCCCAAATGCATCCTTACCCACACCTCAGACAGACCAAATATAACAAAAGCTTCCTAGAGGCTGGTATTCAGCTTCAAATCAAGAGCTACATGCAGGCTTTCCAAAGAGGAAGTGACTTTCAAAGATACAGCACAGAACTGAGGGTGCCCTGAGACAACTCCTGGGTCGTAACAGCACCCAAATACTTTATATATGTATAGACATACACCTTTCAGAAAAGTCTGTCACTGCAGGTTGCTGGCTTTTGCTCTGCTGCAGGACACAGCTTTGCACTTAGAGATTTCAGCATTATGCAAAAAGCTGGGGAGGAGAGCTGGAGGAACAGGGAATGAGCTTTCTTCCTCCCCTGTTCGGCATGAGTATCCAGGCTCAAAGCATGCCTTAAAAAATACTTTGTACAGCCACATGCAATGGTCTTGTAAAGCAGGCTTACATCACAGCCTCCTTACATCATGCCACTCCTTCTCCAAAGCAGATGGAGAAATCATTTTCCCTCTCTTGTTTGATGTTGTTATTCTCCGCAGTTGTGAGGAACTGACTCATAGCCACTTTCGGACAGTCACGGGAAGCAAAGCCATAAAACATAAAAGGCCAAAGTGTGCAGCACTTTGAATATCCAGTAATCCTCCCATGGCTCTCCTTCATTCTTTCCTTGCATGTAATCACCCCTCTCACCCATGAGCACTTACAGCATATGCTGTGGAGAAAAGCCACACCGTAGCTGGAGGGAGAATGGAGCGATGAGGGGCCAAAAGTTGAGGGTGTTATTCCAGACTGACACCCAGCTAACGGAGCACAGATTTGTGTTTCCCTGGGGTGTCTTTGAGATCTCCAGTACAATACTATACCCAGAGCATCTCAGTCTGAAGGACAGACAGACAGACTCTCAAAGCCGCCTTCTATTTCCTTGCTGCCCCTCAATATAATAAACTCCCCTCATGTTTCTCCCCTTCTGCTCTTCCTCTCTGCTTAGCCCCTCTAAGCATCCCTTCTGTTGAGGGCATGGAACTATTCTGGAGACACCCAAATGTCACACACTGGAAATTCGTCTCTGGAAGTGGCCTGAAGTGCAATGCACAGAGCCCTCAACAGGCTCAGCATGAGATGGGACTGAGCTTACCAGTTTGGGACTGGTGCCATCCTGGCATAACTCTCTACTTTCAGACCCAATACAGTGCCATCATATGGGCTCAGCCACTCAGTTCTGTACTATTTTCAAAGTCTTTGCACACCTTTGCTAACAGATTTGCCCTAAATATATGAAGAAAACAGTAATTTTTTTTTTTTTTTTACAAAAAGCTTGATTTTCTTTTCTTCAAGTCTAAACCAGCTGTTTCACCTGTTTCACTTAGGTTAAGGAAACCGACACAAGCGAGAAGTCAAGTGACATCACCTCCCAAGCATCTCCTCTGGCCTCTGTCAGACCAACACAACAATAGGGTTCATAGCTGCTTCAGCCATTTCAAAATGAAGTGACTAGTCTAAGCTGGTCAGTCTCACTGGAAAATATGGGCACCTCCACAGAGCAATTCATTCCAACATCTCAAATACAAGGTTTGGGAAGAATGTAAGCCCTCTGTGCAATTATCTCTCCATCGGCCATGTGAGTTTAAATGGCTCCTTTAGCCTCAGCATCTATCAGACACGGGATGACGGCCCACCAAGCTACCCTACCACTGCCCAGAAGCTCCTGAACACTGCACAGAGCCCATCCTTCCCCTCTTCTGCCCTGTCCCCCATCTTTCTTGCTCTGCCAGAGTTTGCAAAGGAGGGGGAGCTGTGCTGGACAATGTGCTTCGGTTGGTTATGGGGCTTTTGGGGCTATTTCATGTTCTAGCTTTACTTACATGGCATTAGAAGAGTTTTCCAGAGAGAAGATCCAACAGATCAATGACCCTTTCAGTATATATTCTTAAAGAAATAACTCACAGGATATCAAGGATCCAAGTTTAAAGGGCGGAGGGAAGTGGATGAGTAGCTCACAATATCCTATTACCTCAACCTTGTATGTTCGAGACACAATGAATTCAATCCCTTCCTGACTATGCTAAGGAAAAGGTCCCTTGGGGGGTAAACAACAAAGCCTGCAGATTTGTTGTGTTTATTTTCTAAAATGTATTTGTTGTGTTTGCTGGTATAAGCGGGAACAACTAACTCATCCAGAACAAGAAATCTGTAGGAGGAAAATTATGTGGGTAGGGCTAAAGTAAAGGTTTGCCTGTTATTTTGTCCTCAAGTTTTACTGTGAGTGAAGACAGGGCTGGCTCGGTCCAAGATATTGCATGGAGGATGGTTATTGGCATTTTTCCCTATAGCAGAATGCCGTGACTACATAGGATTTTCTTTTTTCTTAATTATTTTTTTAAGGTGCATGCTCCTCACTGAATCGGGTTGTTGGGAACACACCTTTCTACACAAAGACATGATGTAAGGTGTGAGCAGAGGTGTGTGCCAGCCACGGAGCTGTGTGGCAGGGAACATGTCTCTGCACCCCTCATGATTCTCTCCAATGGCCAGAGCCAATATACAAAATCTTCGGAACTTCACCCATCTCCAGCACTGCAGCATGAGACAAGGAAATGAGTCTGAGGAAAATCTAGAGAAAACCCAGCATCTCTAAGAGCTGTCTCAGGGTGCTGAGACATCTCTGAGACTGGCCCAACCAGCTAGGACCATAACACCTAAGTGCAGACCGCCTGGTATGATAGGCACTGTCATTACATACAATACTGTTTGCCAGTTGTTATCAACACTTCAAGCAGGGAGGAAATCGGTAAGGAAATGCAGTCTCTTTTTTTTGCCCAAGGTGCCTCATTAGTGTGCTTGCAGCTTGCCGAAGTAGACAACACACTCCCATCTGAACCAAAGTTATCAGCTCTTTTCACCTAAGCCACTGCCGGGCCCCCCGGACAGCTGCCACACTAAAGTCCCGACAGCTGGTGCTAGGCAGGTAGCCTCCGAGTGAAGTGTTTCATATCCCATCTCAAATCCCCCGAGCCATCCCGAACTGGTCTGGAATGCACGTGGACCTGCTTGCCAAAGCCAGGCAAGGGTTGGGGTAGGGGGGGAGAAAACTTGTTTCCATACCTCCCTGCTCCATGCTTGTACTTTGCAAAGAAGGTAACTGTGAACGTGTTACTAGAACACCTACAATGACTTGATGGAGTCTGAGCTCAGGGTACATTCAAGCCTTGGAAAACTCGGTCAGCAAAACAGCTTTTTGCATGCAGAATACCTCATTGAACTTGTGGAGACACTTCTGAGGTATGGCCAGATCTTGTGGGACTCTCAGCTTTTCTTAGGACACAGCCCATACTATGAAATGCAGCATCTATTAGGCAAAGGCTTCTGGCAGGTAATGAGGATGTTTAGTAGTGTGCTGTAGAAAATAAATAATGGTGAGTACCCTGGTATATCACTACAGGCTTTAGGAATCAGAAGTTTAGTGACTTCCAGAGCTGGACTACTGAGTTTATCTAATCCCTTTTTGGCCACATGGATGCATTTGGTGTCCACAATGTCCTGTGGCTGCAGTGTAATTATGCACAGTGTGAAACAGCACTTCCCTGTGTTCATTTTGAACCTGCCCACTGATCATTTCATTAGGCTCCCCCCAGTTCCTCCAGTTTGCACAAGCACAGCTCTAAACTGAACTAAAAAAAATTGTAATCTTGCTCCAGTGTGTGATTAAACCATGCCAGGAAAGTTAGTTGGGGGCAATGTCTGTCAAATCTGTGAAATTACTTCAAAAGACTACAAGACAGGCTGTCATTTTCTGTTTGGAAATGTGTTTGAAAACCACAAATCAAAGCTCCCAGTTGACAGGACACGGATCCTTGCTTGTTCTTTCTGGTTTTGACCTCACAGTCAACTATTTTATAGACTACACTGGTTTCTTCATCTTTTCCAGGAGCCCCTCTCTGGTGGTTTATTTGGATGTCTCACAAGTGAAAAACGTGGTGATGCCATAGCATAAAAGACAGTGATTCCTCAGCAAATTGCTGGCCCCCTGAAGTTTATGGACACAGGACAAACTGTGCTGCAGCAGAGAGTACTGATGCTTTCTAGCCTGCTTCTTGAGCAGTGCCCTGCTGGCATAGCAAGATGGAAGCCATTTTACCAGACTTTTTTAAAAAAGGAAACTCTTCAAGAAACCCAAAACCTAGCTTCCTTAGTATCTTTCTAAATATAAACACTTCACATTCTTAAGACTGTCTATGGTTCATGTTTTTCCCAGAAAAATCCAGCCGGCCACTGGATGTCACTGTTGTTGCAGAAAAACACACCAGAACGATCACAAATCAGGCTATGAATAAGGTGAGGTAAAGTCACCCAAACCTGGAAATGGCCTTTTCTTTCAGTTAACCAGCACAGTACCAGTGGCACTTGGAGGCTGACCTGCCAGTGTGAACAATTGGAGGCAAGATGCACTCCATGGTGCTGAGGTTTCCATCACCACCTGAGGGCAAGTCTTCCACGGAGCTCATGGACCCTGACTCACCCGTGCCCAGATGTGCATCCCCTCTTCTTGCTAGCTCGCCTCTGGTTTTGCCAAGATGTGTCCCTGCTGAGCCCTGGGTCTGCACAACACATCCAACTTGGTCTCAAGTTTGGACTCAACCCTTTCTCTTTTCCCATATAGTGGAACACACTGTAGCAAGCACATTTCCAAGCTTGCTTTTAATCCATGATCAAGGACAATTACACCTACTTTTGCTCTGTGGTTTTAGCTGGTGCTGCTGAAAGGTCATTTAGCATAGCTGCATGACTTTCAAGGTTTGAGCTAATATGTCCATTGAAAACACCTTTGTGTTACGTAAATCATTTGCCTCCTCTGAATTACACCAGGCATCTCCAAATCCACTCAGCTACACAGAGGAAACCTGCCCTAAAAGACCTTCCTGAGCCTTTTAATTCATCTAGGGATGCCTTTGCACCATCATGGTGAACCTTGCCAGTGCAGGCAATGGACTTTTTCAAGGAGTGCTTTGAGGCCGTAGGCTGAGGCCCTTCCCTATGTGCAAGCTGGAGAAACAAGCCCCAGGAGTCCACAAAACCCTTTCAGATTGGGATCACCAGGTGCAGATGGTGCCGCTGTGGCATTTCAGGAGGTGTAAACTGGGACTTGTATCCTACCTTACACTCCAGGCTCAGGGCTTGCTGCTTGATTCATGCCTGCTCGAACACTAGGAAACAAACCCAGAAAACAAGGCAGATGAAAACAACGAACTATTCCCCCTGAGATAAGGCAGGCAGGAACACACTGCAGACTTTTGTTAAGCTGCTTAATATGGTGTTGCAAGACCCTCAGATACATGTGGTGTGGGAAGAGGTCTAGAGTACCTACACCTGGAGATATGTCTCTTTGGAAGTACAAAGCATGCCCAAGGCTATGGAATAACAGAAAACTGAGCGAGAAAGTACCCATTTTAGTCTGTCTAAATGTCATAAATCAGGATCAGCTTTGACCCTAAGGATGTGGGCATAAATTAGAAAAAGGATCTCCATACAACAGTCTCACTGCAATATTTTTAAAGCATTAGGAGATTCCTTGGCTGTGTCTTTTCCTTATTATTTTTTCTTTCTTTAAAAGCAAAACAGAAGAAAAAAAAAAAAACAAACCACTTTGGGAAGGATGGATAGTCCTTTGGCTAAAGGTCCTGGTGTAGAAGGAGTGGGGGTTTCTAGCCACCAATGGCAAAGACTCTACTAGCATGGTCAGTAAATCTCATCTGTCAAAGAGACCATCTGTGTAGTGGGAAAAGAAAAGAAAATAGTCCTGCGGTATTTACAGATTCTCAGCTGTAAAGGTGCTGTATGAATACAAACAGTGGTCACTCCCAAGCACATATGCCACCTCTCTTGGACACCACCCATCACAACCCAACAGCAATGAGTTCCATCCTGCAAATACTTCCATTTATAAGCTACTTTGTGCATGCAAACAGTGGTATCAAGCCTCCATATCCCCGTGCACAAAGGATACCTTGCTCACAGGTGTTCAATTTAAATTGACCAAAAGTCATGGAAACCTGTATTGCTGAAGTACTAATTCATACATGCTATGCCTGCAGAGTTCTTTTTATTACAAATTTATTCCTAATTAGACTATCAAATGAGTATCTATGTGCCTCTCATTACTATTTATCTTTGTGAATTCTACCCAGCCAGATTATTCTCAGCCACATGGCCAAACATCCTGACTAATTTCAATTTAGTTTTTTTTCTGTATAAACACACAGATTTTCTGTATACATCCATGTTTCAAGCACACAGAAATATTTGATTTGAATCACCACTGCATTACTCTGGTTTTACACTGATATAAACATCAGTGGTTTTCACTGTTGTCTCCTGCTGCCCAGCTGTGAACACTGGGGAAAAGGAGCAACAATGAAGATAAGCATAATTTATCCGAATATCCCTCTCATAATATTGGCCCAGTGAGCAGACTTCTAGTGAAACAAAAAAGAGGGAGATTCAGTGATCCTATTAGTTTCCCATGACATGGCTGTCCACTCTGACACACAGTCACATCCAAAAGTTGAGTAAGTTATAGAAGTTTAGAAGCCTCAAAATATACACAAACAGATCTTGAAAAACATTGTGGTTATATGGGTTCACGCATACTTGAGGAATATGTTAAAATCCAAGCAAACAATCTACGCCTTCACCCCCTTTCTTTTAACACACGAGTGTGTGCACACATCACCAAGCTTGCATTGCAATTTGTAGCTCTGTTATTCATAGCCTTCATTAAAGAATAACAGCCCCTGTTTGAGTATCACGAGGCGAAATTGTTCGCACATGTGGACCAAACAGACACACCAAGGCTGCACCCTTATGGTTTCTGAGTGACAAGCTTAATAAGATTATGCTTGATCTTTCTCTTAATAAAGCTGGATGACATTCAAGCAAAGCCTGGGTTTTGTTTTAATGGTACATTAAGGGAACCCAGAGTTTGGCACAGCTGGAGGCCTGAAACATCGAACAAAACTTGGCACTGCCAGCTTTCCCTTATGATCTCAGACCTCACATAATGAATATTTATATCTATATATACACACAGGCACATATATTAAATACCTATCATTAGCTGGTCAAGGTCAATGCTCTGGGTAACAGAGCTGGATGTAATACCAAGAATGATGATGGTTCTTTTTTTCTTGTGTTATGAATCACACAAATTAAGCAACCCACAGTTTATAGAGTCTGCAACATGATGGACTGCTTTTAAACCACACATACCAAAAGGAAGGAGAACAACTCCAAGAAATAACAAAAGCAAGAGAGAAGTGTCATCACCTTACTGTTTAAACCTGAACATAGCAGAACACTGAGACTCCTGCTTAACTTTAATAACACCAGCAGCCTTAGCCGACTCCAGGGGAAGCCGTCATTTGCTTGAGATAAGTCAGGGCTCGTGTGTTTTGAAGCATTATGGGTTAGAAGCTAAATAGTGTTAGCTGACTCACACGGATTTAAACCATGATTGCAACTGGCCCAAAGATTACAAAAGACAGAACACAAAGAAATCACTTAGAAGAACAGGGAAGATATAATACTGATTTTTTTATTTAAAAAAAAAACAAACCACAAAACCAAAACCCCTCCCCAATTAAGATTTTACTTCTAGAAAAGGAAAACTTCCTTAAGGACAAACTGATCAGTTCCATCTTTTTCCCTCATCTTTGTCAGCTTTTATACTAAGGGTATAGCTATGCCTCTGTGTGTCTGTGTATATGTACCAGTCCTACAGATAAATCAGTGGGTCTCAGGCTTAAACTGGGAGTTCATGATGGAGCTGGGAACTGGATGAACATTGGATGGGTATGATTTAAACTGTGTAATTTATCTGCCAAAAAATTAATTTTTAGGATATCCAAAACAGTTCCCAAATTACATTTCCTGAGGAATACTGATGAAGAATTTAAAAGTACTGAAATACTGTCTTTTGCTGTTTCCAAAAGAAAACAACAACAAAATCACAGTTTTATTTCAAAGCATTCAGAAATAATCTACTGAAATGTAATATATGTACATTCCATTTCAGAAAGAATACAAACACAGACAATAAATTAAACAATTAAACACTTTGCACAGCCTCAGCCTCAATTTTCTTCCAGGCTTTTGTTTTGGTGAGAAAATGAAAACGTTTTTGTTCAGCATTGACCCAATATAACTTTACCTTCAATTATCTGGTTCAGCCAGCAAAACAAGACATAAATCATTTCCACTGCTCTAGACCGAGCTCAGGTCTCTGTTATTGCAGATGAATTCCCAACCCTCAGCCTCTCTCTTTGCCTTGAGATCTATGGGCAGTACCTTAAAGCCTGAGCACGGCGGTGGAACCTTCCCTGGCTATTAAGGACATATCCATGGACATGTGGCTCATGCTAGGGCCAACTCAGTGTCTGAACATGGAGAAGTGGGCCAGGATGGGTGCTTGGCAGAGCCAAAAAATCTCTTTATAGAGTCCCATCTTTCCTGAAAGCCAATAACAAGACTCTCATTGAATTCAAGGGAGCTGATCAGAGCTTTATGCTACAGAAAAGTACACAAGGAAACTGTGCTTCCTTCTGTCTTCAACTCAAACCACTCAAGTTCACTTCTGGGACTATATACCTGTCCAGCCTCGCATTTTATTCTTATTTACAACACATAAAAGTTTCCCCTTGTGTCCAATCTGATCAAAAGCTTGCTGAAATTAACAGAGAAATGTCTAGAAAGCATCTCCTGTGCAATCTGTGGTCCTTACTTCCAGCTGCTTTGAAGATGACAGAGCTCCAGAGCACCTAGCACATGCAATTAGAGGTAAGCAGAATGTGAACAGGAGACAAGATCCTCTTGCCTAAACAGAGACCTGTGTTAATAAGTAAAAGCACTAAGAGAATATGCATTCTTGCAGGAATTCAGCCAATAATTACCTGATTCAATAATTATCTGCTCCCTTCACTGGAAGAAACAGAGATCATCCTTGACAGAAATAAGAAATTCACCGCCAGCCCTACTGGCATTTTTGTGTCTAAACCCTGCAGTACTTTTCATCCCACCGAACTCCACCTATAAAGCTCTCACACTATATTTTGGCTGACTATTCTGGGCTATTATATAAGCCCTTTGGCATTGGCCTGTCCCAGATTTCTCCCAACCTCCACACTTTTTCTCACAGCCAAGTTTCTGCAGGGAACAAAACACTTTTCACTGAGGCCAATTAGCTCAAGATTGTCAAAAGAAAAAAAAAAAATCGAAAGGCTTTGGGTCAGTGACAAGAGCAATAGAGAGGCCAAGAAAATGAAAGACACTTGTTCTGAAAATGTTTTTTACTATGTCAGAGCCAATTCCCAATGGAGTGAAACAAGAAAAACATTCCTAGAGAGATTCGAGATCTGTCATGAATTCCCGAGGCACATTAAGAAGTCTCACTTTCCCCTCTGTGTCTCATTCCTTTCTGAGGTACATCATGGGGCTCCAGAAAGAGGGTAAGTCAAGAGATCTGTACAGTGGTCCCAGGCATTCAAAGTCACAATGAACCAAGGGTTGGGCAGTCCTACAGTAACACTCCAGAGCTTCTCTTATTTTTGAAGGAAAAAAAAAAAAGTGGAGTCAAAACTCTATTTGAAAATATTTTCCTTGCGGTTGAGATACTGGGACTGCTTCTCTCAAGAAACACTCACTTGGCTTCCTTGCAAAGTAAATGGTCTGTGCCCCTGCTGCCTCATCTTTAATAGAAGCATAATCCACTTTCCTCCCAGAAGGACATATTTGTCCCATTACGTGCCTGTATGTTGATCAAATTATTGACTGAACTTTGGAATGAACTTCAGGATACCATGACCGCTGCCTTTCCTACCATCACCACAATGCTCATCACTGACTATGTGCAGGATGAGGAGCCCCACCAGAGCAGTAGACACCTCTTTTTTCCATGCCTGTAGACATCAGACCCACAGACTTGTCAGTATTAGAACTGAAGTTCACCTTTCAAATTGTTTGAAGTATTATTTCAAAGGATTACTAAATATCAGTCTTAGAGGGCCCAAGGCTGCTATAGGGGGAAAAAAACATCCGTGTTTTCCAGCTGAGCTTTATTTAATGATGGACTTTGCACTTCCTAATTTCTTTGGAAAATAAATGCCACACGGCATAATATACTGAATATAGTATATTATATATATATATATATTATAAGGAATAGTCAGGCTCTCAGCAAATAATTCATAACAACAACTTTTGGGTTACTTTTCATGATGCTCTTTGTAGGACAATGCTGCAAGTTGATCTTTAATATTTTACCATGAGAAAAAAGTATTCCTCCTGACATCTAGCTCTGTGTCCATGGGTTCATTTTTTCTGATGATTAATTCTGAGTTCATGCAGAGTGTGTTCAAGATTACACGGATTCATATTCAGTTGACCATATCTGAGAGGATTATTTTAGTGTGTCCCAGTTTATGGCCCATGAAACATGATCCCTCTTGTCTCTCTGTTTCTCTCATTCTGCCAGCAGTGTTATTCTAACAACCAGTAATGGAAACTCATATTATCAGCATAGCAGCAGAAAACAGCTATTTTTCTCTATGAAAACCAGCTCTCATTCAGTGCCTTACACTTGTTCTGGTCTCAGTGCCAACAGCAGAACAGAACCCATCAAAACATCAAAATGTTTTGAGGGAAATGCCCTTCAGACTAAACCAACATTTCAGGTTCGCCACACACTTGATCATTTTTGGTGCATCTAGCACCAAACCCTACTGCTGCTACTAGTGACACTAGCCTGAACAAGACAAAGCAGAGTGGAAACACCCTGATGCCAACTGAAGCCACTGTCTGTGTCTCTCTGAAGAGCTGTGACCCACATTACCTACACTGGAAGATGTTTCCATTTCTACCCAAGAGACCAGTACCAGCAGCATGGCATTGATCCTGGTACACAGCAGGCAGATGTGCCGTCTAATAGTTCTGGCAACATCTGATCATCTTTTCTATCATGGTATCGTTATCCTGAGCCAACTGCCAGCTGGCCTGAACGGTGCTTGATGCACGAAACACAGAGGAGCTTTAAACTGACAACACCCTGTAAATTATACGTAGCAATATAATTTCATGTGCGGCCCCCAAAGATCTCAAAGCAGTTTAAGGACAGAAATTAGGGTCCAATGCTGTGACCCTTACTTAACAAGTGTGAGCTAATTAGAAATCTGTCCCTTTGAAATAAGAAGAGTTGCTTGCAGAATTCTGTTTAATATGCAGTCACACAATTGAAAAAAAAAATTATACTGTGGTTGTTTCTCAAAGCCACAGCCCAACCATATCTCCTGGTGCTGTACTAAAGTAACTGGAGTATGGAGCATTCCTATTGCAGAAAACCCCATCACTGGTCAGCAACACACTTACTTTGGAACCAACAAATAATCATTTTTCCAGATTTGCTGGCAACCTACAACATACTTCTATTTTGTTAAAGTAGCCTAAATTCACACAACTCAATAGCTGAACCAGAGCTTCTGCTGCATATAACCTCGCCTAAACCAACAGGCAATGCAGCTTGCTCCTGAGAAAGAGAAGGATTTGAACTATAAACTTAGAAGTAAAATCCCTATAGCAATGAACCATATTAAGCTACTGGTTTTCAGTATCATTACTACTGTGACCAGAGTTGCTGGGATTTTATTTTGGTATTATCATGCATCCCTTCCATCCTGTGTCACTGCAATTACACACAGAAAGCAGAGGTTATATACACCATTTCATTTCAACAGAGAGTGCCTTTCACAACCCCTCAGCAATTTTATTTTTCTTTGACTGAGGCTGTCAACACGTTATCTGAAGTTTACCTCCGTGTGCAAGAGCTCGATGAGAGTGTTTGCATTGCACTTGTGCATTATGCTACACCCATGCTCGGGCACCCTCTGCCCCGTCACTCACCAATCCCACTTTCTGATCACTTCACTGCCATTTGGATGAAGCCCAACTCCAGCCCTCTCTGAGCACAGAACACAGTCAAAGAAGGAAAGATAGCTCCTTCAGCTCAGTTTTCAGCTGAGATTCAATGAATTGTGTGGTTAGTACTTCCTTCTTGAAAATAGAGCTTTCCTGTAAATATTGTGCTAATGGGAAGGATCAGATCCCACAATTTTTTCACTCATTATGAGGAACTGCAATATGCTCTCTGCAGCATGCTTCTTTTGGAAATGAAGACAGGAGTAAGACTATCTTTCAGTAACTAATAAGTACAACATTTTCTTTATCAAAAGATGCTGAGTATGGTACTACTATACAGTAGCAAACCAAGCTTAGGTTCTGTTATTATCTCTAAACATTATTATTATAGTTGATATATTCAGGGAATCCTTTAGCTGATCACAGAAAAGACAGCATACCTTGAGTAGCCGACAGTGAGCAGCAAGGAATACTCTGCATCTGGAATTGCTGGGGAAATGCATCCCATTCAATTTTCCAGGAAAGAATTTGGCCAGGACATCAGAGTAAAGGAGTCTTTGCAAAGCGTGCTACCAAACCATTACTCACTGCAACCCCTGCCCAAGGCTCCTGAGTCACCGCGAAAGAGAGGACCTCACCGTCCTCTGATGGCGCGCAGGGGAACAGCCAGCAGTGATGCATGAAGTCGAGAATTTCCCCTGAGCTGCCAACAGCTCCCCCAGCACCTGGTTTTCTCTGCCGTGGCTTACTTCCATCTGTGGCTTGTGCCAACCGACAGCAGTTAATGAACAGCATTAAAGACCACTTGCCAGCCTGCGGGAGAAGACAGACGTGAGGACGGGATTGCCACAACAGGGATCACTTTCCTTTTCAATGTTGAGCTCCTTTTCCATAACACTGTTTTGCTGTATTCAGCATCCAGTACCCTGATCCTGAAAACTCATAATATTAACAATTCCACATCCACATAAATGCAGATGGACTATACACACAGATACACACATATTTATATATTTTCCTGTAGAGGAAATATGTTATTTACACTGTATAAGATGAACAAGGAGAATAGAAACTCAAGAATTCTGGGCTATTGCCCAAACCACACTGCTTTGAAATCAGCGGTGTGTTAAAAAAAAAAAAAAAAAAAAAAAAGAAAAAAACCCCACAAAACCACACAACAAAAAACCCACTACACTTCCTTCCAAGAAAAGTGTCTAAGTTTTCCAATCTGTTTACGACTGATGTCTACCCACAAGCGACTAAAATCTGGGCTGGATGAGACTGAACTGGCACACAACATCAAAAACCTCTCCCTCCTGAACTGGGGAACAATACTGTAAGTGTCTGTACAGAGAGGCAGACCTGGTGTTGCAGAACTTTTTCCCCAAACTGTTGTATCTGCTTTTAATTTCCAATGAATCAGTGAACACATCTGTGGGCTACTACTCTTCCAGACCGGTTCTCTTTGTTTTTTTATTCTCAGAACTCATCTCTCTTCCCCAACACCTGCTCACTGCTCCCTCTGAAATATGGTTCAGAAGTATTCAAGTACTCAGAAGTATTCAAATCTCTTTCTCTGGAAGAGGTTCTCCTTAGCTGTGGCTTTAATTAAATTGTTATATGTGATGTAGAAACAGGTGAATTAAAAAATACAGTAAGAGAGGCAACTATGACCCTCTAACAGAGGAAGTTAGAAAGTACCAGTGATCTCCAAAGGCTGGATGTAGCTGAGAAACATGATAAATACAGTTCTGCACAGAAACAATATCCAGATTATAGAAGTGCAACCACAATGTATCACTGACCCAATTTTAGCTAAGCAGCATCTAACCCTAAAAGTCTCTACTAGTATTAGTGCCATTTTTCTGGAAAGCTCAGTTACTGCCTACCACAATGGAAGCATTCCTGAGTATCAGCTAGATCATTTTATACCTTCAGCTAGATCGTTTTATACCTTCAGCTCTGAGCCAAAGAATTGCTTATGTGAATCCTCCCTAGGTCACAGATCCAGCAAAACATAGAAATGGACCTAAATAGCAAACTCCATCACTTCCCATTTCCAGAGTGCAGGCACAAACCCAGAGGCCAGGTTTGGAGCAAGCCTGATCCGTACCCCAGGAGTTCTGAGGGAACATCATCTGCTCCTCAGGTCCCACTACTGTTCTTATAGCCATTATGAAGTTGTTTTTCCTTTGTGGTAACGCAGAGCTGACACCGCAGGTGTGCTGAGGTGTCTGGGCAGAGACCAAACTCTGGCTAACAGTTTGTTCTTTCACTTGTGCTCGATTGATGATGCTACTTCAAACACTTTGGTCAGGACGTGAGGCTGGGTCTCCGTGAAGAAATGAGCTGCTGTTTCACCTACCAGTCACTGCTGGGGTGATTGCCCAACACCTTGCAGCATCCAGGCTGGAGTTAGGACCTGCTGGTGGGGAGGTATCCATGGGAGGAGAGCATTACTGCTTAGATTCCTGCTGCTCTCCTTCATGCAGTCTCCAAGCATTAGCGTGGCATTAATATTTTTTTTTGCAGCAGAAGAGGGAATAGTAACATCCTTACTTACCAATGGAAATCTAAAGCATAGAGAACCTAAAAACTTGTCCCAAGACCAACAGGTAGCCAGTAGCAGAGCAGGAAGATGAATATAGATCTCCTGAGACTGATGGTCATGTTTTGAGCTCTCAGAGCATGCTTTGCATGCTCAGCTGAAGCACAGCCTGATAACATTATGTGTGACCATTTCCCTCCTTATGTTGGGGCCTTTCATCTATGAGACTTCACAAGTCTCACTGTCCTACGTTTAACCTTGTGCTAAGCAGGTAATTTATGACCATACCAATTCCAAAAAAGAAAAGGAAAGCTGCAGTACTATATTTGAAGAGAAGTCTGAAAAGCCATCCTGCTCTCTCTCCACAAGCGCTTTATGGCAAAGCCTGAAATGGTTTCCCAGGATGTAGCATATCTGGCATGAATCCCTGCCAGGCAAAAATCTTGTCTCATTTAATTAGCTCTCACAAATTTTCACCCTCCTGCTTTCTCACTGAGGCCTGAACCACAGCTCCTGCTGTCCAGACGCCATGGGGAGCGAGACACCACGTCCAAGGCCACTGCTGGTGGCCTGGTTGTGAAAGTGCTTGATGGAAACTCATCTCATTAAACTTTTGAAAGATGGATGCTCTGGCATTGGAGCAGCTCTGAGCTCTCAGCTGGAGTTTCTGCTGGCCTCCAACTCTCTCTTTGTAATATTTTAGGTTTTGCCTGCTGGAAAATGACTTGTAAGAATGCTCTTGAGCGCCAATGTTTGGAACCAGATCCGTTTCCAGCATTCCCAAATCCTGGGATGCTCAGAGCTGATGTGCTGACTCAGATAACTCGAGACAAGCAAGTTAGCGAAAAGTTCAATCTGGTGGTAATGAGATCTGGTGGAATTATACCTCTGTATGATTTATTCAGCATTTTGTAATCAGCGTAGAGTGTTAATGTCATCCATTTGTTCCCAAACCTCTGCCTGGAAAAGAGCAAGGCTAGTCAAAGCAAATGCCTTCCAAACCTTCCAGCATCAGCCTCTCTTCTGAAAAGAGTGGCTCCAGCTCTCTGCAGAGGTGCCTGGCAGTTCAACCCAATCCTCTGAATTACCATCTTTACTCCTATCAATTATTAATTGGTTCAGCCACATGATACTTCCCATCTCCCTGCTAGAGACTAAAATTTTTATAGATTATAACAACAAAACTAACCCAAACAGTGCTAAGATAAAAGTTGTTAATCAAACACAGACATTTTATGAAAAAAAAAAAAATCACAAATTTCATACGGTTTTGAAGATGCATTGACAGTAAATGATAGGATTTGGTGGATCCAAATTATGGCAAGTTATCATGGTTTCCCAGGGCTCACCCCCCTCAGTTGCCTTCTGTACACCACAGAGTTTTCACCAATAATTCCTGGAAAACATGTTCCTGTCTCCTGAGCCCTGTGGTCTCCATTACATAGCTTTTTCAGGGTCTAATCTGTCATGTTTAAAACCCAGAGAGAATGTGTTACAGAGCAAGAAAGCTTATGGCTGTGGTAATTGGGAAAGCCCTCTGGCACACAGCAAAATACCAGGGACCCTAAGGGAGCACCAGGGCTTGCTGCAAGCATACAAGGAGCTGGACATATCTGTGGATCAGGGAGTTTAGACTTTGAGTTGTTTCCTGCAACTCAATTGGAACAAGACCCCATCAAAGGACATCTTCTTTCTCTACAGTTTTCATAGGAAGGCAAGGTTAATGCTGAATGACAATCCCTCTTACTATTCAACAGGCTTGTCTCCATTAAGGCAAAGATTTGGGGCTTTGGAGGTGACCTATTTTATTTTTTTAATTGAATCTTACGTGCCATGCCCCAGATTTTGTAACACAGGCTTTCATTTTTTTCTCCATCCTGCTCATGATCAAGCTGGTATTCTTCCTTGCTCCTGCCTGTATTGCTAGATGTTTCCTCCCTTTATTTTTTTTTTTTAATCTGCATCCTGCACTTTCATAGGGAAAGAATGACTGCTAAAAAATCCATTAACATGGTTTGGCCAGAGTCCAAAATTTCAGCTACCAAGAATGTTAAATCCTCCATCTGTTTGCTAGTTAGATAATGTTACCTTTGAGCTTTCCTCTGGCTGCTAAAGACACTTTATCTGCCTTAAATGTTGCAGAAAATTACACTTTAGGTCAAAGCCTGTGTGCCATTAAATAAGGGGTGGGGGTGGGGAAGGTAAATGTTCTTGCTATAAATTTCCACCTTTAGTTCCTCCTAGTTCTTGGTACATTCAGACACAGAGAAGTCCCGAGCTAGGCGTAATCATATTAATGACCTGGATAATTGATGGTGAATGATGGATATGTTGAGCTAGACTCTAATCCACTCTTAAATATTTGCTTGACTTTTTTAAAATCAAGGGAATACCCTGAAGGGAAGGAAGTTCTTTCACACAGGAGAAGCTAAGCAGCTATAGTGTGCTCGAGTGAACATTTGGCTAAGACATTACCTTCGTGGCTCAGCTGGGGATGCAGACCGGGCAGTGAGGCTCAACTCACTCTTTAGTGCCAAGACCTGGCTCTAACATCCATCAGACACCTCCAGGGAGAGGTGACTCAACTGCTTTCGTCAACACGATTCCACAGAGGGCAGGCCAGGATATGACCTTGCACAGTCCCCCACGCCCACCATTTATCTGCTTGCTTCTCGTTAAAGCTGATGGAACACACAGTTGGCCACCTTCTCCCCGAGGAACACGTCAGATGTGGAGCTCGCACGACTGACATTCATGGGAGTCTTCCTCATGGCTTCAACAGCCACTGCTTTACTCCCGGGATTTAACTGGAGAGCACAGGTTGCTCTCAAGTCACATTATAAGATCCCATCTGTCCGCAACCCTGCTCCGCTCCCCAGCCTGACGCAGCAGGTGCCTTCCAGATGAGCGCTGGAGATGAAAAACTACAGCCGCTGAAGCAGTCTCCTGCACTGCCGCTGAGGAGGGAGCAGCCCCTGCTGAGAAAAGCTAACAAGGAACCACTAAGCATAACTGCATGGGACACTGACAGCTACTTATCAGGAAGGATTAAAACAAGGCCCCAAACCCACAGAAATTCTGGCATTGCATTTAGCAGAGCAAACTCACATCTGCCTCTACTTAGGCCTATTCTATGCTCTCCAGGGGCAGATGGCTGGACAGGATTGGTCAGAAACAGTAACAAATGATTGGCCAGGACACAAAAACCTGACACGGTTGAGATCAGAAGCAACTTGGTTTAGGTCACCATGCAGATCCTTGTCTTGTGCCATCAGGAGCACAGCAGTGTGAGGCTGGTCTTGCCAGCTGACCTCGGCTGGCAGAGGGACGAGCATCCTCCTGGGCAGCGAGAGATGTGGGCACGGTGCTCCGAGCCTGAAACAGGAGGTACAGACCAGCCTGCTCGCTCTCTGCAGCTAGGAGGAAGGTTTCCTTCCAGCCCTGTTGTGATAGAATTTCCCACCATCCAGCCAAGTTTCCTTAGCAGCAGCGGAGGGACTTAATTTTTAGGGCTAGAAAGACATTTCTAGGCACAGAGCCCCATCTGCAGCAAAATCAAACTGAACTTGATGGCCAATGTGGGAGGTCTAGAGAAAAATGCCTATGAAATAGATGGAGTTGTCACTTCATTAAGGAAGAGAGAAAGCGCCGACGTAAGCATGAAAGGCACAGAGGTGGGAGGACTGGAGAGATAATAAAAAGGTCATCCTTCAGCTCAGTCACAGGTCCAAATCTGGCCTTGTACAGAGCAACCAGAATTCATTAGTCATTGCAGTAGCTTGTGACTGCCTTAGGGAAAAGTCCCTGAATAATTTCTAATGGAGAAACATCTGCAGAAGAACAGCTGTGCAAGGAAGATTGCTGCCCAGTCTGCCCGATTCCAGGATAAACACCGGGTCTCGATGATTACCGGTCCACTTGAGTATATCAAATGCATGAAAAGAAGAGCAAAGAACACGTGCTTGGATTGTGCAGATCCTTTCCTCAATAATACACCAGCATCATATAAATGACCACGAGCAGTGCTGCTCATTCCACAGAGAAACCAAGCATGGTTGCTACCATTGACCTAGGAAGTGTGAATGAACCATTTGTTTGGAGAGAGATGAAAGGAAGCGTGCAAATGAAGCTTGTCTCCATCACCATGACAGATTTACTTCTTCAAGTGGCCTCAAGTAGCCTTGGAAAGGAAATCTGGAATGTTGTAACATTCATAAATATTTGACTGTTCTGTCTTACGTTGAAAACAGGCAGAAACCCTATCCTAAAGAAAGCACTCCCAGACTGAACAGTCATTTTGTTAAGCAGGCCATGACCTGGGGAACTAGGTATTGGTGACATTTAATCTGTACCTATATCTATGCACATGTACAAACACACACGATAAAATGCAGTGGTTGTCCCAAGGAAAGCCTTGGAAGTGTTTGAAAACAAAGCTAAATCTAAGCTTGGTTACTTAGGTTTACAAAGGAAGTTCTGTAAGGTTTAGAAGGGAATCAGAAATATTTTAACGTCTTAGAGGAGATAAATCATTATTTCTCCTTTCTTTTAGTTACCCCCAGAAAGCTACAGTTTTATTATTATTTATTATGAAAATTTTATTATTTTCATTAGAGCACAACGTCCAGTGTCTTAGGTGTCTCCTATCTGACCTAACACCAATCAGACAGCTATGGCAAACTCCCACCTTTCATTCAGACTTTCCACCTAGCTGCCACAGTTGAATTTGAGAAGAAACAAACAAGAAGTGCTTGTGGAGAGGAATGGCGAACAGGTATTTTGAGATGCACCATGTAACATGATCTGCAATTTAGAATTTGCACCACTGTGCAGATCTAATGAAACCCCTTTCTGCTGCTGTTGAGATGGAGTCATTCTGTACCTGTGGTGCTGCTGGCAGCTACAGAAAAGGAAGGAAAAAAAAAAGAAAAAAAGAAAATCAAGGAGTTTTCTTCCTGAGATACTGAAGCATCAGAACACACACATGCAATACAGAACTCCTTGCTTTCAGTGGGTATGAACTGTGTTTAAAACTATCACAGTTTAGTTGCTCAGCTAATGAAAGATGCTTATTCTTTAACTGAAAAAAATGTAATTTGGATCCACAGGAGATTTCCCCTACCAGGTGGTTTTGAATGCAGGGGTACTCTCTCCTCTGGGTGTAATTAGATTGCTATAACCTAAACAGCCGTTTCAGTCCCATCATTTTAATGTCCCCTGAGGTGGTAAACAGCACTAAGGCCTCATTCCCGTAGCCTCTAGGTCAAGAAATATGTATGATTATATGTATACCTTAAACGCTTTTCCTTCTGATCACAAAATGAGCAACAATTAGTTCACTGAAATGAATTGTAAAATCTGACACACTCTGGCTTAAGTCTTTCAAAATCATATTAGCACAGGATCCACACCTTACTCTGCATGGTATGGCACCAAGTTAAATGGAGCCATGACCTAGTTTAGCCTTCATGTCAAGCAGTAAGAATAATAGAGAGGAATGACAAAAAAGGAAAATAATTTGCCATATCCCCATTACTTCTTTTATGAGGAAATATACCCTGTATTGAGTATCTAGACAGATGTGCATAGATATTGATTCTTCTTTTTCCAGTTCACAAACTATTTCAGTAAATCAACCAAAAAAAAAAAAGAAGAAAAATACTAGTTTGGTTTGTCCAGGATAAATATATTTATGAAATTATTTTGCATCGGCTAGTTGTAATGTGAAATATTTTGTTCTTGGGTTTCTATATTCTTCTTGTAATATATTCAGAAATTTACTTTTGAAAAACAATAAAAACAAGAAAAATCAAGGTGCCTCACTGAATACATCATAACAAATCTTTGGATTTTCTGAGATACAGAAAACACTGAAGAAGGAATATATTTCCACTATTTCTTTGCTACCCTTGACTCAAGTTACTACGTAGCGTTCATTGCATCAAAACAAGATTTTTACATAAGAGAACTAGTTGTACTTTTAGCATAATTACATTGTTTGAGTAGCACTGGGATTGAATCTAGTTACTTTTAGGAATTTTCTCTAGAATAAATCCTAGGATGGTTTGGGTTGGAAGAGACCCTAAAGATCATCTCGTTCCAACCCCCCTCCTGTGAGCAGGGACAGCTTCCACTAGACCAGGTTGCTCACAGCCCCATCCAACCTGGCCTTGAACACTTCCAGGGATGGGGCAACCACAGCCTCTCTGGGCAGCCTGTTCCACTGCCTCACCACCCTCACACGGAAGAGCTTCTTCCTTGCATCTAATCTAAATCTACCCTCATTCAACTTTAAAAACACTACCCCTCATCCTATCACTATACTCCCTGATAAAGAGTCCCTCACGATTTTTCCTGTGGGCCCCATTTAGGTACTGGAAGGCTGCTATAAGGTCTCCCCAGAGCCTTCTCTTCCCCAGGCTGAACAACCTCAACTCTCTCTGCCTGTCTTCATAGGAGAGGTGCTCCAATCCCCCATCATCTTTCTGGCCCTCCTCTGGACCTGCTCAAGCAGGTCCATGTCTTTCTTACACTGGAGCCCCAGAGCTGAAGGCAGTACTCCAGTTGGGGTCTCATGAGAGCAGAGCAGTGGGGCAGAATCACCTCCCTCAACCTGCTGGTCACACTTCTTTTGATGCAGCCCAGGACGCGATTGGCTTTCTGGGCTGCGAGCACACCTTGCTGGCTCACATTCAGTTTTTCATCCAGTAATACTCTGGTGTATATCCAAGTGTTCTCTGCAGGGCTCCTCTCAATCCACTCATTGCCCAGCCTATATTTATACTTGGGGTTGCCCCGACATCATGTGCAGACCTTGCACTTGGCCTTATTGCACTTCATGAGATTTGCACGGGCCCACTTCTCAAGCCTGTCAAGGTCTCTCCGGATGGCGACCCTTCCCTCTTCAGTGTCTCAACCCTACCACATAGCTTGGTGTCATCAGCAAACTTGTTGAGGGTGCAATAAAGAGAAAACATAAGTTATCTAAAATACTGTCACTGTGCATCAAGAAAAAAAAAAAGAGCACCTTAAATCTGCAACTGATGGGAATAATTTAGACATTATGGAATAAAAAAAAACCCTCAACACACTAAAAATTGGACAAACACACCATTACAATAGGAACTTCAAAAGCCTTCCCTGAAAGTTTTAGGATTACATTTTGCTGTTCTGTAGAAAGGCTTTGTTACCGCTTTCCATTCGAGAGGAAAGCAGCAAAGCTTTTTTTGAAAAGGAGCAAATTTGCAAAGGAGTAATAAGCAGGAAATGAGAACTTTTCTTGAGGAAGGTTTTTTTTTGGGGGGGGGATAAATGACAAGGTCAAAATATATGAATGTGGGAAAACGCATATTCTGCAACTGTTTTTGCATATACACAAACAATTTATATATGGGTATAGACATATACATGCACATACACATTTTATATACATGTATGTACACACACACAGTCTATAGAAAAGATCAAGCAGTATGTAGACTATGACCCTGAATTTTAACAACTATTTTTCAGATATTTTCCTTTACTGAACTTTCACTAATGAAAGAGATAACCAACTCCTCTTTTATCTTACTTCTGAGGTATGTAGGTATCAAAGGCAGGTGGAGGAGACTGAAGAGGTGGAAAAGCTTCAGCTGAAAATTAGAGAATTCTATACAAATTTTTCCATCTGAGCAGGGAAACCTTTCAAAAATGGGCTGTAGTTCAGTTGGAAGAGGCTCTCCAGATTAGCAAATCCAAATTTTTACCAACAAAGACATGGCTTCATACAATGTTTTTCATAATTAAGCTGACACCCACCTGGTTTTGCCTAGAGCTTCTCCCAGAGGCATCTGTTTTTACCTCTGAGCCAACTAATACTGAAAGAGCATCCAGTCCGTCTCCATTCCTGACCAATCTACATCCTTAACACTGTTAACACTGTCTTTGAAAAAGTTCTTTAAAAATGTTCTCTTTTCAGCATCCTCCCTTTTATAGCAAGCATATTCCCTGCCTGTCCTCTCTGCTTGAAGAGAACTTTAAAATTAGTCTTCTAAGTCTTCAGTTTGGTATCGGTCAGAAGATGCTCTTGGATTGTTTGAACCCTTCACAAGCATGGGACTGTTGTATTGGGTTTCTGTGGCAAGGTTTTGGTAGCGGGGGGCTTACAGGGGTGGCTTCTGTGAGAAGCTGCTGGAAGCTTCCCCTTTGTCCGATAGAGCCAATACCAGCCGGTTCTAAG
>JANZLQ010000095.1:9819884-9833491 GCA_026212715.1 Elanus axillaris | reverse complement strand
CCTGTCCAGCGAAGAGGGGGGAGTGATAGAACGGCTTTGGTGGGCACCTGGCGTCCAGCCATGGTCAACCCACCACAACTGTGCTCCTGCTCATGCTACACATGCTGCAGGATTGCAGAGATGGAGTGCATCTTTTCCATGAAGCTGCAAAGGTTATTTTGAGAAAGTGTGATGTGAGGAAGATGCTTTCCCACCAAGAAAAAACCCCAAAACGTAACGGCGGCCATTCAGCAAGCAGTAAATTGTGGAAAAATGGCAAGAGGTCTAAATAAGGAATGCAGTGCTAGGTTAGGATGCAGCCGATCATGAAAAATTCTCCAACTTAATAAAAGAAATTAGAAAAAAGTCAGTGCCTGAAGGTGCAACCCATGTTGCTTGTCAGATTGTTCATTGCTAATGGCAGTCTATTCTGTAGTGAAACCTAAAAATAATTTATCTTCATACATGTTTCAGATGAAGACTGAAACTTTCTCTTCTGCATTTCTAACCTCAGCCTCATTTATAAACAACTCTGCTCAGAGATGCTGCGATGGAGTAACCTGTTCTCCTTCCACTGCTCTCGCTAGAGCTCCAGCCCATAGCAGAGATGATGGACGATACCTAGACTGTTGTTTCTTATTAGCTATGGGGGAACACACAAGATTTATGAATAACACTATTGATGGGATGTACAGTAAATTTCACATGGGATTAAAGAAAGTTGGTTCATTAGATTTAGAGAGAGGGAAAACCAAAATGATTCATCAATAGAAGACAAAAAGGAAATCGTATTTAGCCCAGGAAACACATACCCTGAAGGCATATGTTCTCTCACTTAAGTAATTTTGCTAAACACTCAAAATCTAATTGAACACGTGAGAGATTCTGCAATAAATTAGGGACAGACTCAGAAATAAAGATTAAATCTGGATCTAAGAAATGCATTTAATTTTCAGTTTTTTTGTGCTGTTGAAGTACTTAATATTGCAAATCCTCTTTTTTTTCCCCCCAATGCCACCTATGGCATTATAGAGTTCAGGCAAGCCAACAAACTGTGCTCAGGATACAGGGAAAACAAACATTCAAGTTTAAGTCAGTTTTTATATCAGTTAACTTTGGTTGAACAAACTGGTTTGGAATAAAACCTTAAAGAAGAACAGGGATATGGGACAGAGTACTCACTGAGCAGAGAAAATCCTTAGGAAAGTAGTAAGATCATCTGTGGTGGTCCATATAATGTTAGAGAAAATAGTCATGTCAAAAAAATAAATAAATCCTTTCCTTTCTGAGATTATTCAGCATTAGTTGGTAAAACTGCATCAATTTACAATAGTAAACCAAAGGAGATTAAGTTGCTGTTTACAGAACTAGAACTATGTAATATTCATAGAAAATACCTCCAACAGTTTGCAAACTGACTATACTGAAAGATTTAAAAAAGCAGCTGTAAAAAACCCATGGAGACTCATCTACAATGGGAGCTTTTTCTAATGAAAAATTTATAGGGGTTGGTAACGAGCCCAAGACTAGTCAACATTTTCATCCATGATTTGGAAGTTCTTCTCAAAACGCTGCCAATAAACTCCACATGCACGAGACAGACTGTCAGCATAGTGAATCATGAAGACATAGAGCCATCCGAATAGATTTGCCTCTTGAAACAAGGCAGGCAGGAACACATCCAGTGCCCAGAGAGACTTTTGCAGTTGGGGCATACTGGCTAGAGCTCTCAGATGATGAACCTGGATGCTCATCAGTGACCACAGACCCTAGTTTTTGGCACACTGCTCTCCTGGGCTGGATGTACAAGATACCAGTTCTGTATCCAAGTATGGTGAGACTAAACTGACCATCACACAGCTCCAGCAATCAGCCTTCAAAAGAAGCATCATCAGGAGCAGCGTAACTCAAGAAAACTAGTTTTGGCAAGTTGCTTTAGCAGGGATTTTTGGATGTCTAATAGAAGCTGAGCACACATGCTCCAGCTTTTCCCTCATTAGGGCACTAATAGGATTTTCCTCCTCTTCCTGGCTGCATATCTTCAGGTAACATGTGCAGCCTAAGGATATTCAAGACTCTTCCCACCTTTGTGAAATTAGTCAAGGGTTAACAGGGAGGGGGAAGGAGGGGAGCAGGCGGACACGTAAATTCATTTTCGGTATACCCACATAAGCCTTGTTTTCTTAAGAAACCACAAATACAAGGAAAATCAGCAGAATAATTCAAGGACCAGGAAACAGGCCTCACAGTAGAAGGCTTAAGTAGCTTGGTCAATTTAGCACAAGATGGAGATGCACTGACTGCAGTTACACACGTCTTTGCTAGGAACACTTGTGAATGTGGAAAGATTCATCAGCTTAGCAGAGAAAGACACAACCTGGTCAGTCAGAAGTTACATGAGACTCATTCAAAAGAGAAAGAAGGTACTTTCTTTATTTTGCCAGTTCCAAGTAAAAACTACTGGAAGAGCTTATCAAAGGGAAGTGGAGAGACATCTCTCCGTGTTCTTAAAATGACTCCAGATGCTGTGAAGATACATTTTAATGGACTCCATATTACTGGTTATATGCAAGGCAATAGCAGGTGACAGGGCCCCTCCTGGTTCTGGTATTCTTTGTGGCATTTGTTAGCCTTAGGGCCACGCTCTCACTGACGCACACACACACGGGATGCAACTCCACAGGGGACTCCCATCGACTCTTACAGTTCTCCTTGTGGGCTGGGACAGGGCTGGTGCTATGTACGTTCAAAAAGAGAAGATGGAACAAGCTTTACAATTGGTCTCTGAACAGAGTAGTTCTGTGAGTTGGATCTTCTATGGACCTGAAGGCGTTTAGCACCCTCTATGATATAGTCTTTGACCCCTTGCTAAGTCTTCCTATCCTCCCCCTCTTCATTCTCAAGCCAACCCAACCAGTGAAGCAACAGTCTGGGGATAGGAGGTGGCCAGGAAATAGCCCCATTCCCATACACAAAGCTCTGTTAATACTCAGTACTGCTCCTGTTGATACCATTAACTCTTTGTCTATTGTTTCAGCGGGAGGAAGATGAGGTCTACATCATTTTCCCAGGGTAACACTGCAGAAGCACTGCTCTGCTAAAGAATGGCTTTGATTTGTCACAGAAACGGCCTTACAAACTGACAGTTTTCGTCTGATTTTCTCTGGGCAGTGGGGGAAGGAATATATTTTCTCCTCCAAAAGCATTCAGCAAATTTGTACTGCAGTCAGCTAATTTTATTACTTCTCATAAATGTCTGTTCCTGTAATGCTCTCAAGGTATTTTCATAATTCTACCTTGGGAATTACAAATCAACTTTCTCTTTGATAAAGTAACCTGCAGTATTTTATTTTATTTTTTATGTTATGAACAGCTGAAAATGTATGACATCCCATAAAATGTCTGGGTTAGGCCTTTGAATATTGCTTCTTTTAAGAAGTCTTTTAGCATTGAAGCAGAGAAATACAATCCTAGGATTGGAGCCTATTAGGTAAAAAGAGGGAAGGAAATCCTTAAAGCCAATGTCTAGAGTGCCTTTAAAGTTGCCTTTCTGTATTCCAAAGGGATCTAACTTCCATTTAATTAAATTTTTGTTTAAGAAAACGAACCTGGATTATTTTATTTATTTATACATTTTTGTAGACGTTTATGATAAAGTATATTAGGGAGGGGAGAGGAAAGAGGTGCTCCCCAATGACAATGCATATTTAAGTAATGAAGTATTTTACTAGAGAGCCTAAAAATTGTCTTCATAGCCTCAGAGACAGAGCCACAGCTTCTCTCACATAGCAACAACTGCGCACAGAGGAAAGAGTCCTCTACACTTAAACAAGCCAGGCCTCATTTTCATTCAGTCACCTCTCCAAATCACAGGCTAGGGAGCATTGCTGCGGTACTCGGCCAGTTTTCTGTCATGAAATCATTACGGGAATTTTACAAGGCTAATTTTGATTTTTTTTATCGATTTATACCAAATCCCGACTTAAGGGAGTAACACATCTGTTTGTAAACAGGACAGGCTACGGTACAGAGGCAGCCAGCAATTCTTTTACTATATTTAGGGATATAAATGACACTCAGAGGATTTTATATTTTAAAATCAACAAGGAAGCTGTTTTCCCCTGCAGCCACTCTAGCTCAGGATCTACACAGTATCTCTGTGCTTAGAGAAATAGTAGAAGGAACATGTATGTCACAGATGAGCATTTCTCAGCATATCCTTCCACTCTCTCTGCTTTAGGGAATTGCTGAACCAGAGGTTACGCCTCAGTCATAACTTTAATGAGCCACTGGTGAACTTGTCTTCTACAAATGTGTTAAAATGTTCTGTGTATCCACTAAAAAGAGAGCGATTAATAGAAAATGGTCCACTGGCTCCCTCCTCCTTTGACATAGCTATCCCAAAGCAGTGATGCTCTGCAATCACATGTCCTCCTCTTCTGCTGAGGTTTGCATAAACAGCGCAAGAGGTAAAACTTCTCCAAGTTCCCTTAAAAGACTGTTCTTCTGTTTAGGACAGAAGTTTCAGTGTCAGATCTAGCAATTGTTCCCTCTTTTTGTCACCTACATTTGGGGGGCCAGTGGTCAGATGTAATTAAGTGGTTTCTAACTACATAGTCCCATTTCTCTAGCAAAGCCCAAGGATGCTTCATCACCCATGACCCCTTGCCCATCCCTAATGAATGCACTACAGACACAGTTTATCAAATATAAATACCTCAACCTTAGCATTCCTGGTGCAGGACGTACATTACTTAAAGGCTTGCCGCTTTGTAAGAATACTTACCTTTAAAAATGCTGTGGATTCACCCAAACCTCCTTGTTTAACATCACTAAAATGCACCAGTCTGGAGTGCAAAACGGAATTACTTCTCTGGCATTGCACCTGGCTGTCATGGGTCTGCACACTTACAGCTGGAGCAAGTAGCAGTGGCCTTTAGCACATATTTGGAGCAAATGTCAAAGCCGCTCCTCGAGGTTTATAGCAAAATCCTGTAACCACTCATGCATCTTATCTTTGAAATCATTGCCAGCAACACAAGTTAGATCATTTCAAGCCTGCATAAAATACCTGAAGCCCCCCTCTGACCCGTGGAACCAATTGTGCAAAAAGGCTTTGTAATCACACAGATCTGCTGGGTTAATGCATGCCATGCTTCCAACAACACACACCACGCCAAGCACAACACTCCTGTTTCAGTAGAGTCAATGGGATTCCTCACACATTCAGAGTTAGGCATGGCAGGAAGCGCTTTGCTGAATCAAATCGTCATTGATTACACGGAAAATCAGACAGGACAAAAGATAGGCAAATACCAAGGCTTGGTTTGTATTTTTTATAATCCTTTTTTATCTTTAATTCCAAGCAGTGATTTGAGAATTATTGCTGATGACTATGCTTTTGTCAAAGACAGGAATACTGCATGAAACTTCTGATGGTCCTTTCTAAATACACCTATGCTCTGGAAAGGTAGTTACAAGATGGTATGGGCAGTGTCTGCTCTGCTTGTTCTTGCCCATGCCTTACAAATTCAAATACCTGGAGGTGCCACTTTAGTGCTGCTTGCAGGGCATGAGGGAGGCTGCAAATTGGTGCTTCCAGTCCACAGCAAGGACAAGTCAAACCACAGGGCTATTTTTTGGTCTGACTTCCCATGGAAATGAAGCTTCTGTGATCATGTTCTCCCTTGTTTTTTGTTAGAAACCTTCAAGTGATTTGGTTACTTCAGTAAAGTTTAAAAGCAGAGTAGGAGTCTCAGTAACATTAAATGATGGATGGCAGTTTTCATCCAAACAGGCACATAGGTAGAGAGAACAGGACCAATCTGTTCTCTCTGCAGCAAATAAGACCACCTCTTCTTTGGCATCGGAGAAATCACTACAGCTGCAAACTCCTCTTCATTAATTGCTCTTTTCACAGTAAGACTTGTTGTAGCTGATAGATTACATTTGAAATCATGCTCAGAGACTTTGCCAAATGCTGATTTACTTAACCTGAAGACCCTAGTCACATTTTTCCTGTTTCCTGCACTAGTCCCATGTAAAGTTTATAAAAAAAGAGCTGTAAGACAGTTACAAAGCTTCTGACATGTTCCTTGATGATACACAAAAGAATGACATCCTTACTCACTTGGGAATAGTTGCATCGACTATATTAGAAAAGAAAAAAATGCCCATTAGTAAAATGTTGAGAACAGAGACACTCTGCCATCAAACAAATCTTTGATGAACAGAAAATTTCTGAAAGCTAAAGAATTTTGCCACATTCCAAGAATTCCCTTAGCACAGAAGAGATCTACAAAAAATAGAGTGACTGCCTCAAGGACAAGCTACAGAAGATCTATGTGGGATAAAGTATAACTCCATGCTCATTAATTTGGAACAGAAAGCCATGGAAGAGCTGTGACCTACAAACAGCCAAAGGGGATTTCTTACCCCCCATAAAAACACCCTGTATGGCGCCGAAGGCTTGCAAAGGGTAGCACCACCTACCTCATTCGCACCACCTAATACAGGTGTAAGTTAGAAAGCCAGTCTCCCTCCAGTGAAGGAGAGAGGCTCCTCTGAAGGCAATTCAGAGCACCTAAGGTCATCCTCAGAAACATACATTTTTTTCTCCTCTGTCAAATAAAGCAGCCTATGCTGCCTCCTCAGTCTTCAGACTAAAAGAGCAAATTAAGGATGCACACACATTGCGTCTTGAGAAAAGGCAGGGGAATGCTTTCAACACCCATTTGGAGGCTTCCTATCAGAGGATGCAGACACACACCTGCATATGCCAGGCAGGTTAACAGAACAGTTAACATGACATCAGGTACTCAGCACCAAGACACATGAGCGGGGAGGCCTCACTGTAGATGAGAAGCTTGTGGAGTCAAGAAGCCAACATGCTTTCCACTGCTCTCAAGCTTGCTTTTCAAGAGCGACATATTTAAGTTAACCCTGTAAGCCTGGGGAGTCAGAGCCCCAGACTCAGTTCAGGACTAAGAAGGGCTTTGCAGCATCAGCTCATTCTAAAGAATCAAACCTGTTTCTTGAAACATTTGTGTAGATTTATGAGGCTCTGGTGGGTGGGAACCTGAAATAGATACCGTGCTCTTCTCTTCAGTGCACTAATGATTTATGCTGCCAGGCAGCTCTTCGGCACAAAGCCAGAATAGATCTGTCAGATGCGATTAATAAATGTTGTAAAACTGAGTAAACCAACTGCAACGTGAGCATCGGTTCTCTGAGCACGTGGGCCCCAATGGGGAACAACAGGTGCATAACATAATTACAAGCAAGAAGAAAAACAAGAGGTATGTACAGAGACAAACCTCGCAAAGTTGCATTCATTCCCATAAATCACTATGACAATTACAATACCAACCAGGAAAAACAAGGAAAAAAAAAAAGGGGGAAAGGAAAAAAAGGGAGATAGGTGCATGGAAAAAATGTCACAGCACATCAAACAGAGCAACAGAATTGGAAGCAGCCGTGTTAAGCCCTCATGGACTATCTCACCATAATGATTATTTATTCCTTACAAATGGGAATTCTAATCTGCTGATTTTGTGGTTGCATTTTTGTGGCTTAACATTCCACATGTCACAAGAAACATCGGCCTCCCCACCCCGCCTAAATCCTCCCCTGGTTAAATTGATCACATGTGTGGCACACAAACCAAATGGCCACATGCAAGCATCTCGCCTCTGATGGGCTGAATCCTACTTATCCTTAAAATAAAAGGGAGCCTGATAATCATATCTTCGCTTCCACAATGTGACTTTCTTCCTAAAATGCCACTGGAAGCATTTTGTCCACCACAAAAAAACTGCCAGAAAAAACCCAAAGAAAACACCGACATATTATCCTGGATCCCAGTAGCCATTTACTAAACATTCCTGTATCTAGCTAAATAAAAAACCCCACCACTACCCCCCCCCCCCACACACACCCCTAAGATACGTGGATGTGATTTGGAGTGGTTCTTCACTGCCCACTGGTTTGTAGCCAGGATAGCACCCAGGAAGGGAAACCCAGGAGCTCAATCTCCTTCAATGAATCCAGAATTTGCCTGCCTACAATTAGACAAGTGGTTTATTAGACTCCAAAATGTTGAGAACCAGAAGGTCAGCACCGTTCAAAACCTTTCTAGCAGCTCGTGATACCAAGCTACAAACTGCATCAATCTCACCAAGTCCTACAATGCCACGGATTACCCCACGGCAATTTCTCCTACCAGCAGTAGCCAGGCTTGTCTCTGCATGTGCTGGATGATGCTCAGTGCCCTAAGAGGGACCCTACACATAAATTATCCTACACATAAATTATCCTTACGTGGAGCTTGCTTGGCAGGGGAAGGCTTGCGTATGGTTTGCCCATGAAGATACAGAGCATAGTTCACTTAGATATCCTGCTGCTGGAGATTCAATTTGCCCTTCTGGAATAAGTAGCATAATGCCTGGCTCTACTTTCTCACACCTTCTAAAGTATGAAAGGAAAATGTCTCTATTCCTCTCACGTTTGGCAAACTAGCATAATAAGAAGCAGTCTCTCAGAATCACAGAAGATCCATAAACTGACTTCCTCAGACATGCTGCTCGCACTTCTGGTCTTTACCACACAGTCTGGTGGCTTTTTCTAAGCTTTGAGTCATGTCGGTTGCACAAAACTCTGAAGCCACAGAAAAGCTATGGCTTTGTGCTTCCCAGCAGGGCTCTTCTCACAGGTCATGCATGCACTGCTGAACCAAAACTGGCCAAGCAGCTCTCCTGAGCACCATGCACCTGGTTATCCCTGCAAGGTACCAAGTCAGCTCACTCCCTGCCCTGCTTTACACTGCCCCAAGTATGACACGCGGGCATGGGTCTGGGGAGGTCCACACTGGGAATAGCTCCCAGAAGGCAGTATGGGTACAGCACTCGGTTCCGCTGTTCTCCAATGCTACAGCATCAGGCATCTCATGAAGGCACCCTCTTGGACAACCACAAAACCATCACAGATGCAGTTTACCACAACGCGACTGGAAGGTCTCCAAAAGACATGCACCCGTTTTGTAATCTCCATGCACCAAGCACACGACCCAGCATCCAGACACCTGTCTCCCTGGCACAGCACATGGCATCTTGTACACCTGTATACCTATAAACAAAAAGATCTGCCAAACTATGATGGAGAGGTCTGACAAAATCAGATGCATCCTCCCCCCAAGTCAGCTAGGACAAACTGATGAGACTGCTATCCTGTGGTGTCTTATAGCTAGAGGCTCCATCAGCATGTGATATTAAAGTACATGGGATGATAAGAAGGGCGTGCCACATAGCTAAATTGTAGCCTTCCTTTAACAGACCAAATAACAAGGCAAACTCAATCTAAATTAGAAGGCAAACAGTGGATTAAGTAATACAACAATTGTCATATATATTTGATATTTTACTACAGCAGAATGTTTGTAAGGAAAACAATCCTTTAGCTACTCAACCTTGTAATCCCACAAAATAAAGTGTGTTCATCAGATCTTTCTTTATCCTGCCATCTAGGTTTGTAGCAGGAGTTCATGCGAAAATGAAAGCAAAGATAAAAACAAGTACAAAGTAGGTTAAACCACTACCAAATTAGCTGTCTGCATTCAGTTACATCAACGAGAGCATTTCCAACCCAGCTGGTACTCAGCTGCTAGAGGAGGTGGAGAAAGATGGTGAACCGGAATCATAATACTTTCTTGATTAAAAGATGCACTTCATTAGAACATTCTGCTGTTAAATTCCACATTGTTTTTCCTCTTACAAACCTAAACAACTATTAATTTTCATAACGTGCATTGATTCTGCCTAATTAAATGTTGTTTTTTTTGTTGTTGTTTTTTTTTTTTTTTTTTTTTAAGCAATATTTTTCTCCTGGGAAATGCTGTCTCTGCTCCAAAACATTTTGCAGAAGATGTCAGTTTTGACAGAATTACTGAAAGGGAAAACTTGGTTTCAATCATTTGGATACTGTAATAGCATTGTTAGAATTTTCATCATTTTTTCCTAATAGTATTCATTTACTTTTTGAATAGCATTCACTTTTGACTATCATGTTATTTTGAAATATTAATATCAATGCTAAAGTGATTCCACATACCTTTGCATGATGGCTAATCTGCTGTCTTCAATGCTTGGCAGCATTTGGTCATCCTCTAGAGGGAAACACAGTTGGGTTTCCATTGAGGTTCATTTTGGAGCAGGCTGAAATTTCTGTTCCAAGACCTTTAAAACATTGCTTTTTTGATTCAACTTAGAGTACAAACACATTTCTTTCCCTGGAAGAGAAATGCTGCTTTTCAACATACCACGTGTATGGTGATAATAATGGCATTCACTTCCACTCATTCTCAACCACTGTCTTGGAAGGAGTTTAGAAAAACAGGAGGAGAGTTTTCTTCTGGTGGCAGAGCTGTACAGATTCCTCCAGAATACACACCAAAGCTAATGGACACCTGCAGTTTTAAGTCCTTTAATAAAGCTGCTTAGAAAGGTACAGCACATCTCCTGTACTGGGAACTTTTATATAAAATAAGCACATTGCAGCCTTTTAATTAGTACTATTATTTGCTACACCACAATAATTCCTTGAACATCAACATAAGACTTTGGATTATACTACAAATGCACATTCATACCCCAAAGCCAAGGTAGAAAGGAAATATTTTAGCACTTCTGACAAGAGGAGCAGCCTAAGGGTTTGCACAAGGCCTGTGGCCATCACTGGAACCTTCCCCACATCTCCTGTTAAGTAAACCAGCTCTCCATGTAAGACCACCCCCTTTAGGTCATGTGTCTGCAGCCAGGCACAGGGAGCCCAGCACCAGACACCTGGGAACTACGGGGGCTTATTCAGCTTATTCACACTGAATTTTTGCATCAAGTTAGATGCTTCTTAGTTGTTTCAAAGTGAGGGTCCTCAGGCTTCCCAGGAAATGAAGAAGAGTTCAACCATGGGCAGCCCTGCTAGACAGGTCCAGATCCAGGCAGTGAAGAACAGAAGAATGAGCCTTTGCCTCTCAATGAAGCAGTTTCCCTTCATGTTCTACTGATAGTCATCCAGGTCATGAAGCCTCTTCTGCTTCGAAGCTGAGGAAAGCCCAGTGGCTATCTCAAAGCTGGGGACAGTATAGGGTAAATGAAGATGGGCAGCATTTACTCATTCTTAATTCAGACAAGGATGGAACTGTCCAAGCCGGAAAACCAAGCAAGGGAGAGCTTAGCAACTTTATTTGCCATGACATGCTTTTGTACCATTTCATGTGGTAGAGCCATTTTATAAATGCGAAGAAAGGGTCTGTGAGTGAATCTGAAAGCTGCTACCCTGATAGTCAGCAGATGAGTAACCTCCAGAGGGGCTCCAAGAGATCTTTTTACAGTAATGTTGCCTTCATACTGCAAATGCATTAACCACAGTAATTATGCTCTGACATGTCACCTGCTTTATTCTCCTTATATTGCTTCTCTTTTCAATAATTCATTTCACTGGCGGGAAAGAAATATCCCCCAAACAACCTACCCACTGTGAAAACACAATGCTTGATTATATGCTGGAGAAAAATACCTGTAGAGAATATAGCAGAAGTAAGGACCAGCCTACAAATGGCCCCTTTGAGATGCAAAATGGTGATAAAATTTATTATCAGCCATATCATCATGAGAAATAAAAAAATAAGTAAAAGACCTATGTTTCAAAATGGCAATGTGGGAGGGGAACTGGGTGGAGAATTAGTGCGGAGCAAATTATAAAGCTGGATTACAAATGAAGACTAGATACTTGCAGAAGGTAGTTTAATACAGCTACAGTCACCTATTTGCCAGAGACTCAAAGCTCAATAAACAAGCCTAACTGGATTATTATTAACTTATTTTCATTTTTTTAGCCCAGATGTTTTTGTTCACACATTCCACCTCCAGCAATCAGGCAAGAAAACTCTTTGAAAAAAAACTAGTCAAATTCTCTTCCAAAACTATAATAAAAGTCCAGGAAGTTCACCATGTTCATGAGAAAAAGGTGAAACAAACGTAGAGTCACTGTGGAGAGCTGCAGGAGCAAAAATTAGGTCAAGGCAGCTCCCACTGCAGGACCTTTTGTCCAAGTAAGGAGTAGATGATAGGAGGAACACAGTTGGTGTGGTGCAGAAATGAGAGAGAAGTTGCAGAAAGCAAAATAAGTCTACAGCAAACAAACAGCAAGTCTATAAGGAAAAAAAACCCAAACCAACAGCTAAAACCAAAACACCCAACCTTTAATCTGTGGCCAGCCTGTAAATGAATTTTCCAAGCATTCTTTAAACAAACATTCATTTTTAGTTCCAGGCACAGGTGTTAAGAGTCGGACATTTTTCAGGAAAATATTTTAAAGATATTCCCTTTCCCCCCATGAAAACTTCCCCAAGAATCCTCCCCCAAGTGTTCTGTTTTAATGAGTTATTGGACTTTTCATTTTCAGAAGGGGGAGTGAGGAAAGAAAAAAAAAATCAACCCTAAAATATTTGGGAGAAGATTTTTTTGTTACTCACTCAGAAAAAAACAATAATACTTTAGGTTTTTTTGATTAAACATCCCCCCCCAACCGCCCAGATTTCTCTTTTCTTTTCCCAACTTGTTATACATTCAAAACATCAACTGATAGGAGAGAAAAGCTGCTGTGTAGTTTCCAGAGAAAGCTATAGTTTTATACCAATGGGCCACAAGATCTGAAAGAACAGGAACAGGTATCCTAGAGCAAGATAAAATATCTGTTTAGTGTCTCACATTCCTGCAACAGACTGTCTAGCAGGTAAGTGACTTGTTTAAGCAAATAATGCACAAACACCTGTTAGTAGAAAAAAAAAATTGTCACAGCAAACATGTTCATGAGGCCTGAGAAAACTGCTTTACAGCTCTTCTTTCATAAGATTTCCAAGCCCTTACCTATTGTATATTAGATTGTGAGAAGCTGAAGTCACTCGCAGCACCCCATTAAAGACCATCAAGGTAGACTCACTGGATTTGGACCAATCACTCTCAGTACAAGGGCAATAACACACTGCTGGATTTTTATGGTTAATTCATACAATGTAAAACTCTACCCACTACATGGCTTCCCATTCCCTCTATGAGGGGCTGCCAAACACTACCCAAGCAGCCCCCTTTGACCCCAGGATGTCTGTGTGTAGCAGAGCTCGAGGTTAGTCCCTCCATCCCACCACAGCCTGCTGAGAAGGGAGCCCACCAACTCTGCCACTGTAGATAACCATGATCATATTCTTAAGACATTTGTTCCTGGAAGGATTTGCTCCTGGATTTTCACACAGCAGGACAAACTCAGATAGGCTTGATGCACTGGTGATTACGTATACAATACAGGTGAAAAAAACCCAGATGTGATGAACACTACATGTCCTTACAATGAAGTTGGGACTTCTCCCTCTCTGGCATAGGTAGTGGTTCCTGTAGCAGGGCAGGGCTGAGACAGGCGGTGGCATCCCCATGTCCTCACAGGAGCCCCGCTCCATGGGGAGAGAAAACACCTTCCCACACTGGAGCGTGTAGAGTCAGGGGTCCTGTACTGGGTCTGGCTGAGATGGAATTAATTCTCCCCATAGCAGCCCTCATAGTGCTGTGTTCTGCATTGGTAGC
>JANZLQ010000095.1:9799109-9819784 GCA_026212715.1 Elanus axillaris | reverse complement strand
GGTGTTGATAACACACCAGTGTTTTGGCTACTGCTGAGCAGTGCTGGCACAGCATCAAGGCTGTGTCCCCAACATTTATTTTTTGCCCCCTCAACGGGAGGCTGGGGCTGGGCAGGATCTTGGGAGGGGTTGTAACCGGGACAGCTGACCTGAACTAACCAAACAGATATTCCGTACCATATGACATCAGCTCAGGTATAAAAGCTAAGTAAAGGGAGACTGAAGGGGGGACATTCTTCTGTCTTCCAGAGCAACCACTACGCTTGCTAGAGCCCTGCTTCCCAGGAGCTGGTCAGACATCACCTGCTGACGGGAAGTAGAGGGTAACATAATTTGTTTTCTCTTTGCTTTCGCGCACGACCGCTGTTTTCACTTATTAAACTGTCCTTATCTTGACCCACAAGCCTGTTGTTACATTTTCTCTCCTCTGTCCAGCTGAGGAGGGGGAGTGACAGAGTGGTTTTGGTGGGCACCCGGCACCCAGCCAGGGTCAATCTATCACAGGTCCACAAACAGATGGAAGAGCAGGTCCAAAATGCAGTCTAGAAAGTTTTCAGCCCCAGTAGCTCAACTCCCTGATTTCAACAAACTCTCATTTGCAATGGTAAGGAATGAAGGGAAGATTAAAAACAAGCAAGAACTCCATTAACACATGCAAATGTTGGTACGCTAATGAGATTCCAAAGCTACCTTGCTCCCAGAAATCAGGTCAATCTGAATAATAATGAGATGACATTTTTCTTCTCATGGGAGGCCACAGATGAAGCATGTGAAGCTGCTTACAGCCCTCTTGTCTGAATGACCACATCAACCTAATAAACTTCTGTTACATCAATATTGTTCCTGTCACTGCACTTAGCATAATTAATTCAGATGCAATCAGGATGGAGAGCAAAACACTCTCTGCAAGTGCCCCCCCCAGTGCTGCAGTCATGCTGGCATTTTAAAAGTGGATTTAATCAAATGTTAATCAGGAGAGAGAAAATTCAAGCAGGTGCAGTCGCAAATAAACCAACAAGATTAAGGATGTCTCAGTGGCTGATTATCCTGCAGCACAGGAAATGTACATCATGAGGAGGATGCCTATGTTTCCATCTCCTCCTTTAACAAGGGGCATTGTAATTGCTTAATTATTTATTTTTCCAACTGGAAGCATCTGAAACATTTTGCAACATGTGACCTACCACCTCTCTTCTCCTCCTCTGTGCAAAACGACCTGAAGTTAGAGTGACCCAGTCAAAATGAATGTATATGACTATTTTTCCCCACAATAACCTATTTGTATCATCATTTAGTGAAATTCTATTATTAAATATATGTTATTTTCCCCTTTGGTAACTTACTATCAATAACGTTAAGGTATAGCCACATCAAGAGTTTCCGTGCAAGACTGGTGTTCCAGGGAACACCATGGATACTGACATACTTTTGCTAGCACCAAGGGAGCAGTTTTTAACAAGTCTGAGCTCCTACAGAGACCAGGCAAGCGGAGTGGTACGTACAGAGCCTGACAGGCAGGTTTCGGGCAGCCCCTGGGTCCCTGCCCAATGTTTATCTGCTGCACAAACTAGAGCTTGGGGACCTTTTAGCTCCCGGACGTTATTAGGGCTGGTATATGTCACCAGCTTTACAGCCCGCTCCTTCAGCTTGTTATCAGTCCAAGAGGGAAATACCAATGGAATAACTCTGGGTTGAGTTGAGGCTGAGCAAGAAAGGCTCATTTAGCAAAAGCGCCAAGGGAAGGAGGGAGCGGGGCTGGTGGGGGTGCGCAGACAAGTGTTTCCATTCAGATGCCAAAACACATGTGAACAGACAATTTATTTACATTAGCCATTTTTTGGAAGAAGAAGTGGGAAGGGGGAGAGGCTGGCTCCACTGTGGATTCTCATGTTCTGTCTCAGCAGATGCAAGCTGTTGGGCCCCATACTGCATCCCCTTGGCGCCAGGCCACTGCCTGCTGGCACTGGGCCAACGCATCCTGAATGAAACATCACAACCCCATGGAGCCCGTACTTCTCCCAGGCCACTTTGAGTGAAAGGAGATGGATGGGACTGGATGGACCAACAGCAAAGTCCCACCACTGGCCTCTTGGAGGCTGGGCAGGCTGCCTCTGGAGGACCACCCCTACCTTCAGCTCAGGTGGAGCTGGCTTGCAGTCTCTGGTTCTGAGGCTGTGGGATATAGAGCTACCAGGCTCCATCCTAAAGGGGCTTTAAATGCTCCCAGTGCATCTCTCTAGGCCATCAACAAGGACAGCAGAGATGAAAGCAAGCGCAGCAATCAGAGGCTGCGGCACAATTACTGAATGGGAAGTCACAGGCCTGAAAAGGTATCAGCAACCCCACCAGCTGTACAAACTGCACCTGAATAAGTATCTACAAATGGCCCCAAACTCACACCTGGGCCTCAGTTTCAGACATTTCCCTTCCCACAGGGCAATGAGATATTGTACAATGCAGTTATAACCTGGAGTACTCATTGCATCCCTCAAGGACCATGTATGAAAATAGGAGCTGGCTCTAGATCTCAGTTTCAAGCTTCTCTCACCTTGAGGGTGCTCAGGTTTGAGCTTAGGATTACCTGGGCTAAAGAAAGCAAAGCTAAGTCACAGATAACCCCACTAGAGCTCATACAAGCGGGACACAGGTGACTCTTTCAAAGGGAAGGAGAGCCAGAAAGTGCCTTTTCAAATGTGATCTAGACAAAAATGCAGTAGCTACATTCATTGGAAAAACTCCTTAAGTGAACTCTGAGGACATTGTCTCAGTGGGCCCAAGACAGGTCCACACTGGAAGAACAAGTTCCATTTCAAAGATGGTGGGAATTTGTGCAATTTTGCCTCTCCAAGGCATGAGCCTATCTTGGATGTATCACAGGAGGTAGCAGCTGACTGAACAGTGCCATGAGGCAGATAATGAAGAGCCAAGAATCCAGACTGATGTGTAGATTCCAAAGACATCTCACAGGCCCAAAGGCATGAAAATAGCTTTTGATGTGCACTTGTGAACTTATTTTTTCATATATGATGTTGCGAAATCAAAGTTCAGGACAAAAGATCGTTCTACAATTACAAACTAGAACTGCTTATGTTGGTATCCCAGTAATGTAAAACCTCAAACTGAACTTCCTTCACAAAATACAATTTTGCCAGATTAAACCCATCAATAATTTTAATTTTAAGCAAATGACATTTTTCTCAGAGAAAATGATTACCTAGAATTTTATGCACCAAGTCTTGTTTTCAGTTTTCAAAAAAAGTAAAACTTCAGCAGAAAAAAAAAATAATCCCCAAGTTCCCCATCAGACTTTAAATTTAGTATCTGAAACAAATTCAGGACTTAGTGCTCCCTGTTTGATCTCAAACTGCTGAACTCAGCCCCATAAAAACCAGGATGTCTATTCTTGGGAGAGCTCCTTGTAAATCCTTAGACCTACTGGGGACTGGACAGGTGAGCTAAGTAATGAGTAGGTTTTTTCATGTATTTTTCCCCCATGTTTCCCAAACTCAAAATACCTTAGGGCTCACAGTCGTCTTAGCTCAGACACACAGTTGCAGAAACAGCTGACTGGAGCCAAAGGGAACCAGAACAAATTGAATTTGAAACCAGTGCTATAAGAAGTCCCATCATTCATGGTTGCAGTGAACACTGTGACCATTCCCATCGCCCAATGACCTGCAGCAAATACTGGCTCACCCCACACCAAGCTGCCCATTATAGCCAACTAGACATGTACAGGCTAAGAACCTGGTCCCTGGCAATAATGCATATTATAAATGTGAAATATTCACTGGGGTAACCAGGGTCAGAAGGGTCTAAACTTCCAGCACCTCCAAGCATACTCAGCCCCTTATAAAATCAAGATCAGCACGTCTGACAGCAGAAGCTCTCTCTCACTGCTCTTAAAAGAAACTATTTAAAAGGGCAGTTTAAGGAAAGTTTTAGGCACACACTTAAGTCCATCTTTATTCAGCAAAGCCAGTGAGCACATGTTAAACTTTAAGCAATGTTTATGTAAAAATGAAGTCAAGTTGAAGGTAAGCATATGCCTAAAGTGCTGCAGGTGTTGAGGAGAGTCCGCAAAGAGGAAAGGACATCTGTCCTGGGAATGGAACATGTTTCTCAGTTTATAGTCCTTTCTGACCTCCAGACTAGCAGGTCTTGCCTCTGATTCTAGCTACTCCTCTGCTACAGTTTATAAATGAATAATTGCTAGTAAAATAGAACTGCTGATCTTTTTCATAAACTTTTTTTAGCCACAGCTGCATCTATTACCAGAGCATACAAATACTGCGTTAACAAGATCACCTGATATAGCTCTGTTTTTTATCATGGCAAACATGTTACAGATCTATAATCAGAACCATGCCCCTCAATATGATTTTTGGGACTCTGTTAACTGTTTATTCTAAAAATAGTCTTATTGTTTTAAATTCAGCAGCATCACAACATCCCATGAGATTGTCAGTGTTGGATTCCTGAGCATTCATGGCACTGCAGTTATTAGAAAATTGAACATAAGTTTGAATTCATGCTTCATGCTCCTTGATATGCTGTAACAGCCCACCCAGGCTCTTCTTGCTGTTTCTGGGGTAAGCTGCGTTGTCAACTTGTAGCTGATTTCTGGGACATGGGAAGGAACCATCAGGATCAGGCTGAGCCCACCAGACAATAAATATTTTCTTCCCTAACAACCTAAAAGCAGAGGTACTGGATCACACTAAAGGTCCATGTAACTCATGATTCCACCACTGCCAGTGGCCAGTGCAGATGTCTAGTGAGGAGTACAAACACCAGGGCAGCTCTGTAGGGAGCTTTTCCCCTGATATCCTCCCAGCCTCCAGCAGCTCAGGGGCTTCCTAAGCCAGGTGAGGTCTTTGGATTCAGTAGTTCTCAGTGGATTTATTTCCAGTCCAACATCAGCCAAAGCTAGGTTAGACCTAACGGCCTTTTTGTGAAAAATTGTACATTTCAGTAACACCTTGTAATTATGACATCAGGAAACATAGGTGTATCTTAACAGCAATTTATATATAAACACACAGAGAGGTATCTTAACAATATCTTAGACATATATTTTGTTTGGAGGGGTGTAAAACATCAGCTGTGTGCAGCAGCAATGGCATGCAAACAGTTAAGGCCAGAACTAGACCTCAGAATACCCACAATCAGTTCCTAAATCTGGCACAGACTTTCTGTTTTGCTTTGGGCATATTAGTTCAGTCTTTTATCTGTCAACTAGGAAGAATTACGCTGGTTTGTTCCCCTCATAAGATCCTTGGGATGTACCAATTCCCAGCCCAGATTTTGCCTAAATTTAGGTATTTAAACACAGCACTTAGGCTCCATTATAGTCAATGCAGAGAGACAGACGATTTGAGAGTGAGATCAATCTCTTAAGAGAGTTGTAGCTTTCTCTGGAGAGGTATACTTCCTATTCCCGAGATATACAAGAGGAATCCTATAACATCTGAATCACTAATATAATTACCTTGCTCAAGTACCTGGAGTCAGCTACCATGAATATCCAGGTATTAGTGTTTAAAACAATAAGCTAATATAAAGAATACTTTTAATAATGGCACTGAACAACTACATCCCATCTGCTGAGCTACAGACAAGGGTAACTGACTCAGATATGCATTCATGGCAATGCTGAGGATAGCAGATGCGAAACCTAAAATGTAAATGCATCAGGATGCAAAAGCATTGGTCTTTCTAGCATCACACTGACTTTCCCATCGATATTCTCATCCAACTTTGCTCTGTACGTAGGTTACAGCTCACAGCTTCCACATCAGTTACATTTATATTATAACTCAACTTTTGAAAGATTTCATTGATTTAATAACACTTATCAATGAGCGCTTTGGTGCACTTCAGGTTCATTCCAGCTTATGTACACAGTCAAATGCTATATATATATGCTCTAGGCAATTGTTTTCTTTTAAATTCACTGTTTTGGGGTGGTGGGGGTGGTGTGAAGGCATAAAAGAGATGGGGGCAGGGAAAGCAAAAAAGGGAAAGAGGAGAATGATGTGATCTAAAATTAGTTATTTAAACATTCTGCATGTAACTGAATAAAGGTTTGATAGGGCTGTCAAACCAGACTTCCTCCTGAACCTTGAGCAAATAAATAAGCACATAAAGGAACTAAAGGAAGCCGCAGCACAGCTTGCCCACACGGCAGAAGTCCTGAGACAGTTTGAGAAACACTGCAGCTATGACACTGACAGAGGAATTTGGCATTTGGCTAATTGCCTTTGATCTAAATTCAGATTGCACACAGTGACTTTCAGACTGGAAAGCCAGGGACAGCTATGACTATAGAAGAAATTCTGATTATAGGATATTATTGGAGAGATTATTCCCACCCAGCATTAGCCTTCTAAACATTATATGTCTAATTTAAGATAGTCATATTGGCTTCCTCTATTGTCAAAGGAAGCAGTGAAATGCAAATAGAGAAATTCAGTTTTGGCATCTTAAAGAACCGTACTAGGATGGGTGAAGTATCTTTGGAGGTGCCCATTTCTGCTGGCTATTGATGAAGCACCTGCATTTTAGTTAGCTAACTCATTTGAAATAAATCCATTGCAGAAACAGTTTGCTCAGTTGTGGACACAAGATCCTGACAGGAGCAGGAGACATCCCACTTTGCAGTGCACAGGGTGGGGGGGAACCAATTCTGCATTGCAGAGTTTCCATCACTCAGCTATGTTCATGTAAGCTGCACAGGTACTAAACCCTACAGCACCTATGCTTTTCTAGTTTAAATTTGTAAGTGCTAAGGCATTCACTCCAGAGCAGACCGGAGAACCACTTCTGCTTTAGCTCAGCTACTTGGTCATAGCGAGACATCTCCCCACTCAGTGGAAATAAGGATCCATTCAGAAACCATAGTCAAGCTGTCAGTTCAAGAGCCATTCCATACTCTCATGCCTCCCATGCTAAGGGTGGAGCTAACACATAGCTATTGGCAAAAGTCACGACTACAGAATGAAGAGACATGTCTCTATTTCCTCAGACTAATGGCCTGGATGTGACTCCATCTCGGAGCTGGACCCTGGAATTACACAGGGAAGCTACACAATGAGCAGAGAGGATGGGAGTGATTTGTTCATGAGTAGTATGAGGCATTTTGACTTGTAGCAGTTTTACGTAAGGTTGAGATTTGTTCAGGTGCATCAGTCTCCCCAAACTGAGTTGTACTAGAAACACCTGGGGTGTCACAGTGCCCCACTTGCAATGGCCAGTTCTGTTCCAGATTGGAAGTGTGCCGCTTGAGGTGGAAATGGAAGGAGAAAGAGTCCTATCCAGCCGATATTTACTCACACTAGCTCTTAATGCAATGAACCAACAGCACTTAGACCCTTTACATGTTAGCTGAACCCACAATGAAACACAGCTCTTGGGTGGAGTGTTTTGATTTTTCCCCATGTGTGAGATTACACACCTGCTCCATTGCTAGAAGCACTGAAATAAATGGTGGCCAGACCCTAATCTTAAAGAGCAGAAAATTAGGAATTACTCCATTTAATACATTTGAACAACTATAGGATGCAAGATGTCCACAGCTTTTACCAGGAAATGAATATTCATTGCCCTAGTCAGCCTTGATCGACGCTGCTCTGGCAAGAGCCCAACTACTTTCCGTAAAGACCATGGCTAACGCACAGATTTACTTTATGTTCTCTGCCCTGCTGTTCATCTGTAGCGTAGCTTGTTTATCTCCCAGCATATATGTTGCTACAGCCATAAACCTGACCTCAGCAAGAAGCATCTGAGCAGTGCTTGGATGGGGAATCATAAGCAGGCATGGCAAACAGCAGCCACTTGGCTCACGTCCCAGTACTATTCCATTCAAGCAGCTCTGTTCTTTGGTGGCCACTTAGAGTTGTATTTTATTTATTTAGTGCTGCTAAACCTCATCTTTATTTGTTCATGTAAATTGTCTGAGTGGCCCTGGACTTGGAAGGGAAACACATTTTCTTGCCTAACAAAGAAACAGATGATCTCACTGGCAAATGAGACACATACAGCATTGTGTTTACTTTAGAGTAAGCGCACTTACAAATCAAGCCACTTGACTTATCAAGCTTTCCCCCCCCCGCCCTTTTCTATTACGGGAAAATCTCTGTCAATGAGAAGAGGATGTCCCTTCTTCACCTCATGCCATTTCCCATTCCCCTACTGTTGTGGTTGCTGCCCTTGTTGCCATGGCAGTGCTTTTAAGTATGATGCTAACAGGTCACACACGCTGAAGAGGTCTGATCCAGCCATAATGCACACTGAAATCAATAGGATTCGGTTCCTCCTAATGAAGGCACAAACTTACAAGACAGTCTGTCCCTTTGTGCTCAATGAAGATATAAAACATTTCTAAAGCCAGGTTGGCACTTAAATTCAGTCAGGTTTTCAAAACTGCTGTCTAAGGGCTCAGGCCTTTTGAAAATCTAGTCCTCAGCAGAGGCTCTGGTTACCAAGCACTTAACTTCTTTTTGACTAAAGAGCCAAATTGTCCTAAGTTTTTGTGTCCTTGATAATCTAGCCCTTGGATCTGCATGTACTGAATCCTAAGAGCAGCAATGCCATCCAATTAAATTGGCCACAATAGGTAACGCGCAATAAGCTGCTACGTGATAATGCTTCTGGAATAGCTCTTCTTGGGGATGTTCCATCCATCACTGTCCTCCTCCTGCAGTAGTTACTCAAAAAGCAAATCAAGTGCTCAATTCCTTGTGTTAACTGAAGAATCCGGAAACGGACATGAGCTTCTGTTTCCCACATCCCAAGTGAATCTAGCATCCAGCAGGCAAACAGCTATTTGCAAAGAAAACGTAAAAAGTCTCACGGCATAAAACATCGATCCTACTGTGTGGTGTTCCTGCCCTGTCCCTTGAGAACTTGTCCCTTACATTCCTACAAAAAGCCACCATCAATTGGCATTCTGGAGTGAAGGACCATTTTGCCCCAAAGTTGTCATCCAGCTCTTCCCAGGAGGCTCTGGCCCATTTCTGGATAACGGACAAGTGGCCACCCACGACTTCCCATGCCGTGGAAGGCTCATCCAGCCAGCAATGCTGTTCAAAGTTCAGACAACCTTTACAGCCCACAAAACATAAGGAAAATTTCCAAGTCCTTTTTCCTAAATTTTCTCTGTTGCAGCTGATAATCCTCTGTTGCAGCTGATACTCCTCTGACTTACAGTCAAAGGACTGTGAATAAATCAATCGAATGACAAGAGTAGAAGAAATGAAAGACTCATCACTATTTTCTGCATTAAACAGCTGATTTTCCAAAATGCATGAGCACAGTTACACAGGGAATTGTTTCAAAAATAATTCTCTGCATACAGAAGATGTGACCACAAACGTTCCTCTTCTAATTCATGACCTGTCGCTATGACACTCCACATAACCTCTGTTCTTAGCTGTTACTAATTAGCAGGACAGTTTTCAGCCTGGGGACTGCTGCCATGAGTGTTACCACAGCTATGAGCTAACACATTTGTAGACTCATGGTTAAATGAGCTGCACATGGTACGTGGTAGTGCCATTAGAGCCCAGGCCTTTTTACAGGTTTGCTTTTTTTTCTTCTCTTTTTTCTTTCTTCCTTCTTCTTTTCAAGAACAGACCTTTCTGGCTATTGTAGACCTGTTGATAAATCCATGTGAAATCTGTTCATGTGGAAGGGTGCAGAAAGGCACCCTTTTATAAGGGTTTGCACAGTTGTGTATGCATTGTTATCTCTATGTGCCAATTCACTTGTTTATCTGGGCTATCCCAGGCATAAAAATACGTGAGCACACAGGAATCTCATGTTTGTTTGCAAGGCTGCACAAGAAACCTACTAGCAGAGAAGACAGGACCCATAGCTCCCCAAAGCACACAGCATGAGCCAGCTCTCTTGAAAGGTACTGAAAATAATTCTGAAGATCTAAACAAACCCTAACAGAAAAATCTCCTCTTGCAGCTATTGTTCTGCAACGTTGGGGAGCATCCCCCCCAAAATATCTTTCTGGCAGGCAATGTTACGGTCCCTGCAATTCATCCTGCTGTCCTTTATTATGCCACAGTAGTAAATAGAAAACATAAAGAGCAAAACTCCCTGCTCTTCTACAGATAAATTATTGTACAATGTCTGAGAAGCAGAGCTCATAACATTCCTTTTATGCATCCACCTCAGCTTAAACCTATTTCTGGGGTTATCAGCACATTGCAGGGAGGAGCAGTGTGAAAACAGCTATGAGGTACGGATGGGTGCATGGGGGTGAAGGTTGCCTTTCCATGGCATCACAACCAATTGTACTCTAAGCATGGACGAGAGCTGGTCAAAGCTAAAGCCAACAGCCAAGTCTTCTCAACCACACAGTTCACCTACAAAATCAAAAGAGCAATCAACTGGGAACACATTCTGCTGCATTATTTTGGTTACACACTCCAAAAATCCTGACTGATCTTCCACTCAGGGGAAAAAGAGAAAGAAAAAAAAAGAAATAAGAAATTCCTACAACATCTGAACTGAATATATAGCTATTGGCAGCTTTTGGTTTTGTGTATCACCCTGAGCTTTCACTGGCAGGAGACGGCAAATTCACAGGCTTTTTCCAAGGAACCCAAGAGAGGAGGGAGTCTGCTTGACAGAGTTATATCTCTGGCGAGGAGCAGTGCTGATAATCGCTTTCACTGGAGATGCTGTAAAGTGGCTCATAATTCATTCCTTTTGTGCAATAAATGCAGGACAATTAAATCCAGCTCTCTTCGATGCTATGCACAGAACTCTGTGACAATCCATCATTGCCTGCCTATGCACAACAGTGCAGAATTACCCCCCCACCGAAAAAAAAAAAAAAGCAAATGTGCTTGGGTATACCATCTCATCACATTTTCCCACAGTTACAGCAGTCCAAGGCTGTAACTAGAATGCACTTAAAGCCCCTTCCCTTTTAAGACTCAAGTTTTATTTTCCTGTATTCATTTCCCTTTCTCACCCAGCAGGAAGAGATTTTCAACACAATTGTGTTTGTATTTTGTTAATATGAGACTGGTGCCCATGCCATACTGGACTAGTACCCGACCTCCTCTCTGCCAGCCCCTTGGCAAGACTTGATCAAGTACCTCCATTTCAGCCAGATTTTGGCAAAGCCTCCTTATCTCATTCTCTGGATCCAATGGAAGCAGATGAGGAGCTGAAAGCCTGCAGAATCCTGAGCACTTAAGTTTAGTAGAAAATAGCATTAAAATACAAGTTTTTTCCTGATCAGTGGAAGCAGCAAAGTATGTTTTCCTACAGCTCTGTGTTTGAAGAATGAGCTCCTTTTCCAAAACCTAATAAGGAGCGAGTTTGAGTTTACATCACAGCCTTTTCCTGAATGGGAACATTAACAGAAGCTTCCTCCTCTTGCCAACGCCATGTCTTTCCGTACAGAAACTTAACCACATGAACTTCCACCTTCCATCAAATTCAGGTGAAATTAGCCTATGGGTTCAGATGTTCCTAGCAGAGATGCATAGAGCTAGGCTAGTCCATCTGATGGGACACGGCAACTCGCTTCCTCCCTTACTACAAAATGCCACCAAATTGCAGAGTTTTCACGTCCCTGTTGTTATTTATGTTTCCAGCTTGTCATCACTTGAGCCTCCTGTGAAGCTGGCCAGACCACTTTGGTACCCAGATCTGCACAAGAAAGCTCTGAATATTAACACCCAGTCTCTTAACGGCTCTTTGAGGAAATGAAAGATTTTAACAAAAAGGCAGTCTAAGGCAGTAGCCCTTAGCCAGGACAAAGGCCTGTTTGGTTAACATTGCCAAAGGCAATGGTCTTCAAAAGATCTCCAACCTGACCTTTTCAAGTGAGACATTTTTGTCAGATCCAAAGAGAATATTATAAATGAATCAGGGCCATGTAAGGCTTCATGCCTCCTGTGTCTTGAACCAGGCTGACAGGACTCAGTAATCTGGGGACAAAAAGCAGTAATGGGAAATTCACAATTTAAATGCTTGCAAGCATTTAAAAAAATAAAAATAGCTTATGCAAACATATTTCAGTCTAGGACCTGTTTGCAAGCTGTCAGCTTTGTGCTATTTGCCATTCTTGGCATGCAATTAGTCATCAGAATCACTTGGCTTCTTAATACAGTGACTAAGATTAAAAACAAAACCAAAAAGAAAAACAAATTAGACAGTAACTAATGAGCAATAAAAACATGTCCACAAGCCAGCATCTTTGCATTCATTAGAACATGGATATCGAAGAACAATTGCTTTCCTCCAAAATGACATAATCACTCTCTTTTTATGGATGGCAAGCAGCGAAAAAATACTGTTTCATGTTATTTCTTACACAAAAGCAATTCTTCAAAGTGCGTTTCCATCCCTAACCTATAAAACATGACTTACAGATCATTTGAGAAAGCCAGATTTGTTTAAATATTCTACAAGAAATGACTAAAGAAATGATCAAAACCATTCGGTGTCCTCAAGTTGTGCAATATTTACACTGCATAAATATGGCAATTTCATTTTAACCTTGTTTCCAAAGAACAGATTCTTACAGGATCCTGCTGTCCCTTTGTGTATGTGCTTTTATTTTTATGCTCTCCCCTGAAATATTCTGAACCCATGGGTAAATTTCAAATCTATTGGACAGATGAGTACCTATCTCCAAGACAGTCCTTTCTTATATATTTTAGGAAAACAGATGGCTGGATAGAGACTCACCAACCTCTCCTGTGGAAAGAAACGTTGCAGGGTGAGCCTTATTAGGGACATCAGAGACCCATAAAGATAATACAAATGCCCTAATTAATAGAAATGCCTCAGCTACAGTTCAAACCTTATTAGACTGCTGGGAACCTAAGCAAATGACTTAAAACCATAGGAGACCAAACTTCATTAATGTCACTGTTCATGGAAAGTGTAAGTGTTTGAGGATCAGAGCTTAAAGTCCAAATGGCTCCATGTGGACAGATTCTTAGTTTAGGTAGTTAATTCTTCCAGCCTGGGATCTCACTTACTCTGTGCATCTACTGCATTCAACAGAACTAAGCCCTACCTGGGGGTCCCTCATGAGACTTCTCCATATGATGTCTGTCACCATCCTAACACAGTGCAACCTTGGCTGAACTATGTAAGAATTCAGAGTTCCCACAGGCAGTACACCAGCACTTATTTCACATAATTTATTAAGGCTGCCCTGCAAACTGAGTTTTTAAAAGAAAAAGTTCAAGGCAAAACTGGGGGCTTTTCTGGAAGGGGAGAAAGTGGATTCCTCCAGCCATCTTCAACCTTCAGTAAAACCCAACTTACACTAGTAAAAGCTGCTCTTTCATTATTTAACTTTTAAATATTTTATGTTCTAACATTTTATGTCCCATGCCCACACACAGTACTGAAGGAGTGTCAAAAAAAAAAAAATTGTTACTTGTGGCGCATGGTTTGAAGCTCAGAGTTAAACACACGCTATTAGGGCCCACAGAAGAACAAGATGAAATTCCAGATCAGATTGATCAATCTAATGGTCTCTTCTGGCATTAAAAGTTTTGAGGCTATTATCTCCTGAGATTTTTTTAATTGACTGAAACGCTCTTTCAAATATTTATAACCATCTAAAATAATACTCATTTTTCTCTGTTTATAAAAAAGCAAGTGAAGGTAGGAGTAAGGAAATTAAACCTTGATTCTACTAAAATATCAAGAGGAATTTTACCAAATGTCAGTCTCCTCAAACTGCATGTATTCATTTAAAACATTTTGGTTAACAGCAGACTGAGGGGGCAACTTTCAGGCTAGAAGCTTTGCAAATATTTTAAGTAGAGTTTTAATTGACCCAGTTTGACATTAAAAGCACTTTTTAAACTCTTGATATTGTTAGCCATTTAAGATAAGTGGCAATAAATACAGATTAATTGTAACACATGAAATGAAATCTTCGAGCTGTGGTGGGCCAGTGAAAAGGCCCTTTGTGTGCTGGAGAGGTGGAAGATCATGTGTTAGGGTTAGGCTAACAGAATACCCCGTCAAGCTCAGTGAGGTTTTTTGGTAGCTCATGCTGTGACCAACTGCAAAGACAACAAACTTTGGGCAAAGGCAAGCAGGGTGATTGGCAGGTATTAAGAAAAACAAAAATGCTAGGAGGAAGGGCTCCCTTTTGACAGGAGCACAGAAGTTAAAGGCAAGCCAACACTGGAGCTTTTATTGTGTGGGAGAAGATTGAACTGGGAATGTAAATTCAGGAAGACAACTTCCAAGATGCTGAATAAAAACTACAGACTTGGTGAGTGGCCCCACAGGGGAGACTATCTAGTGATCTCTCCATAATACTAGAAAAACCAAACACCCCCCCCCCCTTTCCTATTTTTCTCTAAGTCTTGCATGCAAAAAGACAAGTTATATCAGAAGGCTGTTTCAAAGGGTCTCCACATCTGAATCACTCCTCATTGACAGCACTTAAAGCAGCAGCCAGGCCAAATCCATTTAAAAGACCTGTGAAAAATCAGACACATGGTATGTCAAAACCTTTTGTTTCTTGCTTCTTCCCTTGCAAAAGGGATAGCCATCCTTGAACAGAAGTGAGAGCCTGCTCTCTTGCCAATGGTTTTGTTTCTTTGCACGGCTCCAGGCAGACCAGGCTTATGAATGACTGTGCTTGACCCCAAGTGGCTTTCTCTCTCTCCCTCCAGCCAAGAGGGGAGGAAAGATGGAAACACTTCACACTTCCGTATGTCTCAGTCCACATCTTCTCTGCAATCACAAAAGACAGACAGTTTGCTCTGAGCGCTGGGGGATCTAAACAGTGACCAAAATGGTTGGCCAACCTTGGCCTTCAACCGTATCATACAACAGGATGCAGAAGTTGTGCACTGCTACGGGGGGTGGGGGGGGGTGCTTACAGTTCCCTCTCCCCCAACAAGGAAACCTAGCCCTGGAGGAGTTTTCCAGGGCTGGTGGCAGACAGCTTTCTTTTCCCCTAGAGTTCATGCCAAGATGCTCTCCAAGGCATGATGGAAAGTAATCCTGTGTGAGTCTTCTGCTTGCAATTTTTCCTTAGGACTCTTACAACTCTGCCATTGGCAGCAACATAAAACATTGCTCAGGGAGCTCTTAGTACACCAAGCAGCTTGCTCAAGGTCAGGTAGAGGTAAAGACAAAGCACCCCAAATTCTTGACTCCTGCTCTCAGGGTTCAATTAATCCCACTCATCTGAACATCAGGCATCTGTTGCAGGCCAGTTTTCTGGGTTTCCTCTGTAGTCAGTGGAAAGATGTCTCCAGAGGGCGATTCCTTCCATCTTAAAATATGCATCTGAGATAAGTGGGAGGATTTGTCCTCTGAGGGTTTGAACGGAACCTGATGATCTTGCACAGAGGATGGACTGAACTTTCAGCCACCTACAGTTCAAGAGGGAGAGTCCCACCCCAACAGCTATCACTGTTACCAAGATACTAGATACATAATTTTCAATCTCAAGGAAAGAAAGAAAATAATAATAATAATAAAAAAGAACTAGCTCTGGCTTGGCTTTTCTGATCCTCATCTGTATTTTGCTCTGGAAAGGTTTCAAGTACTGTCCTCATCACAATGTTTTCTGAGCATCTTCTCCAACTGCTAAGTGACAACCATCCCCTTGTCTGATAAGCAAATTTTGCAAAACCATTTTCCTACAGGTCATGCTTTACTCTTTCCTTAATTTCTTAATTTTGTTCCCCACTGCCAGTGAGCTGTTTCAGCTCTCATGGGAATGACCTTCATTCTGGGGAAACTGTTCCTGAACTCTGCACACAGGAATGCTGCCCCAGGCTGCTTCCTGGACTCGTAGGAGTTTCTGATGCTCTTTTCACCCCTTGGCTACTCTAAGAACATTTCTGGGCACACTTGGCTAATTAGCAGTAGTGAGGCTGCACAGTTTGAGTGCCCACAACTCATTAGGTTTATAGAGAGTCCTGGAGCCATGCCTTGGTCACATTTACAAACCTGCTCCCTGATACTGCTCTGGCCTTGAGAATGAACACCTCATTAGAGGGCAGCGCAGAGGTAACATGTGGCTCATGAGATATTTTAGATAATAACTATTTACTCTGAACATCATCGTTCTGTTCAAACCATGCCATGACCGATAAATGTACTACACACTACATCCTCCCACATGCAGAGGATACAATAAAATGCAGTTGTCTATGGAGATGTGTCTCACCTCCCTCTCCCATAGGGACCTTCTGAAATCTAATAAAAGTTGAGCTCATGCTGTGATCTTTCAGTGGATGCGCATTATGAATTTCTTTTTCTTCTATCCAATCACTTATTTTCATGAAGCATGCAGGAACTTATCTTGGCGACACTAGCCATCTGTCAAGTTTGGTTATAATCAGCCAAGAGATGAAAAATTTACGAGGGGGAAAGACATATTCACACACACCTATATACACACATACATACTCACAAACACTGTGATTGCTTAAGCCTCATTTCCTTCGGAAACGAGATTAAAAATAGCATTGATGTCAATAATGAAGTCTTTATTTCTTTGGCAGATTTCTGTTCCTTTTAAATCAATCCTCCCAGTGAGAGGTACTGCAAAATTTTCAACTGGAACCAGACCAGATCGCTAAGTGATAAGAACCTCACAGCAGTTTCACTGTACCTCAAACACCTCAAGGAAAAAACACAAAGTGAATGTGAATTCTGTATAAATACTGAAAACTGGTGCTGAATTTCATACTGAGTTAACCCAGTGGTGGCATTTGATTTTTCTCTGTTTACCTTCTAGTGTATAAATACAATTCTAAAAAGTTTGCAAACCTCAGTATTTAAGGTATTTCCCATAATGAAATATAGAAAGATGCTAAAAATACTCAAGTTATTTATTTTAGATGGAAGTCACATCAGTTTCAGTCCTGCAACTTTATTCCAGAAAAATTATGGAGATTTCACTTTCTGCCAGGGATAGATCCAAAGCTGAACTCCACCAAAATGTTGTGTTTAGATTAAAAAGGTGTTTGGAAGTTCTCGGGCAGAATAATTTTCAGTTGATGAATAACAGTTTATCAAAAATCAAAGCATTTGGAAGGTATCACTGATTATCTCTTGAAAAACAGAAGTTCCACAACAGATTCATCTGTCTTTTTGCTTATTCAGCTGCCTCTTCTTTTCCAATGCCTGCCTGGAAGTCTATAGGAGTAAGCCTGGTAGTTCTGAGATCAAATTTTGCCGTGTTGCAGTTCACAGCTCTTCAGCAAACTTGTCTACCAAGAGCTAGAGCTCTGAGGCTACCGATGGGATTCCAGCAACCACAGCTCTGGAGCTTCTACCGAAAACAGCACCCCAGTACCAGTGCACCAGTGTTCTCCACTGTTGCTAAGAATTCCAATATTTTCAAATTTTGTTACTAATCTTTTTAAAAACCAATTTGAAACAGCAACATTTTGCATGGATTGGAGTTGCCTCTCACTCCCCGTCAGCCAAGTCCAGATTCAGGGTTTCACTAGGTCTACTGCACAGGGAAGAAAGAGCTGAGATTCAGGCATGAACCCGAACTTCCCAATTTCAGATGGCAGCTTAGCTATTGGACTTGGGTTTGAGCCCAGTTTTAGTTGCCACTGGAGCAATTTTGCTCAACAGACCTCTGTTGCTTTCTACAGGCCTCCATAAAATGGCTGAACAGTGGCAGAGTTTGTGTTTCAAATGTCTAAGAGAGGTGAATAACTAAAGTTTACGACATCTCTTCTTGCTGGCTGGAGCTCTAATTACTTCCCTTCTGCGTCTCTAAGTAATTCTATCTTCACTTTACATTTCTGATATTTAAATATTTTTTTTGGGCAGAAGTATATTGTGCACACATTTTCTTTTCCTTCTCTTCTGATGTACCAGAGAAAAATAACAATGGAACTGGGATTTAATAGGCTATAAAGAGAGTATTGATGTTTTCCAGTAATGCGAAAGTAGCAGCCTAGATTAAAGAACTGGAATGACAAATAAATGTTGTCTCATCCAGGTGCACAAACCAGTCATCTTGATGTCAGTTGCAGAACTACCATTAATTCAGTGAGAATAGGATCTGATCCCAAATCCATAAATCCTTTCTCAGCAAGTTTGCTCCGATGGTATTCCTGGTATAACCATGACCAAGAAAACCTGGAACTCTCACAAGAACACCCAGTTTAATGAGATTTCCAGTCCCAGTTTCCATACCAGTAAAAATCCTCAAGAAATCCACATAAATTACAGCCAGGCTTTTTAAAGCTTTCAGTTTTACATCCACTTTTGCAAAACAACTAACTAGCCAGCAGCCGTGCTCTGTCTTTCCAGTGCATCAGGGTCACTGGTTCTTCTCCATATGCAGTTGTCCTGCAACTTGGCCCTAAGAGTGGTCAGAAATGGCTTGAACCTGTAGGAGGCCAATGCCACAAGCAGCACAAACTGGTTCCTTGCTGTACTAAATTCCCTTCCCAACTCCTGCTCTAATAGCCTGAGGCTCCAACAGTGGAGCTGCAGAGGATACAGCTATGATGTTCTAGGATGCCTTGGGACAACCATGCTCCTCCAGCAGAGTAAGTACCCAGGAAGGAGGGACAGCAGAAAGGAACATGAACCCATATCAACCCCATCAACTTGCATTAGTGTGAAACACTATTGAAGGATTTGTGCTAGCATACCAGGCTCTGAATTTAAGGAAATTGAGTAGCTGAAGTTCCTTGTGCTCTGGGACAACACCACACAGCAGGGTGACTGGAAGTACACTCGGGTGTGAAGACATCTTTAATCACTGCAGGTAGCACATAAAGGTATCCCAGCTGAGACAAGATCCTTGGATCCTTTGAAATCTGTCCCGTTTGCCTTTTCACACCAGCACCCCCCAGAAACCCCAGTGTTAGAGGAACATTGCCAGCCTTTTGGTTCTCCACATTGCCTTTTTAAAATCTTCCCAACAGCACTGTTAAAGCTGGGAATTTTCTGATGAGACAGTTTTGGGATGGGAAGTGATGAATTGTCTGGCATCCATATATTGATTTCAACACCCCTGTTATGAAATCTAGAGTTATATGGGACCTCTGTCTGGTCTCCTGAGAGCTTACAGGGTGGCCTGTGGATCCACAGCAAGTTCTTGCGTGTGTGTGTGTGAAAGAGTATTTCATCCCATGTTTAAGCCCATTCCTGTTCAGCAGCCTGCTTAAGCGTGGGTGTAAATCTCTCATGATTCTTTGCAGTTCTGAAAAGAGAAAATTTCCTGAATTATGTCTACATTTTTACATCTCAAATGTTGAAGAGAAATACAGCAAGGGCATAGCCAAAATCTGTATATTATAGGACAGGAGGGGCCAATATAGCTTTCTTTTCTTTGAGAACAGGCAGGCAGAATTAGACTTATACAGTAGAACTTGGCACAAGCATAATAATAAATACGATACGAAAATGTCAGGGGCCCAGAGGAGCTGACATTAATGTATGTGTTTCTTTAAACCAAAATCCTACTGCGTACAGGCAACTTTCCCCATTCATCAGGGGAAGAATTACACCAGAGATGGTAAACGTATACACTGTGGTTTGCAAGGCCATTTTACTTGCTTTTAACATCTACTTGAATACCTGCAACTAGCAAAAACAAAGGCCTGGATTTGGGGCTGTACCCTCCTTCAGCAGAGGAACAATGAAAGCAATGGTAAGAAGTGGCCAGGCAGGACTCCCTGTTGAACACTATCAATTCTCCACCAGACTACCAAAAAGAGTTCAGGGCTTGTCCAGCTTCCCTCAACAGTTTACGTGGTGACACACCAGGAGAAAAAGCAAAGTGCAAACTCAATTACAAGAATCTGTTCTTTCACTTGCTATGTCTCTTGCCTTCCTTGGTTGGTACGGGTAAGAGCAGCCTCAAGGTAGCTCTCACCATTGCATGTGCTATACCACGTTTGTACAATTAACATCTTGTTATATACGACAGTTTTTCTTAAATCAGAATTACAGGAATCGGCATTCAGAATAGTAGTTTCTTCTTCACAATAGGGTAGTGCAGGCAGGTTTATTTTGGCCTAACTCAGGCGCTCTGTCTTTGCAGATTTAAGTTTCAGGTGAAAAGCAAATATTCAGGGGCTTCCAAACCTCCATATTGTACACGATCAATGTACATAAAGTTCCCCTGATTTTTTTCTTCTTTATATTTTAAAAGGCTACAGGCTGGATTTGCACTTGGAACAAGCTTTTCCCTAGTGGAATATCTCCTGATTTACAACAGAGTGTCTGAAAAGAGAATCAGGCATTGCCTGTTTAATGCAGACTTTTAAATGAATCAATTACATGGCTTTGGTCAAAATTAGCATGCAAGTCTATTTTTAAAAGCAAAGTGATACTTTGCCTTAAAAACTAATAGTAAAAGAAGTCCATACACAAAACCAGGCCAACCTCACTATAAGCATCTGGATGCCCAAATAAACATAAGCAGAGGGAATTCTAGCATCTGCAAACTGTTAATTCACCCTTTTCTTCTCTTTTGTAGGCTTGCCAAGTTCAATCTCCTGGTCGCCAACTTCTTGCTCCACTGAGAAAACCCATTGATGAACTGTGCTAGTGATGTCAGTAGCACCACTAATCAGTGTTGGACAAGGACGCCTGACCCAGGGGATAAAGTCTCTTTATATTCCAGCCTGCAAGTGTTTTCTTTTTCTCTCCCACAGCCCGCCCCC
>JANZLQ010000095.1:9783219-9799009 GCA_026212715.1 Elanus axillaris | reverse complement strand
TTTTTTTTTTCCTTTTATTTTCTACAGAGGATCCGAGATGAAGAATGGAAATGGGTAAGAGCTACACAATCCTGGAAGACAGAGGACCGGACTTCCGATGCCAGGCTGAGTTGGTTCCCAGCTACACAACAGTGGGTGTAACTCTGTGCCCAATTTGCAAGCAACATTGCATCAGTTGGGAGTGCAAAACACCTATTTGCATATTCAGCATCTGTAAATCCCTAGCCCTCAGTGTGCAGTTGGATGGTGGCCTCAAGGCATTTCCCTTTTGAAAAATCACTTTCAAGTAACATATGTGAACCTGAGTGCCAGATCTGGTGGCAGATGCTAATGGCTTTCACAAAAGCCCTCTGGATTTTAATTACTTGTGTTTAAGCTGTGTATAGTATCCATCACTTCCTTTCCCAAAGTACTGAGTAAAAATATAGTTTCCAGTAACAACAAAAAAAATCCTACCTTCACCCCTTCCTATCTCGCCCCCACCCCAACTCAATACCCATCATGTTTCATCTCAGCTGTAGTCATCTTTTCAGCTGTGGAAGAAGCATGTTCAAGACAGCTACATCACCTGGATACCTCCCCAGGCACTCTAGTTTTTGGAGAAAAATAAAGTACATCTCAGTGGTGATCAAGACCACACAAGACCTGAGTCACCTTGGAGATGTCTGTCACTCCCTACTCACTCCAGGTGAAGGGTGAGCCTGTTCCTATCTTTGGTATCTCTCGTATCTAAAATGATGTGTGCTTAAATTCCCCTTGTGAATCCTTTGTAGAGAGGACAAAAGGGAAAGAGCTGGAGCTGAGGACCAGGAGAAGGAGATTTCATATTCTCGCTGTGCTCTCACATAAACCCCATCCCATGGAAATGTTGCACAATAATCTCCTCCCCTTGTGAAAACACAGTGCAACCCACTTCTGAGTCCCATTATGAAGAACCACCAGACAATATTTACAAAGACTTTGGAAACAATATGGAACATTATTGTTTGAGCGGTTGGCCTAGTTGACCTTTAAAGGTCCCTTCCAACCCAAACTATTCAATGATTCTATGATTATTGTTAACAGTCTAATTCATGATGATCAGAATCACTACTGATGACACTGCCTGCCCAATGCTGGCTGAGAAAACTCTGCAGGATGGGGATGGAATTCACTTGTTCTGAGCACAGAAATGATCAAAACCTACTTCTGCTGTTCCTGCTCTGGGATGAATTCCTCTGCTTTCATGGGAACACACAGACATCCACAACTGAGCCTGTATCTTTTTTTCTTGCAGAACATCTCAGAAATTTAAACCTCATCCCTCAACAAGTAGGTACCTAATCTCAACCACCTAACCCTACAGAGCAAAAGAGGTCTGACTTTCACACACATCGATCCCTGTTAACACACCCTGATTTCATCTGAAGCCGTAGCCACCAGCCCACACTGGCTTCCACCACACCATGGAGAACAGCCCAGGTCTGCTCTGACCTCTCAGACACATGAGGCTGTGTGGACCTGGTGGGCTGGGAGAACGTGCTTTCCTCCACTGCTGGACAGTGGTCCAGAGACAGTTTGATTCCTCTCTTGCTGTGGGAAATGCTATGGTACTTGCATTTTAACTCTCTCCCTCAGCACTAGAAGAATATTCTTCATGATGTATTTATTATTTTAAATAACCAAACCCACTGCCTTAAAGCATACTGATGTGGCTGCTAATAAACATTGTGAACTGGAGCAGCATCTGAATTTCTGAAGCAGTAAATCCAGCTCTCAGCTGCAAAACTGACAGCTCTCATAAAAGAAAGAAAGAAAGAAAGAAAGAAAGAAAGAAATGCAAGTAAGTAAAACATCCTAAGGAAATTATCATTCAAATTAACTGCAGACATAAATTTATCCATCTGTTATCTTAAGTGTTACTTGAAAATTATTTGCCCATAAAAATGAAATAAACCAGAGCAATTTTTTTTTCTTAAACATTGACTTCATGTGTATAGTCTTAGTTGCCAAAATATTAACTCTTTTTAACAGTCCATGTGCTCTTGGCTGCATCTCTTGGCTGTAAACGGACCTTTATAAATTGCCTGTATATATCAGGTCTAAGGCGCTTCACTGTTACTATGGATCAATAATTCCTAGCAATTCAGGATGGATTTTCAAAACACAAAACCCAAGCAACCCCCCAAATTTTACTTGGAAGTACTCTATTTAGCTACTTTTATTCATTCAAAGGGAAAAAATACTATGCCCATTACCTGAAAAATATCATTTAACTGCACAAACAATAAATGCTGTTTCATTACTAGAGTACAGTTGCTGTGAATATAGGTATGGTGAGATTTTCACATTAAGTCTGAATATGGTAAACCCTGGCAGGAGAAGAATGAAGTGTACAGAGCTGGGTATAGAGCTGGGTCCCATTTTACCTAAGCCTGTATTTTTCTTGGAGAGGAGAAAAATGAAAGTAGAAAGAATAAATGGCTATTTTCACTTCTGCATGTTTTATAAAGGAATAAATTAAAAGTCTGAACTGCTCCAATACATTTGAATTGTAAGTAATGCCATGGAAGGTGGGGAAGGGGGAAGTCTATTGAAAAGTCTACTTTTTAGTTTTAAAAAATAGCAGAAAACTCAAAAGCTCTATTTAGAATTGTGTAATTTTTTAATATGTATGACCAGAACAACAACAAAATCTTTCAACAGCATAAAAATGCTTTGCTTCACTTTATGGATCTAAAAACTGTTTTATCTCAGCTTGGATATTCAAATGCCTGTCCCCTTACCACTCCTTCATCCCCAGGACACGTCTGTTCAATGTTTCACAGCCTCATGCTCAGTTACATACCAGACTCTGAACCACCTCTCCTACTGGGAATCCCAGTTTACAGATGAGAACGACAACCAAGCACTTGGGATTTTGATTGACACCTGAAAGAAGTGGACTTGCTTTTTTGGAAGCAAACAGAAAAATTCTGTTTTCCCCAAATGTCCAATTTTCTATGAAAAAACTATCAGCTGAAAGATTTTGATCAGCCTTCATTTAAAAGCAAGGCAGGATGAAAGAGTTAGAAATTCTATGTTTAAAATAGCTAATAACCAGGCCATAAACATGCAGAGTTGCACAGGCAACCAAATTAATTGCCTGCTATGTTCCATTCAGCCCAATGACCACAACTTGACTGGGAAATGAGCATTCTTCAGAAAAACAGCAGTGCTTTTCCAAGGGTGTCTCCTGCTATACCCGAGTGGCACTCTGCACCAGTCTCCATGTGCTTTTTATTTCTTGCATCTTTCCTTGGCTTTGATCCTCTTCCATCTGAAACCAGCAGGGATGTTTCCAGTGGTGACCTGACTGCCAGACCTGGTGGGACCAGGGTGCGGCATCTTGCTTTATGTGAAGATCTGATGATCTGATGAGGAGTTGCCACATCTCCCTCCACTTGCACTCCCCTCCAGCCACATGTTTTCATCCAGCTAGGTGGGAATTCAGCTTACACTAGATGAGCTATACTTTTTCTGATGGTAAAGTGCACCTTTTTCTTATGGGGACAGGGCTTTACGCTCTACCATGTTTCAACCCAGAAGGGATTTCTGCCAGTCCAAGCCCACAACACTGACCACACCTTCTGCTGACAGGTACCAGCATCCTCCAGCTCCTGCAGGTGCTGGGCTCCTGCACCACCAGGCAGCCAGGATATCATCATCTATGTTTTACAGCTGAAGCCAGCCATGGTTTTCATCCTGTAAACTACTGCTTTTGGTCAGTGACCCTTGTGTGGTGGTTTGAGTTTGTTTCTTTTTTTCTTTTTTTTTTGTTCTAAACAACAGCACATACCCCTGGAGCAGTCTATAGGACATCTTGCTGCTGCAGTCATTGAGAAGGATATGCTGAACAGAACCAGACTGTAATTTGCAAAGACACCTGCATGGTGTCTCCTGGCTTAGTCAAGCTCATTATACTAATTCAGTGTTAGACACTACTGAAATACCCATCCATGGCACTGGGATCTTAAATCAAAGTGAGGACAGTGCTCCGACAGAACAACAGAGCTTCAATTACTACATGCAGCTGTGCAAAAGCCAGGTAAACCTAACTACAGAAAATTCCACAAGGTATGGCTCCCCATGTGGAGGCCACTGCAGGAACCAGGCAGGGCTCTCTGCCTCAGGAGGGCTGTTTTCAGGGTAGGACCCTGTCCCCAAGCCCCCTGGCTCCAGTTACACCTGTGAGTTACAGGATGCCAGCGAATCCAAGTGAATCATTGTGCAGGGCTTGGGATTCCCTCCTACAGGAGCCCCAGTCCATAACATTGCATTTGGTGAAGTCTTTCCAAGGTCTTTTCTCATAACAAGCTTATTTTCTTATTTGGGAAAATAAATATTTTCCTAATTCTATTTGCCAGCAGAGTTTTACCCAATTCTTCCCTTCCCAGAAACTATGATGGAAATTATGAAGTCTGGAAACCAATTAATAATATACATATATAACTAAATTATTATTCATTGATTAGTTCCAATATCCTCAAAATAAATGCATTAATGCAGAGAACGTGCTTAGCATAAGACCAATACCTTCTGGAGTACATTATCCAGAATATTTGTTTCTAACTATTTACCCGCCATCACATTAGTCTTAAATATGCAGAATCTTAAGTGAAGTGAAATAACCCTTGCACTGTTCTGAGGGCAAATGCACTCCTGCAGACTCTGTCATGCCTGTCCTAACCAATGGTGCATTCCTAAGATTTTGCACTTCAGAATTCATGGGAATATATGAAAGCCTCAATTTTCATCAAAAAAACCCTTCACTTTTATAAAAAGCAAAACCAAACCCTCAAGGTTTTAGAAAACAATTTGAATTCATGACCCAAGCACATACCAAAAAAACCCCTTAAAATTCAGCAAGTAGATATACGAATGCAAATACAAAATGTAGCAATAAAAGCCATTCTTACAATTCAGCATGTGGGAAAAAAAAAAACCAACCCCAAACTCCCAACAAAAGCCTTCAGGAGAAAAACTGCATTTGAACCATAACAGAAAATGAACTTGCTTGCACTTCAGCCACATAAAAGTTTTGGCATTGAAAAATTAAAAGTTTTCTCAGTACTTACTGCATGAAGAAAAAAACACCCCATAGAACAGAGGAGGAATTGATTGTACTTAAAGTAGGGATGGCCTGCAGAGATGGCCCACTTTAGTGGGAAAGACCAAAGGGGATACTGGAACAAAGAACCCAAACCAAAAAGCTTTCCTCAGTATCTCCTGCATCCCCATTTTCAATAAATCTAGCTTCATGTGTCTGTTCTGCCCTGCTACAGTCAGTGCTGGGAAAAAGAAATAACCCAGCAACAAAGGAGGTCTTCAACATCGTCAAAAATGTAAAGGACAAAATGAGACTTGCTTTTAACAAGTCAGCTTTCCCAAGTGATGCTGCCCAGGAGTTTCACATAGATGCTTTCCATTGGTGACAGGGAATGAAAGCTCAAACCTCCTACAACTTAGGGGTGACTTTCTAGAGAAAGCAATGTGTAATCAGCATCTATTTGCTTAATTTTATTTTTGCTATTAGCACATACAAATAGCTGCAGCAGATTGGATTCTTGACCTATCTAGTCCAAGATCCTGTCTCAAGCCTGGGCTGATGCCCAGGAAAAGTGTGTACAAAGCAGGGCAAGTGGGCAATGATGCCCAGTTTATCCTCCCAGCTCCAGTATATATTGGTTAAGGGACTTTGAAAACTGAAGACTACATCAAAACCATGATATTTGATAAGCTCTGATGAACTTTGCTCCATGGGTTAGACAAGCTGTTTTTTATGAATCCCTGTCCAACTATGAACCACCATGATATATTTTCCTACTGTAAGAGCAGTTAAGCAAAACTCCTTAGACAGAACTAACAGACAAGCTTGAGATTATTCAGTCTGGATACACTCAAAAAATAAATACATCAAAACACATGTATCTCTGCTAAATCCCACAGTCTTTAATCAAAATTCCCACTGAAGTGAGTTGTGAAAGGTGAGTTGTTGCCAAAGTTCATAGCGAGAGCCATGGGATGAGAAGCAAAGTTCTGTCAAAAATGAGAAATTATCAAGGAGAGGGAGCAGGAGGAGTGGATTGGTTCTCAGCATGACAATCTCAGGCTGCCTTGCAGTCAAGGGAGCTCAAAGAGCCACTTAAGCCGGTGCTCCGGATTCTGCTGAACTGGGGCCTGAGCAGTTATTATTTATGCTCTTATCACACAGAAATGTGAATTCCATTGGCAAAAAATAAAAAAAGGGAGAGAAAGGACAGTAGCACATACTGCTGCAGACTGACAGAAGTACTATAGACATCTTTGTTCTGCAGATTTCACAGAGAGATTTTAAACAGGCAGAAGGACACCTTGGATTTTTACTTAATGATTTTAAATACTGGTACTTAGCTACATACATAACTCATACATTTGTGCAATGTCCAAAAATCAGACTGTACAGACACACCACCAAAGTAACTAAGTCACCCACTGAGAAAGTCTAATTACAGAAACCTCAACAGGTTTGAAACCCCAGGCCAACACCCCACACCATGCAGACGTGCCTATGCGACAGCAAGGTCTGTATTCCCATAGTCACTGCCATCAGTACCTTGGCTTGCAAATTCAAATACACTTCAACCACCTCCTACACCTGTGGCCATAAACACAACCATAGTGTGAACACAACTCAAGCAACCCACAGGTTGGGCTGGGAAGGGAACAAACACAACAGTGTGAAAAGCATTAATAGCTTCACATTTCTACAATCAGATGGAAAGCAAAGGAGTACAGCCTCTCCTCAACCTGGCTGGACCCAGACCCACCTCCTACACCAACTCACTGCATTTTAGAAGCAGGTTTAGACAAACAAAAGCCTTTCTGCGTCAAAGGCAACTCCCCTAAGAAAACTTCCCGCAGGACCAGAGACAAAATCCTGAAGCATTCAAACCACTTCCAATCATGATAACCAAGTAAAACAGTAAAAAACCCCATTCTGTACCTGCTCCAAAGGCAAAGAAGAAGCTCTTGTCTGTGTTCTCCCTTAAAAGCGCCATCACTCTCTTCCCCATCCTCTCATTCCTCTTGTAGATGAGCTCCTGTCTGAAGTAGCTGTCTATCTCCTGAGCTGTCACCTGCTCATGGGGTGGGAGCGTTGTGTTGATGAAGTTAGGAACCTGAAGTGGAAAGAAAGACTGTAGTTCAGGTGACAGTGGTTAAGTAATCCTAAAAAACACTGGATGTTTTAATCTAGCCTTATTTAAACCACCTGAGCATCACTATCACACAAAAAACCCCAAACCAACACAAATCACAAAACCAAAACAACACTAGAGGATGAAAGCTTGTGAGGTTGCTGGGAATGCTACAAGGAAAAAACAAATCACCAATCAACACACTTTTTTTTTAAAAGTTAAATTGGCATTTTACTAAATGAAACTTAAGTTAATTTTTACTTTTCTCTGTTCCTTCAGCAGAATGTAGTTTTAGGTGTTCCATTTGGGTTAGTTACCAAAACCCTTATTCTCTGCTTGTTCAACACAGTACATTGGCTATTTAATACCAGAACAAATCCTGTAATCTCTTTCTCAGCCAAGTTCACTGTGAACTTGAGTAAGGACTGCAAGATTTGGCTTGTAGATGCTCCTTTTTAATAACCTAACAATTAAAAAAGTAGGAAAGGTTAACAAATCCAGACATAAGAAGACGTAAACAGGGTAAACCCCGTCATCTTTCTTGCAGCTTTAGATGCTATTAGGTCTCACCAGAGAAGACATGCATTGCAACACATAAATCCCTGGAACATTCCTGGTATTTCCACGGAAGGGATTTCCACAAGAACTGCTCCTTCAGGTCTCTGTTTTTGTGAGGAGCGACAGAATAAAGGTTGAAACCTCAAGGACCATTCGAGTCAGGGCAGCAGACCCAGGAATGAGCCAAGACCCAAGCTATAATGGACAGACAAGCCAGAAGTCTCCGATTATTAGGGTAGGCAACTTGTTTTGACACAGTGAGGGTCCAAGGTCTACCATGAGAGTTTGGGAGCTTATGGGCCCTGCAGCAAGAAGTGCTGTAAGTGGGCAGTGTTTGATGACTGCTAACAGGACCCAGGCACCTTCCAGCGATTTTCTGTGCCTCACCACTGGAAAGCAACTTAAACTTCAAAACTCAGACTTGGATTTCTGAGTCCTCGGATACATGTAAAGCTGCCAGGATTTCCAGCATTAATCTGAGTTGGTGGTAATGATATTGCATGCATAGTTCATAAGGGGAACATCCCTCACTCACTGTGCTGAAATACTTGATGCAAGGACTCTGTTACTTCGGTTAATGCTTTCTCTGGCTTTCTACTATACCAAACTCCTGTACTCATTTTCTAAAACTTGCCTTTAGTCTCTGTTTTTCAGCCCACCTCTTACCCTCCCACTTGGTCACGTGATTTTATCACAACATTTTTTGTTGCTTTCCACCCTCTTCACTCATGCTGTCTCTCCAAAAGCTTTCAGCAAGTTTTATGGAAAGAACTGATTTCCACCTTCTTGGTGGCTCTCCTTAAAGCTTTTTCATTGCAGACTCATCTACAGCTCTCCTAACGTGCGGAATACCAAGCAGCAGAGATTCATCACCATGCATTATGCAGAAGGACAAGTCTAGGCCTTGCTCTGGATTCCCACCAAAGTCTGTACCCAGCTGGGTGACACAGAATGGGCACCATATCTCCTGAGCCAGGAAATCAATCCCATGTGGCTGGGGTTAATACTGCTGCTGACAGCGGCCTGCCCCAGTGTATTGGGCCATGCAGACCAGCTGGACCTTTGACTTTCCAAACAGCTTCTCAACCTGCTTTGCCAAATCACTGTACTTCTCACACGACATCCCTCCTTAAGAGTTCAGTTGCATTACCCTGAATGGTTCCTTCCTCCAGGCTTTCCAGCACAGCTTGGCTTTGCCAGCATATCTTGTGAGCTCCTCAGCACGTGTAAGCACTTTGAACCTTGCTCTCAGTTTAGCCCTTTGCCAGCACTCAACAAATGCTAAGTCCCATTAAGCCAGACCTATCGGAGACACCAGTTTCCTGTTAATACACAAGGAAGCTGCCTCAATGTCTGGCAAGAATGTCCTCAAATGGACACAGGAGCAGCCTGCTGGCGTTGGAGGGGTAAAATGCTGCTGGCTATGGCAGCAAAGGGTGTAGTGGCTTTGATTCGTGGTGAAAGGCAGAGAGAGATTTTGACTGTAGGAATAAAGTCTGAAAAATGAGTAGCCAGTTTACACTTGCAATAACCTCTGCAATGCAAAGCTATAAATCAGTTGGTCCACGCAGATATCAGAAGCCTTTGTACCTCATCTATACTGAGGGTCTGTGTTTAATGGGTTGATGAAGCTGAGCCAGGAGTCAAGGGAGCCTTCAGAGACTGAAATGGAAGGTGAAATTATCTGGGAACATCTGAAGGCTCAACACCCACATAAGAGTAGTCTCTTCTTCCCTGCTTTTGGTTGAAGGGAAGTGAAGGCTGGGAACTGATGGGACCTGGTCTCAAATCACCTACGATGCTTTGGGGGAAGGAAGGTATGGCATTGCCTGTGAGGACAACCTGCTCTTACACAAAGCAGGAGCAGCAGTGCTGGGGGATCAAATGGTTTTGTGCATCCTGCTCCAACCAGGGAAAAGCTCTCACGCTGGAAGCCCCAGGACAGAAGCTGTGTTCAGACCTTCCTCAAGAGGGTCTTTGCCAAGAAGGAAAGCACCTTTCTTCAGCTTGTGCAGTGCCATCACTTGAAATCCTACCTCCACATTCAACCTCCAGTTTGTTCCTCCTCTTTATCTAATCTAAAATACAGTCTACAAAATGGACCCATTTTCTTACCTTTTTTTCCCCTCCCTTTCTTTCTTTCTCTTCTGTGGGAAAGAGTTTGCCAATGGCTGAGAGAGAAAATATAAACCCAAGGACTAGTTTTGTCAACATTTCTCATGCTTGTCCAAGGAACAAGACAAAGGCAGGCATCACCACTCCAGAGGCACATCATCAGCTACAGGTCCTGCTGCACCTTGTGCATTCCTGCATTTCTAATGACTGCTCCATCACTGGCAAAAATAAAACATGCATATATGTTTCTGCATGTGTGTGGCAGAGGACAGAAGATAAATGACTGAATTAAGTATGCCCGTACACAGTAGTGCAACCACACTCTGGGCTATGACACTAGCCCCATTAATCATCTCTGCTCCTCCCTGTATCACAGTTGCTTTCCACAGTCGGTGACATACACCATGCCTGGCTTCAAGGCGGCAGCTGCTCCTGTTGATTTAAGAAACCCTTTGGATTCCTAACCACCAGACAGGGATCAGGAAGTCAAGAAACAGTGATATGCAATTAGGAAGCTGTTAACTGCAGCCAGAATTCAAGGGTTTTTTTTGGAAAGTAGAGAATCTGCTGTTTTAAAAAGATGGGCTAAAGAATGCACCAGAGGGATGCACCTTCCTTCTTCCACTTTATCAAATATTTTTGTTTCCATTCAGTGTAAAAATGAATTTTAACATTTTGATGATAAATATTTGCTATTTTGAACTGAGAGTGAATGGATGAGACATTTGCTTTGCCAATGAATGAAGGACTGACCTCCTGATAATAGCTGAATACGGCTACTAGTATTCAAATTTATAGTGGGGTGGATGATGTGACTGTTGAGAAATCCTAACTTCTAATTTTGCTGTTCATCTAGGAGAGCAGCAGTTGGATCAGCAGAAAAACACAGTGCTACCTATCACCTGGGGTGTGCTCACTTTGTCATGAATATACATGACAAATAGCTTCTTTTTGTCCAGTCTCTGCAAGCCATGCAGTTTTCTGACAATCTAACCAACTCGTATATGTATATATATAAATACACACACTACATGTTTCCCATGGAAACTCAATAATATATTTCATTCAGAGGTGTTCAAAATAAAGAATATTTTCTTTGACTGAATCAGCTAGAACTCTTCCTTTTTTTCTATTCCTATTTACTTTGGGTTGTGGCTCTCCTGTGAATGGTATAGATGGAGCCCAAACTCAGTCATTAGGTACACCCTGCATTTCTGAAACTTCTGCGGTTAAAGGAAGAGAATATGAGAACAAAAAGAAGTTAAGTCCCAGCCTTGCAGAAATTTCTTCCTCTCCATACCACCTGTGTAATTTTACTTGAGTCAGTATCCCTGCTGGAATATATGTGCGGGTAAAGCTCTGCACACACGTCCGAGCTCACAGTGCTGTGGGATGTGGGCCATAATTCTTCACCTTTGAAGTCAGTGGGAGCTTTAGGAAGAAGAAAGAGGAAGGATTGTGGAGTGGTTATGACACTATCCTGAAAAAATGGTTCTGTTCCCATGGATGATACAAATCTCTTGCATGATCACAAGCATGCCATTTGGGTTTAGACCTTCAAAGGAAACTCGGTGCTTAACCTCCACTAAGTATCTTTGAAGCATTTGGCTCTATTCCTCCTGTCTCTCAAAAGTCCATCTGTAAAATGGGGACAGGAGGACTTTCTGACTTGATGTTACATACAAGGCACTGGCTGAATCCAGCTGTTGAAGGACCTAAAGGAAGATCCAAAGTCCAAAACAATGCTCACAGTAACCTCTTTTCTCACAAATACTTTGTGGAAGGAGGTTGGGATTCTGCTGCAATTATTAGCATAAGAGCTAACAACATACTTTAGCTTAGAAAAATGCATCAGCTAAATCTCAAGATCTATGCTATGCTGTCAGCTTTGTCTATAGAGGCGGAGAGAAAGAAATGAAAAAAAAGAAAAAAGAAGAGAAAAGCAAAATATATTGGTGCAGAGTCCTTTATCACATTTAGGGCTTACTGCCAAAGTTCAGTTGAAAATTCATAAACACTGGACTACATTTAAGTACATTTTTTTATTTACTATTTTTTATATTTGGACAAATATTCTGGGCAGAGGCACGATGCCAGAGAGTGTGAATATCTATCTGCAAATAATTTTTTTGGACACATATAAGCACCATTGACTTTGGTTAACTTCTTTTTTTCCCTGTTTTGGATCTATTGGCTACAGTGGAACTGCACTAGATTCAGTCCAGTATCAAATCACAATCAGATGTAGAGGAACAGTGTTATTGTTCCTACTCCTATATTCTACATTTCCCAGTCCTCTGATAAACTTTTTTAGCCTCGTTCTGTTCCAGTTATGCTAGCCTATTTCTGGAATGTGCCTTCAAATTGTAAGATGATGGCAACGAAAAACCAATACTACCAACATTAGAATTAAGGGCTGTGTGTCCTTTTTTGCCTGCGTGAAGGCAGATGTGGTCTTCAACCATAAGTCTATCTGAAGATGGAGAAGAGGAAGCTGAGATAGGGAAATGGGAAGCCAACCCCTGCCATGGAAAACAGAGTAATCCTAAAACCTTTCCTGCCATTATCTTCCTATACCTTGGTCAACCCTCTTGGCTTCTGAGACTCCTCTCTCCCACTGTCTCCTAATCAGCAGATAACTAATCGCTTTCCAGCCTCACCTCCCGGGCAGCATCCAAACTCCAGACTGCCACAAGTACAGCATCGTCACTTCTAATCCTTGCAGGGGAATCTCTTAATAAGAAAAATGCCTTATTTCTTCTCTGTTCACAGGCTAAACAGAGAAAACAGGAGGAGGCACACCTAGGGTCGCAAGGGACATCTATGGCAAGGCAGAGAGTTGGCCATCAGCTTCCCAAGTTCCAGTCCAGCACCTCAATACAAAACCCATCTATCATTCCCTGACAGTAGGGCTCAGCCTCCACACTAGTAATCCTTATCTCCAGTTGATAGCAGGGAGCTGTTCCCAGATCATGCTGACTACATTAATTTTTTTTTAAACATGATAAAGATTGGGTTCTTTTTATTAGTCTTCTAGTTTATGAGCTTTATGTGGGCAGAGGCCAGAAGACAAGTAAGGGATCATGCTTTGAAGGATTTCCCCTGTACCACGCAGGTCAGGAACTTTTAGACGGTTGACAGCACTAGGCAAGATAAGGATCTCAAGAGCTGACAGCGCAGGTTATGGGGCTGCCAGGGAGCCAAAGCAGCATCCCAAACCCCACTGGCTCCTCCGACAAACTGAATGGCCCTAAATTCACACCAGCACTTCTTGGGTCAGAGGCTGACATCTGAGCTCAAGTTATCATTTGTTTATGAAGGGAGGATACCCTCCCGTTAACCAGCCTTGACAGGGCAGTGTGGTTTTTACTGCAGTCCTGCAAAATATACTGCTCTGGACTTGGAAGACACCTGTTTCCTCTGATTTATGGATCCCTTTGGTATCTGGGAGAGCAATATCCACTTACTGCAGCCTCTAATATAAAGGATTCAAATAGTGCAAAGTGAATGGGCTGCAAGAGCAAACTTCTTCATGAGGAGGATGTGGATGCTGCATAGATGAACACTGCTGCTGACTTGACTGGTTTTCCAGCACTCCTGAGTTTCCAACCTGATGGAGGCCTTCACCAGCCAAGGAGGGGGATTGTCTGGTTAATCTGATTTAGTCCAAAGCCCAAAGTTGGCAGCTGCCAAGAAGATGAGCTTCCAGCTTGTTATGGAAAAAGGAAACCAGGAAGGAGCTCTGCAAAATGGTGTCCAGTTCAAGCATGTTATGATTAACCCATTATTGCTCTCTTTTAAGCACCAAAATTTAAAGTAATATATTAGAAGCCTGAGTGGACTGTAAGAGGAGTCTTTGAACTTCAGGATAAGTGAGTTCCATCACTCCTTTCCCAGGGCAAACATCTACCCAAGATGGGACTTGAGAATATATTACAGGCACATTCAGTACATTTTGGAGGTCGTGGTCAGGATAGTTATGTCAGTTTGGTGGATCTGGGGCTGCTAAAATGGTTTATTAGAAGCATACCCTGACACCAAACTCAGACTCAGACTGATCTGAAATCACAGAAAGCTTAAACATATCCCCAGTCTATGCTCATCCAGCTTTGTTCCCATCCCTTTGCAGAGAGCGGAGCAGTTCCCCAGGGACAGCTCTCACTGCCGTTGGAAACTTTCAAGTTTTGGGTGCACATCAAAAAGCCAGTTGCACTTCTCGCACCCACACTTGCTCACCAGCCATGCTGCCCAGCCACAGCCATCCCCACCCCACAGAGCCCTTTGGGAAATGCTGTTTGAGTTTGAACCAACTCAGCATTTCCACGGCAGGAATGGATTTTTCCATCATGTCCCTTGGCTTAGCAGGAGTCTGTAGTGTCCCAAACCTCTGAAAGCAGGGAACAGCCCTGAAAAACTGCAAGGCAAAGGGACAGCCAGCTTTCCCTCAGTGGAAAGTATGGTCTTACAAACCAGGGGCCTAACGGAGAGGGGCTTATGAACCCTGAACTATTTTCTGGCTCTGATTCACTGCAACTGGGATGTGTTGCTGCAGTTTCCAGCATTTCTGCTCCGCTTAAGCATGTCTAATCCTCTCTGAGCTAAAGGCTGATGACTCCTTTCGCCGGGCTGCGCTGCACTGATAAGGCCCCCATTCCCACCCCATGGGGGGGTGTTCAGGCTCACAGGGCTGCAGCTGAGGTTGGTGTGTCTCACAGCCCCATGCCAGCAAGCCCAACTTCTCTTGTCCAACGTGTTGTTTCCTCCGCCTGCTGCCTCAGAGAAAAGAGGCACAAGGCTAGCGGTCCCAGCAGCCTGCCTGGATCCTTTTCCCTGGAAATAGCAATGAAGAGGGGAAGAAGAGTCTCCTCTCACAAACTCAATATTGTAGCGCATCGGAAACCCACAGAAAATATCTGCATGAGGCTGGAGGGGGGAAAAAAAAAGGAAAAATGCTCTTTGCTTGAAGGGAAGTGAGAGTGAGGGAGGAAAGAAAGGCTAAGAGCACAAAGGAGAGCCAGTGTAAGAGCAAGCACATTTCTTGGGACCAGCTCTGGGGAGCAACTTCTGGCTGTGAGCTAATCCCTGCCCACTCACATTACTGCTCAGCGTCCATATATGCTGCAGAAAAATTGCAGCTCACGCCAGCAAGCTTTCTGTAATTGGCCTACCTGATTTAAAGCTAGCTTGGGTACCTCTCAGCATGGCGTGGCAACTTGAATGTGAAAATGGAGGTCTTCGAAACTGAGTTTCAAATTGGCTAGCTCAGGTCTATGAGCACTGGAGCATCTAAATTTGTACATAGAGGAAAGTTACAAATAGCAGAGGATGTGGAGGGCAAAAGCAGGTCAAAAGCTCCTAAAGTCTCTATGGATAGTGCACAATACTTTTAAAAAACAGCTCTGCAGGTGGCACAAAAGCTGTAGGAGTCTTTGCTGGCCTGAGTGTAAACTTGCCTGCAGGCAGAGTGGGCTGCAGCCCCCGGAATGCCTGGACACCCTTGTCCCTGCAGCTTCAGCCCCTACGGCACCTGCGTGGAAACCCTTCCCGGGAGCCCCAAACCCGTCCTGCCAGTGCTGTTCTCCCATGTGGCACCTGGCCAAATGACAGTCATGTGCCCTGCCTGGTTTTACCTTCTCCTCCCATACATTTAGATTGAGGGAAAGCATGTTTTCAAAAAAAAAAAAAAAAAAAAAAGGGGGAAGAGGGAAAGGCAGAAAGGCCACAGGGATGGGCTGTGCATCTCACAAACAGCTTGGGGGGGTGATACTTTTATCCTGTTAAAACAGACTTTCAACAAATCCCTGAAAAGTCATGACCTCCATGTATGTTTTCTATTTGTTTTTCCACACCAGTTAAATAGTTGCTTTCCAAGCACTTAGGAAAAAAAAAATAAAAGAGAAGCAAGCAACATCAACCCCTCC
>JANZLQ010000095.1:9770425-9783174 GCA_026212715.1 Elanus axillaris | reverse complement strand
TCCCCACCCCAATCCTGTCCCTGCTCCCCTCGGTAGTGATGCCAAAATATGCAGCCGGCCCCTCTATCTGAATGAATGTTTTGATTAAAGAAGTCTTAACAAAACACAGTCAGAACAATGATCCTGGCCCCCTTTCTGCAAGCTTCACCCAACTATGCAGTGTATATTTAGGACCAGATTACAGGGACCTGTTCATTAATTGAATAAGGATGACAAGCCTGCAGTGTATGCAAATAAAGGTTTGGGTTTCAGTGGAGAGGGTAAATCTTAACTACCTCATGATACTCCTGCCTCATTTAAAACCCCTTAAACATTAGGATTTTTTTGAGGCCAGCTTTCACAAGCTTGCAAACATATGGAAAAGTTCAAGTTTTTCTACTTCCCTTCCAAATGCTTTGTTTCCTTTGACAAAGAATATTTTTTTTCTGTTCTGACACTAAAACTATCACCTATTATATTGCCATGACACCCAAGTAAAGATACTGATCAAAGGGCAAAGCAGGGCAATAAAGTGAAAAAACTGGGGCCAGAAGGTTTGGTTTTGGGGTTGGTTTATTAAAGTACTGCAGGTTTTTTTTTCCAAAGGTATTTTTCATTTTGTCTTCTGTTACACAGTGAGAGAACAGCTGGTCAGTAGCGGGTACAAACTCAGGTTTGGTTGTCTTGAACATATATTGTTCAGGGCTCTTCCATGAGTTTCTTCCCACCCCTGTTTAGTAAGATGCTAGGGAAAGCCTGAATGTTTATGTGAAGTTTGCAGTACGATTATAACCCAAGGCAAGTGTGATGCAAAAGATATAGTTTGCAAAATATCACATAACTTGACAGGGAGCAAAAAGCTGGTTAATAACACAACAGCAGCTGGGCTGGACACAAGACCTCTGGAGCTGACACCACAAGGCAGGGCTGTGTGATGTCCCTGCCCTCCTGTTTGGTCCTAGCAAAACTCCAGGCATGACTTTTGAACTAATTTTAATTTTTTTTTAAGGTGGGGTTGTTTAAGGGTTCTAGCATAGGACATAAAAACACATAACTTCTCCAAGAAATCATTTAGAAATGGAATGGGGACCAGTCAGGAGAAAAATAAGGAATAATTCAGATTAAGTCAGTGAAATAGAGATCAATTGAGTTATCCTTGAAACTGATTTCTTTGCATCTAAGCTGGTGGAACTGTGTAAGTCTTGACTTTGGGTTTATCAGCAATTGATTCTCTCAGAGGAGAGAAGAGATCCAGTTCTGAAGTCACCATCAGATAGCACAACCAGTTTACACTGGAGAACCTTATCTACAGTGTTTGCTATTTGGTAATGCACAATAATGTCAGACCAAGAAATGTTGTGTCAAAGAGTACCCAAGAACACAGACTTTTCAGATAATGTCTAATATTAACCTGCAAAGACAGCCAGGACAACCAAGTTTTCCCCTTGTCCCCCTTTCTTCCCCTCCCTGTCATAATGAGGTGACAAATACATCGTCTGGATAGAACACAATGGGAGAAAAAGCATTTTGCACATTCAATGCACAAGATATTGTTCAAAAAACTAACAAGTCTTTTTCATTTCTCTTGAACAAGTCTTTCCAAGAAACACTTCATAAACCAGCTCTTTAAAAAGAAGGGATAGTAAATGCTTTACAGCAAACATACAGCAGTGCACAGAAAGGAGCATGCTACTACCTTGAACTCCAAATGTTTTTACCACTCTTTCATACTCTTTTACAGTTTATTCCCTTACTAATAAATACAGGTAGTCATCAATCCTTAAACATTTTTAATGTAAATCAGCCCTTTTCTGTAGGTGAATATGTTCCTTTTCTAATAACACAGCAGTCTCTGAAAGAAAAATCATTGACTTTAAATGTCTTCTTCCAGTTTCTCTCTGACTTTCTCTTCTCTCCCATTGCTTTCTCCATGGAAACTGGAAAGAGGAAGGAAGGAACTTCCAAGGTAAGAAAACTCTAAATGCAAACATGTAAAGAAAATTTTCAAGCAAGAACCTATTTGTAAAATGTGTAGCATGAAAATTATCTGGGCATGTTCCAGATTATAAATAAAAAAAAAAACACAACTCTGCAGTGTTTTCCCCAGCACTGTCATCAACAAGTAGACTTAATTCTCACAATCTGGATCTGTAACCAATTTTCTGAAACACATAAGCCAAAATATAATATTGCTCCAATCTGGAATCCTGTTCCGACATAATATGAAAATTAGACTCTGAAAGTTTTGGCTGCACTTCTGGTTTTCTACTTCCAAGTGCTCACAATATACCAAGACACAAAGCTGTAACTCAGGTGCAAGTGGAAAGAAAGTACGATCCCACTGCAGCTGATCAGGAACTACGGGAAGGCAACATCTCTCCAGCAGCATCCTGTGCTACAGCCCAGAGAAAAGACGACAGGAGACATGCTCTGCTCCCCATGGGTCCACAAGCAGTGATGAGCACAGGTGTCAGCGTCACCCGGGCAGCATCAGGATGGCCATCAATGCCATTTTAACAAACACCCCTGGAAGCGTTACTGACCCTTCAGCTGGACCCAGAATGAGAAACTCATGGGGCCAGCACCCAGGACAACCTTGCACTTGCTTCACTGGAAAGCCTATAATCATTTTCCCTGGAAGAACGAGAGACTGTGCTAGTTCGCCTGCACTTTGTTACAGCTGAAAATGATAAGATGCTTCCAAAGCGTTACATTACAATAGCTGTGCCTCCAGTTTATGGATTTATCTTCCTTTGCCCTAGATAAAACTCCATTCCTTGGACAAATTAAGTCTGCTTGTCATTCAACACTCTACCTAATGGTCTCAGCTGTGTGTTCCTGTGGTTATTGAGGCTGGGGCATTCCACAGATAGTTCTCATTGACTTGAGAAGTGAGCCAGAAATCCAGTTGTGTTTTATCCAGAATGAGAACAGGGCAAGTTAATGATGTAATTAGAATTATCAGGACGCTTAAGTCTTAAAAGGACAGGTTTAAATGCAGGATGATAACATTTTTAAAGGGGTACACAACACAACCTGGCTATTTATAAATAGCAAGCGCATTGTGAAGTGAGGCACTAAACCTTCTCTTCTTTAGTTTAGGGAGGCTGACTACTGACATTGGGTTAGTGTATGGATCTCTAATGTTGCATTATCAGGACCACCATATGCTTTTCTGAAGGTAACACCCACTACCTAAATCTGTATGTCCACATGAATCCATGAGATTTTGAACTGCAGAGGCACCTCAAGATATGGGTGATATAATTCTAGTAAGTTATATAGAAAGCTGAGTTGTTTCTGATGGACACAGCTTGAAGAAGGAGGCACAGCAATCCCTGAGCACCTGAAAGGGGTTGAGGCATGTCTGCAGGCTGTGGTGACCGCCAAGCGACTTCATTGCTGTCCTGGTTTGTAGCTTGCTTTTCTGTGCAGGATGAAGCCAAGACTATCTCTCCTGGCAACAAGAAGATCGTTATGCTTGGATGAGCATAAAGCCTGTAACTGGGTTAGTCACTGGCCTAACTTGATTTCTTCATTTTGATATCCAGTGATGGCTGAGCCCACTGGGACTCATTAGCCAGCTGAAGGTATGGAAATATTCTCTATTATTTCAAGAAGCTTTCAATACAGTCTAACACACAAACCATAAAACCTCTCTAGATGAAAGATGCTTTATAAGTGGCAAGTATGATTCTTGCATTGTACTGTTAACCCTAAATGGGACAGGGAAATAACAAATATGCAACCAGTAGAACCTGGCTTAAAGAAAACTGTCTATAAAGTAAGCAGTGTAGCTGTAGGCCTCTGATACACCAGATCAGCAATGAGAGAGGAGAAACCATCCTCCCCTCGGACAGGAGTCTCTCTTCAGGTCAGGAGTATGGCTGAGGACAGAAAAGGAGAAACAGTAGCTGGAGACCTCAGGTACAGGTTTTGGGAAAGGTTGAAGGAGAAAAATCTCAGCCTCGGCTTTTCAATTTTCCTCTCAAGAAAGCATACATAAGAATACAAGGAAACACAGAACCAGCTAATTCCACTCTGGCAAAGATGAATCTGCCTTACAGAATTGTCTTTAAAAAATTGAACAGCTCAAAACCAACCACAGGAAGTAACTGGTACAAGATATCTCTGAACCCAAACTCAAATGTTTGTTTAAATGAAGACCTTTACATCAGACCTAGGGAACAAAATACAAGATAAATTGTTCTGCACCCTATTTTTTCTTCAGCAAGACTTTAGGTCATTAGGCGACTCCTTAGCTGTCTCAGGTAAGAAAAAGTATCTTCTGGAGGTAGGTAATTTTCTAATTTTGCACTAACAGATTTTTTCCATTTTAACATATCTGGACATTCTGACCTCAATTTCCTTGTGAGGGTTTCAGACAGAATACAGAAGTTAAAGCTACTGATCTAATCCAATGCATTTTTGCTTGTAGGGAACTTTTTTCAAAAGGACAGAAAGAAACTATGACTTCTTTGAGGTGAAAAAAATCTGAACAAAGAGCAAAATATACGCTTATCCTATCTTTAACTTAGAATACTTTTTCTTTGGTATCATTTTGACTCTCTGCCCAGAAACTCTAACATAAGCCTCTTGACTGCAAAAGTCACAAGAGAATCAAGTGTTTGCAGAAGGCTGTAGAAGAAGGAGAGATGTTTCCTCCTCCACTTTTGGGTCATAGTCTAACTGAGTACACTCAGCCCCTTAAAGTTTTATTAAGTTTAAATAAGGATCTATATGTTTGGGAAAATAGTGCTTGGAAACAAAATTTAAGAAAAAGAGAGAGAGAAAGGAATTAGGAATGTAATATAACCACAGGAAATCAGAGGTGTTTCCCCCTTTCACTGTTCTTAATTAAAATAAAAAAACTCACCAACCTACCACTGAAACTGAGAAGGATTTGTTTAGTCCTCCACTGTCATCAGTGCTGATGGCTCTGGGTCAGGAAAATGTCAGGGATTTGGGACCTGCTCACACCCCTCCACTTTGGGCACCTTACGCTGGCTAAGCCAGGCTTCCCAACCCCAAAGGCAGCATCTCCGTGGGCTGGCCCTGTCCCTGTCCCCAGGTGCCGAAGGAGCTGTCCTCTGACCTGATGCCCAAGCTCCTGCTTCAGTCTAGGAAATAACTTCCCCTGCTCTTTTCCTCTAGCACCGTCGCTTCTGTGCACCCCCTTGGCACAGACTCTGTCCCAGAAGGACTCTGCCCTCTCCTCCCAAACACCGCAGGAATCAGCAAGTCTGGTGCTGAGAAACTGCACATTTCCCAAACTCCCTGGCAGAGGCTAAAGAGGCTCAAGAAAGTAATTCGTAACACCTCCAGTCAACTGTATTAGTATTTCCACTTCTGGTCCTTCCTTCCGCTCCAGGATGAGTTTTGCTCTGAAGGCCTCTCGGCATCTTGCAGACAGCTACTGAAGCTGCTCCATCTCCCACAATTCATGCTAAAGGCATTTAGGAAGTTACTGCACCGAGATAAATCTTCCCCGCACCACTGTCCCCACAGCGATGTTAGACTTTCTTGGCTACTTCCCAGTTCATTACAGTGACCTAAACAAATGGCTCTGCACTGAGGCAACTGATAGACAGTTCACCTTTAATCTGTAGCTCCCAGTAACCTCCAAGGGACAAGCAGGCAGTAGTAACCTTATAAACAGCCCCCAAATGAATCCTCAAAGAGTGAGCGTCACAGCCTTCTGCAGGTCTCCCTGGCCACATGGGAAGGAGCTGAATTCCTGACCTCCACCATTCACGTAAGTGCCAAGTCTTACAACTCCATTCCTGATCTTTTGTTCCTTTCTATGTGATATTTCAAAGTTGTGGTAATGGTACCAGCTCCAAGGACTTACCAGACCTCTGAAAAGCTGGGCCAGTAGTTGGATGTCAAGGAAGAATGGGCACACCTTCTAAAAACACTGTGACACTCTTGTCTCCCAAGACTGGCATTCAGCTACCCTGAAGTTTAAGTGATAATACATTTCACTTGGGATATTTATAGTTTTTCTGCACTTGTAGGCCAATCGTTTGTTGTCACCTGATGAGACCTGCAATACAGTCTCAGCACATGATAAATCCCCGTGCCTACATTTAACGTCTCAGGAGAAAGATACCATGGGGGATGCTTCACTTGTAATACTTAAGCTGGGCTAATCTAATTTGGTAATCAAATGGCAAAGACTCTCTATGGCAGAGAGAGTCTATCATCCTTGCAAAAACCACACAGAATAAACTTTGGAATTAATACAACTGGCAAAAGTTGACCTGAATAGGGAGTTTATTTTAGGTTTTAATTTTCTATTTGGTTCTGCTTGCAATTAAAAATAAATGGTATAAAGCTGTTTTATAAAAACACTACCAAACAAAAAAGCTCTTTACCCAAATTAAAAACAACAACCCATGAGAGGAAAATACTCCACAACATTTAGAGTTCTGCAGGGACTAGTATACATATAGGGATTTTAATTTTCCATGGCCTGTAAGTGTTATAATCTCTATCAACTGTGTGTACTCTGGGACCATGACTAACACCAGTGGTTGAACTCTGATTGGTTATTGGCTTCTTTCTTTAACACTGTTTTTAAACTCACATTTGATCCAACAGTTTGCAGAAATAAAGAAGTTTTTACAGCAATCTGTTCCTCTCAAGTCTAACCCACAGGTCTGTTATAGGACATTATGTCAACAAATCACAGATGTCTGCAAGTCAATGCAACCAGTGTGAACGGGCACAACTTGTCTCAGGGACAAAGGATTTATTGATTACACTGATAGAGATTAAAAGATGACACAGGACATTCAGATGCCAGAACTGTCTTCATGGTTTTACCTACTAGTAGTCCTTTCTTTGTATCCATGGCACATAAACCACCACACCTTGCAAGAGTTATTTCTCCAAAATCATCTCGTGTGCTGTGCTTTGACATTGCAGGAATAGTTACAACCATTGACTTCTCCAGGATCCTCTAAAGTCATGAGCTCTCTACCTTTTCCAACACCCCCCCGCCCCCATCTTTAGAGATGCATTCCTATCTGAGTTGCTCACTCCCTTTACTTTTCAGTGCAAGGCTGTCCAGAATGAACAGCTCTGGCAGCTTTGGTACTACAGACTTCTGCTTCAGTACTGCCACATTAACCACCCCATTATATCCTGCTTAGTCATGCTAAAACAATGCTTCACTTTCTAGGACTGGATTAACTGGGACAGCAAAGGGGTTTTATCCTATTCATTACCATTAACCAGTCTTTCTACTATTTGAAAATAATAACCAGATGGGGAGAAAGGAGACATGACCATTTGTCCAGAATTTAAGGACCTCTGATTGTCCAAGCTGATGTCTTTCTGCTCCTGTTGAGAGCAGGCTAATTCTGTGTTAGATGACATGGAAGAGCAGCTCCAGCTGCTGCTGGGTGTCTTTTACATTTCTACCCAAAACTTCTCAGAGGGGCATACAAGACCTCTGGGAAAACACCCATGTTGTGGAGTGTGGCTGGGAGACTTTGTTACCTTACAGCCAGGCTGGGGCTCTCCTTGCTTTCCCAACTGTTCCTCTGAGAAACAAGTGACCCACAGACTCCTGTGCAACTCAAGATAGCGACAGGAAGATAAGATGTCTCAGAGACCTCTGCCTCAGTCAACAGACTGAGGTTACCCTGTCTCAGCTCCCTCTTGAAGTAACATAGTTATCCTTGATTTGCATTTGCTAATGATAAAACCGCTATCATGATTTAAATGTTTCATTGGCAAAACATATAATACTGCAGCTGCAAGGGTTTATATGGGTCCCCTCCAGTCACTGCACCTGAGACAGGACCCTGGGAACATTATCAAAAAAAGGAGAGGCAAGAGATGACATCCAAAGACCAAGTTTCCACAGAATTAATGGGAAAGGAGAAAGAGGAACCCACGTATTAAATGAGAATCTCAGAGTTTGCCACGCACTATCAAACTGGTCTGGAAAGCAGATTTCCTCTCCGTTGAGAGTTTTTAATAGCATTGGATAACAAAGATAAACAGAGACTGAAGGGCTGCCTGAGACACATACAAAATTATTGAATTATGACGTTTGAGGAGTTATTTACTTTATAGAGTATTTACATAAGGTTCACTTCCTCTTCATATATCAGCCTGAATATTACAAAGATTTTTTTTTCCCCTCCTTAATGAGGGAACTACATTCAAGAGCCCGACAAAAATCTGTAATTAACTTTTTTTCAGGCACACTCCTAGGAAAGTTTTCCAGGCAGTCCCTTGTTCCAAATGACAAGCAATACAACAAGAGGAAAAGGCCTCAAGATGCGCCAGGGGAGGTTTAGACTGGATATTAGGAAAAATTTCTTCACCGAAAGGGTTGTCACACATTGGAACAGGCTGCCCAGGGAAGTGGTTGAGTCACCATCCCTGGAGGTATTTAAAAGACTTGTAGACGAGGTGCTTAGGGACATGGTTTAGTGGTGGACTTGGCAGTGCTAGGTTAACAGTTGGACTCAATGATCTTAAAGGTCTTTTCCAACTTAAACGATTCTATGATTCCCCAGAGTGCAAGCAATACCAAGGAAACCCCACTCTCTCACCAGGCAAATGAGGCACGTGTGGAAAGAAAACACAGGGCATCCAAAGGAAGAGGGAAAAGAGGAGACAGTATAAAGTGATGACCGGGACATTGCTATTAAAACAGCTGATCTGTTCTCAATTAGCCAGCCCATCTGCAACACTTTTGCTTACCTGAGAAGTGTCATGGTTGAATATGACAGCATTCAGGTCTCCACAGTTATAATGCTTGATGAGATCTTCAGTGGTATATGGGGCCTGCAAACTACCTGCTCGGAGGCTTTCATGTTGGAGCAGAGTTTGGTTTAGAGCAAACAGCACCTGTAGAAATACAGAAAAGAAAAGCAGGGGAGATGTTAAAAGGTATTAGGAATCAGAGCAGCAAAGCCTCAAAGGCCAAACTTTGAAAAACTCGCTTGCACGTGAAGTCTATCGACGCATTCTGGCCCACAGTAACAAGGGCTGGTCTTTAGGCATTCCCAGCTGGAAGGGGAGTCAAATGCAAGGTTCCCTACTAGCAAAAGACCGCTTTATAAAACTCTTGATATTCCACATAAAAGTATAATGTCACAACACATACACATACTGCTCAGAGGTCATGGTCTGAGAACTTTTAGGCTATCTGTGCTGTCTACTTGGCTACATGGAGACACTGGAATAAAAAAGCCCCTAAAGTAGGAAATTTCTATTGCCTCTGACTATTTCCTGTATGCTAGCTTAAATCCAAAGCCCAAACTCAGTTGGAAGGTTTGTGATAAAAACTAAAATCTTCTGAACTTCTGAAGTCACAGTTGTTGTACTGAGACTTTCTGCATGCTTCTAATAGCAGAAACTTTAGGAAATTCATTATTAGTCTCCCTCTTTTAGTCTTTCTCCCTTCACCCACCCTCTTGCAAAGTGAACAGACATTCTGAATTGTAACACTGTCCCAGCAGAGTGGTCGAGTGCCCCCATCCCAAACCTGAAAATATCCAAAAAGCAGAAGCACTCTTTACTACATAAATTTAGGTGACCAAGAAAATTACAGTCCTTAAAGATGATTTTTTTCCTTGCATTACCAATAAGGCTACTAAATTTCACATGAATTATCACAAATCTTTTTATATTTGTGACAGACCGTGGGAGTAACTTATACCAGTTACTGAACCACGAAGTCTGGGCTTTTTATGCTCAGCTTTCCAAGAACCTTCCAAAGAAGCTTGATAAAAAGTAGATGAATAAGTCAGAGGAACAGCAGTTTAGACAGTTTGTCACAAATAAAGACGCAAACACCCTTTTCCTAAAATAAAGTGATATGTAGTGACCGCAGAAAATTATATTGATGTGTCATTTTTTCATTAAAAGACTCCTGCATCCCTCAGCCCCACATTTCACCACATTTTCAGCTTCTCTCATTTATAACAGCAGTGACCTATCCATCCTAAAGAATAACCATCACCACAAACTCTGGGTAAAGTAACCCATGCTGAGCTCCAGCTGGCCCAGCTAGGCTGCAGTCTGTGGCACATATTCTTACTTACCTTCTTAACTTCAAGCAACTGAACCCACTTCAAGGAGTGAACTCCAGTGGAGTTTAAAATTAACAATGTACATACGCATTTGCAGGATGGAAGTTCTTGTTAGTTTAGATTATGACTCCCATTGAAGTTTATCTGAAGGAAGCAGTCAATTGGATTACTCCTGCAAAACCTCAGGTATATAACAAATATGACCTGAGATGATGATGATGATGATGATGATGATAATAATAATAATAATAATAATAACAACAACAACAACATCATCATCATCATCTCCAGGGCATTAACAGCCTGTTAATACAAAGCTATTACATGCTAACTATATGCTAACTATAAAGACGGTCTTTCAACCAAACTTGTTACACCTCATCTTGGCAATCAGTTCCCCACCGAGATCCAAGCCTAAAAGATTTCCTTGCCCAGATCTAAGGGTCTCTTCAGGCTTTTCTACAAGGAGATCAGTCTTTCCCAGGACCATAGCCTGGAGTCAAGCATCTTCCTAACTTATTTTTTCTCTAATTTAAAAAATATGCAAAAAATACTGTTTGAAAAAGTTCTAGCTTTTGAAAGGATCTGAGCTTTTTCTTTTTCCCCCAAGGGCTACATCTTGAAGAGGAAATGGTTCATCCCAGGATTTCCAGGGGATTCTAAACATTTTGGCTAATAAAAATAAAAGCTTAGAAAAACATTGACAGGAAAACTGAGAGCAGAGGTTCTCCCAAAATGCTTTTAGTAAAATCCTTCTAATTTTTGATTTTTTTTAGAAATAGTGTTGCTGGATTTTTATATACAAAAGTATGTATACACACAGGCACATACATATACAAACCACCAACAAACTCTGAGGTAAGACAGTGTGTTTTATGATAAAATATTAAGAAGGAGATAAACAAATCTTTAGTTTATTCCCAATGACTTGTTTGTTTGTTTGTTTTTTGTTATTCTGGCTTCCTGGGGAAACCAATCCTGTGCACTAATGATCTGGGTCTGTCTTTCTCTCTCCTCCTAATAAATTTGGAACCTATTAGCTGATTTCAGTCACATTTGCAGAGGGTTAGAGGTCTTAAAGAAAACTGCTTATATGTTCCTTGAAAAGAAATGCCAGGCTGCAGAAAAGCCCGCAGTAAGAGTTCACTTCTCATAAGATGCCAAAGACTCCACATAAGAGAGAATGAGTTATTTGGAGTTTACAACAGCAGATGGATCCCCATGCACCAGACCCTAGGTTTCATTAGTGTCAGGACGTTCATGTCCCCGCTCTCTGCCTCTGAGCAGCTTTGGGACCTAGTGGTGATGCTGGCCACCAGCTGAACTCCAGCATGCTGCTACCATGGCGGGGGAGCTCATTGCTGGGTTCAAACTACTGCCTGAAAAGCAACTCAAGAGTAGGAGGGAAGTTAAAATTAGAAACGCAAACACTTGAATGTGCCAAAGGAAAACTGTAACCACTTAAACAGCTTTCTAGAGAAGTCTTGCTTAATCAAGCCATACTACTCTGCGTTTTCGTCAGGCAGCTCAAAACAAACTTCACAGAAGCATAGAATTATTGAACGGTTGAGGTTGCAAGGGACCTTACAGATCATCTAGTTCCAACCCCCCTGCCATGGGCAGGGACACCTTCCACTAGACCACAGCCCCATCCAACCTGGCCTTGAACACTTCCAGGGATGGGGCATCCACAACTTCTCTGGGCAACCTGTTCCAGTGCCTCACCACCCTCACAGTGAAGAATTTCTTCCTTACATCTAATCTAAACATACCGTCTTTCAGTTTAAAGCCATTACCTCTTGTCCTACCCCTTGTACCTTTACATGCCCTTGTAAAAAGGCCCTCTTGAGCCTTCTTGTAGGCCCCTTTAGGTACTGGAAACCTAAAGAGAAGTGGGGTCTTGTCACAGCCACCTGTTCGTTGGCTGGATTTGTAGACCATTTCCTTCAGAGTCAGGTTAAAGCCATCTTAAAACCTGAATTTATTTTTCCTTACTGTTCAGATAATGCCACAAACCCAATACTGTTTCCTTTCCTTCTCTCTATCTTATTATCAGTGACCCCACAACCTTCAGCCTAAATCTCTGAGTTAAATCTCCCAGAGGTGCCTGAGATTACTGAACAACTGATGACTTAAAACCAAACACACTTAGAGCAACTGCCCATACACTGTCCCACCTAATAAATATAGCAGACAGTATTTGTTCTGGGAAGTGATGGGAAGTTATGATGTTAGCTCTGGGAAAGTGCATTTTTATTCATACAATTTATGGTCCTCACACTGGCTTGCTTTGAAAGTCATTTTGCTCTCTCTGGCCCCCATTTGTGACCAATCAACCATGGACAACAGAAAGGGGCTTCACTTTGCCAGGAGGAAGCCTTTTTATCCCAGCAGTGACATTCTCCTATGCAAAGCAGCAGCCCACCACACAGATTTTATCTGGGTGTTTGGAGACACCAGGTAAGCCCTTAGGGCAGACCTATGGGTCCTCTTTTACTGCCTAAGAGAGTGGGTACCACCAATCCTACACAGTGCCAAGAACCACTGGCCCAGACTTTTTAGGAGCTCTTTTGCACACACTATGGACATATGTGATGGGTTGACCCTGCCTAGACGCCAGGTGCTCACCAAAACTGCTCTATCACTCCCCCTCCTCAGCTGGACAGGGGAGAGAAAATATAACAACAGGCTTGTGGGTCAAGATAAGGACAG
>JANZLQ010000095.1:9612558-9758409 GCA_026212715.1 Elanus axillaris | reverse complement strand
TTCCTCCCCTTCCCCTTTTCTACCTTTCCCCTTCTCTCCCTTTCCCCCTTTCCCCCTTTCTCTCTTTCCATGCCCTGCCATCTGGCCTTGCTGGGTTGGAAAGTCACAGAAGCTGTTTTCTGTCAATTTGTTGATACCTTCTTGCTCTCCTAGCCTGGCACAGAATCTGCTTTTGTTAATTTTCCTTAAAGCATGAGGTCTGACAACCTCAACCCTCCAGGCATGACTAATTCCCATTTACAAGACCACTACAAAATCCATCAGATCAAAGGTGTCAGGAAGTCAGGAAAACCCTGGCGTGTACGGCAAGCTGGAGCTGGTCTCACTGTGCTGCGTGACAGAGTGCGCTCGGTTGCCCACGCTTTGCTGCAATAAGGTCAAGTAGAAGTGGCACTTGGAAGGAACAGGAGGTGGAGGGGAGGGAAGGAGGGTTTCACAAGCACCCAGTGATGTTTTGTTTAATACTGCGCTGTTCGTAGCCAGACACCGTGGCTGTAATAACAGCCAGGGTTAAGGCAATGATATAGATCGAAACTAAGGAGTTACGAGATGTCTTATGGTGTTTGAAAGCCTGGGGGTGGAGACTTTCATGGGGTTGAGTTTGAAAGTAGAAGAACAGCAGTACAAAGCCACTGACAAGTCTTTTGGAAGTTTTTTCTTTAGGCTGTTAAGGAGTGGTGGTAGTGATAATCCCAACTGGTTGTGGGTTTGATGTGGGTTGGGATTTTTTGATAGTGTCTTTTATACAAGCGTGTCCTAGAATTGAGAAACAGGATGAGTAGAGCGTCCCAAATATCTCTGTGGTGGTCTTAGCCAACAGCTTCCTCTCAACCAAACTCTCAATGACTTCGGCTCCCTGTGAGACCAACTCTGAGTGCGCCTCCAAAATCCCACCCAAAGAGACAGAAATCAATGTTATACAAACAGTCTGTGGGTCAGTCTCTTGATACATTCAGTCATAGCCCACAAAGCCAGCACAGAAGAAGAGGAATAAAAACTTGCACAGATGGTCTGAAAGAACAAGAGCACTTCATGAATGAGGCCTCAGGAGGCAGGAGGTAGCATTGAGTCACAAAAATGAGGTTTGTATTTAGTTGCCCAAAGGGAGCTGGAAAAAAAGAGTGAAAGACAGGGTCTAGGGGGAACAAACCCTGGAGAGGAGACAATATTGAAAATAAATGATCTTGATTTCTGTTGCAAGCATGACCCTTGGACTTCAGCAGGGCTGTAGCAAATAGAGTTTGGTTTTATGGACACAACTGATGTACAAATCTGGGTTGGAGCACGCAGGGGAGACGCATTGACCGCTCATTCAGCAACTTTGCTGGCTTTTTCACTTGGAATTGTTTGAGCCCTTTTTCATTTTTCCCTTTGGACTTCAGGGTGAGGATTTCAACATTGTTTAAAACCTTCTCAATCACATCTCTGAAACCAAAACCTGGTACAAACTATGGGAAGGTGGTTTTGTAGAGCTTCTGTTCTAAGCTGGAAAGTGCTGAATTCTCTCTGTGTGGGCCTGATCCAAGATCCATAGAAATCAATCTTAGGCTTGCCATATACCTTAATAGAAATTGGACCAAATTGCAGAAGTTTCCTATTCCTCTGGCCCATTTCTGTGGATTTTTGCCCACTCAATTTTAAAGAACAATTTATATCATGAGAAACAAACCACTTTTGTTGTGTTTTTCTGTGTTTGGATTTTTTTGCTTAATGTTCTTTCCTTACTGGCTGAGAAATGAGGGCTGTGACTTTTTTATTGTTTTAATGGGACAGGAGGAAGAAAAGTGATTCAGATACTCACTAAAGGAAGTTTTCTCACTCAGGTTGAAAGTGGAAAGGTTGGTGTGAATGATGCCCCACTTGAGTAGTCAGAAGAAATGAGATGTCCACCATTTGATGACCAATTACTATGCAGTGTCTGAGGCTTTAGCCTGGAAAGCAGCAATGCCGTGGCAAAAAATACCACGCTAATTGAAGACAGCTCCTCTCCGTGACTGGCTCTTCCCACCTCTGTGCACCACAGTCCTTTGGGACATGGGTTCATGAGGCTGTACCAAGTGACTCATCTCCATCTTCCTGTCACCCCTTCGCAAGAAGGAATCCCATTGTGTCTCACTCTCCTCTTACCAAATGGGATTTAACCAAACCCACATCAGGAAAGCTGATTTAACCAAACCCACATCTTCTAAACACAAGTTAGCGTCTTTACCACTGGGCACAAACTTTTTTTCTTTCTAGCTCCATTGCAAGTCAATACTGAGACACATTGGCAGAGCTCTCATATGAATTAGGGCTGGAACAGCAGAAAAATTGAATGGGTGGTTGAGATGAGGTAATTTGTTTTTGTTAGCTGAGTCTGTAATCCTCTGGCATTCAGTATCCTGCAGTCTACTGGGATTTTCACAGCCTTCACCACCACAGGTCCTCAGCACCTACTGCAGCTCTGGGCCACCCATGCAGTTTCGAGCTCTGTTGCATGTCAGGTTGCGTTATTACATGTGGGGAGTTTACACAAAATGTGCCACCTGCTAGCAGCCTGCCTGACCACACTTCAAATTCAGCCCGAGCTGTGAAGCCCAAACATTTTGCCTGTGCAGAGCAGAGCAAGGGGAAGCATCGTCTCTCCAGGGCTTGTGTCTCTAGGATGAAGACCTACTTGGATTCCTTGAGGGCTGAGCTTACTACTCAGCCTTCCCTTCATATCATCTCTGCCTTGTCACCTTTTTTCTCAGGACTCGTAGGAACATAATTGCTTGGCGACCTGTACCCTGTCCATCACCTGTTGTAAGAACAGGCAATAAATGCAGTAGCCTTGAACGAGAAGGCTGCAAAACGTAACACAGGGACAAATGAATTCTTGTCCCTTCAGGCTTCCAATGCCTTATATGCTTTATTTTCAAGAGTGAAGAAATGTGATGGAAATCATCCACTTCAGCAAATACAAAAATCATAATAAACTCGGGAATGTTTCATCTTTTTTTTTTTTCTCGAAACCTTGTTTAGTTAATGAAGCTTGTAGTTTGCATCGCATTTTTGACAGCTTGTACTAATAACTTTGTACAGCCTGCAGGATAAATGTCTGCTGATGGAAATGAGAGGGATCCTTTACATATCCTGTACCTATGTGAACAGTAGCCCAAGACACTCCTGCTCAGCCTTTTGCGGGGATGCAAGTGTTGTGTTTCTTGGTTGGGTTTAGGGTTTGGATTTTTATTTTCCATCTTAACGTACTAACTCAGAAGTAATAAATATTTTAGAACAAAGTTGGAGCGGCTCACTTAGGGTTAGAACATAAGCATGTGATGAATGGGCTTCAATTTAAATGCCAGTGGTTGGGATAGTGGCAGGTGGCGGCTGCCACTTGAATCTTACAGCATCCACATGTTCCAGCCACGGTGGACCTCATTTAATGAGGCTAATCTAGTAGGGGTTTAGCCTGGTCTCTGGGATTTCTGAAACTGCATTTAAGAAGCTCCACTAAGGAGAATGGAACAATGTCTAAATAAACATGACTCTCTGAAGGAAATATCTCCATCACCCATAAGAAACTGTTAAAATCAGTCCCTCTCAATTTGTCCCTTCAGTCAATTTTTGTAATGTATAGGCAAAGAACGGAGTCCCTCACCTTCACAGTGTAATCAGTGGAGTGATGTAGCTTGGTGCAAATCCATCAGCTTGAAAGAGATACTGCTAGATTATACCAGTAGGCACCTGAAAAATATCACCTGTAAATAACTGATACAATGTTTGAAAACTTCAAGGATGCTGAGTTCTGATTTAGCACAGCTCAATTTCAGCCAAGCCAGTATTGGTCTAAGATGAGTTTTATTGACATGAAGCTACTTCAGTGACTCACGCTTCATTTCTCCTTGCTGACAGTCAAGCAAAGATGTATCTCTGAGTGGTAAATTCTGCTAAAGTGTAAGTGGTGGTATTTCTTACCTGAGCCTCTTCAAGGAAATGCTGAGTGCTACAGGGTTATATGGACCAGCTACTTATAAACCTCTTCTGATTTTAAGGTTCATCGTAATATTCCTTTAAAAGGGTTGGGTTGTGCTGCACCACGGACCTGAGAGAGTACAGGATTGTGCCCTGGCTGGGGAACTAGTTCAGAATATGAATTGCAAGCTTACTATTATGAATGTGTTGTTATTATGAGTTAGCATGGTATTAATCAACAAAGTGATGGTACTGGGCAGCAAAGGATCTAGATGTAATAATCAGTGATTTATTGCTTGTTAAATTGACTGTTGGAGTTAGATGAGCGCTTCCTGAGCCTGGCCTTGCTATTTTCTATTGAGTGAAACACATTTTCTAGTGTTAGCCTTTTTTAATTGAAAGCCATGTAAGCCTTTTGAGAGGCAGTGGGGAATCCAACAACCGTAGATCTTTTAAAGAAAACAAATAGACTGTCATCTGTTGCAGCACTGTCACACTGGTTTCCATTTACAACTGGAAAAATGAAAAGAGGCTAAAGACTCTTTATTCCTATTATTTTCCCTTGATTTGTTTCTTTCTTTGCTTGCATGTGTGGGTGGGTTGTTAAAGTTTTTGTCTTGCTTCATTTTGCAATTTTTTATGGCCCACATTCTGATGTGTTGCAGCTCATCTGCAGGCTGTGAGGCTGCACTGCAGCAGGGTGGGCAGTGTTTGATTTCTGCTTATAACTCAAACATGTAGTAAGTGGGTAGGTTATAGTTTAGGGAGTAGGAGGAAGACAGTAAAACTAAATGTCCAGTGACCACAGTTTTATGTAGGAGATGTCCTTCCCATCCCTCTACTCCTCCCATTTCTGAATAGTTTTACAGAGTGGCTAAGGCTAAGGCTTTGCTAAACTGAAAGTGCCACAGCCTGGAATGATAATCAAAAAAGATGCGTGTTGTTATAAACAATGATTTTTCTTCTTTCTTGTGGAGTTGTTATTAAGCCCAGAGGTTCAGAAGTTCAAAAATATAAAGGAATAATTTGTACAAGAAAAGAAAGGACTCTATTTCACAAGCCATTGATGCTTCCACTGGGAATTAGCAGTAGCTGTTAGAGTAGCCGGGGTCATACAGAGCAACCATGCATTCTGCTCCCACTTAGGAAACCCCTAATTTTTAACTTTTTAACAGCCACAAGCTTACATTTCTGGCAATGAAAAGTGGAGGGAATGTTTGAGGAGCTCTTATTAAAAAAATAAACTTCAAATGATGATTGACTCCCCTTTTATATCTCTAGAATGGGGCCCATAAATCTCAACAGTTTTCTCTTCAATGGCTACTTGTTCCTTTTGGTTGGTGACAACTTCTATTTTAAGCAAGCTCAATTCTTAAATTAACCCTTGTGTTGACTCAAGCCTCCTTGTTTGTCTTTGCTTTGCCTCCCACGGATGGAGAAAAGCTTAGCATATGGTAACAGATCCATTCGCATTTCATGGTTGACATGAAGTGTGGGCATTGGTGTGTCACTGGAAGAGGGAGGAACCAGTCTGCAGGAGATCTGCTTCCAAAGAAAGCACTGAGTTCACAGTTACTGAGACTTTTCTTTGGTCCTTGACATAGGATTTCTGATAGGCAGATGAACACTGAACGTTTAACTTATTTGAGCACAAATATTCAAATTCACTTGTGGGCATTCAAACTCCCTGTCCCACCCTGTATGGGTGGGTTCTGGCACTCCCTCCTTTATCGTGCTTTTTCATAGCAACTATCGGGATATAGCTGTCCAGTGATCCCTGGATTTTTCCTGTATTTAGAATGAAATTCAACCTTTGAAGCCTAGGAACAAAATACCTAATATAAAACCCCCAAAAGTCTCAAGCAGCATCAGCCACTGAACCTAACAGAAGACACAACTGAAAAATTGGTTGACGAGTGCTGTGCCTGGGGGTGTCCATTCGCTACCGAGTCTCCTTCACAGGTATGCAAGCTCTTGGAGCCAGCAATACTCATACTCCAGTGCCTGCCTGTGTGTGGCCAGCCAAATTTGGAAGCTCTATCTTATATCTTTCTGTCAGTGACCTGTTATACAGTCCTGGGGCCTAATGCTTGTGTCAACATGAGGTTAGGTTTCATGGCATCCTGAGCAGAGCAGGAATGTCCTGGCTTAAATTTGTCTCCCCAGGAGAGGGAGAGGGTGGAAGAGAGAACATTCAGCAGCTACTGGGCAATCTTCTGCCATCTCTTGACAGGTAGTGATATAAATCAGGGGCTTGAGTGGGACACAAAGGCAAGACCTTGTTGCTCTGTTTAGATCCCTATCAGCCGTGATTAATTCAGTGCTATAGGTGGAAGGATAAACGTGGCTTCCTGTAATCTTAATTGTTCCCACCAGCCTTTGAACTGATGCATCCATCTGGTAGCATTTAGTTGTGAACACAAAGGGTCAAACTATGCCCAAGACTGCATGTTAGGCAGCAGAACCAGTTCTGAGAAATGCCAGTACCAGCTGGAATTTGGTCTCTTGGTCATACAGTACAACTGAGACAAGGGGATGCGAGACAGTCCTGAATAGGTGGCTTGCAACATCAACTGGAAACTTTCATGTGCTAGAGCTTCTGAATTTATTAGAGAGGAGAGTGGCAAAAGTGCCTTAAGATGTCTAGGGATGGACTAGAGACTTCATATGATGCCACAAGGACTTCTGTTTTGCCATTCCCAATGCTCTTATGAGAAGTCCAAAGAGAACACAATGTTGATTGCTTTTCTCAAGCAACTTCTATTGTAATTGAAAGAGATTTTGTGGATCTTTCACAGAACTACTATCTGCTTGCATCAGGAATCCTTCCTCTCCTCTCAAGACTCTTTAATGGCTCAGGTCTGCCATCTTTGCAAGTAACTGACTCACACACTCATCCATCTACCTTCAGCACTGTTCACAGGGCTTGACTTTGGTTTGACATTCTTGTGTACAAAGCATTCTCATGATAATAACTTGAAAAATACCATGCTAGTTTTACTCCCTCTTTAACATCACCATGTACCTATGGGAAATTCTGAAAAGGGCAACAATCTTGATATATTTGGTGGAGAGGGTGTGTTTTGAAAGCAGAAAAATCTTTGGCAAATGCAGCCTGCAAGGATCAGAACTAACTTATTTCAGCTGACAGCTTTGGAGAAAACTAGCATTGCTAAGTTTCAAATTAGTGTGGGTAGACACTAATAAGAAAATTTAGGGCTAGCAGTTCAGAGGGAATAGTTTATTGCTTTTTGGTTAATACTTTTTCAATTTCTATCAGCATAGAAAGAGCAGAGCTTTTTCTCTCAGTCATTTATGCCCAAAGCAAAATGTGTTGAAAACAGGCAAACTAAAATGTAATTCAGCTTCCTAAAAGCAAAGGGGAGAGGTCACCCCATCAGAAAAAAAGAGTCACAATTTTCAGTTTAAATAAGACTCCATGAAGTCTTTGTCTTAGTAATGTTTGTATCCTAATGCTTTGAATCCAGTAACTTCTAGTTACCAGAGCTCAGTGAAGAAAGTTTCCTGGGTAACTTCTTTTGCAATCTATTCAATTTTTGCCTCTCTCTATTTACTGTCTGACATTTTTCTCAGATGTATTCATGGTTTGGAGTAATTTACTGAATAATTCCAGACCTGCAGCTCATTTCTAAGTGGTCCTGAGCATTTGCTATTCAAAATCCAAGCTAAGTTTCTTAGAATTTGGTATTTATTTCTCAAAATTGGAAGAACAATTAAATGAAAGCATAACTGCTCTTACACAAAATATAAAAATGGAGTAAAATTCCCTGTCAAGTGAATTAGCAAAGCACAGCTGGGGCAAACTAAGCTGACCAACTTCCATTTGCAAAGAACTTGGTCTATAAAACCTCCTGAACCTACTCCCCATCTTACCTAATTTAGGGAAGGTAAAAAGATCATGAGCAGGGGAAAAATGCAGAACAGATGTTACCTTCAAAATGAGCTGATCCCCCACAGGTTTGTGGAGGATGTCATTTCCTACCCCCTGCATCATCCCCTTCTCCCCCTCCAGGGTATGCAGTCAGGATTTCAGCAGGTGTAAATCATCAGAACAATGCTAAATTACACCAGCTGAGAGTGGCTCTGGATCTCCTTGTGCTCCTTGGAGTTAGGCTTAAGAAGTTAAGTCAAAGCTAGAGGTGATCCCCTGTGCTCTGCTTGGTACCCATACTGCTGCTTTGGGATTCCTTTGTTTTTGTTTAATGTCTTCCCTACTGTCCTGAGGTAGAAGAGTGGGCTGAAGCCTCTGAGCTCCAGCCCCACAGTCACGACTGTGCAAAAGGCTGCTATTCATCTATATTATTCCAAGGCAACAGCAAAGAGATTTGGTTGCTTTCACCTTGGGGTCTCCAGGACTTGTCTGAGCTGTGTCCCCATGTGCAACATCTTCAATAGCTGTAGTATTTCTTGGAATTTTCCTGGTGAAGCACAGCTGTTCAGGGAGCAACCTGCTGAACATTTATGAAGTTTCAGAGGATGGCTTGCTTACTTACGTGTGGGTGTATTTACAGAGCATCAGTATTAAACAGGCAAGGAAAAAGAGGGGATGAGGAAAGGATTTTTTGCCTCTGCTTCTGGGGATGCATCTAAGGAGTGGTGAGATGTGGCTAAAGGGGCAGAAGGTGAACCTGTGGCTTATCTCTTTTTCATGTATTTTTCTCTGCTCTTTGTGTGTGTGGACCAGGATGGTGTCTGAAAACAGTATTAATTACCTTTATTATTATTATTTATTTGGGGGGGAGTATCCCACCATCAGAAATATTTCAAGCTGTGCAAAGAATATTATTCTAGATCCTTTCTTCCTAGTTTGAAGAAAAAAAGAAAACTAAAATGTTACTTGAACAAAGTGCTTTCTTCAGAATTTGCCAATTTATGTAAATGTTTCACAGTAACATCTGATTCTTTGCTCTAGCCAGGAGAGCAAAAATCTGTGAACACTATTGTTTATTCCTTAGCAGTATATTTTTCCAGTAGCTGGCTTCATAGGCATTCTCTGACTGGAGTGGAGACTATTTAGCCTAGGCTTAAAAAAGCTTCAAGCAATATGATCTTTCAGTCTCAGTTATAATGAAAATATAGCAGTTATAGCTGTCTCTTGAAAGATAACCTCCTATAATTAATAAATAACAGAATTATACTGGGGGAGCCTAATATATAGTAGAAAATAAAGTGTCTGAATTCACTGTTCTGACCTTGAAAGCTAACAGAGTAGTTTGTTACAAATAATTAATTTTATACATTTCTTCTATCTTGGCAACTTGACTGTGAATAGATTGCAGTTTCCTTTAAGCTATTTGTTAGCTGAATTTATTTGCTGAATAATTGATGTAAATAACTCAGTGAATAGTAAGTAATTATTCTTGGCCTCTGCTTAGTTTGAAGGCAAGTGCTTGGCTACAAGTAGATGATATTAGAAATTTGAGCTGCTGTGATTTGATGGGTAGGTCACCTTCTTTCCCTAGCTAACTGAATTTTAAATAATTTTTATGTAACTTGCTCCTTCCAGGCAAAAATCTTGTAGACTGCAGCAGGGCTGTAACACTATATGGGGAGTATACAGCACTCCCCAGGCCATAAGAGCAGCAGCGTATGGGTCTGATGCCTCCTCCTCTTGCACATGTACCTAGCACTCCAAAGTGACTTTTTTTGCCTTGGGCATCTCTGCCTTTACACTTGCCCTTTGCTGCATCTCCCTCAAAGGCAGGTGAAGCAGGAGTTGCTGCATTTCTTTCTTGTTGATTTCCTGGCTGAGTCTGTAGCTTTTCCTATCTGTTCCCTTTGACAGAGGACCTGGGGATGAGGTTGGTGGTTTCTGCTCCTCCAGTGCAGGCTGGCCAGAGGGTTTGCAGAGGGTTGCAGCTCCTTGTTAAAACATCTGTGTATTGGCCACAGTGTATGGATTGGTGAGAGCATTTTAAAGGGTCATTTTCAGTGGCAGGCTGCCTTTGAGGAGCATGGTGGTGTAGCTCTACCCTGAACACTCCTGCAAAAAGCGCCTGCTTGTCTTCCCAGTGAATTATGATTGATCACCTTTGGTGCCCTTTCCCAGGCTTTGATAAAATACACCTCCAAGCAGTTGTCTGTAGGATTTTTGTGGCCATCTGTTGTTACCCAGGGCTGTAATGTCACTGACTAATTGTGCTGGCTTTATGCTGGAGGAGGAGGTGGCCTGGAGTATGGACTGTTCACACACTGCTTCTGTAGCCAAAAACCCTCTTGCTGTCAGTGGGAGGATTGGGGTGAACTCCTCCTTTTGGGCCTAGGGACACGTGGGCCAATGCAGTATCTTTATTCACAAAAATCGCAGTTTGTTCTGGGCTCTCTCTGATAATTTTAAGGAAATGGGCCTTTTGCTCGGGCTGCCGGTGTGATGGGCAGTGCACTATGTGCCCCATGTGCAGGTTCCCTCTCCCAGAGCTGCTGCATCAAAGCATGGAGGGCTGGAGCTGCTGCCAGTGCTCCCCAAATTACATGCTTTACAAGGCCTGCATTACAACCCTGAAGCTGATCATGAGCATATAACTGTGAATTTCTAGGAGGAAAGAGAGATTACCCTGGTGAGGCCACCCAGGGATCGCTGTGCCCCATAACAGCTGGCACAGGTGGGATCCCATCAGCTGTCCTGATTCATGATGTGGGTTTTCCTCTAGGTGAGGAAGACCTGAAGTGAGTAGGCTGCAAGATTAAGCCCTCTGTTAACAGACATGGGGTACCCCAGGCTTGTTCACCGTTTCCCCCAAGGGTAAGAACATCTTGAGTAATAAAAATTAATTCAAACTTGAGATAATGCTAAGCTAAAAAACAAACAAGGAAAAAAAAAACCCCAAACTCCTAATGAGTTCAGTGCCCTACTTCCTCTTGAAGGTTTCCTACTCTCATGCTGTCCAAATCTTGACTTTTTTCTTTCTTTTTTTTTTTCACTTTCCCTGCTAACTTAATGAGGACACAGTCACCTTCAAGTTTAGGAAATGTTCCCTTTTCTACAGCTGCTAACTTGGTCGTGGTCGCATAAAGACTAGAAAACTGAGATAGTTGTTGCCCCAAAATGTTTGTCCATGGCCAGAGGTTGTAGCTCCATCTGGGTTGCTGGAAGGTGCTCCCCCTCCTGATGGGCTGTGATTTATGCTCCAGCATGCTGAAGTGTGTTGAAATTGGCACCTGTTTCTGCTGGTACCCAGGGCTGGGAGTTGGAAATTCAGGACATATATCTTCATGTCCCCTTCAGCCGTTCTTGCTGCAGGAGCAGCAGTCTGGAAAGGGGCTGTGCTGCCATCACAAGGTGTTAAGCTGGGATGGTTGAAGGAGTTAATCTGCTGCCTCACTGTAATATAATAGAAAGAAAAACATGCCTGTGGGGCTAGTCCATTTTACTGTGTAGCTTCAGCTGGTAATTAAAAAGAAACAGTTCAAAATTAAGCAGTAATATGAATAAACCCCCGAATTAAACGCACCCAGGACAGGTTGTATTTTTCAATGGGTGGATGCTTAGCATATAATGAAACCAGGCTTTTTAAAAAACTGTCTCAGGCTGGGTGTCTAAAACCAAGAGTTCCTCAAACCCTCCCAGAGCTTTGCCTTTTTCCATGAGGGTGCCCCTTTCTTTGCAGCTCACTCATCTCTGTGGCCAACAGGTACGCTCTGCTCCAGGCATGTTCCCACATTCCTCCTGTTATGGTGGAGACAAAAAAGTAAAATTGAAACCCCAGATGGGCCTGGTAACAATTTTACTTGCGAGTCAGGAGCGCAAACGTGGTTTCAGGTTCTTGGGAAGGATTTCATGTGCCCCCTTTGAAGGCGATGATCCCAAAAGCCAGGACAATGTGCCCATTTAAGGTGGAGGAAAGTGATCCTGGGCATTGCCCTTTGGGCATCCTGCCAGGCATCAATTTAGGGAATGCAATTGCTGAGCAGAGTAGCAGGCTGTGACCTCCTCTGTGCTTAGATCAGGCAGCTGGCTGTTCTTAGAGTGGTGCAACCAAGCATGGTGATAATTTTGAGGTAAAGGCATGGGGAGCTGGTAGGTGGGTGGAAAGGAGTGATAGGAGAAGAGGTATTTTCAACCACAAGCTCCCCAACTGGCAGATTTCCAAAAGATGGGAAGTGTTGTCTGAGAAAAGCTCACCCTCTGCTCACCTCATTTCTTACATTCTTTCCCAAAGTATCTGTTACCAGACACTTTTGGGGGGTGTTGGACTTATCTGGGGTGACTGCTCTTGTTTCAGTGACACCTTTAGAGCAACATGCTGTAGCCCCCATGGCACCTCTCCGGTAGTACTGCTCTTCTCCGCAAACCTTCTCACAGACTTCTGGTGCATGCAAAACTCTGACATTACATGGGGGAATTTCCCCGACATTGAGAGAGCATTTAGGTTTCTGAATACAGGGGTTTGCTATTGACTAGTAAGTGGTGAGATACCCCCAGGACAGGAATAAGAGTGAAGCCGGAGGCCGAGCCAGGCTTCCTGGGGTGGTGGCACAGGAAGGAACGGGAAGGGACCATGGGGCATGTGGGAGCCGGGCTTGCAGCCAAGCCCAAGGCATCACCAAACAGACTGCAGGGCTACGTCCAGTTTGTCCTGCTAGACCACTGCCTGCTTTGGGTGAGAAATGACTCTGCCTTCCTCTATGCCTATGGGTTTCATGTGGTCTGGAGATGTGACTTGAGACAGCCATCATCCCATATCATATAGTCTTTCTCCTTTCTCTTTGTGGAGTTTGGTCCATTCATGGCAGCTGAGCACTCCAGCCTTTCGTCCTCATAATGGTCTTTCTGATATCTTTTATGAGTCTGTTTAAGATGGAACCCAGTTGCCAGCTACTCAGCCCTGGAAAAACTGTTATTCCTCTGCCACAGATAACATGAGGGGTGTAAAGAAAGAAGCAGAAGGAAACAATTTGCACCATCAGGTCTGACTTGATTAATATAGGATTTTTAGGTTAGTGGTAGGCATTTCATATGCAGTGTTTTGTTGTCCTTGTTTCAGCTGGGATAGAGTTAATTGTCTTCCTAGTAGCTGGTACAGTGCTGTGTTTTTGAGCTAGGTATGAGGATAATGTTGATAACACACTGATGTTTTCAGTTGTTGCTAAGTAATGTTTATACTAAGTCAAGGATTTTTCAGGCTCTGATGCCCAGCCAGCAAGAAGGCTGGAGGGGCACAAGAAGTAGGGAGGGAACACAGGCAGGGCAGCTGACCCAAACTGGCCGACGAGGTATTCCATACCATGGGACGTCACATTCAGGAAATAACTGGGGGGAGTGGGGGTTGAGATCGCCACTCGGGGACTAACTGGGTGTCGATCAAGCGGGTGGTGAGCAATTGCACTGTGCACCATTTGTACATTCCAATCCTTTTATTATTACTGTTGTCATTTTATTAGTGTTACTATTATCATTATTATTTTCTTCTTTTCTCTTCTATTAAACCATTCTTATCTCAACTCATGAGTTTTACTTCTTTTCCCGATTTTCTCCCCCATCCCACTGGGTGGGGGGAGTGAATGAGCAGCTGCGTGGTGCTTAGTTGCTGGCTGGGGTTAAACCGCAACACTGGCCCTTTCTTTCACTTGCACAACCCTTTCCAGTCTGTCTTGATTATGAACTGACTTCAAAAAATCAGTACTGTTTGCTTTCCCAGTCACTGAAACTGCAGATCTATAACATACCTCTGTCTGCCTCTTCAGCTCCGCTCTTCATCTCTTTTGTGGCACTGAGTAGAGCAAAAGGAATGGGCAACAGCAGACCACTGCTTCAAACATAAGGATTTTGTTGTTTTTTTTTCTAACCAGACATGGACTAAATGGATTTGAATTCTAATTCCCGCTCCAAGCATGTTGTTTTGTCCAGCTTTTAAAATCTGTTCACCTGGAGGACTTTTTCTTCAGAGATGTCAGCATAATTTTATTGTTTGTTCTTTCTCTGCAATGCAAGGAAGCCACACTTCTGCTCAGCCAAAGACCAAGCACGAAGCCTGTCTTCATTCCAAATGGAGAACAAAAAAGGCAAGTTTTCAAAATTTCTCCTGGAGCAAAACTTGGGGAATAAAAAGAAACACAACAACGAACAATGCATTTTGAACCTGCTGAAGCATTTCATTTCAGTAACAGCAAAATTGTTTCCTTTTCCTTTGACAGACTAACAACATCTAATTCTAATTCTAATTCTGGAGTATAATAGATGAAGATATTTTATGTCAAAATGAAAATAACCAATCAAATCCATAAAGCTAAGCTGTATCAAAGTGTTAGTGAAATGAAATATGAAGTCATTAATTTGCCATCAAAATCAACACAGGCCAGTGAATCATACTCCATGTCAATGAATGTGCCTTATTTTTAAGAAAAAACTATTCAGTCAGGATTTAATTGGCGAATGCTCATCAATTCTCAGATCCCACTGGTGTTGACCTATTTGTGCCTTAATGAAATAATGCTAGCATTAATCTTCTTTAACATCTCAAAACTACACGGAGGGTTTATAAGCAGGACAAGTTTTGCTGGAAAAGGCAGCATCTTTTCACTACAACAGCTGCAGCACTTTGAAAAAATAAGCAAAGCATTTTGATACCTAAGCTCTTCCTTGGTGACCATCCCTCCTTCCTCCCAGACACAGAAATTTAAGGTCAGAAGTGATTATTAGATTATTTGATCTGACCTCCCCTCAGTCGCTTAAACCTGAAATAACCTAAACATGAAGTACCACAAGTTCTCAGGCTGACTGTATTGTTTCAATATGGTCTGGAGGCCATCCCCCTCCCAGAAGATACAGACATGTCTCTTCCAGGAAGGCATTGGGCTGAATATGAGAATCACACCCACTCTAAAACTCGTGAGGAGATTGAGAACACAGCCCTGGCTTTGGTGACTTGTCCCAGAGCTGGTAATCACATTGGCTGTCGGAAGCAGTGCCTTTTTTCTAATGAGTCTCACCAGCATCTGTTTCCTGCTGCTGGGGCTAGTTATGTCATTCTTAGGCACACACAAGTGTCACTTGGTACCCAGTACTTGCACCTGGTCATGGAATTAAGGCACCTCCTCACCTCCAACTCGGCACGCTGAATAGATGGAGCTCTTCATGTCTAGCAGTGTAAGAAATTCTCTCAAATTTCAGTTGTTTTTGCATGGCTCATTTTTGCCATCTTCAGATGTTCAAACTTTTTTCAGCAGAGATGAAGGATGTCAGAAAATCCATCAAATGAAATTCACATCTCTAAGTAAGGCCAGCCACCAGTGCACGCGTCTTGTGCTAGACCTCGGCATAAAGGGCAGTTTCATCTCTAGACCAGGACTTTGACAACCCAGTGGGAATAATGTCCTATAGGACCCTCTGTGCCTATTCCATAGAGATTATTAATTAATTATTCCTCTGAATTGGAAGACATAATTAGTTATATATTAAGTAGCACATAAGGTTTCTGGTTCAAACTTTGCTATTCTAACAAAGGTGGTGACTGAGGTTCATCACAGTCCAGTCAGTCAACAACATTGCTCATTATCTACAACATCAGGCTTCATTTCACCTCCTTTCCCAGCCATGAGTTTCACTACACAGCAGACTGGGGATATTGGTTAAGTAGTAGTATTGAGCTGCACTGGTCTACCCAGATGATGGAGGAATGACAGAATCAGTCATCAAACAGGTGAAATTCCCACTGGTAGCATAAAAATGTCAGGACTATATCATACTGTAAATGTCACTTGTTTCTGCCAACATATTTTTATTTGCATTGTTTCTACTACAAATATTCTTTTCGAAAAATGTCAGCGAGAAATGCCGGTTAGTTTGTGACAATGATGACAAAGAGAAGATACATGGGAAGCTAAGTGCTAGAGTTTCCCAGAAAATCATAGGGGATTTTTCTAATGGAAAATATTGTACTTTTGTTGAAAAATCTCTAATCCTTTGGCCACCCACCAAAGTCTCTTGGAATGAACAATATTAGGTTTGGCCAATGGGCTTTCAACATGGATCCAACTTCTCACAGAAAACAGACACATTTGGGTAAAAAGAGAAAACCTCAACAAGTTATACAGTCAAGAACTCAGCTGTCTACCATAAAAGTTTTGATAGCATTTTTTAAATGAGCTGTATTGAATATGTCACTGGTATTGACACTAGAGTCAATGAACTCACTGCACCATAAAGCATTTAGCACAGAGAACACCAGGGATCTTCTCTGATCTATAATTCAGCCTGGCATTCTGCTGATGAGGATTTTCCAGGCAAAGCTGTAACCTACACTGCTTTGCTCTAATATTGCTGATTTATATATATATACACATCTGTATATACATATATATATATCATATATTCTGAAGTGTTTGATTTCCTTTATTTTTTATAAAGAAGTATCCCAGAAACTCTTTAATGTGGTTATAAATTTTCATTGAGGATTTCCCTGCTTTTATAAGCAACTATATATGAGATTAGCACTTTAGAGAATAAAAAGAAGCTTTATGAAAAGCTGGATCATCCCCAGTCACTGCAAAGTCTGACCATGAAGCCTCCAATATTTACTACCTGTGGTAATTAAAGATGGAAACATAGATTTACATAATTTTTAAAATTAAATTTATTATTATCCCACATTGTCTTATTTTGATAAAAATAAACATGTTTCTGATGAGTTTTTAACTCCAAAGCCTGATTTTCTACCTATACTGACTACAAATGGGTACAGTATTAGCCACCTACCATGCATTCACACCACTAAAACTGAGTTATCTATTTGTGATGCTATATAGTTTTCACACAGCAAGAAGTAAATGTTGTATCAAGTCATACAATGATACATATATCATATGATGTCTGTGGTGTGTGGTAGAGCAAAACTAAAAAGGAGTTTACATAAATTGAATATTGCTTGTCATATTTATGGAAATCCAGATGTACTTTTTGTTTCAGGGACATACTCTAAAACTGGTTAGAAAGGAAAAAACTTAAAACTGTATTTACAAAAATCTTTTTTTTTGCCCTTTTCTATTAGGGCTGGGAGTAGTTGACAGTAATCTAGCCTAAAGATCAGGTGGGCAGAAGCAAAGTCAGAACAAGCCCTTCATGTTCTCAGGAGCCCCACGTAACTCATCCTTTGCTGTTTTGGCATCATGTAAGGAGCTATTCTGGAAACAAGCTCTTGCAAGGTATAATCCAATAAGTGAATGTATCTCAGCCCCTATAAGGAAAACTACTGCTCCTAGTTTTTACCCAGGCATAGATCTGAAAGCCAACAGACAGGGATTATACTCGAAAACCCTCTCTGCTTCTCAAAATCCCCAATGTTGTCTTTGAAATTTCGCCATTTCTTCAGAAAAAGGCACACAACTCTGTCCAGCTCAGTCTCAGTAGCACCTCCTAAAGTACCCCAGCTCCTAGGAGAAGCATGCTTCATTTTCCAAACCCAAAAGTGCCTACTTTATTTCAGGCTCTGAATCTGGCAAAACCCACGACGCCTATGCTTCCTGGGGTGAGGTGGAGGCACTGCACCCTTGCTGCTGTATTGCTGTGCAGACTGAAGCCTCCAGCATACGGGATCACTCCCCACATTGAGGTTCCTCTCCCTCCACGCTGAGCAGAGCTGACCCCAAGTGAAACCTAAACAGAGCTCAACTTCCCACTGAGGAAAGGTAACTCTGACAAGGTGAGAGCTTAAATTCCCCCTCTCAGTAAAGCCATGCTGTCCACACCTGCCGATTAGGCTGGAGGCACGTTGCAATGCCATATTCCCTTGACTTGCATGCCTGCCAGGCTTTGACACAACCGTGCTCCAAAACCAACTCTTCATCAAAGATGTCTTACATTCAGCTGAAATCAAAGAGCCTGAACAGATGTCTCTAAATATATTTCCTCCTTGTAATGATGGCAAATAAAAGCAGTGTCCTCTAACACGTTCTGTCCAGCATCTGTAACGCTAGTGCCGCAAAGGGAAATCAAAAGAAATGTTATGTATGCTGTGTGCTCAGAGAGTATTTTAAACTCCCTTAGCCTCTGTAATGAAAACCACACTGTCTGAAAGTGAAACACTGCTGATTGTTAACCGTAGGTCTGTTGGAAATAAATTGAGGGACACAGGGAAAGGGAATTTCACGTAAATCTAATTTCTTCTGTGTCAAACAGCGCTACTGTATTTCCTTCCATCTGCAAGGATACCCTATGAAATGTGGATGAATGTTATTACAGTCTGCAATAAGCAGAGTTCAAAGCAGGGAAAATTTGGTTCAGATTTGGATTCGGCAGTTCAGAAGTTTCTTCACACTTTCTTCAAATGACCCAGAAAAAAAAAATCTCAAGCTTTGACTTGCCAATCATATAAAAACTTTTACACGAATCAGGTTGCTATGCAAAGTAGCTAGGATTTAAGCAAATATTTATAAATTTTGCTTTTTCAGCAGAACTAAACTGGATTATTTTGTGGGTAGGATACTGACTGGGATGAAAGAGAGCTACATCACAGTTCCCAGTTCTGTCTGTGACTCCCTGGGTGACTTTGGGCAAGTTATTGCTTGTCTTTGTGTTCCATCCCCTTTCTGTAAAACAGAGCCCAATTTTCCTCCACCCTTTCTTTTCCTTAAATACATAGGAGTAGCTGGTGTTACACAAGCGAGCAGCAAAAACTGTGTAGGGTTGGTAGGCTGGGAAGCTCTGATGTCTGCTGGGACCTCTTGGTAGTATTGTCATGGACATTAACAACAGAAGCAGCGTAAGAGCTCCTCATAACAATTTCCACTCAATTCTGACCCTCCTAGGAGATAAGTGAGGGGAAAGCTATGTTCACTATGCCTAACTGAACATCCAAATTGAAGTTTGAAATGGGCTTCTAGTTCCTGAAATACAGGCTTTTCTGCTTGTCTCTAACAGACAATACTCCAGCTCATCCACAATGCTGTTCGATGATCTGGACAGCAAGGCTGCTTCCACACCCCACAACTCTGGGCTCTTTGTATCATCTCCTTCCTGGATGCCCAGTGCCGAAGTCCAAACAAACACCCTGAAAGGTGCATTAACAAAACTCAAAGACAAACCCTGGAGCACCTCCTGAGGCTTCCTTCCTCTTAACATCCCTGTCAGCTTTCCAGACTCCTTCCCACACACAGTTCTGGCACCAAAAATAAAACATAAGCTGGTAGATGTCTCCCCACCAAGAAAAAACTGCTGGCACCTCTGTCTCCCTGAGCAATGTTGGCTGGCAAGAGAGGGGGTTTTGAAGCCAGCCTCCTGTCCTTGCTCCCAGACCCACAGGTCCCACCAGCCCCATCCACTGCAGCTCCCAGGAGACCTCTGCTCCCCTGACGTCCCAAAGCCCTCACCTTGGACATTGGACTTACTCACCGCTTGAGTTCCCTCTGGGGACTGTTAACTTTTCTTTCAGTTATTATTTTGTCAGATGGGCGGAATAAAGACCCCCAACACACATACAGATCTATTCAGTCCTGAAGGGACTTGGAGCTCCCTGCTCAGTCTTGAAGGGACCAACATATCCCATTACAAAGTCCCAGACTAAATTCACTCCCAACAAAAAGTCATCTCCCTTTGGACAGGTAAAGTCTACCTTTTGAAATGTCCACATGTTGTCGCAGCAACTCTGCTTTATGGCTGTTTACGTTGGATAAAAAGTGGAACACAAAGCAACATTCAGACAAAGAAAGTGCTCAGAAGTAGTAAAATACTGTGTTATCTATTTTTTTAGCTGAATAAATTGAGCTTGCTTTGCATTATTGCTGCTTGTCTTAGCACAGCTCTGAAAGTGAGAGAGAAAGAGAAAGGGAATCTTGAAAGGCAACTCCCAGGAGGACACTAATATTTTTAATAGTTTGTGGGTTATGAAACAAATCTGTGTTAGCAGTATTACATATCTCAGCCTGAACCACTGGGGTGTTTCCAGGCTCTTTAATGAAACTAAAGCACTAACACAGCATTGCCAAGAAAGTAGATTTATTCACAAAGAAATGTTTGCTAGCAGAAATGAAAGCATAGGCATGAGTGGGGCTGTAGCATACTAATGTACAGTCTTGTCACTCACATTGCCCCTTATCACACCAGCTGAACTCCGTTGTCACTGCTGGATCACAGGTCGCACCTTTTCTCCCTTTTCCTGCCATCTGATCTTGCCTTTTCTGTGGTTTTTGGAGCCCACAGCACAGCAACACATCAATATGGGCCGAAACCTGTTCTAACAGCAAAACTTGATCTATAGCTGAGGAGAGCTGAACATAAAAAGAAAAAAACATACACAAACACTAGGGACTTTTTTTCATTTTACAGTGTGAAATAGGACCCAAACTAATCAATGGAGCTCAGTGGGAGTGCATAATTATTAATAGGCCCTACATGGGGCCTCAGAAAATATGCAGTTCTCTTGGAAGTTTAAAAGGTCAGTGTGAATAACTAAAACATACTTTTCTTGGTAGTTATTATGCAGTAAAAAAATAATTCATAAGGAAATCAGTTTAGGGAAAAAAAATTCTCATGTTCTAGCAGGGTGGTTTAGGAGTCGTTCCTATGTCTTCCATGTATCTTTTCTGGCAGGTTAATGGACCATATTTTATTCTCTGCCTTACTTCCTAACGCTCACAAAGCCCAGTCCTTTTTCACTGTTTGTTATTACAGAACTCGACTGCATGCTGTCCGGCTGAGAGCAGGAATGAAAAATGGTGTGCCCCTGGAACAACCCACATGGGTGGAGAGCAAGGCCAGACGAAACACCTCTGCATGGTGGTACTGGCTAGCCTTGTTTACTAATTACACAGCAGCCCGAGGGGTCTAGTTATGTACATGCTACTTTTCAGACTGATTTCTGGTGGGATGTAAAACAGAGGACATGATGGGTGATGTTAAGGGTTCAGACCTTTGAAAGGCATCATAAATAGATCTTGTCTAGGCATCATAAAACATTTCAATGAAAAATGCTGAACAAACCCCAAGTCCTCCTCATAACAGTCTGTGATTAATGCTGAAATCAAAGAAGTTGTGCTCTTTCAAGAAACCCTGGGAGGTTGTGATGAGGCAGCAGGAGACTCTGGCAACACTCTTGTGACACACATCAGGCGCACAAGGTGACCTGTATGAGAAAAGCCGCTGGGCAAGACGGATGATGACACATAAGAAGAGATCCCACACCGAACAGATCCCACACCGCACAATTTAAACACGCAGAGAAGTAGCAACTACAGCAAAGATCCTGATGGAAGTAATCGCTGTCTGGCATGAGGCAGAGCCCAGGCAAGAACTGCCTGGAGCCAAGCCAGTGCTGCAGAATACTCTCCAGGACTATGCAGCCCAGGTGAAAATCACCCCTGGGAGAAAGACTGGCATGCTCTTACTCACAGGGCATGGAGGCCAGGTCCAGCCTCAGGACAGGGATATAGCTTTCTTCCTCTCTTCTCAAATGAATTACCTTCAGGCATCCTCACGTCTTTTTCTGGATTCAGTTCCAACATCCACTTGAGTGATGTTGCAATACAACATACAGAGTTCAGCACAAGTGAATTCTGAATTTGTATGAATTTCAGATAGCAGAAGAAACTGTACTGGCTTGAGGGGACTGTGGTTGATGTCCTGTAAGATGGATAAAATGGGTTTACCCTTACCTTACACCAAGGAATAAAAGCTGAGTGATGAGTTACAGGGCTGCCACCATGCACAGACATGAAACATGTGGACAGCTGAACAGAACACCACAATGCAGTGGTGAAGCACAGTGCCAGGGTGGGCTGGGATGCTGAGAAAATAAATGTCTGAACTCTCAGACCTTAGGGAAAAAGCCATCAAGTGATATTTAATAGAAGCGTGGCCTCCGAGGTGAGCTGCACAGCTTCAGAAGGTGCGGATGGGGACAATGTCTGCCTATAAAAGTGCTTCTGGGCACTGTAAGCTGAATTAGCCAGATCCTTGCCCAGAGCCGGTCTCATAATTTTTATCTCCTATTTATGTTGTCATCTGCTCTGTCAGGCAGCGTCAAGAGGTGCACACAGCAAACACTGTGACTCGGTACAGAAATACCCACTAACTGGCCAGGTTTCAGTCTAGGCATTTTTCTCAGGAGTGAAGTCATTTTATGACTATGCTCTCTACCCAGGCATGTGCAGCATCTGGTTAATATATTTCTGGGTAGTTCCTAGCTCTCCAAACACTCCATCCCTGCCATATTGCAGCACATACAAAAGGCAAACTTTCCAACACTTCGCTTGGGTACCTGTTCCAGGCACTTACAGACCTGGTTAGGAGTATTTTCCAAGGAGCCAGCCTGCATTTTCCCATGCTTAATTTAGTTATTGGAATGTCTGCCATTTATATGTGTTCTCCTTGGCTCCTGCACAGGTCAGCTACTATAAATCAGCCTAGTATCGCTGACTGTAATGGAGCTATGGTAACTTACAACAGCTGAGTATCTGGTTTATGAATGCAGTTCCCAGAGCTTCATGTTATATACAGCCCAAGGCTGGGACATTTAAACAAAATGAAGGGGTTATGAAAGGTACATATGCATCTTCCAGTTCAATATTGTTTGTCCTAGATACTTACTAGGTGATGAAAGGATAAATAAACAGACCCCAGGCACCATGATGTCAGACATCGTTTTTGCCAGTGATATTTTCTCTGTTAAAAGGAGTGCATGTGAAACAAATGAAGAAACAGGTGAGAGCGAATGTTTGGCTGCCAACCTTGGCCATAGATAAAACATGATGAAGATATTAACCCTGTGGACTGGAATGTGCGTGGAAGAATACCTGGGGAGGGAAAGGAAATCACCGTGGCCACTGAGAGCCCTGCCTAAGTACCTGCTGGCAGCTAATGAGGTGCACAAGGAAATTCACTTCTGAAGCCACATCAGGCATGATCCTTAACACCCTGATCCCATCTGGTGAGGCTAGGAATTTACTTCTCAAATTCAGTTTGCTATTCTTTTCCCCAGTCTTGCTCTTCTCCAATTCTGTGTAGACACAGAACTGCATCCAGGACAGGCTGCACACACCTACATGACAGGAGCTTCATATTCTTCAGTCAGAAACCTTTTGGTCCAACAATGATGGAAAGTAAAAAGGAACAGACTGTCTCCCACTGAAATGGAAACCACGTGGAAAATGTCTCCATGTGATGGAGTTTTGGTAGGGTTTGGTTTTGCTTTTGGGGGATGTGTGTTTCTGAACCACTGGAAACAAGCATTTTGGATTTCTTGAAACGACTAAAACACTTTCAGAATTGGGGCAGGAGCACCCGTCGTACTTGTTGTCGTACTTGTCGCATCTTTTTACCTTTTCTACACGCAAAAGTGTGAAGGGCTGAGCTTTCAAACCCTGGGTCACAGCTGCAGCCTCGGCCACCATGTGTGGGAGCACAGTCACCACCAGCAGCCAGCGCCGGGCAGCTCTCAGCACAGGAAGGTAACGGCAGCCGGGGCTGGTAAAAGGCTCTGCCATGTATTTGTGTGCCGGCTCCCTGACCCGGCAAGGCACTCATCACCAGGACACCCTCCGACTGCCAAACCTTCACAAGCCCACCAAGCCCGACCCGACAGTCCCACCTGGGGAACGTTCTCCTGAAGATGGGATATATAAAAGCATAAAACCCACTACCTGTGACATGACAGCATGATTTGAAATTAGCTGCAGGATTTGACACAGCTAACCTGAGCCAGGAGAGACCCCAGCTGGCAGTTCTGCCCATCCTAGTGCTGCAGGAGTGAGCTTTCTGCTCCAGATGCCTCTCTGTGTCTGCGGATTAGAGAGGGAAACCAAATGACCAGCTTAGACCGGACATCTAATGACAGCGAGCAGGGTAACTCCCACAGGAACTGGAAATACTGTGCTAACTTTCCTGAAACACAGTAAGAAGCAGTCTCTTCCCACAGAATTTACTATATATTAATTAGACAGCAAGCTGACATATCGCTGGCTAGCACACATTAAAACAACTCCACAAATATTTACCAGCTGAGGTCTAGAAGGACGGGGACCAGAAAGAAACCTAAAATATTAAAAAAAAATTCAGCCAAGTGGGGCTGTGGCAAATTGCCCTACCAGGCACAGCTACTCTGAGCAGAAGCTCCTTCTCTCTTCTCCCCTGTGCAGGGTTTCCCACTGACAAAGGTGCCAAGAGCAAACTCTGCCAACCAACTCCAGCCTAAAATAATGCCAAATAGGGAAAAGAGACCCTTAAGCTTGTGATCAAGAAGGAAAATGTTGATACACATGGTTAAAATACCTTCCATCTTGCAACCCTTTGGTTATTCAGGTACCTGACATTTTGGGAGCAAAGAAAGGGAGTGGGAGAGCATTCCTCACCAGAACTGAACAGAAACAAAATCAGCTGTTTCTTGCCTATTACAGTAATGTCACCAGCAATTTCATTTCCTAACTTACTATTTCTGTCATTGTCATAATATATGGAGAGCATTTGGCAAACTTCGCTTACGAATTTCCCAGAAAAGGTCGAAGCTACTTTGGCAAATGTAACCACAAACATTCTCCTATGTTTTAATAAGGGTAAGAATAAAAGGCTCTTTTCTAAATCGGATGACTTTGCTTTAAAAGGCAAGCAAGAGTCTAATTTAGAGCTACTATTTTCAGGCATCAAGGGAAAATCCTAAAATAATCTTCTGGTTATTATTTACAGTCTCCGCTCTCCCCCTTCTTTCTTGTTTTCAAAAAGGACTTTAGTGATGGCGAAAACATTAGAGTATTTATTGACAGATTGATTATAAGCAATACCAGCACAGAAGATGGCTGTCTCTGCATTTAAGCCCTCGGTGAAGGAATTGGGTTTCTGCATGGCTTGGGCACACTACCTAGGGACACATTTTCTATGGGAGTTCCCAGACGTACTGGTGCAGCTGTGCTTCTGGCCTCACCAACCTGATTTACAGCACAGCCCCAGGACGGGCACGGCAGGATGAAACGGGAATGATGCTCCTGCGGTGCAGATGGAGACAGCAGGGATGCCGGCAGTGAGCTCACGGTCGCAGCCTGGCCTCCACTGTATTATAAACATTGCCATTCCCAGGATGTTTAGAAGCTTCATCCCTTAATACATTTTAACAGTTACGCATTATTTTGCAAAGAGGCTGATAAATTATAAAGGCTGATTGATTTACTACATCAAGGTAGGAGCAAGTGATTTCCCCCAGAGCAGCTGCTCTGCTGAAATGCCATCAGAGCCAGAAGAAAGGCACACATCTTTAGAAGGCACCAGAGCACTGGAGGCTCCTTTTCCAGACCTATTTCAGTCTCCTGATGACTGTATAATAAAGGCACAACCAAAGTAATCTGCTTTCCTATTTTACGCAAGGTGACTAAGAAAGTCTTATTTGGTTTGAATAGATTTCAAAAGCGTGCATATATATATTTATATATATATATGAATAAGCCTCTTTCATAAGAAAGACTTCATGAATATTTCATTAATTTCCCCTTGGGTTTGTAAGTATCTGGTTTGCATGCTTTACTAAGTACAATTTACTGCCTCCTGGGCTCAGGAACAGAAGATTTCTCCTGGATTCTGCTGTGTCCATCAACAGCCACGAGGTAAGGGATACTATGATGCCACCAGCTCCATCATCCTCTCCGATAATATCAGAGCCATCTTCAGATTTTATTGGAGCAACCAGGTGGCAAAATGACCTCCCAAAATTGTGCAGTCCCATTAGCTACAACTCAGTGTTGCCCAGTGGGTCTTTCTTTCCCTGGCTGGCCTTTAAAGAATGTTTTCTTTACCCCTGCTGCTTGCAAGATGCTGTTAAAAGGTAAAGAAAAGTACAGGGTGACCTGTGGAATTCATCTCTCATCGCATCACACCACCTTTAACATATTTTTAAAAAATGTCAGCTTGGATAGACAGGCCAGTTTGCTGCCATATCTTCCTCTTGCAACGGCTGACAGTCAGATGTTCTTGCTTACTTTAGGGTTTGATTTATTGTCTACAATTAGGCTAAAAATGGATATTTTAAAAAATACAAAGGAAGCAAAAATAAAGACAGAAGAAATTATTTCTTTATCCAACTTGCCAGGCATGAATTCGTTTGTGTTTTCACCTCTATGAACCTGTTGGAGGGCTCTCTCTACTCATGTAAGGGATGATCAACTTCCTGAGCATCCCTTCAAGATGAATGAATTTCAGCTCAAACCATCATGAACTGAAGCTTCTGCTAATCACTGCCCATACTAGAAACACCTTCAACTCTAACTGGTTCATTCAAAACACTGGCAGAAGTTTGGTGGTTTTGACAGTGCTTGGAATCTGCTGAAATCTGGGTCTCAAGTGCAATGCTGACAAGGTCAGCCCAAGAAGCGTGGTATGGACCACTATGAAAATGAGAATTCAGCATCATAGAGCTGTCTGCTAAGAAGTGCCGTGACCAAACGCAGTCAGCCCTGGAGGGATACGAATCCAAGCCGAAAGCTGGGATGGGATCACTCCACCTTCTACTGTTTCATCAACTGTATCTCAATCTCCACCTGAACTATGCAGCCCACTCCGCTCTCTCCCAGAAGTACAGGACATCATATGCAAACCCAAAAGGTGTTTTGTGCAATCTGTTTTGTATTTATTTTGAGGGAGAAGATGAATCCAACATAGCCACCTTCTTTGGGGAAACGCAGAGCACATTCCAGAAGAGCAACAATGAGTACAAGCACCGCCTCATGTAATGCAGTCATGGCCTTAACATGCTCCACCTGCCCAAGTGCTTGGCAAAGACTGAGGCTGAAACACGAAAGGGTTTTCAGTGCATAAAGGCCTTCTAAAAATGAGGTTGGGTTTAAGTAGCCAGGCAAAACCCTTGCATATAAGAAAGGGCATGAGAAAGGTTATGCCTACTTCAGAGAGCAGATTCCAGCATACAGATCCCTTTTCTTGGCCACCAAAGATGCAGAACTCTGTGCAGTTTGGTGTTTATTTATACGAAAATAGCCATCATTTTTGTTCCATGCCTTGGGGCTGTGCAAACTACGATACAAGAGGCAAGTTTCCAGCAGTGATAAGCAGTGCACAAGAAGCAGTATTCTGTCCAGCATCTGTTATCACACCCATCCCAACTTGAACAGAGCAAATTAAAATTAGCAAGTCATTGAAGAATTAACACTATAAGCATTTATGACCAATGTAAATCATTCACTCTCTCCTGGAGTATGCATCAGGGTGAACAAGTAATGCTGTGCTCCAGGGATTAAGGGTACATGACTGAAGTTCTGATTGCTGTGGGCTGTTTAGTGGTGAAGCACATTTGCCCTCAGCCAGGCAAAAGGAAGTAATGAGCTGAAATAAAGAAATGGGAAATATGAGTTGGACAGGAGGAGAAAACACCCTAACAAGCTGCCAGGGGAAGTGCTGGTTCACCGCTCAGGTCATTTCAAATTGGACTGGATAATGCATTGGAAAGCATCCTGGTTTCTGGGAGGCTGTGCATTGAATGCGAAGGATGAAGGGGTAGAGCACATTTCTGCCTCTTTGACTTGGTGCCGTCTGTGACCTGCTCTCCAAATAGCTCATGGTTCAAATCAAGCCTGGGCTTATCTTCCACCTGCAGTACAGGGTAATTACTGAAGAAAATAAAGAATATGCTCACCATCCATACCTGGTATTAACCTCCCCAGCTAGCCTTCCCCTCCTCCCCTTAGCTGCAGCATTTCATCGTCCTCCACAGCAGTTCCAACTAACCCATTTTAATCCACACTTACCACAGACTGGCAATTCCAACAAGCAGTAACAAGCTTTGTCACTGGTGTCCACATGAACAACCTTGAGACAACACAACAGACCTCCTCAGGGCTTCTCCACAGGCTCAGCTGCTTCTAAGATTTTCCTCTCCAAACTGCTCAACCTATTCTTTAGGTCAGCAATATCCAAACTAGAGCTGGGACCCCATGGGGAGCTAGTGCAGTTATTAATGGTGTTATGAGCCTCACAGAAATTTAATTCCTTGGACAGGTGTTCAGGGATCACACATATTTTCTACTTGGAGGTCGTCTGGCAATCAGAAAAAAAATGTTGGGGGGGGTTTGCTGTTTTATATCCCTTTCCCCCCACAGAGAACAAGGAGGTAATATCCAGGCAAGATAAGCTCCCCCCCCCCCCCCGCCTGCCTCCGCAGGCAATGAGAACTCATTTATTTCTATACTGATAGAGGGAACGGTGGTGATTTGGGAATGAAACCCAGTCAGCTTGTTACATTACATGCCCTTTTCAAACAGGAGCGATACTGCTTTCATGTCTGACATGCATCATTAAAAAGCAATCACTTAAAGCAAGGCTCATTTTATTTATCACGAAAAGAAACGGAATGGGAAAAAGTGAGAGATAATCATCACTCAACCCTTTCCCTGGTGAAAAGCAAAAGCCTGTGTCCGACAAGCAAGACCACCCATCTCAAAAGAGTTTTGTAAGATTTACACTTGGCCAGCTTTTTAAGTAGCCATTCCTATGCCTTGCACACACATTCAGGGTGATAGTCCTGAGAGCCTGATATCCTGTCTCGGAGAGTAATAAAAATCAGATGCTTCTACATAATAGATAATGATATAACAGTATGTCTACTGAGAGTTCTCTGTCCTACCTGTAGAGTTAGGATTTGGCTTATATCCTGGACAAAGAGTGTTTATACCACTTACAAACATTTATGCAATGTCATGTAAGCGAGCAGAGCTATGTAAATGTCCAACTTTCCTCACATTTTCCCACGTTCCCGGAATATACTTTTAACAGTATGATCTTGTGGAGATAGCCTGGAAATGTCAAAGCCATCAGCAATATTCACCTTTCTGGCAATGTTTTGCAATTTTGGCAGGAGCAGGAAGTCTGGAGGCTTGCAATGTGGTGGCATTTTTTGGGGGAAGGGGGAATCTTGGCTATCTCAGAAAGTGATCTTTATGTTAATTTGATATGTGAATTGTATTTCTGCTCATGTGAAAGGGGTAAATTAATGTGGTATCAGGGAAAAACTCCATAATGAAAGAGCCTGAAGATAATTTTTCCATGGTCAGTTAGGAATTTTGGTCTAATCTGCCTTTGTAGACTGGGCAGATATTTTGACAGAGCTATGCAGTGTAAGTGTTGCAAATCTGGGTGCAGGGAATGAAGAGATACCTCCCTGTTCAGCCCATTTCTGGTGCTTCTCCCTCCCCTTTGCTGCCTGAAGCCAGGACCTGAGTCCCATGAGCCCTAACCCATGCTTATGGAAAGCAGCACAGCAGTGCCTAGAGGTGACTGACAGGAGCTTCCCAAGGACTTCAGCAATGTCTCATTGATTTCCAGCTGCAAAACTAGAGGTTCAAAGATGGGAATCAATTTTCTAGGCGCTGTGTGAACCAACTGTGCAAGCAAGGGAACTTCTTTTTATCAAAGCGGTAAAAATGCACAAATTGGAAATCCCAGCAAAAGATTAAAAAACATCCTCCTTAGTATTGCTCCCATAATATCTCCAATCCTACCTTGCACATTGAATTAGCTCTGAAATAAGTCCACCACCTTCACCGAAGAGATTCCTGGTCTAAGGGTGAAAGCAAACTGTTCAACAGGAGGGTGATGCTGAGGCCTGGTACTGCTCTCAGCTGTAACAGTAGCAGGGTCCTAAATTCAATGGCTTAGTCCAACCTATTCAAATAGCATTTTCTCTGCCCAAATAACTGATCCTTAATGAAGCTATTTGTGTAAGGAAATTAAATTAAAAAGGAATGTTAGTCACCTGGGTGTTGCCACATGGCTCTAATGCATGCCTGGGAGACCTGAGACTCATAAATTGTATACAACACACTGAATAGAGGTCTTTAGCCTGTATAATTAAGTGGCAACTAGTTTCGTATTAAAGATATTACACATACGCAGAGGCACAAACAAAATGTCATATTCTCCATTTCCTGTGTATAAATCTCTGCTCACAGCAAAGTTGAAGAGTGTGGGGTAGGAGTGACAGGGTTATGGTATCAAGAGAAAAGGTTTGGGACTGAAAAGTGACCTACGACTCTGCACCCACAGCTTTCATGGCTGGAGGTAAGAGGCAGACACCAACCCAGAGGCACAAGCCATTGTGGCCACAGTTACAGCTTGAGTCTTCAGAGACTCAGGGTAAAGTAGCCTGCTCAACATTTCTGAAAAACAAATTATCAGTTGCCCAATGCTACCCAATACAAACCGTCATATTAATGGAGAGGGTAGAGTTCAAGGCCAGGTTATGCTCCCTTTCAAAAACCTGCGGCCAAAGGTGCAGCAACGGCAGGATAAGAGAAGGCAAAGAGCCACTGACTGTCAAGTCATGTTTGACACAGCTGGCTGCTACAACCAGAGCTCAAGGTATGCATGGCTTGCCTGGGAAACACATACTCACACCATCTAACCTAAAATATAGAAGACAAATCTGCATATCAGAGCAGTTCAGATACCTCAAAAAAAAACTGGCTGCGTACTACAGAGATTCAGCATGGCTCTGCAAATGCATCTTGACTTCAGACTGGGATAGCTATGAAATACATAAACCCATGCAGCCAATTCCTGAGCACACCTATGCTGCCAGGTAGGAGTGATTTTGAATCATGGGTAGATGACCCCAGCTTGGCTCTGCGTAAGCACAACATGGACACACAGGATTAGCTATCCAGGCCCCATCTCCATTCAGCAAAACCCAAATGTACCCCCATTGTGTCTTAGGTATGTGGACTATACACACCTCCGCCTCTTCACTGCCCACTGAGGAAGCCATTTCAACTGTATGAACTCTGAAATTGCTGAAGTCAGGTGAGATACAGTGCCCTTCCTTCCCACCTTTAAGCATAAGGCTTCCAGGCACTGCTGTGACAAGCAAACTCTGAGCCCAGGGCTCAGCACGCCGAGGGACCAGCTCTTCGTCCTGCAAACAGCCACAGCTTTTGCTAATCCCCAGGAGGATACACCCTCACTTAGCAGCCAGTCATCTACTTACATATGATCACATCTTAACCCCAGCAAACACGGCCGTGCTAGGCTCCAAGCACCCCAGGAAAGATAATTCTGGTGCAAAAAGGTTTACAAGACACAGGACTGCACCAACCCATTTGCCTTCCCCAGTGCTCTGCTGGCACGTGGAGCTAATGCTTAATTATTGTGAGTGATTTATTAACTTATAAAGTCAGATTAAATGGGTATTTGGAGCTGAGCGGATGAGAGGCTTTGAAAGGGGAAAGTGATTCATGCTATTTATCCAGCTGAGACAAAGTCACATGGTATGAACCCACAATACTAATTTCTCCAGATTAAAAGTAATACATTTCTAGGAAAAGGACGTCATTAGCATCTGGCAGATGTATCAATTAGGAGGAATGCCAGATTCATACAGGCACACTGTCCACATCAATTTCTAAACAGAGCACAGGAGGTTACTTAAGACCCTGTATTTTCTCTAAGGCAGTTTTGCTTTTACTCACCTGTCACACAGGGTCTGTAAGGGCTTCACACCCGCTTGGGCAGAACCAAAGCTTCAGTGGCTTCCAGAGCAGATCACTGTCACCGTGCAACCACATCCATGCCCAAAAACGTGGTACTTACTTACCAATATGTAGTTTTTCCCTAACTGAATAAACAACCTAATAACCAGATCCTGGATAAAAGTCCTCCCTCTCCCAAACGGAAACTTGGGAAATAAAAAATGGGGAAAGCAATAGGAAGCAATATTTACGTGTTCTTTTCTGTCAACCAGTTATTTTGTTTTCTGTGATACTTGTTAGTGTGGGCAAAACTTGCATCATCTGATGTGTTAACTGGACAGTTTCTTAACTTCTACCTGTGACAAGATCAGACTGCAGTACTGGCAGGACACATTTTTGATATATAGTCACCAGGACCTGGGTAGTTTTACAAAGAAATAAATGGTACCCTTCAAATTTTTTTTTTCAGCTTAACTGTATGTAGGGAAGCTTATCAAATAAAGAAAGAAAGAGAGAAAAAAAGTAAACTCTCAAGCTGACCTTGGGCCCATGGTGGAAGAGATCCTGCAGAGATATGAAGGACACAGATCAAAGGCTGTAATGTCACAGATTTATGAAACTGGTGTTTCTTAGGAGAGGTGTTCCCTATTCCCCACCTGCCTCTCTCCCCTTCTGCTTGATCCCTCACATCCTCCTGCGCAAGGACGGAGGCACTGGCCAAAAGACCTGCATCAGCTAACTGAGCACCTGCTTCTAACTAACTTCATTCCAGGGGAAAAAAGAAAGTCTATAGCTATAAAAAGTTTCCCTTGGTATTACTGAAGGTTAGGGCTTTGACAGGGGCAGGACCATGTTCCCAAAGCAAAATGGTAATTTAGGAGTGGCTTTGATTCAGAGGTTGCTTTTGCAGGGATTTTGTTATATTGCACATAGGATTGGGGTCCAGGAAGAAATGACAGCAAGGTGGGGTAAGGCAGCTCACTTGCAATGTTTGCATTTGAAAAGTCCTGATATATAGTGCCCTGGGGTGCACAGCACTGAGCAAGGATGGTGGATATATAGCATCATCTCAGGAGCAGCAGCAGAAGATACTGAGATTCACAGATAATGCACTGCTTTTTCAACTTGCGGGTGGAAACAGGTGGAAAAGAAAAGAGTATTTTGGCTCAACCTAGGCTGGCTTTGGAGGAGATTTAGAGGGGAGCCTCAATGAAATTAAAACATAAGCAAAATTTTCATTTGGGTCAAACTACACTTTTTGTTCAAGCCTAAAATGAAGTACTTCAGTGTTGAAAGTTTTCCTTTTCTAAACTTGCTTAAATTAAAACTCCTCCTAAATGACTGATTTCCAATTGGAAACAAAAACTGGAAGGATTTTGTCTTGAAATGACTGAAAAAATATTTGGCATTTTCCCTTTTAATTTTTTTTTTCTCCATAGAGCAAAGGATATCCTTTGACCACCTGGTGAGCTTTTATAGCTAAATTGTCTCACCTGCCTAAAAATGGTGGGTTTGTATCTACCAGCTCTGAGATGCTCACAAAGTGATGCCAAACAGAAAAGTTTGCTCACCTCCCCACCTGCCCCATCCAGTTGTTCAGCACAATTAAGATAATCATCTGGCTCCTGCATTAACAGTACCCAGCGAAGCAACATGGCAAACAACATATCCAACCGCCTTTTAATGCTCAGCTGCTTTTACAGCTTATTTTTATCTTTGGCGGGAGACGGAGTCCAGCTTAAGACCAGGGCACGTACTTGCACTTCTGGCTCCTCACTGAGCTTTTCTAACCACTTCTTCAACACACCCTCAGATTGGCTTAAACCAGGAGTAAATTTCTATTCCTCCCCATTGGCCAGTGAATGAGCAAAGGTAGCCAAGCTCCCCCTTTCCTCCTGGCCCACCGATCCCCACTTTCCCGTCTCCCACCAGCAAACAGCAATACTGCACATCTGGTGTGAAAGGCTGCACGGTGTGAAGGCGGTTGGAAACACAGGTTGCTGGCTCCTGGCATGGTCCAAAATTCAAGGTACAACCAAGCCCACAGAGAGTAACTAGCAAATCGCTCGAGCTATTTTTTTATGAGACACTTTAGCCAGCCCTCTTTTCATATCCTTTACGAGGCTGCCTTCAGCCCTACTCATAGTAAAAACTCCGAGTTATGGAAATCATAAGAAAGAAATTATGTATGGAAAAATCATTACATTATAAATTGGTTCCACTGTTCAAAACATGTAGGAAATGGGGCATATAAAACTCAGATGGTGTTGCAGACTTTGATACAAGGTTCATTATTACACCGTGACACAAGTGAAATATGTGCTAACATACTGCCAGCTAATTTGCCTTTATTTACAATGCAGACCCATCACTGGGCAACTTCATAAATTTCATCGACCTGGGTGATTTCTCTGATTGAACGTGGCAACCTGCACAGAAACGTGTATGTGGAAAAGTGTAGATCTTGTATCTTTAGGGCTGCACAGTTCTGAATGTGTCTCCCCACCTCATTCAAAAATAATAGCAATCTCCCTGTTTTCTCCTAATCTTTTTCAGATTTCATCCCCTTACTAGACTATTGAAATGCTGTTATCCAGTTATACACGTGTTGTTTGTGCCTGTGTTTTTAAAAGACATTATTGAGGTACGAGGCAGGAAAACTGGACAGGAATGTTTTTAACAAAATGTTCTTTGTTAGAAAATACCAATTGGTAAAAATTGGAAAATTGCTGTGGAAATGCATCAGTTTTCATTAAACTTTCATCATAAAATACTCTGAAGCCAACAAGGGAATTTCAACAGTCACAGGCCAATGCCTGAAGCTGTCCCCAGGGAAAAGGGACATCTAAGGAGATCCTCTTATACTGTGGTGGCTACGCAGGATGCTTCCCTGGGAAAAAAAGGAAAACCAAGGGATTACACTTAGCCAAAGTTGTAAATTAGATCTGATAAGAAGGGGAACAGCCTAAGAAGACAAGAAACAGACAGAGCTGACACAAGGTATCAACTGGATGTCTAGTTTTCTTTAGAAAAACTCTTCTTTTAATTAAACAGTTAAAAATAAAATCATAGTCATTATGAAAATCTTTCTTTACTGGAAAAATTCAGGGAAATATTTTTTTTTTAAGATTCAAATGGTCTGTTTCCATACTTCCACTGAGAAGTTTAGTTTCTTCCTGCAAAATTACTTTCTTTAAAATAGACTCTACTTTCTATTAAATTATAAGGGGTTGAAATCTGAATGAAGTGCTTTGAATATATTGAAAATGTTTCAAATGACCCAAACCAATTCTGCTTTTTTGTTCCAATATGGAACAAAATTTCTTTTGCTTGCTTCCCAAAGCCTCAACAAATTGGAAAATCCATTTGCTATGTAGTTCTACTCACAGCAAGGATGTCAAGAGGCCTCATTTACTAATGCCTAGATGGTGTCTGAATTGAAGAATTGCTGTCAAAATGTAAAGCATTATGAACCTCTTCAAATTTCCAGTTTGGTTTTGCAGAACGAAGGAGCCTAGTTCTTGGTTGGGGCCAAGATCTCAATGCTGCCATCATCAGGGAGCATTCCCATTAATAAAACCTTGGACCGTCCGAACTTCCCTCTGCCTACCAAAGTTAATCCCTAATTTTGAAGATACTGAATTTGTCAATTCTCACGTTACAATACTCCTGCCCACAATGGTTTGGGTTTGTGGGGTTTTTTTGAGGCATGCTGACAGACTGGAGGGCTTTACATCTTGCTTTGCGTATCTTCTTTCACATCTCTCACTGTCGTTTTAAATGAAATCACTTACTGAGTGAGAGGGAGGCAGGAAGGCAGCACAGGGTGGTCAAGGAAACCCTGCTAGCCTCAGACAACACTTGGGGGTATACGATGGACCTGTATGTAAAATGATTTTTCACTGAGGTCCTATAGCGAGGGACTGACAAAACCATTACTTACAGTCTGTAAATTGGTGGGGAAAGTCTCTAAGACCCACAGGCTCACATGGGCTAAAGGGCCTCCAGGCCAGATTAAAAATACAAAAAAGCAGCTGAAGGTAGGTGGGATTAGAGTTTGGGGATTTTTGCTCACCAGGGGACTTGAGGCCCCACCTCACACTTAAAGAAGCCAAGATGCCTGGCTGCTACGGAGGTATAAATAAAGCACCCTGCATTGCTAACACCATGTCCAGGACTTGCCTAAAGGAAAGCTGTTTCTCATCACCTCTGCTCATCAGCTTACTGTCTTGCTTGCCACAGCCAGAAGCTTGAAGCCAGATTACCCACCAAGCCAGCGACCCGCCTGCCTCCATTCGGCGTGGGAGGGAGAGCTGGTTGTTGGTCTGTCCTTACAGACCGTGTCTCTACCTACTGAGGACAACCTGCCAGGCAAAACAGCTCCCTTGTCGTTCTGAGTTAGTGCTCGGCACAGTCCCACCTCGGGCCCCACCGGTAACTACTCCGCTCCCAAACCCACACTGGTACCCGGCTGCTGCTGCCAGGAATACTGAAGGTATTTTTCACGGAGCACGTTTCACCAGAAGGCCAATTCTCTGGAAAGAGTTGATCAATTCACTGCAGTTCAGGTGATTTCAGAGGCCCTGCAGTTAGATGCACAGATGACACAGCTCTGAACGATGATGGTCAGGAGGGAGGGAGGTTTGTTCCCGCTGGGGCACTTCCCACCCACGCAGGTGCTTCCTCGGCAGGCAGAGGATCTCCCACAGCCCGGCTGCAGGCAGCCCATGGGCAGCCTGTCCAGGCATGCCTGAGAAGGCACTAAACCACTTCACATCATACAAACACAAGGCAGGACCCCAGAGAGGATCCCACAGCAGACCAAAGGCTGGGCTCGCAGCCCAGCTCGCCAGCAGAGAGCCTGCAGCCCGCTGCCCCTGTCACGCCTGGAGCTGCTCTGCTCCGTCCCAGCACATCACTTGCATCACCACAGCGCATCACCTGGTTTTTCAGGCTTCCATGGATTTCGAGACTTGAAGTGCATCATTTGCACCACAACCGGAGCACACAAAGGTCTTGTGTGCTGTCGCCGGTCCCTAACCCCACCTTCATTTGCCTGCCTTAGAAGTCTACCAAGCTTTGCAGGAAGCACATGGCCCTGAATTCATACGATTCCCCTTTATTTTTAACTTAGCTTTTACAGCACCATTTAAATTATAATTTTTTTTAAAATAAGGAAATTGCATCTTTAACGGAAATTAATCTCGCAGTCTCCCTCAATAAACCTTTTGAAGCTCTGTATGACTATGGCAGAGGTAGGTATTTTTAGAAGGGTCGTGTGGTAATTTTCTCTGCAGCATTCAATAATTTACAATATCATAGCTGAAGGTAAAGATTTCCCTTAAGTATAATTTGGCATTAATCGGACTTTCACAGGCATATTCATTGCAGACAGGGCACCAGCCTAGAACACAACTTTACCCTAAGGATCGGTGGGGAACTGCTGAGCTGAATAATACAGCCTTATGCAAATTCACAGGGAAGTAAAGCCTAGACAAAGCCCCCCAACTCTGATGCAGCGAGCTCTCACCACGGGCCAAGCTCTCTCCAGGTGTGCCCAGGCAACATGAAGAGATATGTGCAAGCAAGGAAGAGCCACACACTCACCCCAAGCTGACATCGTCACTAAGAGCATCCTTCCTGGTAGAGAGGCATGGGGAGGACTGGTCCACAGCATAGCACATGCAGCTGGGGTAGAGTGAGCCAAAATGATCTGCGATACACACATTTATGAGGTTCTTTAATGATGCCTCCTGGACCCTCCCTTCCTTTCCCATATTATTAAAGGATGATATTTTGCAGTAAGACTGCAAAACTGGGCTTAAACATAACCATTGCAACGCTGTATACTGGATCATGGTAAGAACAAAATCGTATACAGGGTATGAAAGAACTGCAAGGCAGAAGATGTCTGATTTACAGACTGCTCCTAAAATGCGTGTGCTATGCATGATCAAATACACTTCTTCACCAGAATGTCCCTCTCTCAAGGTGAATGGTCCTTAGTACATTAAAGAAAAGCCATCGAATCACAACACTACACTCACAAGGGAATAACTATTTTATTATCTGGGCATTATGTCATGGCAGCCTTTAAAAAAAAATTGAATTCAATATAGATGTGTACAAGCAATGCACAGAATTAGTCTTTTTTTTTCTGTATGTCAGTTCTTGGCTATGGCACCTGGAGTTTCTCTTTCGAATTTTAAAGAAATCATTTCTTTACAAGTTAAAGAACAAATTTTAACTAGCATCAAAAAGTCTGACAAAGGGACAGAAAGTCCAACAAAGTTCCTTATTTAATAAATCAACAGACATCACTGTAAAGAGAGGAGACTGAAGCTGGCTTTTACCACCTGATCTCTTATTCCCATGTACCCTGTTAGCAGTTCTTCACGCAGTGGTGGCTATCACTAAAATTGCCAGAACAGCAAATTGTGTGGGAAATGTCAACATCTCAGAGCCTGCATTCCCAGGAACCAAAATATCTCAAGAACAGCAGTTGTGGAAGTTTTTTTGTTACAAATGTATATAGTATTACAGCCTGTTACAACATACAATAAAATATTACTAGTAGAGAAATATAGAAAAATATATAGAAAATAATTTAAAAGGAATAATTTGCTAAACTTGATATTTTAAAATGAACTTTTATTTTTCAGAACCAAAGGGTCACAGTTGCTCTGCAATGAAAATTTCCCGACTGGCTCTTCTCCTTCTGAGAAATCTTGTCAAAATGGGCATGGCATGGAGTAAAAAACTTCATTTTACTCAAGCAAAAAAAGCAGATAAACATGAAATAATGCTTAGCATTTGGCTCCGTCCAAGCTGCTGGGAGACACACTGCTGTTTACTATGGACACACACGGACCTGCAGAGCTGTGATCCCATGGCCCCCCTGCACACCCAGCCCTTTTCCAACCACAGAGAGCATCTTAAACCAGCTAATATCCTCCTGCTTTCATTTTACACATGTAAAACTTAATATGTGATTACGCCAGGGTTTAAACTAATGACTTCTGGACCCAGAAGACCTTGGATGGTGACTGGCAAGCGTCCAGGCAGAAAACATGGAAATAGAGGACTCCTAAACCTGTGACAGCAGGCGCATGTGTGGTGGAAACGCTCCCACCTCTCCTGCCCCCATCTGCTCAGGATCTCATCACAAAAACTGTCATTATAATAACTTTATTATGGACCTTCTGGGGAAAGCGAGGTCCCAGCAAGGGTTTTGCTACAGCAGACAGGAAACTCGTTTGCTCCCTGCTAGAGTAAAGCCCTTTATAATTAATGCTGGGTAAATAAAGTGCTCATCTGTAAACACTTTTAATTAGAAATTGGTTAAAGCTAAACCCCCGTGACCACATTGGCCCGGGGGATTAGACGCATGTCAAGCTTTGCCCGATCAGCAAATAAGAGGCCCTTTAGTATCCTCAATTCCTGTGCTATGGGACCTCTTTCAGCTCCTATCACACGTCACTGTGCTGCTCCAGCCTGCTCTCCAGGCTCAATAGAAGATCAATATTTGTCTGTACTTTCTGAGCAAAAAGCCTCCTTGACACAGGCAGCATCTGTGTTTGAACAGTTACTTGCTAACACATAGCAGACTTTCACCAAAGAGATCTCGAGCCTGCCAGGTCAAGCCGGAGCGAGGGTCACCGAGCACCGCCAGTGACTTCTGTGTTTGCTTAGCGTGATGCTCAGAGCGCAGCTACCTGAAAGGACTCACGTGAACGCTGCTCAGTGCTCCCAGGGCAGAATATACATTTCAGAAAAACAGCGCATGGATAGGAAAAAAATAAATAAAACCCATAACCACCTATATTACCATTTTCTATCCCTGTAGGTGAGCTGTGCCTGACATCTCTTATCTCCTGGTAATATTGAAGGTTTTCTATCAGCGTGCCTGATAACATGCTATCAGATTTCAGGGAGAAGGGACTTTCTCTTCTGACTGCAGCCACCCCGTACAGTCCCACGCGTCACTTGTGTTTAGGCACGAAAGCATGCAGGGACAAGGGAAGTGCTTCCAGCAGAGATCATTATTGCTCTGATCAGACAGTGTCAGCCTGACAAAATGTGTGCATTGCAATGGTTTGTCTCCATTATGGAAAAGAAACAAGTGGGCACTGCTGGAAATGGCACTGGAGGCAAAAACTTGCCCTCCCCAAGACAGCCAGCACAGCACCGACCAGCAGAAATGTGTCGTCTCCTCTCCACCTGCAGGAACACTGATCGGTGCTGATGCACCCGCTCCTCTCCATGCTCTGCCACCTAGCCCGAAGTCATTCCTCATGGAGGAAAACTCCCATCCATTCCTTTATTCAGCTGTATTGCTGCTGATCTCTATGTGACAGCTGAACAAGCAAGTGTAAGTCAACACCAAGCTTTATTAGATCCTCTCCTTGCCTCTGCTGCCCAGGGCCTGAAAATGGTTTGAACTGCAGGAGAGCCAAGAGGTCCTCAATGCCACAAAATGCAAGGCTCCAGCACAGCATGAGCAAGCATACACAGGAATAACACCCGAGTGTTACTTTTAGAGATGGGGAAAATGAGGCACAGGAGATCAAGGCAATGTGCCGATGCTGACCAGCATCAGAAGCCACTTCTGAGGAGCCCCAGCACAGTGCTTCCCCAGGTAACACTCTCCCATGCCTCCCGTCTTCTTTGTTCAACCTTGTTAGCCTCTTCAAAAAAAAAAAAAAAAAAAAGAACCTTTTTAAGCATAAGATGGGATTTATCCAGCAGAAATGTAGAAATGTCTCCTCTTTCCCTGGAGGCCCATGGACTGAAGCCATCAAGCTGTGCACCGAAGCGCAGCTGCGCATGGGGAAGGAGGACAACAGGGTAGTGCTCATGGAGAAGAGCATGGCCACAGCATGCCACACCAGAGGTGACCTCACCTACTGGGTAATTCCTGGCCTATGACTCCTAAAACCTGTTTTTTCTGTTCCCAGCTCTCTCGTGGACTTTGTGCATGCTAACTTGACTTTTCTTTTCCTCTTCCACATTTTCTTTCTGTGTTGGCGGTTTAACTCCAGTCCCTGGAGGGCAGGGGTGGTCCCAACGGCTGTGCTGACTTACTCCCTCCCTTCCAGCTACAGCTGCTCTGGCCCTGAGATGACCTCCTCACAGATGCACAGCCACACTGCTGTAGATGGTGCTGGGACTGGCCAGCTCAGCTGTGCCTTAGAGCACTTCCAAACCCATTGCTCTCCAAATGCACAGAGCTAGCACACATCCACTACTTGAAACATAGGACTGAGATGAACTCACACGCTCATGGGAGCACGTAGAGGGGTTGTAACTTCAAAGCTGGCCCTGCTTTCACTGACGGATTGGACTACAGACCTCTGGAGATGCCTTCGAAGCTGAACTGTGTGGTGGCACTGAGGGGATTTCCACCTTTGTCTTACACACGGATCATCTCCAGCCAGCCTGGCTGCAGCCCAAGCGAGACTCAAGCTCGAGCCTTTGCTGCATTGGTAGCTAACAAGCAGCTCTCTCCCCCCATAACTACACACTTCAGAGAGAGAAGTTGCTCCAAGGGAAGTCTGTCCTGAAATAACTTATGTCTTGCCACCATTATCACCTGTTTTTTTGGTTTCTCCCACGTCCAGCTAGAGGCAAGGTCCAGTTCTAGCAAAAGCCAGACTTGTTGTTAATGATGCCTTAGAAAATAAAGCCAAAACTACTCTATAGAACCCCAGCTGGCTTCTGATCAGAAGGCACTTGGTGGCAGCACATCAAATACACCCACGTGCAGTATAGCTGTCTGGACAGACATCCCCCTCCCACCCAGAGATCCATTAGGAGTCAGGAAGCAGTGCTGGCTATGGGTATCTTGTGGGATGGAAAGATTTTTGGAGTCGTGGAATATGCCAGTCTTCCATCAGATACCCCATCACAGTTCCCAAGAAATTTTTGCAAGACAAGAAGCCTGGCTACCAGTCCAAAGGAGCCTGAAATGTCAGTCTCACCCCCCTCCCCATCAACACTGAGGTTACATTCCCCTGTGGGTCTAAGCCTTGTCTTTGGAACAACTAAACTTCCCGGAGCATTAGTTTCAGACATTCCCAAACTCAGCCTAACATCATCTGTCCTCCCTAGGTGGCCTGAATATAAATGGGCATGTGTGACATGTGGCTGCTGAAGCAACCTTCATCTAGGACATGGAGCCCACCACCACATGTAGGACCAATAGTCCATCCAGGCATGATGCCCCCAGCTTCTTATGGAGCTCCAATAATGCAGAATTTGGCTCTTCATTTGGAAATGCCCTAAAGCAACCTCCTAAGTGGGGGCAGCAGCATGGACATGGCTTTCTCTAGGGATGGCTTCAAGTCCTCCTCCCAGCCAGAAGTGAGATTTGAGGTTTTACCAGACAACCACCTATTGCTACAGTAAAGGGAAGGATAAGTTGCTGGGATGCCTGTGGTTTCTGCACCCCTCTCTCCTAGCAGAAAGTATTTTAATTTTTATTCAAATGCATAAACTATCCTTCGATGAAGAAAGGCAACAGAGAAATTCTCACATGGTCAAGAGCCCCAGTCCAAAGGCATTTGGTCCCTTAATTTATGATATACTCTCCAGATGTATTATTAATACAGCTATTATTAGTTCTTTTTAAAATCTTTTTGTATTCCCAGTCCAGTAAAATAATTGAGCGTTGGCCCCCTTAGGCCTGTTGGCAAACAAAAGGGAATGGTGCCCATTTGGATTACCTAAACCCAGCAAGAAAGCTTTGATTTAATACCCCAGGCCTGAAGCTGCCAGCCGCCACTCCGCTGCCCTGGGATACAGTGTCATGGCTGCTCCCTGCTAGAGGGGATTTAGGGTGGAAAATCCAAGCTCAGCTCAAGATGTCTGCAACACAGGACTTTGCAGAGGAAGGGGGGGAGGGCCAGCGGTCTACTTTCCCTCCTCTCTCACCTGGGACCTGCCTTGTTTCTGTTGCCTGGGTGTGGGAGAGGAGAAGGTAGTGTTATAGTATCTGTTATTAGTGTCATTATTATCCTAATTGCATAATTATATATGATACATGCTTAAATGATAATACTACCTTTAACAGCAAATTAGTCTGCTTGCTAAAGAAAGCAGGAGCCTGGATGCAGTGATGGAGGGGATCACTGCCAGTCCTGTACACCATAGTCCTGCCCCAGGAAGGTGAACCATTGAAAAGGAGGTAAACCAGTGGAAAAGGAGGATGTGGTCACTCGCAGTAGGACCTGAGCGCCTTCAAGGATGAGGCCTACATGGATACTGACTTCAAGAACTGCTGAGACTCAACCCTGTAAACCGCTGAGTCATCACTCCCCAAAGGGCTGAGCTGCAATGCTGTGACTCAGCAAGTCCTGGTTGTACTGCTTTGCAAGTCGAAAGTCCGCAGGTTGCAAGGGGTAGGCTGTTCCCCAGAGCTTCAAACCCAGCCCTGCTCCTTGTTCCTTTCCAATGCACACATTAACCCGTGCAGGTCCTGTGGTCCAGCACAAACCACAGCCTTATCAAGGAGAGGGGAAAACAAACATAAATCCAGAAAACAAAACAAACACAAGCATGAACTAGCCTAGCTGCTGTTGCATTTTGTGCTCTAGACCGGATAGCAACATAGGCTGTGCTAATGGGGCAGAAAGAGGAAGGAAGGAAGTATTAACCCTTCATTCTCCATCCTTGGATCATGAGAACAACTGAAATCACTCCACTTACATGGCAGTAAAATTAGGAGGGGAGAAACCATTTTCCTTTTACTACTCAATATTCCTGATGCATCTTATACAAGAGGCAAAGATTGCACAGAGCACACCCAACGTTCATGTTTTCCCTAAAGTGCTGGCTTCAGTGTTTATCCAAAGGCAAAATCTAATGCTTTTGATCTGACCATATTTTTACAGCTCTGCAAATAAACAGGGGTGCTTGTATTAAAATTAATTACCATGAAAGCCACACAAGTTCACAGGATCATTCCGAGGCAAACCTCCCTTATAAAACAGACGTTCAGGATGTCAGGCATCCTTCCCAAAGACACAGAATAGAGGTTTGGGTGGTAGAGAGCTGAAGCTTTTAGACCTCTGCTGGCAACACTTTCAAAATTCAGTGATTGCCCTGTGTTGCAGAATCCTGTTCCCATTTATGTTATTCAAAGCAGAAACTCTATGTGCATATGACAGGCACCAAAGTCAGGGCCAGATTCTTCACAGGAGCAATCACAGGAGTGATTTTGGATTATGCCAGTTAAAGACAGTATGACTCATGGACTATACAGGCTAACACTTTGGGAGAAAATATCTCAAGTCTGCATTCTTCATGAAACACGCAGTTAGTCTGAACTGCCAGGGATTTACTGTCTTGTGTACTTAACATCAAAAAATAAATCCAGGGAGCATATATTTTCTTGAGAAAGCACATTTTAAACCAGCTTCAGCACATCAGGCTGGATCATCATCACGGCCCCTCTTGCAACTGAAATGACTGTCTGTGTTTTCCTTCTCATGTTTCATGGGGCTGAGGAGAATGGGGTTATTCTGACTCACTCTGACATACTCTGTCTTAATCCTGGCCCTGCTTGCAGGGAATGGATATGACAAATTCTTCTGTTTCAGGACTTCAGATGTCTTCAGGTTCAGGAAGGACTTCCTCCCTCATACACATGCACACAATTGTCTAGAGGTTATTTTTGCTCTAGACTTTCTGTAGAAACACCAGAAGCTGTAACAGTGGAAGAAGAGAGTTTGGGCAGCCTAGATCATTGCTGCAATGCCTGACTGGTATGCATGAATTAAGTGTTCAGAGACAATGACGTCCCTCTGCCCCACCCCAGCCAAATCATCTGGTATGGTGGAGGAATGGTCTGTTAGGGTTATCTAGGTGTGTATCACCTAAGCAGTCTTCCGCTCTTGTGGGAGCCATCACCATGATGTCTGTTGGCAGCCTACAGTTTACTCTCCTGGGATCTGTGATGCAGAGGTATCTTTAAGTGTATTAAGGAATCACAGAAAATAAGCCAGTTCTTGACAGGTGCATGCCTAATCTCCCCTGAAAAATCTCCCACGGTGTAAGTTCAACATCTTGCCCAACCTATCCCCGTGGCTCCTGCTAGAAAAGACCTCGCCAAGGTCAAACGTGACTCTCCTTGGCTGTACCTAAAACCTAGTACTTCCAAGTCCTGTACAAGTGGCAACAATTTGCCTTCTTTTTTTTTTTTCCAGAGACTTTCACATTTGAAAATGGGTATGCTCAGAAATAGGCTTATCTGGGCAAAACACTCCAAGAAGTGATTGCTGCCTTCTCCCTGCTCTGTGCTTCTCTCCACAGCTGAGGGCATGAATTGGAGGCTTGAAGGAGCTCATCTGTACACCACACCTACATGTGTCCATCTCTCCTCATGGTGTATTGCTCCTGACCTGAAGCATTTCTTGGTTCTCCCAAATTCCCATCTTCTTTTGTGCTTTGCTCCCTGGCCAGACCTGTACTGCAGTATTACAGGAAAAGTGTGATGAGCTGCCAAGAGCAGTAACAAGGGACTCATAAACTTTCCCTCTCAGCCAGGAATAGTACCCCAGGACTAGGAGTCCACTGGAATTGCAGACAGGAGGAGGGAAGGAATGGGGAACCTATTCGCTTGTTTTGCTGTTTAAATAAAAACGTGTTCTCCTAGCTATATCCACACACGCTTGGCAAGCACAAGAATATTAACCGACTTTATTGGAAATGCTGACAGCATGACATTCCTGAGCATGTGAAGCGTGCAAGACAGGGATCTGGAAATACACGTGTGTGCCTTTGTGTCTGTATCTGAAGAGATGCCATTTGGGAACTGAGTGAAGACACAAGCACAACTTTGGATTCCCTCCCACTTCCTCTTGAGAATAGCTCAAGGTGAAAGGGGTGGCTCAGCAGCATCCACAGAGCAAAAGAGGTTCATGCCTCTCTTTGAGTCTTACAATATTTCCATCTTGCCTTCCCTGTTTGTGTTCACTTCTCTCTTTTGCCTGTCCCCCTCTCCAGGATGGAGCACTTCGGAGGCTCCATTCCAGCTGGAACAACGTTCATCTGAGCTCCATGGTTTCTCAACCAGCCAGAAGCCAGGCCCAAGAGGACTTAGGGCTTTCCCCTAAGCCATTACCAAAGTGTTAATATTACCACCCAGAAACTCTTAGATCCACTTTTTGCTGCTGGATGCTCATTAGGCCAGTAACATTCTCTCCTTGGGGAAGCAATGGCTTCACACCAGCACACCAGCTGGCTGCCCCATTAAGTTCAGGTTCCTTGTACTCTCTCTCCAGAGGAGAAGATGGAGGGCATCAGCATCTTGCTCAGGCAGTTCAATGTATCAACATTTCATGGTGGTCATGAGAGCAGGAATATGCAGGATCATTACTATTCCACAGAAGGAGGCATGTGGAAACAGAGAACCTGATAAATATATACAAATAAATATACACACACTCAACCCCCAAATCTCGAGTGTCCTAGAGTCTTGGCATTCCTTTAAAGAGATTTATTTCATCCATAAAATTCCCAGCAAGCTTTAGTTCTTGTAAAGCTGTAATACAGACTGTCAAGTCCTTCCTACATGATTAAGAGAAGGAAATCTGCCAATGTCAGGGCAGATATTAGAGGCAGGCAGAACCTCATGAGGCCACCTGGCTTTGTCCAAGAGAAGAAGCCTCTTGCGTGCAATGATGCTCCTCCTGGCCATGGCACAACCTGTCAGGACACGAAGCTGGGAGAGGAAGAAGCATGTTTCCTTCTCTGAATAAACCAAGCAAATCACATCATGCCACTGCTAAGGAAAGTACCAATGTAACAAGCTTCAGTAGTTTTCAACTAGAGATCTCAACTTACTGAGCAAAAGAAGAGAACGACCATGAGGCTTCATATTAGGTGGGGAAACTGAGGCAGAAATTTGCACAAAGCTTCACAGAAGAAAGCACAAGCAATATGGAATCCTCACTTTCTGGCTTCATGATCCAGGAAATCTGTGCACTGGGACACACATTGAATCATTCATCTGCCATCCATGCAAACCCCTCTGGGCTGCTCTCATTCAAATGGCTTTTTTTTTTCTGCGAGACATAAAGCTAGGCTTGTCTCTTTTGCCTATGACTGGGGTAAGAGAGCTGGGTTTTTACTTCTGGCTCTGCCACACATTTCTTGTGTGACCTGCTCTTGCTACAACTGCCTGCACAGCCAAGAATGAAAAGTAATCAGTGCCAGTCATGTAGGCTTAGTTTCACAAGGGAGGAAAACGAAGTGGTAACTACAATACTCTGCAGTGGAAAAGTCTCATAAAGACCTGCTCTTGATCATAGCAGGATTTGGCCCAGCAGGGTTGCTATCCTGCAGTTGCCGCTTCCAAATGCTACAGGAGAAGGTGTCAAAGCCTCAATCTGCTGTGAGTGGTGTGATTTCTTCCTGACCTCAACCATTGTGAGCTTATGCCTGAAGCACGAGAACTGATGGCCCATGTGATTTTATTTTCACTAGTGTAGCTGCAGATGATATTTGCCTTGCTAAAAAATAATTGACCACAATATGACAGATGTGTTGAAAGCCAAAGGTTAGCATGGCTAAAATGTGTCAAATTAAATTACTTGGGACAGAAAGAGCTATTGCTACAGGAAGAAAAGGTGAGTCGCTTATGAAAGTGATGGATAGTGGTTTTCTGCTCTGTCCCCATTCTTTCCTTTTGCTTTTCATTGCTTTCAGGTTGTGTAATTTGACTAGCAGCTGCTGGGAAAGCCAACCTGGGCTACTCAGAGACACTTCAGGATGAAGTTGTCTAATATTTTTTACTGTTGGGAGTGGTCTGACCTATCTGTTGCAGATGTAGCCTCCAACTCAGGAAGTTCTCAAAATGCCTGTCTGCCCCAAACTGGCCAGAAACATGTGGGAAATCACTGCACTTACATGCTGAATATTTACCACCAGCTCCCGTCTGATGGCTGGGTGTTCTTACAGTTCTTACAGATTAACACCATGATGGTGGCTACATACCCATGTCTGAGAAGCAGCTGTGGATTAATGAGAGACATGGTTTGCTCAAGGGGCAGGGTGGGTGCAGGATGGGCCCACGGCTAGTGAAGATGTGAGGCTGAATAATGAACGTGCATGACATAGAACTTGTGTTTTGTGGCAAACAGCTTCACCTGCTTCTCTCCTGGAACCTCAGAAGGGTGCTCTGAGACCCAGAACTGCAGCAGAAAAACCATCACACTCACTGATACAGGCTGCCCATTGCTCCCAAACTAGTTCTCAGGGTGATGAATGTTAAAAGAGGAAAAAGGGAATGTTTCAGGAACTGACCAAGGAAATGGAATTAAAGGGGAAAAAAACCCTCAGACAGAACACGCTCCATGCAAACTTCAGAGGATTATATAATGCACTAAGTCAAATTCAGCCTTGGCTGGTTCACTGCCACTGAGAATTTGTATGGCCCAATAACAGCACCTGTAATCAATCCACCTCACCATAAAATTCATCCCAAATGCTGCCAAATACCTTGTGTCATTCCCTTTGAGTTCCCTTATCTGTCACTTCATCATTTCCCCTGCTCATAGAGGAATAGGGTTCCTCTTCAAATCCATTAGCCATGTGGCAAGCGTACCTGGGCTACATCTGCACTGTGGCATTTTTGTATGTATTGGCTGATGTGGAGGGACTGTACTTCTGTTTCTTCAGCTACATGAACCATACCCAGAATCAAATACTTCATCAAAATCCTAAATTCACTTTGAATCATTAGGAAATTTCTTTCCTGGCCTTGTTAGTGGTGGCCTTGTTTCAACCCAAAAAGCAGATTTTTGATTGAAACGAAGACAGCACTTATGCAACTTCAGCATTGTGGGGAGCATTCCTCAGCAAATACCAGCACTCTTTTATTTCCTATTTTGTTTTCATTTCAAACGTGTCTTTCTCCTTCCTTCCCACTTCACAAAGGAAAGGCTCACAAGGTCTGCAGAGATGCAGCACACTGGAAACCACTGCAGCCCTCCTGGTTACAAAACAACACTAAAAATAAAAATAAAATATAATAAAATAAATCCTGGAATGGGTGTGGCTAACCAGTCATTGAAACCTGGTTGTGCTTGACTTGAGCCATGGTTGAGCCATGATAGGAAAAAGACCCCCAGCTACTAAGCATGCTAAACAGCTCCACATCTACCCTGCCTTTCTCCATCATCCTTGTCCTACATCCCCATTCACAAAACATGAGCAGCAGATCATTAGCCCGGGGGCTGTTTGTTTTCAGTGGGGTTTTCTTTTGTTCGTAAAGCCCTAGCCTGCAGGAGCAAATAATGCACTTCAGCGATATATCAATATGATCCTAGTTTGAAGACGCTTTATTCTGCTTACAAGCTTTCTTATATATTCTTAATGGTTATATACGCACTTCTAGCTTTACTATGATTGGTTTTCATAACATGTTCAGGCACACAAGCTAACTATACAGTTGGCTACTAGCTCCTGTCCACGGTCCCTATCACAGGTTCTTAGATCATCCTCTTGTCATGTACTCTGCTTCTCCTGCCAACAAACATCTGGTTTCAAGCGGTTCTTATCTCTTCTGTGAAGCTTGTTTCAGCGTTCAAGGTCCTTCAAGGGCGTTAGTAATTCTTCCATGCTGTCCATCTGAAATACACTCCCTACGCTAGCCCGCAGCATTAAGAGGTTCTCTGCAGTGTTGTGGTTACTCCCCTTACAGCTGTCTGTGGATGGAGCAATCCACATGTGCACACACAGATCATTAGCACACTCCCATCCTAGCTGTAGAAGATGTTCATATACCACTGGTGTCGAGCTGAAAAGAAAGTCTGTCTGAACACCTAAAGGATGCACTGGGTAAGGATACACATTGTCCAAACCTCCAAAAGGCCACCCCAGTGACCCTGTACCTGGAGGGCATCCACCATAAGCAACTATGTCCCCAGCCAGGATACAAATACAAACACTCTGTCTTGTGGAGTAGCAACTCCCTGACTTCAGTTAAATTACAAATAATTAAAGTGCATAAGCAATTATGGGTAGCTGAAAGCACTCGTATATCAGGAGAAGAAAGTCACTTGGATTTCCAGGCTTAGGGAAGTGCTGAACATCCTCACCTCCTGCAGATTCACTGCACAAGTGAATCCTACTTACAAGGAGTAAAGCCCACAGAACGAGATCCAGGAAAAGTTAATCAAATAAATGGTTTTTGGTTGTTTATTTGCATGTATGGCCAGGATGTCTCAGGTGGAAGACGCTTTGAGGCTTTATTAGAATCACTGATGTGTGTGAGAAGAAAAATTGGCTTCCTCAGCAGCCACACTACCTTCATGACACCATCCTGGCACTACCCATTTCTCCATTTCACTTGGGTTTCATGACCTTTTGCATGATTTCCATTGACTATGAACATCTCCAGTTCTTCTGGGGTGACTTCAGCACTCCAGACTTCCCTGGCTTTAACATTTATTAGCAAGGACAGCAAAGTACTGATCCTGCCACAGTGATGATTCATCTTGAGACTCAGTGCAATTCCCACCAGCACACAAGAGACCCTCTCAGCACCTTTCAGTGCTCCAAACAAGCACACCTCTATCAAGCCCATCTTCCCACACAAGGGCCTACAGCTCCCATGGAGGCTTGTTTTGGGTACAGACCTCCTTTCATACCCATTTTTGCCTGTATCACTGTATACTGAGACAAAGACTATAGCAGCAGCCTCTCCCTCTCTACCCAAGATGGATTTCATTAGAGTGCTTCTACTGGCCATGGGTCTTGCAAGTCCCTCTGAATTATAAAAAAGAGATGTTGCAACAGACATTAAGTGAAAGTGAATCAGATTTGGAGAGGAAAATGCATTCTTCAAGAGTGTAGTAAAGCATACACTGACTACAGATTTCATTTATAAGGGGAACTATTGTGCCTCGCGTTGGAAGTCTTGTAAACACTAACTATGGCCTACAGGGCATTGCTTACATATCATAAACCTCAGCGCTTCTCAATACAGCGTGTGCATTTGTGTATCCATGTAAATAACTGTATGCCTAACTGCATACAGAATGTAGGTTAGATTCTTAAACGTAGCCTTAGAAGTACTTAGAACAATAGATTGAACCAGATGGCAGTGTAGTCCCACAGGAGAACCTAATGCAGAACTTCTGGCAGAAGCAGCACAGTTCTAATAGAAGGATAAATCTCTTACATTTAGGCATGATGCCTAGGCATTAACTTTCCTTTCTTAACTGAATAGCTTAAGCAATATTTATTTTGTGAGGTAATCTTCTTGTTTCCTCTCACAAACCTAGGTCTAGGACTGCTATTATCATTACATTCTCCCAGACTGCCTTCTCCAGTGTGTCATTCTCCTTCATTTGGAGGCCCTCAACCTGGTGGTGGCCTGCACAGCCCCATAATCACCCATAAAATTTGCACTGTTTGGCCTTGCAGGGGCTGAAGTTCTCCCTTCCAAACATACCATGGATTTTTCTTCTTCTAGCTAACTCCCACTGAGAGTTTGTGAGAAGAAACTCAGGTCCCTTTCTACCCAACTTCAGATGGCGGAATATCTCAGGAACGTTCCCTTCTACATTGGGTCAGGCCGTCACATCTTCAGCTTATTTATGCCTTTCCTTTGATCACTTGTATGAGGGGAAAGACCCCAGCTTGCACCACCCAAGCTGCAATGAGGGTGCATAATGTATTGATAGTATGGTTGGTTGCCACTTCATAGTCTCTGAGCTATTCAGAGGTACATGGATTTTATTGAAGCCTATTTTATGTCATATCCTGCCCAAATCTATTCAATGAATTTTGTCATTCTAAGGAAAAATTACAAGTAACATGTTTCAAGGAGTTTTTGCAAATGCAATCTCTTGATCTAAGCTTTTATATAGTTTGTAGTAAATAAGAAACAATTACATGTTTCTATGTCTGCTGTCCAGAAATTTAAGAAACTGTGAACATGGCATATGTTGTATGGATCTATTTAGATGACCTTTATTTAAGTTGTGAACACCTAAAAATTTTAATAAATTTAGAATATTCATTTAAGTGTTTCAATGGAAAAAGTGAAATTATTTAAAACATTTTACTACAAGGGTTTCAGAACATATTACTATACATTTTTATTTCTCAGACTGACACATCTTAATAACATGTTGAATTTTCAAAATACTTTACAATTGGTTTTGTCAGAAGACAAGGAAAATCTTGCGTTCAGAAAATCATGTTTGAATTAAAGCTACTCTTGGTTAATTTCACCCAGGACATGAAAAAACCTTTCTTCTTTGTATTTTACCCCCAAACTATTTGATTTTGAGTGCTGGTAGCAATCCAACAAGAAATTATTTCCCTTAGTACCAGCTAATTCAACTCATGGGAAGCAGTACTAAAAAGAACAAATTCTAGTTCTAAATTCAGGACTAATACTAACTTTCTTCAAAACATCGAAGATCCCAGAAAAAAACTGTTATGCTTGTAAATATAAAGGAATTCCAAGAAAGAAAAACATCATTTCTGAAATCAAGCATTATATCTGCTATCACCCCTGTTTGTACAGCTAACTAGACTCAGAGACACTTAGGGAATCTCAGCATCTGTTTAACAGTCATAAAGCAAGAGTAAATTCTAAAACCACTTTTTTTTTTACCCTCTCATGCATATGTGTAGCCAGGCTCTTGGATCAGCTGCATGGCCTTGAAGGCTTTTATTGCTAATAGTAATCACACCAAATGATGGTGGATCACAAACTAGCAAAAGACATAGTACAATGAAGGTGTTGCACATGTATTAAAATTGCTAAATCTTTTCCCCAAATTATTTTATTAAGTGTATCCTGTGACATAATTGGTAAGGTAATAATAAAACACGTCACAAGTTCTGGACAGTGTTTTAGACAAGAAGATGTGTTTTCTAGTGATGGATGTCCTACAGTGGATGATCAAGGGAATCACTGGGATGTGATATCGCTGCAGTCTCACCAAGCTCACTTTCTAAGGACCGCAGTGTTATTTTACTGGGTTTTAGTGATCCCTTACACAGACTTACACCGATCAAACTGAACTCTGTAAACTTCCCTTCTGGTGCAGCTCAGGGCTATAGCATGTGCTCAGAAAAATTAATGCCTTATTCTTTGATACACAGCTACTGGGAGGTATTTTGGCATTGGTAAAGTTCAGAAACACATGTGCCCTAATAGACTCTCTGCGGCCCTCTTCAACAGCCACAAAGCTGCTGAATTTCACATCACATTATTTGCAAACATGGAAAAAGGGTCTCCTGCCAACCTTCCTAGTGTTCCCTGTAAAACTCGTCTGATTTTCACTTACGGCATCACAGCCTGTTGACAATAATCAACACCTCTGCCACAGTGCAAGGGAGCACTCGTGTAAATGTGCATCAGGCCCCTGGGCTTTGCTAAACGGAACTGAGAAGCCGTCCTGTCCTTCCAGACATGGTATTGTCGTAACTTCCCTCCCAGCAGCAAACCGTGCCTGGACTTACTCCAGCCCTGCACAAGACCCTTAGCTCATTCTTTGCTGCTTAAAACATCTAAATCCGTTGCAATTCCTTAACCAAAATTAATTGTAGGTTTCCAGTTCTTAAATCCTTGGAACCTCCAGAGTGTCCCACACCTTTTCCCAGTGCTATATTGAAATATGTAATAAACTAAACACATCTATGCAGAAAGAAACTGGACAAAGGAAAGTTCACAGTGAAGTCAAACTCTGGGCCATCTTTTATTCTGCCTGTTCAGATTGCTTTCCCAGTATTGGGTACACCAGTAACTTCGGATGACTTTTATAGACATGGAAACAATTTCCAGCATTTGAGAAGAAGGGATACAAGCCACTGCTCTGCACTTGCTCCTGGTACCGCTCATCTTCTTCTACTTGGGACATTCCTCAGCCACTGATGGCATCTACTCTGCACCAAGTCTCTGTCCAGTGTCCTCAGGGCTAGCAGAAATAAGGCTGGCGAGTTATGCCAACCAACAGAGGATCTGACCCTTCTTTGAATTTTATTTCAATTGTACACTGGAAGTACAAAGTGCTTTAAAAGAAAATCAACAATTATAGGCTGAGCTTTGGAAGGGGCTTGTACATACACCATAATCAATCTCATATGACATAGTCACCTAAATGGCATCTTTTCACAGACAATCTAGTAAAATTTAACAAACTCTCTGTCTTCAGTTTGTCTCTGAATGCAAGTGCAATTCATAATGTCTATGTACACTTCAGATTTTGATAAGGCCCTTGGCATCTGCTTGCTCAAAAATAGCTTTGGCACAGACTTCCTTAACAGCAAATCTATTTACACTTAAGAAAACATGTTGTTTGTTGTTATGGTGCATTACACATATAATTCAGAAATATTCACAGGGAAAAAAAGGAGTGATTTAGTTCTGGTTATCTGGCATCCAGTCTCTCTCCCTCTCTCTCTCTCTCTCTCTCTCTTTTTTTTTTTAACCACAACATTCTTCTAAGCAGGTCTATCTTGATGGAAAACTGTACATACACATACACACACACAGAGCCTGCACATTGCAGACATGCAAAAATAGTTAACAACTGTAGCATCTTTCTTAAGAAGATTTTTTTCTTTAACCCCTGCACAAAAAGCATACATCAGGAAACAAGGAAAGTTAACATCAAGGAGTAAAACAAGAAAGGCCAGACAAACTCTGCAGTAATTTTCTTTTGACATTTATGCTTTAATAGATTCCAGAGCCTCATAATTTCTAGGCAATCTGAAATGGCCATTTGACAGATTTTCACCCTGATGAAAAAGTCTCTCACCTTCAGAGAAAAAACGGAAAATGAAAAAAACCAACCATTCCCACACACGACAGAGTGCCCCTGAAGTATGCAAAATAAAGACTGAATACACCAAATCCAGCTCACAGCCACCTACAGCTCTCCCCAGGCTACAGGGTTGTTAGGTGAAGAGGAAAATCTGGGCAGAAGCTTGGATCCTCTGCTCTTTATAGCATTAATTCCCTCAGTGCCTGTGGCTTGGATGTGAGGGGCTCTGTAGTGCTGCCCATGCACCACATCCATGCCTGTACAGGTGCAAAGACGTCACCTGGTTCATGCTGGACCCAAAGCAATGTCACACACCAGCATACAGGCAGTATCAAGGGCAGGTGCTGTCCGCAGAATGCATTAATTCCCACACTTCATGTCAGGCATAAACTTTGGTGCTTTGTGGGTGTATGCCAAGTCTCATCTTACATACTCATGCTATGCTCATGCATTAGGCTATGCTGCCGTGCTATGGGACAGGGAAACCTCCTACCTGTGTAAATCAGCACTAACCAGCTCTTAACTGGAGAGGTGTTGAGCCCCAGAGCCTGGAAGTGGAGATTTCCAAGCTCTCAGGCTTTCAGGTCAAAACTCAGCTTCCTCCTGCTCAAGGCAGGATTGTTTCTACAGAAACCAGCAATGATGCCAACCCTCTCAAGACAGTTTCACTCTGAACCCACATCCATTTCTGTTGCAGGGAATTGCTGACAGTCTGTTCGGTGACCTAAATGACTTCTTAATGAGCATAAACCTCCCCATTTTGGCCTTGTTTCCCTCTCCCTTATTCCAGGTTCCCCTTGGCAGAGTGGCTCAGCAACTGGAGTGGCACAGAGAAACTCAAAGGCACAAGTGACTTCTAAGCACTTCAGCGCTGACTGGCACTTATGCCCTCTGAAACTCCTTTGGATAAGTACTGGGATAGAGTGCCTGTCCTCTGCCAAACGACTTGCAATGATCTCTTTGGATCTCAGGGAAGCATTTGGCATTAATCCTGACTATGCCACATCTGCACTCTGGATTAGGAAAGGCTTTTATCTTCCAGAGCTGTCACTCTGCTGTTTTTCCATGCTCAATAAATTCACTTTTTCTATAAACAAACAAAAAAAAATAACAAAGAAAGAAGACGACGAAGTACAAGGTGATTTAGTCCTGAAATTTCTGGCTGCTTTTCCGTTCCTAGTGAGGGATCAAGACATACTGCTACAGCTTCATTCAGCAAGGTCTTATGGAAATCTCATTTTAATACTAAAATGATGTTTCCAAATGTATGTTTTGCTCATTGAAGAATTCACCCTCATTTATCTCTCCTACTGGACAGAAAAGGAACAATAAATTATTCCAGCCCAGAAAACAAATAGCCAGTGACAAAAAAATAAAAGGATCAGATTGCTACTTGCTTTTCACTTATCTGCCTAAACATTTCAAAATATCTTCTTATTATGTAAAATATGTCTGGCTCAGCTTTGGATAGGGGCCTACTGTGGCTGCATCTCCATGGTACTAGTAATGAGAGATGGCAGCCAGAACTGTACAGCCTCAGATCTTCCTTCTTTTCTTGTAATTTCACTGAAGAGGTCTGGGTTTCTCCTGCCACAAGACCTGATAACAGAGTGGTATTAGATGACCCATTCCGTTTTTCAAGTGTTGGTTAAAGCTGGGATTCTCTTTCCTTTGGATGAAGCTGGTAACCAGGGATTCAAATAAAAATCCAGGCAGTACTTCAAAACTTCATTAGAAGTAAAGCTGGCATAAGCAATGCCAACTGGGGGCTAAAAAAGCTTTTTCAGGCTATTGGCCAGACAAATGGACTTGCAGAAAGTGATGCAAGCACCACAAAAAGGAAAACCATGCTTTTTGTTTTGCAAATATTTTTCAGCAAGCACAGAGGATATTCTTCATGTCAGTGCACTGGCTGACATACCCTGCAAGGGGGTATGATGTGATTTGGCAGTGCAGATGAAAAAAGACACCAGCAGAAGGGAAATCAGGACAAAGAATTTGTAATGGAGACTGGCAAGTTCCAGGGACTCAATTTTTAATGACATAATTTTAAGGAAATTCCACACTGGGTATCATAAGATCACATAAATTCTGGTTGGAAGCAATCTCTAAAAGTCTTCAGTCCAACCTTCCACTCATAGCAATACTATTGCTGACAGTAGGTCAGGTCAGCCAACGCTTTGTCTAGCCAAGTCTTGAAAGCCTCCAAGGCCAGAGATACCATGATGGCTTGAGTAACCAGGAGTGCTTTCAGCGCTGCTCCACCCTCATTGCAAAAAACTTTTCCTTATGTCTAACTCAAACCTCCCAAGCTGTAATTTGTTATTGCTCACTGCTCACTGTTTTATCATGTGGCATTCCTTAGAGTTTGACACTGAGATCTTTGTAACTGCCCTTCAAATAGCTGTAGGGGGCTATTCAATCACCCCTGCACCTCGTCTTCACCAGTGTGAAACAGCCTGCATCCCTCACCCCTCTCCAAAAAACATGCTCAGGGCTCTTGAATATCTTGGCTGCAAATGCAGATGGCTCTGAGCAGCACCCCAGTGTGAAAGCCCTTGGGTGGAGCTTGGTATGGCCCCACTGATCTTCTCTTCAAATCCCCTTTCAACCTAGCTCATTTCATGACCCAGGAACCCTCCTACAGCAACAGGCTCTACTGCTTAATGAATGATACCTTACATGGAAAAGGCAATTCTCTTCACTATTTTTCAATCCAGTCTTGCTTTCCCTGAATATTCATAGGGCTTGCAACAAAGAGACTGAGCAGACCTTTACCTACCTTCACCCCAGCATACATTTTTCACTGTATTTCATCATGGCTTCCCTTGCTCATCTAAGATAAGTATCAGTAAAATAAACATTTATTTAACACAAAGGTCTGAAACACTTTGGCTTTGGTTTTTGTTTTGGTTTTAATTCTCTACATCCTTTTGATATTAAGCAGAAACAGCAGATTACTCATGAAAGCAGAGGGAAGGAGCTACCCCCAAACAGTGGGCTGACTCGGTGGCTCAGTGCTGACTCAGAGGGAGAAAACCCGCCTCACAAACCTCACCAGCTGTTCCCCTGGCACCCTGCTTCTCCCTGGCAATCCCCCATGCAATGACTGATCATGCCTGAGCTTGATCAGCTGGTGAGATAAGGCAAGCACACAGCCCAAGCGGTGATGGCTCTAGGCCAGGGAGAAGTCACACATGCTAGCAAAACCAACTCAAGTGATTTCAAGAGAGAAGAAAGAGTAGCAGAATCTGTTATCCCTTAAGAAAAGCACAAATAAGTGTCTACTACAAACACAAGTCAAGGTTCCTCCTTAAAGCTGCATGATGATTTCAGGTAGTAATTTTATTTAGGATTGAAATTTCTATTCTTTACTTGCCCCGTAAGTGGGGGAACAGAGCAGTAAGCAAGGAGAAAGGAGTGCAGGGTCTTGGTCAGGGCTCTCCCACTAACAGAGCAAACTTTTGCAAGTCACTGTCTTTGGTTTCTGCTAATACTAGCTTTTTATTTAGCAGTCTCCATGCTCTTTAGAGGGAATCCCTTACTATGTATATATATTGTATCCTCTACAGTGAGTCCTGATCTCATTTCAGAACTTGATACTGCTTCTATCAAAGTAATTCTCAGGATGGCAGTTTTTTCACACTATTTGTAAATGCCAAAAATTTGTCCCTGTCCTCTCCTCCTTATGTGTTTGGGACTAGCTGCTTTTTGGATGGAAAGAGAAAGTACTGCATTCATTATTTTTTTTTTCTATTATGCTTGTGATTATTCAAATTTAAGTTCTGGTTTTGATTCTCCATGATACTCTGAGTCACCTTCAAGCGCCAAGTAATTCAGCTGAATCTTCCATGTACTAAGAATACCCTAAGTTAGCTGCACAGGGATCAACAGAGGTGGGATTGATTTTATCTGATTTCAGCTACCTGATAGTTAGCTGCCTCGTCTCTCCAGTTTTGCTCTTTCCATCATACTGAGCCAAGAGATTTGGGAGCATCAGGAGAAAGACAGCCAGAGACAGCAGTCTGAGACAGCTGAGCTGAACTGCCCTCTGAATGCGTCTGTGTTGTCTTCTGATAAAAAAAGTGAGCCTAAATGATGAGATACCAAATCCTGAGATTGCTAACATAGGATAAGTATCACCACATCGGTCTTTTTCAAAGCCTAATGAAATAAATGAGGAAATTCCTGCCAAATGCCAGGAATCAGGTTCTATGCTGCAGTAGGATTATTAACTAATACATGAAACTGTCCCTGGGTCTGCTCCAAAGCCCACTGGAGTCAGCAGCATCTCACTAACCAATGTTAACAGGCATTGGACCAGGGCTTTGCTGGCATATCAATAGCATACGAGTGCAATATCTTTTACATTAAACATGTCTGGGTTTGTTTGTTCCAAGCTCAAGATACAGAGAACAAAATAACTTTACCCTTTAGAAAATGAACTCTAAGTCACATAGCCTGATCAGGGTCTGGCTCGTTTTTTCTTTTCTCTTTTACCAGATAACCACAACCAGCGCCGTGGAATGGAATTTATTTGGAAGACAATTGCTCAAAATCAAATTAGTTATTCCTACTCTCTTTACTTACAAATGCATACGCTTAAAAGTAATTTCAAGCAGTTTGGATTTCACTAGCGATGGAGAGGCACTGGGAAGTGAGGACTTTTTTCTGCTCTATTGCTACATAGCAAATGTGATTTATTCCTTTACCATAATTTCTTATTTTAATGTAATAGTATCTTTCTTAGGGAGACATCTTTTTCTTTTCATCAACAGATAATAAAGAGAAAACCACTGTGTTTAATGTGGTGTAGAATTGTTTGATTTAAACAATAGACTTTCTTCCTAGTTCTACATTCAGAAAATATTTATTGGGAAAATGACAGTAGCTAAGTGAGTGAGTTAGAGATGCCATAGCTGAGCTGAAGATGAGTTGATTGCTTTTCCTATTGGCTAAAACCAAGCATCTAATGTCACTTTTGTTACAATGATTTCCCAGTCCTCATGTTTATCTTACACATGGTCCCACATTCAGAAACAAATGGGCTTTCATAACTAAAGCAATTATGGGCTGTCAGCTGAGCTGCCATAGCAGGCTGTGTGTGTGCATGCTCTTAGCACAACTGGGAAGCGGGCTGTGTTGGTTCAAAACCATTTCTGGCACTCAGACCTTCCTTGTGGTCACATGGGTACCACAGCTCGCCATATGGGTGGCTAGTGGGTCCTTTTTAACTGCATACATGGTCTGCTGGGCTGCTCCAAAGCCGCAGGCTTCAGTACATATTCCAGTATCTCCCACTCCTTTGTGTAGCATGACCTACCTACCAAGACTTTCATGACTCTCAGCTTTCCAGCAGTCAAATGAACCAGTCAAGTACAGCAACATAAACCTGCTGTCATCCTCCTGATCACCAGGAACCCGAAGAGGGTAGTGGTGGAGGACAGGTGACCAACAAGCTCGAGTTTCTGCAGCACCAGTCACCCCCATACACCCTCCCTCACTGCGTCCAGCAGCAAAATGTGCAATGAAAACTGCCACCTCTCCCACACAGAGGGGCATGGGCGAATTTAATGGCTGTTACTGATTGATCAAAGGCTCTCAGTGAGGCTGACTCAGAGCTGAGTGAAGTCAATGGAAAGCCCTCCCATAGACTTCAGTGGGCTGTGGATGAGACGCTATATTCATAGACTATTATTATTATAATTGATTTATATGAATGCCATGTGTGCTAAAACAATACAAAAGAGCAGAGCATTCGAAAAATAAATAAATCTTAATTACATCTTTTCCAAGTAACATGTCACAAATTTCTGGTAAGCTGAAAAACTGCTGGTCCAGATGTCCGCTCCCCCCTTCTCCCTTATGTCAGTCTTGCTCCATACAATATTTGAGGTGCAACTAGAGGGAAATTATTGCATTATTCACCGTCCCTCTCCACAAATGTATCTTTTTCACTTTACTTCCCTTTTCTCTCAGTGCTATTTTTTTTTTCCTGAATCGCTGGGATAATTTAATAAAGACAGCAAAGAAGCCAGATGTTTCTGTTGTAAAGACAAGCTCAGTACCTGTAAGTCATGGAGGGGGCTTAATAAACATGAAGTGCCTATTCTTTAAAACGTTCCAGAGTTTTGCATTCAATTTTCATTTTGAAATCCACCAGAGCTCTTCAAAGATTTTGTTACTTTTCAACATCATAATGTTCCTATCAAAACAGGAACTCATCAAATCCATTCAGTAACAAAGCTACTAATCCCAACCTTTTCTTCCAAGACTTTTTTTCCATGTAATTTCATAGCATCAGGATGTCCTGCCACAGTTTAAGAAAGCAAGCCAAAAATTCCATGGGATATAGCTTTTTCTTAGTATGCTTTACCCTGGCTTACCAGTTACAGAAAGATCAATTGATTTCTAGCCATTGAAAAATAAAATATTTTTTTTTAAAAAAAAGAAACCAGAAACAACACATAATTCTAAAAACAGTCACCTTTTTAGGGATCTGTAAGAACTTTGCCAGACCAGCATATTCATAGAATAGCAAAAACACATGGAACTTTAGTATAATAAAGACGCATAAATAGCAGCTTCATGACAGATACTGTTGAATGGCTTGAACCTTCCCCTGCATTGCTGGCCAACCAGCAGATACTAAGAATATTTTGCTGTCTGCGCTGCTTTGGATGTGTATCACCCAACTGAAGAATCCATCTGCTGCTTCCAAATCAAGTTGTGTTTCCTGGGACAAATATCTGTATTTTCACTGCAAGCACTGCAAGATCTCTATCTAACCTTATGAAACATCCTTACATACAGGATGAAAGACAGAAAGCCTTCACAACATTTAACTTCATACACATGTACATTATGCATGCACTACAAGTCAGCCTCAAGCTGTCTGCTGCCCAGGAGGACATCACCAGCTTTATTTTTCTGTCATTTAAACCAAAATTGACCCTATACCACCAAATTCCCAAACAACAGCCTGCACTCTCCTTTAATCAAGAAGACAACCATAACTGATGTTATTCAACCTACAGACATCAGTTCCACCACACCACCCTTCAGGGACACATCCTTGGTCCTCTAGGTGAGAGAAATTCTCCTGCTCATCCCTCAGGCACACAGCCGGGATGGGTGTCCTCATCTATGGGACCTCTCTGTAGGTCTTCACACCCAGCTTAGGTCAAAGTCTTCCACGTTTTGCAGCACAGCATCCCTAGGACACGGCCTTCCTTTCCACCCAGACACTTAAAACCCCGGTCTCCTTTGATCTCATGTTTGAGTCCTGACAACACCATTTTTCCTGAGCTTGAGATCCACAGTTATTCTGGGCACATACCCCTCCAGACTGTTGTTACGAATCCCATCATTTTCATGATCTCATACGTATCTCTATTTTGCTATCTTTTTCTCTTTGGCTACTGAACCAAAAATATTTGTCTTCACCTCCAGGACTCTTTGAGGACAATCTCTTTCTACTGATAAGGTCTCATTTGGTATCAAAGGGTTAATTTACATTTCCAGTTCTGCCCCTGGAGCCTTCCTTACCCCTGGCTACATTTTCAAAGAAATACACTCAGTCTCTCCTGTTGTCTCCTACATGTCATTGCCTTTGGTGACCCTGTCTTAAAACTCTCCTTCACCTAAAAATAAACTGGTGAGGGGTTTGGCTGCCAAGGACACCAAGGGCACTAGAGTGGCAAAGTCCACTTTCCTGGTCTTTTTCTGCAGAGACTCATCATCTTGGCAGATGCTCAGCTGGAAGACCTTTGGGGCGAGGACTGCCTTTCTCATTTACAAATGCTTCTGTGCATTTGTGATGGATGCTGCTGCATTACAAATCTGAATTTACAATTCATTCTTCTATTCATCACACTTCTGTTGTCCAACCAAAAACCAGAGTCAACATCAGATGATTCAAGCAACTAATCACAAATTAATAAATAATGAAAAGCGTGTGCTAGCAGTTTATAAATTAACCTGTGGCATGGCCTGCATTCCCATAAATTGTCCACTGAACAGTTATGAGGAGAATTAATGTTGTTACCAAACAATATTTTTTGTAATGAATAATTTGACCAGCTTAAGACAACAGTTATGTCTGGGCGTTTATTACATCAAATACACTCATTTAGAAAGCCGACATCCAAAAACACTTCAAAATTTGCAATAAGGCAGAGAAGTTAGTGGTTATCCATCCAAACAAAACAATTTATTTTAGCAAAAGAGGGAATTTATTAGAAAGGAGAACTTTGAGAGCTTTTACGCATTGATAACATAAATTAGTTTCATATTTCCTAAACACACGATGTGAAAAAATATGATCATATACTAAAAAAATTCAGGCCTATGCAGTAAATTTCAGAAAATGAGGTATCTGGTTTTTAAAGTCACATCCTGGATATTTGAGGATTTTGTTAACTTAGACTGTCAACTCTAATGCTTGATTATGGACAAGACAAGTTTTACAGGACCAATGCCTATCTGTATATTTCAATATATTCTTTAATTCTTTTTTGATGTACATAAATAAAAAAAACCTTTAAGCATATTGCAATGATTTTAAGTGGATTTGAACAATAAAAGAAGAATGTTTACTGCCTGCCTGGGAAGCCTACTATTGTGTCTTCAAAAGGAAAAACACAAAACATTAAGCAAAAAGCAGTAAGAAAATACTACCATAGAGTGATAAAAAGCCTGGTATTTTAACTTGCTTGGCTGTGAGGGGTGACTGAACACAGCAATATAAAAGCAGGAAGGGACTAGCTGGAAAGAAATACTGAAATGACAGTAGAATGAAATTGAAAGAGATAGAGTAGAAATAGTGTTTCTAGACTTGATCTGAGAAATACTGCATGGATGATAAATTTGCAAAAAGGCTGCAAATTTTTTAAGAAGCAGAACTAGCAAAAACATTTAAAATATTAACATCCTGCATGTTGTTGCATTTTTAAAAAAACAAGTATTATCAGTTCCAATAAATCAGGGTAAATATTTCTGGTGAAAAAAAATGTTTGTTTATTCAGTTCTAGGAATTTTTAAAAACCCAAATTTTGAAGTAACTCTGCTAGGAAGGAAGGAAAGAGGCCATTCAGTAACTCTGCCCCATCACCTCTTCAGGGAGTCATCCTTTTGTACTCCCAGATTGCCATAAAACATTATGAGAAACTGCATCCTGAATTTTTGGGTGGATCTAGGTGGAAACATGGAGGGTGGGCTCCATCAGTGGGAATACACACTTAAGATCCCGAAAGCGTTCCTGTTTTAATTACTAACCCAAACTTTCCCTGCAAATGTTGGCCATGAGGTTGTCCTACCCACACGGTCACTTTAGTGAAACACCACATAGGATAAGGCAGTGCTCATGGGCAATAAGGGTGGGCAAAGCTTGCTCAGAGACCATGCGCTCCCTAGGCAGGGCTTATGTGGGGGGCTTTAGCATGTATGGCAGCTAAGCCATTTGGATCTTGGCCCATGATTGCCTCAGCAATTTGTTAATAAAGAGTAATAGTGAGGTATGCAGCAATTATTTCAATCAGCACCTTGTGAGCTTGGTAGCACCAGCCAGATTTTAGAAATAGTGGTGACACTACTTCCTACTTGGTGTAATTTTTACAAGCATGGTAACCTCCCCTCCTCTTCCTTCAAATACACACCATCCTTTAGACCTTTGCCCTTGTGGAAGTCCAGGGGAGTTTCTTCCCTATACCTAACTGAGACCAGATCAGGCCTTAACTTGGCAAGGGAAACACTCTGAGCACACACAAAAATGTAGGTTTCGGAAGAATACTGGGTTGCTTTCTTAAAGAAGAAAATTCTGCATAGCACAGGACAGGAAATAATGTGCTCATGGGTGGTTTCCTCCTCCAAAGCAGCTCACACACTGCAGCTGAGACAACACATATGGCAGCCCTGGAATGGAGTTTCCCCAGATTCTTCAGATGCGGCTTCATAGCACTAAGAGACCTGCAGCTGGAGGTAAAGATGTTTTTTCAAGGTGTGTCCACTGAAGGTGGAAGAATTCAGTACTCTTCTTCATAAGCTGGAGCTGGTTTTCTCAATGGGATGTGCTACTGCTTGCTCTCTGCTTTGAGAAGTGATAAGTCTGCTTTTCAGTAGGCTATTTGACTTATTTTCATTCTCTGTGGTTTCCTCACAGAAACCAGACACAAAGCCAGTGATGGATAGCCCCGCACCAGGCGGCCATTTCAGCAGCCTATGTATCGATGCCGTACAGAGAGGCAGACGCTTGGCTCATGAAGTCAAACACAGTGCTGAAGATTGATCTCTTCCACAATTCTCATCTGATGCACTGACCATTAAGTTATGCAAAGATGCTAATTCGCAACGTAGAATAAAGCAACTACCTCCCGCCTTTCCAGGAATGTTTCATTTGGGGCCCAGCAGGGAGAAGACTTTCTGTTAACATGAACATTTTGTTAGTTTTAGCAACAGGGAATGTAAACTACAATGGAAAAAGTAATGAATGAATACTGAGAAGGAAGCTCAAGGTTAAAATTTGTGTCCTCTAATAAATCAAAATGTGTCTGAGGGGTTAGCAAAGCAGGCACACAGACTTTAAGAATTACTTTAATCTTTTGCAAAAGTCTGAAGTCTGCCAGGAGGATTATTTGTGGTCCGCTGTGCCCTAAGCCCAGATCTCCAAAGTAAGGAGGAGCTCTTACTGAACAGAAATTTGGCACCCCAGTATCTTGAAAGATCGGACCCTCTGCTCACAATTCACTATGACCTTGTATCTATTGGCAGGTACTCTACAAACCCAGACAGAAAACAATACCTGCTCAGAAGATCTGATAATTTCAATAATGAGTGGATGAAAGGAAGAGTTTGCACTTCCTTGAGGCTTTGCTCAGACCACTGAAGGTGGGCCAAGATGATGCAGGGATTTCCAAAGGTCATATGAAGAATCTGTAGCAGACCTTGGAAAAACTCCTAGATGTTTAATCACCATTTTCCTTACACTCAGTCCTTTCCCTGGCTTAATGTCTTTAGCACCCTGTCCACTTGTAAAGGTCTTGCCCCTAAAAACAGCAGCCGTATCGTATGATCACAGCTCTTATCCTGGCATCTAATTTGAGCCTCCAAGAGGAGCAGCAGAGGGAACACAGAAAGAGGAGGGACACCGGTGTCCACACAACAGAGCTACCAGGACATGCATCACACCTTTAGCTTTCAGTGAGGACAACCCACTCCCCACCTCCTGTGCTTCTCAAATTTACAGCACTATGAACTCTTCAGTCACCCGATGATTTGCTATCATGCCTCCAGGGCCCCCAACATCCTTTCATTTCCCAGAACCAAACTGCAAGAAAGAGTTCACCCATCCCACTCTCCAGATTAGCACCCCACTTTTTTCTCCAGCTGCAAAGGCCAAGCATTGATCCCCGCTGGAGAGGCTGGACTCAGTCCTGTTCTTAACTTTCTTTAGCCCCCCCCAGAAGCATGCTGCCAGCACAGCCCACAGAACTCTGCTTACACAACATGGCCAAGGTGAAAGGGGTTTTCCCTTCTTCCCTCTTCCAAAAATGTCCAGTGCTTTCTGCTAGATCAAAGGAGAAGCAAATTGGACAATCACACCACTATTGCAGCAGCAGCACATCAGCTTCCCAGAACAGCCATGTGCACACTGCCAGCTAACTGCAGGTGTAACCTACTTCTACAAGCAGAGCTATCCATCATCCTTGACATAAACTATCAAGCTTGGACAAAGAGGCCCCTCTAGCCCAGCTTCGGAGTCTCTGGAGCAGAAAATCTACAGCAGACGAGATGCCCCAACACCACACTCGTTGGCTGGGTCCTAGCTGGGCCACAGAGAGCAGGGTGGAGCACACAGCCATCACCCGTGGGTGCCCAGTGCAGTTCGGATACTCCATGCTGCAGCAACATGGGCAGAAAGCACGGCAATGCCACAGCTCAATGTTATCATGCATACGCTGTGTTGGGCAACCTTCATGAATGGTGCTTGGCATCCTTGCCCCCTTTCCCATCATATTTGGACTTCTGGCTTTATTGGGAGTGATGACAGCCATGCTGTCATCTGGGGCAGCTGCTCTGGGCAGCGGTGCAGCCGGTGAGTCCCAGCACTGCCGCTGCTGCTCAAGCCCCATGACCACGTATCAGCCAGGGTGTGAATTCCACATGCCTGTGTAGACCTCTCCAGCCAAAAATACCTTCCTCCCTCTCCCCTTGTCTCCTTCTAAAGCTTCACAGGCTTGAAGAGTTGGTTTTGGTTAAACTTTATAAATCATCTCTTCCGTGTGTGTGAACACAGAAATAAAGTAATGTGAAGGGCAGGAAATTCTTCTGGTTTACATCTTTGGCGTTTGGCTGGATCATAGAATCATAGAGTGGTTTGGGTTGGAAGAGATCTTAAAGATCATGTAGTTCCAACCCCGCTGCCATGGGCAGAGACACCATGTGCAAAGTGGATAAGAAGGAACTTAATCACGGTGGTTTTGAGACTATGGGGAACAGACTAAACTGTTTCCTGACCCTGATTTACATTAAGAGTTGAATCTAATGGTACAAATATCTCTGTAGTGATGAACCTCCTCTGTAGCTACACCAACAATCAATCTTTTCCACTCCTTTCCCCAACCACTTTTATAGCAAAGACACAGTAACAAAAGAGACATCTTTTTTTAATAAACAGGCCTAACTCCTTGTTATTACATGATAACCAGCCCCAGGATGCTATCAAAACAGAGCAACATGTGTTGCTAGCAGCAGGCACACCATCTCTAGCCCTGTGCTCGAGCACTGTCAAACACTCTTCTTCAGAGGTATCAAAGAGCACGAAACCAATTCTAATCAGCCCATGTCCCCAGCTCACATCGGCGTGCCTAAAAATAAACATGTTGCAGCCTGACAAGTAATTATATCTCATTGGCGCCCAGCACTGTTCTCACAGGGTGGAGGCGGGAGGCCAAGGCGAGGGGATCTGCTACCAGTCCATCCTCCCGCAACCTCCCAGCAGCGAGGCAGGAACCAGCAGAGAAGAGGGGTACGCCATGCTATGCCAAAGCTGAGCAGTAATTCTTAGCTCTCTGCTTGCACTCAGCACGAGTTAAAACAACTCTTTGTCATCTTTGCTTGTTCTTGGAAGAGCAGCATTGTTGTGCTGAGGCCAAGCAAGCCCCTGACACTGCAATCTCGTGAGGATCTGTCCCTGCTCATCCTGAGCCTTGTGCTTTCAGGGCACTTAGAGACCAGCTCAGAGTGCCTAAAACAGGTATGCAAGAAAAATAATCCCCCGTGGTACCTGGTTCTTTTACAAGCAGTTCAGGCCAGCGCTGCTGATGGATGCTCAGATGGTTGCTTTCCTTTCTGCACAGTACAGCTCAGGTGGCAGAATTCATCTCTTGAGAGCAGAGCAGCATAAAAAATGAGAGATCTCCTACGAACAGGCCTCTGCTGCATGACACCAATTGCTCTCGGCCAAGAATTATTGTAAGTGGAAAGCTCAAGTGGAGTTTGGTTCAAGCTAAATGAATTACGTTCATTTTCCAGCACATCGTTTTGGCTGATAAATCACAGCTTCATGCACCATTAGCATGTAATGATTGGAATATTTAATCAAAGGCCAGCTTTTTGTATCGTTTACCTTTGAGAAACCAGATTTGCTCGCTGGAACAGTTTTGAACCATTACACACACTTATCAGCAAAAATCTTTGCTTTATGTCAAGTGTTGCAATATTTAAAGCCCTCACAGACAAGAAAAGTTTGGGAAAAATGACTGGCTTCACGTAGCTGGAGAAATGCAAAAGGATTTGTGATGTTATTTGAAAGGATTGCAGGAAAATTAGGAGAGCAAACAATTCTGCATTTACAGTAATTATAAATGCTGATTTGGTTTGGGGTTGGATCTCTGAGTAAAATCAAGACCCTTTTGTTCTAGACATTGTAAGACATTGCTCTTAAGACAGAGAGTATTTTTTTGTGGTGGTTTCTCTGCTTATAGACATCTGTTCTTTCTGACAGCAGCCACCTCTCCACCCCCGAGTCACCTCTCTGAGTCCTTAAGTCCACACTACAAGACTGCCCTTGATACAAATAGGAGATCTCTAGCCAGACAATGTTTTGGTGCCTGATGAGAAACCCAGTCCTCACCTGAGTGATCAGGATGGATCAGGTGTGGAGGGGTTCGGTCCCACTGCAGCATGGTCCATTGGCAGGGACCCTAAACTCAGCCCTGCCCGAGAGCAGCCGTGGACAGAGAGCATCTTCTCATGCCCTTTTTAACTCACCTTGTAGGCAGCCATGAAACAGTTGGCAAGAAGGCTCTCTGCACTCAAGTATACTTTCTCTTGTATCTATTTACACTTGAAAAGGGGGAGAAAAAACCACACCTGTTTCTGCCTTATGCTCTCATAACCCTGAGGAAAAACCGTTTGGAAATGGTTTGTCAACAAATGTATAAACCTATCAAAGGCTAAAAATTAAAAACACCTCCTACAGAAGGGTGAATCAAAGGTATGTAAAACTGAATACAAATCTGCACTTAAACAGGGTTTCATAACTCCCTCCTGAGTACAATTTGTGCTCCTGGATAGGAATGCTCGTATTTCCAGAGCAGTGGGTGCTTTTGTTTGCTTCTTGAAATGCTTGGTTGAACAGCAGTGCAGAGCTGTAAAAATAGGTTTATTTTAATGTGCTTTATGGGTCTGATTGTTAACAGAAAAGGCCTGAGGGCTGTGTGAGTCTGTGCTTGTGCACTTCTGCACTAAACTTTTATGTGTGTGATCTCCCACACTGTGTAAATGGTGTATGTGGCCACATGAACCACTTGTTGTGCCCCAAACAAGCTTCTGTTCAGGCACAGCAACAACAGCCACATGTCAGTGTGGCGGCCATCAGCACCCATGTGCTAGTGGATCTCCACCTTCCAAAACCCAGTCACTAGGGACCTAGAAGCAGTGGCAAGGTTAACATGCAGAATATATAGGTACGACTCAAACAATATTGGTTAAATGTTTCTACTTGTCATTCCCCTTCAAAGTTGCATTTTCCTTGATCTTGTCTTCACCCAAGTGCTGAACAGCCCCTTCTCTCCAATTTTTCTTGCCTTTAAACCTATGGCGAGAACCCCAGATGTGAACTCCCAACCTTCTGGGGTTTCCAAATCCATGTACAGATCCAGTCTGGATCCAATTAAGTCAGGTCTTCTGCTGTGAGTCAAAACAAGAAAGACAGTACTCAGCTTTCTGATGACAGCAGTGCTGTTAATCTGGCCCTGGACCCGATTCCTCTGCTTCAGTACACTCTGCTTATGTACATTTGCCTTCCAAGGCAGATGCAAAGAGACTTCTTCCCAAACAAAGAGAAGGAGATGAAGACCACTTGAAATAGCAGAAATTGCAATACCAGACCATATGCCTTCAGCCAATAGCTGCGTGTTGCAACTTGCAAATGTGTCACTAACGGGCTGTCATCCCCAGTAGGTCTGTAGGTCTGCATGGGTCTGCAGACTACCACATGTGGCTCCAGAGACGTCAACAGAATAGTCAGAAGCTAGCATCCATTATCCTGCTTTCTTGATACTTTACATCAACATTACTATGCTTAGCACAGTAAACAGATTTGTTTGAAATGAATGATGCTTGGCACATATAGGAGAAATAAAAATACAATTGATTTCATTTTTTCCATGGTGACAGTCCTCCAGCTCACCCAAATTGAGTGTTCCAGAAAGCTAAGTAATTTCTACCATAACTGTTCTTGTTGGACTAGAAGACGGCAATGTCCGTCTTTTCTTATTCAAAGAAAAAGGAATGGAATTAGTTTGCTAAAGGCTTCCAGTTCCTAGAGGGCAGGCATGCTGATATGCTTTCCAGACCTTGGCACAGTCTCCTTATACTTTCCCCAGAAAATGTTTTCACCCTGAGAGAATCTCCTGGTTTTGAACCCTTGTGGCAGGGCTTGACTAAAACCCAGAAGCCACCTACAGACAAGAGACCTCTGACCTGTGCTCCATGCTCAAAGAGCCATGGAAATCCACAAACATCCATGTCCTACATCTCCAGAGTTTCTGATCACAGAGTCTAGGAGACACTCTCTAAATTGTCTTCCCTGTCCTCTTAAGGGGCCAATCATCACCTTTGCCTATCTGATCATTTGGTTCTTTTTTCCAAATCACCAATGAAGGATACCACAGACAGAAGCTAGCAGAAAGCAGATGATGACACAGCCTCACATGTAAGATACTCAATAAGATAGGCAAAATGAGATGCACATTTTACTGAACCTGGCAATCTCTCTATTGGTTTATTGGTTTGGAAAGGTTCCTCAGGGCTAGGAAAAAGGTTTCCTTCACAGTCAGAGATAGGGGAGCCCATCCTTCAGGATACCCAGGGAATCAGAGACATTAGTTCAAATCTGTCTGGCTCAAAGGAATTATCAAAAAAGCCCTGCAAGTTGTGTGTTCCCCTCTGAACTTGTGCAGGATGGACAGGTCTCTTCTTCCAACTAATCAAAAATTTCATCCTAAACTGGAGTAATTTTCCCAGAGCTTTATCAAAACCAATATACTTTTCCCAAAAGCTTCCATGTCAAAGAATGAGTGTTTTCCAGCAATATAAATGAAAACATTTTTCAGCAAGTTGCCTCCCATCTCTCTGATGTTATGTGCATTTCACTCCCACATTCCTATGAGAAAAGCAATGAGGTTTGTGTCTTATTTTGCGGGTGGACCAGGGAGCTCAGGCAGATCTCTCTGTGACCTGCCCGGTGGCAGTGGCAAAGAATTCATGTCTTGACTTCACATCACTCGCTCCAAGTCCTTAGATATATTTGTTCTCTAGGGAACTTTAGCCTGAAATGTCTAACCACAGACCTGGAAATGATTTTAAATATATTATAACAAATGTTGTTAATCACACCCACTCTCATAGTATGGCCTGTAAAACAAGAATAGAGAGTGAGGAGGACTTCCTACTTCCCGTATACTGGCAGCAAATGCATTTCCTGTGTTACAGAGCTATACATTTCACTGGGAAGGGATGCTCTCTAGTGGTTGGAGTACAAGACTGGAAAAATGAGATCTTGAAAATTTCACTTCCTGTCTCTCCTATCCGTACGCTGTATGAGGAGGCAACTCATTCCATCTCCCTGTGCCCTGCTTTCCCTACACTTCTGTGGCCCGCTGCAATCCCTCTACTATATGGGGAAGGCTTAAACGATGTTTGCAAATGTTTGGAGGGGAGGTTTTAGGTTAAAGCTAAGCACTACTGCTGAGTTGCATTAGGCCAGTGAAGATGGGAAAAACTGAAAACTGGTAGGAGGAAGGAGAGAAGGGTCTGAAATGCTCCTGTCAGATCTTCACCCCCTTTTTATTTTGTGTCACAGAAACTACTCTTTAACTTGATTGCTCCTTATCTTTAGCTAAGGCACCACTGATTTTTATATAATTAAAATTTCTTTGACAATTGCCAAGTATTTACAATGTGAAATGTTTCAATTTTTCTTATATTATGTCTTGGCATCAAAGAATCTGCACTCGTTTCCTAAGTATGGGGAGACAAATGAATCAAGACCTTGACACCCCTATTTTTTTTCTTTCTCTCTCTTTTTCTTTTCTTTTCCTTCTTTTTTTTAATACATCTGGTTATTATTGAACAGAGGCTTTCATGTTTTAATGATAAATTGTCTTCTCCCGCTGTAACAATGTCCCCAGACGGCTTGTCTTGGCTGAAATGTCTTCTAAGAGCATCTGCTTTTGATCTATAGGGTTTTTAAATCTTTGGATCTAATCTCTAGCCTGACTGACTTGAAAGCTGATTTCCACAAAAGCAGAGTGTGAAACTTGTAGAAACCCTTTAGTGGAATCACTTGAAATTGTTTAAAAGACTGTATTGACAATACTTGGTATGTCCTCATGACTTTTTTTCTGCATATTTACATATATACACATGTATATAAAAAATGTAAGAGAGACATAAGAAAGGAATTTCTTTTAACAAATCATTCAGTGGTATTTCTATGTAATTTGCATATGTTGTGGCTTAATACCCTAATAAAGAAGGATTGGAAGCTTTCCAGAACACAATATTTATGCCATGTATATCAATTAAGATAATTGCCAATTATATTGATATGTCAATTAAAGTCAAGTGACTTTTAAAAGAGTTATGCCTGCTATTAATTTAGTTATATGCCTACATTTTAAGTGTATTTATAAGGCTTGATCTTAAATTTCTCAATATTTTTCACATCCAGTACATAATCACCATGTTCATTTTGCTCTGTCTGGTCCACTTTAGGCTGCAGCTCACCAACCGCTACAAAGACAGAGAAAATAAAATCCAGTGCAGAGCTCACTCTCCCTTGGTGGCATGGTGTTGGCACACTATCTGACTTCACTTGAAGCATGCTGAGTAGATTTTGATTTCACCCCAGCACAAATGAAAATAGGAGCTGGCTAGTATATGCATGAGATTTCTGTGGCTAAGTACAAACCACTGTGGTCAAATGAAAGAGAACCTCATCATACTGCAATATATATATCTATTCAGACACACAAACACACACACACACACTTGTGTTTGTGTGCATGTATGATAAATATCCTCCAAGAGTTCATTTGTCTATCAAACCCTGCACAGTATATTGTAACACATTAACAACAGTCACAGACAGACCCTAACAGGCTGAGAGTTCAGGTTTTGTTGGGATTAAACTAAAGTTAGGACAAATTCAGAATAGTTTGAGCAGAAAAGCTCTTCTGTATGAACATTCTGGTAAGAATGTAATGGAAGCCAGACCCCAACCTCCCTGGCTTGAGGTTCGCAAAACCAAATCATAACAACTGATGAGGTTTTTCTAAACCAAAGCACCCCATTTTCTCATCACAAAGTTGAGATAAAAGGGGAATCTTTATTCAGCCTCTTACTCCTTGCACCTTAGCAGTGGTGCTGAGACAGAACCAAATGAAGATGTATCTCCATTATCTCCCATTTGGAGTCTGCATTTCCAAAGCAATAATCTTGCTAGTCAGCTTTGAAAGCCCCAGAATGCCGCCTCTCCCAGGCCATACGTAGATTTCCCCATAGTTCATGGCTGAAAACGAATTTTCAGAGGCTCCACCAAAAATTCTAACTATTTCTGTGGCTGACTGGGCCAGAGACATGACGGAAACAACCATTTCATAACCTTTCAGCACCGCTGCTTCTATCCAAACCCAAACTCCAAAGCAGGGATGGGATGTGAGAAGCAATCAAAAACAACATTGGAAAAACACGAATCCATCCTAGTAGTAAGGCTTAGCTTGGCTTTGGGTTTGGTCCCAGGCATGAGGAAATATTCAGGGAAAGTGGAGTTATTTCCTTAGATTCATTTGCCCATTTCTCATTAGCAAAGCGTTTTGATACTCTGCAATCCAATGCCTAGCCATGGTTTCTGACTCTTTGAAAGAAAATCGAGTACATTATTTCTAGGATGTTATAAAACTGGACTGATAGAATAAATATGTGGGATAGAAATAGGCAAGAAGCCTTAAACTGAGCCAAGAGGCTCACTTACTCTAGGAAATGAGCACTGTGTAGCACAGAATTTTTCTCTCTTGCAAGATGATCATCAAGTGATAAAATTCTCCCTGGACTTGAGTGTTAACTGAAGCATCTTGCATTAAGTGAATATTTTATAGGAAACTTACCAAACTGAACCATTATCTAAAAGTTCTTTTGCTGTCACAATTGTTGTTGCTTTGACCCAAAAATTGTAGTGTCTGAGCTAACTGGGGAGCCAAGAGCTCAATTCAGGATCTCCTCCCCAGGCACACTTTCTATCATTTTTGCTGCAGCTGCTACTAAAGGGCTTGTTTTGTGGGGTGATGAAGGAACCAATATGAAGAAGCTCCAGCCGCCAAACAGAAATGACAATACAACCCAGCTTTCCTGAGCTAGTTCCTGGCAGAGACGTTAGGAACTGTTACTTTGCTCCAGCCAACCCTAATCAAAGGGGAGACTGAACTGCACGTGACCCTAAACTTCCTCTAAATTCAAATTTGAGCCACTGAGTTGTCAGTTTAATTGCTTTGCTGTGGATGCCGCTACTTTTATTTGATTGTAAATCTCCATGTCACTTAGGGTATCATGTAAAACATTTTTGATGGTGATGCAGAGCGTTTGCTCTTAAATACTACAGCAGAGAAGAGGCCCAAGCATCTAAGATTACCCCAGTGACAGACAGCGCCCACAGAGATAAAGACTGAGGATGCAGGGGGGGCTCCCTGGGACGCAGGGACAGCAGAGGATAAGACACTTCGTGCTTCCCCTTGACAAAACCGTTGCGAGGACATGTCTGGAAAGTCCGTCTGTGGCATCAGGGAGGAAGAGCCCAGTGCCTTACTTACTCTGCTAGACAAGTTTAGGACCATCTCTAATCCTTCCACCATAAGGATAGGTCAACCAGAGCAGACATCCACAGCCACGTGGCACAAGAGGTCTCTGGCTGCCGCATCGGGTCGGTGCACCCATCACTTCAGCAGGAGCGTAAAGCCGAACAGCCAGCCGCAGCTGGCAGCACGCTTATCCCCTCTGTGCTGCGGTATCACTCTGCAGATTTGCTAACTCTCCTGTTGAGTGCAGTTACGCATTAGAACTGCTAATACGCTGTGATTTCACCTTAAGCTTGAAAGCACCAGAGGTTAAACAGATTTTGATATAAGAGCCTACAAGGAACACTCTATTTAAAAAGCCTATGCATCACCGGCTACAACTGAAAGGATGATGAGTGGTAGGAGGAGATGAAAGGTGGTTCAGACATGGGTATGATGACAACAGTAAAGGGAAATTAAATACACTGCAGGGAAATAGAAGTCATAATCATCTTGGGTTTGCAGCTCATGAACAGTGAAAAGCTTATGTGATGAAACAGCAGGTAGAAGTGCCTTGAGACTCAAGTTTTAAGGCCCCAAGAGTTTAAACTTGACATTCAAGCCTTTTAAAGTTTTATGAGGGCATCCAATAATTCCTCCTGCTCAGCCCACCCCACCCCCCCGCCTGATGTGCTGGTTGTTTGATTTACACACGTTCTTGAACATACAATGAATTCCAGGGAAAGCATGCAGAAACCATTGTAGGTCTGTAATTAAATAGCCTTCATGCAGCTTAACCTCTCCAATAATGAATGTCCAGCTGCAATTCAAAAGGCCACTATACCTTTGGCTGGTGAAAACTGACACAGCCCCACCAAAGACTACAGGACCCAGGACAGTTTTTATCTGGAGAAGTACAACATGGCCATTCCCAAAATGTGCTGCCTGCTGGATGCAGGCAGGAATATCTTGCTAATCCATGTAGGGCTAATTTATACACTTGAGCATCCTTCCATGAAAATTATTAGCCTGACAACACACTCTCCACCAGCAAAGACTTCACATCAGAGAACTACAGCTGTATCACTTCCACTGCCAGCCTCCACCAGTTCCTCTGCCATGCAAGTACATGAGCTACCCACCAGAAGCCACCTGAAATGCAAAATGACATCAACAGCTGTACTGACCACATCAGATTAACCAACAGTACAACAGATCCTATACTTAAAATACCTTTGTGCTAATTTTATACGTTCTAATTATACTAATGACTCTTCTAATTACAGCTTGCTAATTATACTGAAATTAGACATGATTATTTTAATTATCCAGCTCTGCATTAATGCCACTTTTATTAGATACAAATCTTTTTTTTAGTCTTAAATAAAACTGATGATTCTTTAAAAAATACTGAAAGCAATGAGTGCCCTTTCTTTCCTTTTCCCCACCTTAACCATTGTTTCCTTTGTTATAACTTCAGAAAATACAGACGGTCAGTGCTTTCAGTCACAGCCATTAATCTGAGATCCTCAGTCTGATGAGCACAGTTTGCAGACCTAGCAGCTACATCTAGAACACTTCAAGCAGCTTCAGGACTGGCAATAAATCTAGTACACGTATGTCCTGTTCCTTCCCTACTGCCATCACTCACAGAGTGAAGTCAGAGAGACTCTGGGAGATGTCTGCAGTCTATACAAACATTTGGAGACTTGTCTGGTAACATGCAGCCTAGAGTGCCACTGAACACAAGCGTCTGTGAACTCTGGAGATTGTGCCCACGATCACAAAAGACAAAATCAAGTCTTCAGAGAAGACATAGGAGAGCTGCTGTGCCTCAAATCATGAACACAGACTCAAGAGCCGATACTGTGCCTGAGGAATTATGGAAAAGAGAAGTTGCCCATGTCAAGATCCCATTTATTCAGCAAAAGGTTGCTTTGTTCGTGGTGTGCAAAAGGATAGTTCAGAACTCAACACACTTGACATTTGGATGAACACTAAGACGGGCAGGCAGCATATCTCACCCATTACAGATTACTAGCACATGGGGTTAGGGAGAGAAATCCAAGCTCTGGAAGGGGACAAAGAAGGAGCGTTTTCTAACAGATCTTTTTTGAAAAATAGGGATGTTTGAAATAGTACATATGGATTATTAGGTAGAAAGAGAGGTGAAGTGCACATTGGTCCTGAATTCCTAACACGCTTCCACAGATGTTGCATCAGCCTACAGTCAACAGTCAACATTGTCAGACACATCCCAGCTTGATAAGAGCTTGATAGTTAGTGTTTTGGCAACGCTTTGCCAACTTTTAACAAATCATACTGGATTTTTTTTGTGCAAGTGTTTTTCCCAGACAACTTGAACTTCTCATTCAATACTCCTCATAGCCTAATTTCCTTTGTCCTGTCTAACTGTTCTCATTTTGGATCTACCTGTCTCAGTAGCTCTCTGGTAACTTTTAATCCCCTAGGCTAGTTTCCATCAAAATGATGGGAGAGTAAGGCCACTAACTCCTACATATTTCATGAAGTGAAATAACCAAATACAGGAGAAAAAAATCTGCTAAAAATCACTAAAGAAACAGCATGGCTGCAGCACAAATCAACCCTTTCTAGACACTGAGAATCCAGCCAAAAATAACTTCCAGTAGAAATCTGGTCACAGTGGGTCAAACCTTCAAAGAAAAACTTGATACAGAACAAAAAGGTGATAAGAATTCTGCTCAGCATCTACAAACACAGTCCTGTATGGCTGTGTATAGATACACCATGCCCAGGGGAGAGATCTTAACAACCTACAATAGCCATATGGCTCTGAATATCAGGTCTGACTCTGTATGAACCATTGAAACTACACTTTTTTTTGCAGATGTATCCTTGTCACAGCTCCAGGTACTCAGGATGTCCCTATAAACGTACTTCTGATATCTCAGCTACCTAACAGGCTCTCTGCACCCATGAGAAATGGGCTTTGCTTTCCAGTGTCAACACACCCTTAACATGCCCACGAGCTCAAGTGCTTCAAGCATGCAAACTGGGAGAAAGTCAACAAACAATAAGGGCCATGCTTCTGCTCTTCAAAGTGTGAGCCAACTCTGCCTTTAATGCTATACACAATGTTTCCTTGTTCTTATTTTTCTAATTCCTGCACATCTGATTGCAACATATGGCCAGTTTCAGCAATTGACAAAATATTTCCTTTTCTATTCTATTTACGTCACAGGTTTCTGGAGCCACAGATCACTTCAGCCTAGCAAATGGCAACTGAGAAGCAGTGACATGCCCTCTGCATTTAAAAACAAAACACAACAGCAGCAGCAGCAGATACTCAGCTTCTCTCACCCACAGATTTCCATCACTTCATGCTGGATGGCTGCTGTGTTGTTTTATTCTGGTTTTGATGATCCCCTTTTCACTCATGATCTGGCCAAGATATAGACAGACAGATATTGGGAGCATCTGAAAGAGATTACCACTGTCTGCTGCTCTACAAGAGGCTCCAGATAACTGGCAGACAGGGCAGAGGAAAGGGGCTGCAAAGATACGCCGCTCATTAATAGCTTGAATACTCACAGGACTGTATACTTAAACCAATTTCTGTTAAAATTTGGTATTCACTCCCAACTGACCTATCCCTAGAAATCCCCAATGAGAGGTCCAACGTAAACTCCTACTGCTATCGTAATTTCCCAAATCTCATATTATACTATCCTCAGTAGATCTCACAGCACTTTTATGAAGACAGTAGGTTTTTCCTTATTGCAGAGGAGAGTTGTTTTACCCAGGGCCACCAAAGTACAGCAGTGGCAGGACTGCAAACACAATCCAGGCCTACTGGGGCACTCATTAAATGTGACTTGGGGCATCTCACATACTGAGAATGAGATTCACCAACTCGCTGCTGCCTCCCACAAGACAGTAAGTACGTGTTTTGTAGACACGCACGCATGTTACACATCAGTGGGATCACCAGCAGCATCAAGAGAGGCTCTGCAGGTGCTAACTCCTGCAGGACAAACTGGAGACTTGAGGGAACTTGATTTTTTCTAATGGGGACAATTTGCAAGCACAGGATGGAATACCCTTCCCGTTAGAAACCAGTATGATCCCATTGACCTTAATCACGTATTTCATGTCCCTCCGAACAACAGGCAAAAACACAGTTGTAGTGGCCTGGGAATCAAACAAAGGAAGAGAACATCAATCCCATACAGAGTTAACTGGAAAACTAGTCTTCCTGCAAAATTAACAAAGACAATTTTAAAAAATCTTAGTGCAATGATTGCTTGGGTGTGTCGTGTTCCCTTTTTCTCCAGACACTAAATTCCCTGCTTATATCTTCCACAAAGCACCAGGGTGGTGGTTGTTTCATGAGGCTCTCTGGCCAGCGAGCCTAAGGAGAGGTTTCTGTAGCTGGGAGCTCGACCCACAGAGGTTAACCAAACTACAGCTCCAAAGGGGATATTATAAAAATGTACCCAAATTGAAACAGTACCCTTTTTTCTTCCTCTTTCCTGAAACATCCTCCTTTTCAGGCTTTTTAAGACAAACAAACTTTTCCCCCTGCTTTCAAGAAGCAGACCCTTTCCCACAATAAAAAAGCAACCGAAAGCGTGTTTAGTTCTGCCATTTTCAAGGCCTCTCACCGGCTCTGGGGAGATAGGGCAGCCCCCCTGTGCTGGGTCTGGCCTCACCGCTGCGCACCGCCTCCGGAGCACCAGCCACAGCTATGCTGGCCCGCGCCCAGGCCGGGGAAGCCAAAGCTGCTGCTCCTCTGAGCTTCCCTTCCCATCCAGAGCTGCCCACGTGCGCGGGGTGAGGAATGCAGCAGCTCTGTGGGCTCTTAGTGTGGGTTGCCCGCACTAGTTTGGCACACTATTCGGGCAGCATACTTATACATGAATATTTTTTTTTTCTAATTCATGGAAAAAATATAGAAACTTTTATTTAACAGAGCAACAAGCTTTAACATTGCGGGAGTTTTATTTTTCTTACTCCCATAATTTTCCCCTGCTGTGGCAATAGGTGGGGGGAAAGGAAGGAGAACATTACTTTTCGAATTGCAGCAAGATCTTTCCAGATTCCATCACTCCATTTATTCCCCTGGCATCCTGAAAATAAGACAGTGTGCAAAGGCTTTGCCTTGCAGGAAGGACTTCAATTGGATTTGCTAATAAAAGCTGTGGAAGTTTCTTAGATGGGGATGAAAAGTGATTTTTCAATTGTCCTTGAGTTTCTTTTTTTCTCGTTAGGCTGGAATAGGAAAACTTTACTCAAGAAATTCACTGGGATGATAAGCATTAGGCCTCTGTTCATAAAGTAGAAAAAGAAATAAATAGCAATTTGTTGGAGAAACATATTGGAAAAATCTCACCCCAAAATCTTGGGGACTCTTTTCCCCAAGTGATAGCGCCTGTGTTTTTGTTTTCCATTTGGAGAGCACCATGTCCAGGGATTTTCCAGACCAAGTTCCAGGGAAGCAGATTTCATCGGGGAAGTCTAGAATTCAGAGGAATTTTAGGAGCTGCCAATGATTTCTTGCCAGAATACTTTGAAGATTTTGCACTTTTTTTTTTTTTGCTTGCTTTTCTATTGGACAAATTTCCTACTTTTTCCTCCCACTATTTTTTCCTTGTCACCTTAAAGACAGATGTGCTTTTCTACAGTATTTTATTTGAAATGTCTTTCTCTCTCCCAAAGAAACAGTAATAGTTTGATTTTTTCTACCAGCTGTAATAAGGATAGCCCACATCAAACTTTCAGAGTTCAAAGATCAGATGACATTGCTGAAATCCAAAGCCATTTTTCAACAGGATAAATCTTCACTGATTTTAGATGTGCAACAATAAATCAGATATAAAGCCGTATCGAGAAACTTGCTGCCTTTAAGGTCTTGTTGCTCAGGAATAGTAGTTCTACACCATTAATAACTGAAGAAACTACCTTCTCTAGTATCTTGGGGCTTTTTTTTCATAGTCAGCTCCTAACACTGTATTGCACAAACTGTCACTGTTCCCTTCACCTTGGATGACTTTGTGTTTTGGCTGAGACTCATTCCAGGTAACTACTGCTGCCTAGTATGTAGGTCTTAAATCTAAGGGGGACATCTACATTCTTCCCAGGTTCACTGGAGAAAGACAGACCTTGCCAGAAATTATTCAGGCCAAGGGTGGTCTCAGCCACCTATCTTTGGATGGAAGAAACCCCACGAGGAGACATGTGTTTCTCTCCTTTGATTAGAGGAGAAGGAAAAATTACTAACTGTGACTAGAGAGACTCCACCTTTTTACAGCTCAAGTTAAGACAGATGTATGCGACTCCTACTAAAGCTGCTGGAAAGTCCCCATGGAGGAATGGATGGAAAGCAGCAAAATTCCTACCCCTGGAGATTTTCAGAGCTGAAATGAGCAAGGCTCTGAGCAATCTGATCCAACTTTGAAGTCAGCCCTGCTTGGAGTGGGGTGTTGGACTGGAGATCTGCAGAGCTCCCTGCCAATCTAAATTACTCCATGCATTTATGAAAGAAGCTTTACAGGAGAGCTCTCTGGCATTACAGAGAGATGTGCACAAAGTGCCCCATCTAAACATTTTCCAAACCACAAAAACCAGGTATCATTACAGAATTCGCAGAAGAGCGCATGAGTTGCCAGATCAGGCCCTTCTAGGTAGTCAATCAAATTCATTATCCTCTTCCTGCAGTGGCCAGTGGCAGAGGCTTCGGAGAGAAGTGTGTGGAGCCCCACAATAAATGGCTTTAGAATAACACAACCAAAGGAGAAATTCCTTCCTAATCCCAGGCAGCCAGTAATGGGTTGATGCCCTGAAGCACATGGGTTATTATCCTCATTAGATTTACACCTATGCAGCGTCACTGGGGATGTTCTCATTGCCCATGCCAAGGACATGTTTTCTTGGCACACATCTGAGGTGATACAGAGCTTGCTCAGGCATTTGCTACTCAAGCTAAGCTACTGCATGCCAATAAAATCTTTACACCACACCATCTTGCATCAGGCAATATATATTTATACAGTCTGTGTGTAACAGTAAGGTTGTTTTTTTTTTTAAAGGCAGAAGTATGTAATAAATGACATCCCTTCAAACACACACAGACTTTACATTTCAGCACCTTCTGCCTTACAGTCCTCCTACAACCTCAGCTCCTATATTTTGTTATGAAATTTATGGGTTTATGCATACCGAAATTGTGTGTGTGTGGACTGTTAACGCCAGGGTGGTCTTGGAGAAAAGAGGCAAATAAGATGCTCAAATTTGATTACAGGATATAATAAAAGTCAAGACTTCTTCCAGCTCATTCTCATATAGTCCCTTGGAAGAAGAAGAAAAAAGTCTTTCCTTTTTTTTTTTTTTTCCTTTTTCTATAAAGGAACTGCTTTCTCCCCACCCAACAGAGCTGGCAGTGATAGCCAATTTTCCTGTGTTTGAACCTTTGAGTATGCACTTCAGAACCTCACGTGGTGAAAACTAACCCCAGAATACCCAGGAGACAGCTGAAAACCCCATTTCAAGGGCAATGCTTTGATTTCTTCACATACACAAAATTGGACTTTTTTTTTTTTTTTTCAGTCAGGGAAAATCTCCAGTCTCTGAGTGAAGGGAAAACTGCAGTGATTACTCCTGCCTTTAGATGGCTGGATAAATATTTACCCTATAAGACCATATATTAAGGAATGAGCTTTTTCTTTTTTTTTCTCCCCAAAATACTGTTTCACTGTCTCAGCAACTGTGAATGGTCCTGGTGTCTCTCCCAGTGTGGGCGGCCATTTTGCTGATGCATCATCTCACCTTTGCTGGAAAGGGATTAGAGACCAACACCATTAGCATCAGTGGCAAAATTCCCAGGCATTGCTTCACTGTGCCCTATATCTTATGTTGTTGCTTATGTCTGAGCAAAATAACACAGAGTGGTAAAAATATGCCACTAGTACAAAATGAGAACTTTCTGCAACCACCTTGCCCTTGCTTTAACATAGTTATAAATGACTAACCAAGGGGCCAGGCTGTGATGTCTGAGACTTGACCAATTTTGGTTGTGTAAGACCTAACACATAATGGGCTTCCCAGACCAGATACTGATCTGGTCTAGCACCCTCCCTCCTTCATAGCAGCTTCAGAGCTAGTCCAGGAAACCCCACTGACCATTCAAAACAAGTACATGTATATAGGAAAAAACATTTCAAAGCTGTTACTTAGCAGATTCTCTAATTCTCTTAGTCCCTGGAGGAGTGGACTTCTTTTAATATCTCTTTGCAGAGGGAAGGCCAGATTGTCATAGCTTCACTGATGTTATATAGCATTTTACCCCACAAGAAGTCCCACTGGAACCAGTGAGTAAGAAACTCATCTGGTCCAAGGAGAACAAAAGCAAAAAGAATGGAGCTGCCAAATCACGCTGGTTGGCTTCCCCCAAGATTTTTCCCAAACCCCAAAAAAGTCCTCCATCGCGACAAAACCCTTTTGCGATAGTATTATCCGGCTGCTGTTGAAATAAATAATGAGATAGAATACATGCAATATCTGTAAGAAAAATGCAAAGCAGTGAACTAATCATTGTTTTCTTTGTTTTCTTGGGGAAGATTTCTGTGTGGAAAAAAAATAAAAAATGCTTATGTATTGGTGACAGCTTGAACTAATTTAGATAAAAATACAAACTTTTGTAAAGCAAAATCCAAAGAGGAAATAAGAATTTGCAAGGGAAAAAATATACAGGGATGCTATCCTGCCATTTCTGCAAGCTTTTGAAAAGGAAACTGGTTTAATTGAAATCTTGTACAACTAATTTTGTGGTATTTACTTCTTCCATGAGAAATTCCCTGACACTAGTGGATACAACATCATGCAACACTGTTCTGAGAGGTCATTTCCACAGCAATCTTTACCGGTAAGAACTATTGCTGGTGCATAATAAATGATGAATCATGAAATGAAAGAAAAAAAAACTGAAAGAAATAATAAATTGTTTTATCACACAACTGTTTCTACAATGCTAAAGTAGTGCCAACAACAGCATCTGATGATGATGAAATCATTATTTCTATTACAAGAGAAGTTTTACATTGTGCATGAAAAAGCAAATTCTTCCATTTCTGAGCTATTTATACTGGGAATTAAATTATGTTTTCCATACTATAAGCTTTATTTAGAAAGCACTATGGATTTCAGCACAGCCTCTCTTTTGCATTCATTCAAGCAACAGTGATGCTGGGTGACAGAATGGCATGTATATAGGTTACTGGAATGACAGAGAGGGAATTTTCCCTGAGCTTGCTTTCAGTTTTCTTTTCTCCAATATACTTCGCATTCTTGCACCGAGCAGAAAGTTTGTAAGCACTGTGATACAGACACAGCATTTTTCCTTTTTTTGGCCAACAAAGTTCCTGCAGTATGTGTTATCCTCCACGTAACATCTTTTGCTCATTAAGGAAATCTGGGTTTTCTCAAGGTGAATTTTCCTTCTCTCCTTGCTCCCACTCCTCCTACCCACCTCACTCCCAGCTTCATTCATCAAACGAGGGAAAAATGAAGCAACTTTGGTTCACCATTAAGTGCCACAGGTCTCCAGTAAGAATATAGTATAGCTACTATGTTCAGTAAAAGGGAGTTAGAGAGAGGGATGACAGAGCGATCCAGTTCCTTCCAAGCACAACAAACATGACGTTGAGAAATGCAGTTGGAATAACTCTGGATAAGCCTCACCTCTGCTCGGCAGCCAGCTCCCCATAATTTCTGGGTAATAAATACAGCATTGGATTAATAGATAAGGCAGGAGGTTTCTCACCCCTTTCATCTGAACTCTTCCCTCCAGCTGCTAAGCCAGCACTTTGGCCTCCAGACCTTGTGTCAGAAATACTCATCCATCAGCCCAAAGTACACACAACATCCAAAAAGAATTAAATCAAAGACACAGATCATACCCATCTTGAAAAGGGGCAGTCACCTGCAACATGCTGGGGACACAACATCTTCAAAACAAGGGAATCTAAAATAGGAATGTTTTGGGTAAATCCACCATCTCAGACTCCTATGTGCTTGGGACAGATGGTGAGACAAATTGCTGAATGAAATGACAGTTGCAGAAGTCCATTAACCTGGACTCTGTTATGCCAACAGAGATGCTATTCCCCTAAACTGGTCATGTGTAAATTGGTTTTGAACCCCTTACACCTTGCCTAATGCCAGTACCTAGCAAGTTCACTATAACTCAATATAGAGATTACCTAGGGACCCTTCTCCATTTGCTATCAGCACCCTTCTGCATAATACCGTGGTTCTCTCTGCATTCTATGGCATTCAGGCACAGTATTTAAAAGTAAAATAAAATTATTAGGTGGCTACAGTTATACCACAGAATTGGTTTTCAGAGAAGACATCTAAAGCTCCATGCACCATAATGCAGGGAACACAGAAAAGCTTTATAGGCTTTCCCCTGCCCCCACAGGAGCTGAGGATCTTTGAGCGTCCCTGCATCTGTCAAGTGTGATGTTTATTTCCTATGTGGAACAAGCTATCTTTATGAAATGAAATGACTGCCCTTCATATATTAAAATAACACCTCCTTAGAAGAGGCTTCCATGGGCATTGGCTATAGCCCACTTCATAAAGGGAACATTTACACTACAGAAAAATTAAAAAGTCATCTCAGGATTGGAGGAAGACCAGTGGGGAAACACGAGACCTGGACATTTCGTCTTTGCTATGAAATTATGTACCAAGCAAAGGCTGGGTTTTGGTTGTTTATTGTCAGGGTTTTTTTAACCAACTTTGCTATGTTTCAAAGCCTCATTGCTAGAAACAAAGAAAGCTTAAATGTGGATTTTTAATAGTACTGTTAAATTTAATACACATTTTGTGCAGCTTTGCACTGAAATTGTTTAATAGTTTATATACAGGGCTGGCTTCATACCCTGGTGCTTTTACTTCATGCTAAACTATGTAAACCTTCTGCTGGAAACACAACTACTTTTGTATCCAGGAAGCAGGGCTTTGAAGCATAATGTGTAAAAGTGAGTGGGATTTCAACACACGATACTTAAATGCCATTCTTCACCCCATATGGACAATGTATTTCTTGTCAGTGCAATGAGGTTTGTAGAGAAAACAAGCAGAAAACGTCTTTAGATATTAGTCAGCTAATAAAAGCCTGAACTTTGGAGCACTGCATTAGGTAATCAGCTATATAAAACAAAAGCATTTGGGTGCCTTTCTTAAACCTTCAGCGTACATCATAAATTTTTTCCCCAATGCATTCAGAGTGAAACACCTATTTTTTCATATGCCCCTTCTACCGCTCGCTCTTTTGACTTGGAGTCCTAACACTGAACACTTCCTTTGCCCATGTATAGGTGATGCTACCAACTCAATGTATAAATGATGCTACCAACTCATAAACTACACCAGATTAGCCTGTTTTTCAAACTCTTTTTTTAAACCTTACAAAATACGGGTTAGAGGCATAACTGAGGAGCTTCACACTAGGATACAAGAAACTTAGTTTAATTCTTGGCTTTGCCAAATAACTCCTTGGTAACCTGAGCACCCTTAGCTTCAACATTGAACTTGACTTTGAAGTTGTCCTTCATTTGAGTGATAAACTGAACTAGATGACCTCCAGAGGTGCCTTCCAACCTAAATTATTATATCATTTTATGATTAGACAGTGCCTATTGGTATACAATGAAGATTGCACTTCCCCACTGCAATGAACATTGCTGAGGAGAAATCAGAGTGACTGAGAGGAGTTTGTGCTTCATGATGATGGAAGCCATAGAAATAGATCTCCAAATTTCTCACTCTTCCCTGCTTGATTTTCACTATTCATGTAATTGAAACTTCAAACACCACACAGCTTTTGCTGAAGTAATTTTGACCTCAGTGAAGCATCAAAACTGAATATCTCATGAGCAATACATACTGAAATTAAGTAGTACCCTGTGAGTATCTGGACTTTTTAAAGACAGTCTCAAAATATGACGTAAAAGCACCCGTCAATTCTGAAAATACTTGAATGACAAAAAAATATGTTCCTTAAAATTCTTCTATCCTCTTTTGCAGATTCAAGGAACTTTGATAAGCAGGGCTGAGTTGTGGTCCCACAGATGTTCCTTATTGCTTCTTGTAAGTATTTGCTACAATAGAATTGGTAAGCACACTAGGAATACAAAAATACAAGAGAGAATTTTGAATTTCTTCAGTGCAGAGCTAGTAATCAGTGTATCAGCAAAAGAGCACTTTCTCATGATAATGATCCATTCAAGACCTATTACCCAATGCATAGCACATAATCTCTTCAAAAGACAACAGCCTCCATCTTCAGTGAAAAACTGAGGATTGGTAGATCCTTCCACAGCTACAGGCACGAATGCATAAAGCTGAGTTAAGGAGTCTTGTAAGCTCCCTAAAATGAAGTTGCTTACTCAAAGATTATTTACACATACAGACAGAACAAAAACCAATGTGATAAGATGAAGAGTACAGCTGAGTGGTAAAAAAACCTTATGTCTCACACCAATCATCCACTTGCAAAATATCCTCTTGATGTGATGACAGCTTTGCACTCTACAAACACTCCTGGAATTGCCCACACTATTTCTAAAATATCCGTTATTAAATCGCTCTTAATTCTCTTAGTGTCATGACAGCATCTGAAAAATCTTCCTCCACTTCCATCAAGTGACAAGACAAACACTTAGCCCTGATAAGTCACTCTTTCTTCCCTTACTGAATGGGCCAGTCATTTTAGAAATTTTATTTTCCCTTCTTTTATGAGGATATACTAAAAAAATACACATTTATAAAGTGAATAGATGCTCTTCTTAAGTATATATTGTCCCATCCAGAACAGGATACACCAAAGGATTTACAACTTCAGCCTCCTTTTGGAAAAAAACAACAAACTGACCAAACAGAAAACAAAACCATTCTTCAAAGCAATCTGTTAGCTAATTTTTGAAGTATAGAGAGATTAATGCTGTATATGAGAGCTCCTACCACATATGGGCTCCTCCACATGCAAGGGAAACTTGGGTAAAGAGTTCTTGTAGGTACAAGTATCTCATCAAAGAGTCATGAATTCACATGAAGTGCAGTAAGTGCTTTGCCACTGCTTTCATATGGGACCATTCAGCTCCTTTAATGATAGCCAGCAGCACCACACTGACAGATCAGCACACAAATGGAAGGAAAAGTGTCTGGTTCTTCACACTTGCTTTAAGAGACACAAGGGATTGTTTCTGCACTGTGATCTTGCAGAACTCCATCACCTACCTGCTTTCCATCCATTCCACTAAGACCATATAAACGTTCCTCCCTACCTACCCACACTTTAGTCTTTCCCTTATAGCCATAGGATCACTTACACACTATCAATAGAAGCATTGGGTAAGAGCTTGTAAGATACTTCTTCATTTCCTGATATGAAACATGGAAAAAACAGTATTATAATGTTGTACCTTATAGAGAACATTTTATCTAAGAAGTTCAGAGAGCACTGAACTTGCAGACCCATAAATCAGGACTTTTTAGTTCACGAGTTCCCAGAAAATCCAAAAGCAAGTGTAGGATAAAAAGAAAAAGCAGATATACTCTTCCAAGAAGGGGCTTTCATGAAAATTCACTTTGTCAGAACGTAAGCATATAGCATGGGTTTTAACCAAGCCAAAGCAGCCCACCCTAGCTCTTAGGAAAAACAGGTATGTTGAACTAGTCCACATCCTTCTTAGCTCTCACAGCCATGACACTCACTCCTCATTCCACCTGGCTCATGATACCAGCATGCATTCCTTTTATATTTTACTTAATGTGTAAATTTAAGCCAAGAATCACCTTTTCACTGAATACCATGAAACCTATGTCTTGCGTACAAACTTCATTTGCATGCCTAAAAAAATTAACCAATTCTCTTGTGATTCCTATCCTACACTCCTATCTTACACCTAGATGTCTACCTGCTTCCATCCATCACACAGAATATACCATTCTTCTTCTAATCCATTGTTGCAGAGTTGGTTTCTTTCTGAAATCCATTACAGCCAGTTTGGCAAGGAGAATTGAAGCTAAATTTCACAAGCTGACCGTGTGCATTCAAGGGTTTCAGAGCTCCGTTTCCCACTCACAGAAGAAACACTTTCTTTTTAATTCACTCTCAAGAATGCTAGAGAAAGCCAGGGGTATCTGACATATTTTGGCTTGCTGTAACTAATACTTCATGGTCTGATGATAAACATAATAGGCCATAAGCTGGGTATTGTGCTGAAATTGTGTGTAAGGCATTAATTGTTGGAAGCTGGAATTGAAATCAGATGGCCCACTTCAGACTGACATAACCCAATGGGTTGTTCTTCACACCTGAGTGGCAAATAAATCAGTGTCAACCTGAAAGCATGTGATGTTGTGCTGTTTATTACAGCACTGGCACAAACAAATTGGAAAAAAACCACCACACTTATGGGCACACACACATAAGTACATGGAAATTATTCAGGCTTCGTGTTGCTGCAGCAAATACATGGAAATTATTCAGGCTCTGTGTTGCTGCAGCTGCTAAGCTTTTACATTAGGGACTATTTTAAAGCTCTTTAAAAAGAAACATTTTGTCTCAGCTTTAATGTGACCGAGCAATTGCACTTTCCTTGTGTGCCAACTCATTTTTCCTTTCTCAGGATGTCTTCCCGAGCTTAGAAGAGCATTTCCAAACCCTGTTGTACAACTCAGAAGCTTTACCAACACAACCAGAGCAATACCACCCTCTCAAACGTCAGAGCTTTTATGCAAGTGCTTCACTAGGACAACTAAGGAAATTAGTACTGGCTGGACCCAACTGGTCTGTGCATAGCTTGGGGATGAAGGAAGCAAAAGTTAAAGGACTGAAAGGGAGAAGAGGGAGAGAGAATTGTTGCTGAAAATTAATTTTGGTAGAAACAGGATTGCTACAACAGACTTTCAGTGTTAGAAAAGGCATCATTAAGTGGAACATACTTTTGAAAGCAAAGAAACTTGGGCAATTAAGATGGTTGTATTAGTTCAAATGGTGTGTGGGAGGAGGTATCATTTGTTTGACATTAATTGCTTCTATTAGGGCTGTGTGTACTATACTTCAGCAAGGCACCAATAGAGACATACAATCCACCGATTAAACAGAAGACAGTGGCTCTTTTGTAGTTCTTGGAGTGCATCTGGAGCCGAATGACAGTCCTTGAAGCATGGAGCCAGCCTGCAAAGAAATCCCAATGGAGCCTAACATTACAGGTGGAAATATTCTCCTGAAAGGTCTTGCCACCTGCTCTAATTGCTGAGTTTAAATGTTTCAAGGCTTTTGTATCTGTATGCAACCTCTATCTTAGATGCAGTCATAGAGAAAGGTCCACCTGAGTATCTCTGGCCTATGGGTCACCTTAGCAAATGTCTCCCAGCCAAAGATTCATGAAGGGGGTAAATGATTGGCTTCCCTTCTAGCACTCATGACTCCCCAGCCTCATTAACCATATATCCACTAAAAGCAGATGGCCAGAGGAGCAGCATTTCTCACAGCTGCAGCACAAAGTCCAAATTCACATCTCAGAAGACACTTGGAGCACTACGCTACCACAGCAGAAAGAAATCAATTCCTGTCTTTTCTTCCTCCCCTGATAATATGGCTCAGAAATTTCCTAAAGGCAGAAACAGTCTCCCTGCCCACATTCCACAACCCTGAAGAGAAGATCTAACAGTGGAAGAAAATCATCTACAATGTGGTGTTAGACAAGCAGCATAGACAAGATGTCTAATTTTTAGATAACTAAAATTAGATGAGATAAATCAGTCTCTCATCATTTTCCCACTGAAACAACAAAGGTATTAGCACTTCCCTGTGAGCGCATTTTGATGAAAACATTGTGAAATGCTCAGATGCATTGTCATAGTGAGACATGAAAGGATCTTCAGAGATGTTCTTCAGGGAACAGATCTGTAATTGCAGGAGTTGAAGAAAGACCTTGAGAAAGATACCCAATAGCTCATACCAAGATGGATGAATAGTTGACTTCTTTTTTAACTCATGGTCAGCAGTAATGGGAAATATTGCTTTAGGTTGCCTTGAGAAGACTTTTATTCTTTCCTTCCAGTTTTCTTAGTTTTAGTCAAGTAAAAGTTTTTGGTTTGGGATTCTCAAACTGAAGTGTCTCACTTCACTTCTCAGAGATTTTCCATCCCCTAAACAAAACCCTTTTAAAGACAATTAAAACTTTTCAACAAATTTCAAAATTAATTTTATGTTGAAATAAGAAATCTAAATGTTCCTTTCCAGAAAGATTAAACCAGCACCTTTTCCCAGGAGTGGAACATGCAAGGTGAGGGCAGAGATATCACCACTCGGCACAGATTTCCATATACTCTCAGTTAACTCAAAAATATCTTTTCCCAGGAAACAGTCTACTTGGCCCTGTACATCTGAACTCTGTTGGGAGGCAGGGGGACCCCAGGTCTAATCCTGATCCTCTGCAGGGGGATAGTCCTGTGCTGGACATACTGTCCCTCTGTCACGGGGATGGTTTTAACTGCCTGTCCCATAACACTCACAGACAATCATAAAAAGGTAACTAATTCTTGCAATTACATTTGAGGAGCAGTTTTAATGAATATTAAACAGCTTTAAACATCAAAGTATTGACTGAAGTGGAAAAACAGTATCTTTACTAACAGCCCTTTCCTCTTGCTAAAAGAAGATGCAGGGAGGAAGAGAGAACATGGGTTTTATCGGGGATGTCAGGAACAATTTATAGGAGCTCAGTGACCTGCACTTTGAACTGGGCTTTCCACCTACAGTCTGTAGCATCCTATAAAAAGACACACCGTTATCTCCTTCACTGCAGCCAACCATCCCAACAGGAAGGGCAGACTGCTTGCAATGCCTGAGGAAACATTTGGACTATTAAATGCAGATGAAGGTCCTCCTTTTTATTTTTCATTTTATGTGCACTGCTTGCTGCACAGGATTTCTTTGCAGTATCTCAGGAATAGCAATTTGGGCCTTTTGAAAGTTAGCTTTACCTGTAAAAGCTATCCAGAGGACAATCTGAAAAGGCTCGTCAGCACTGATGCAGTGATTTATTTTGGCCTTTATAGATGAGAGCAGAAAGATGCCAGGGTCAGTCTTCACAGCTGTACTCTGCCTAAGGTCCTGAACCACAGACAGCATCTAACCCACACCTCCCAAAAGTCTTTAAGCATGAGAGCTGCTTAAAGCATGCAAATTGCTGAAAAGGATGCCGCACTGCAGCAAGGGCCAGTGCATCCGAGCCACAGTGGGATCCCAGGGCACTTGCATCCCTTCCCCAGCACTCTCCACCTTGGGGGGATGCCCAGAAAAACACTGCCTCTGCCTGCTGCTGAGCCAGCCCAGCAGCCACTCCTTCCCTCAGCTCTCTGAGATATGCAGTATATCCTGTGGCTCATGGCCATGTAGAAAATTTGGGGATCCTGCAGGAAGGCTAGCCACTTATATCCCCAATTCTGATCTAAGCCATGTGCAAAACTGTAATCAGCAACAGGGTCATCAGTTCAACTGGCAATACGTCACCATTGTGGCTAGATTGTGACATACCCTTGCAAGATCAAGACTCCTTCTGTACATGATTACTATTTATTTATAGAGCATGTGATAAAAATTTACAGTAACACAGGGAGGCTAAAGCTGAGACCAGGGTAGGAACTGTAAAAAGATCTTATCACTGAGAATAGTCAGTTTTGCATAAGGAACAGTTTTATATGAGAAAATACCGATACAGGAACATTTCTCAGAAGTATGCTGATATTGGCAAAATTTCTAGCAAAGAAAATTATCAAAATCTTTGATTTCAGCAAAGCCAAAGTGCTTTATTTCAACTGCCTTATGGACAAGAAGAGAGTGGGACAGTGCAAGAGGTGAGTCAATCTTAAACAATTTGACATCATGGAAATGGACCTGACAAGTTCACTTCTCAATTTCCTGAATGTATTCTTCTAATTTTTTGTTTCACTGGAAATTTAGACATTTCAGTTTTCACTCTGACTAGTGAAGAAAAGCCCGGCTCCGTGGTGCTCCCAGTGGGAGAGCAGTCAGACCCCTTGACGAGCTTCATCTGCAACGCCCATACATGAGTGAGACTGATGGCAGGGAGCAGATCAAAGTGGTTCGCCCAAGTGAGTCCAGCCTTTCCTCCCAGACTAGCCCCAGCCTCTCTCCAGGGAATGATGGCAACACCCAGATGAAGAAAACGTGCCAGGTGAGCTCAGCAACCAGCCTGCACCTCTCTGCAGACTGATGGTAGGAGCTGAAGCACTGGCCAGCATCTGGATGCTCTGAACAGTGCGTATGCTCACACTGGCATGTCTTTGCCTATAGTAAATGTATGTTTGGCTCAAAGAGGAAATAATTCAGTATGTTTCATATGGGTTTTGCTGTTTAGTTCCCTATTCCCACTATAAAATCCACGATAAAAGAACATAAATAACCAAACTGGAAACAGCTTCTCTAGAAATCATCCAGAATATTTCTGAGCCATAAATATTCTGTCACTGTTCATTTAATTTCTAGTACTCAGGAAAATGTAATTATGAGAGACAAATGGTGATGAATGCTGAAACCAAGGGTATGTTTTCAACAATAGGAGACAGGACTGGCTCTCATCAGAGGCATGCCAATAGCCATGCATATTCTAGCACTGCCAGCTTTCAAAATGCCACAACTGCATTGAATGCCACAATTGCCTACAAGAAATAAAGTAATGCAACTGCTCTACTCAGTTGCTGCATTGCCCAATTGAAAAGCCAGATGTCAGAAGCCCAAATGCTGGGACAACATTTATGAAGAAAATCATCAATTGATTTGGTAAGAATAAAAGTAGGCAGGATAGCCCTGATTCACAAAAGCATCCAAGTTTGGGTTGCCCTTTGAACTCAGTACATGCTTAAATGCTACACTGAATGAAGACAATCATCTCACACAAGCTAACAGCTCACAAGATCTCAGACCTGCAGCAAAGACAGACTATCATTTACATGCCCCAAATGAGAGAAGCTGTTGACCATGAGGAGCCCCACACTGTCCTCCTCCCCTGAGGCCTGGCTCCAGCAACTGGAACACATCTCCACATCGTGGAGCATGCTGTGCAAGACCTTGGGGGCTTTGATGCAGCCATACCCACAGCATAGCATCCTCACTGCCCATGTTCTTGGTGGACTGTTCCAATTTGCATGACGCTATCTTCTATTTTTTTAGATCAGCAAACTGACTCTATAATGAAAATACAAAAGGATGGGAAAAAACTGGTGACATTTCAAACAGACTCTTTAAACTAAAAGCTTTCTCTTAGCATTTCTGCCTGGGAGACATCTGAGTATTTATCATGTCATTTCTTTCCTGCCAGATACCTTCCATTGTGTATTTAGGTCATGCAAAGTACCTTACTATGTTAAACGGAAACTCAGAGCTCTGCATTTGCCCAGAGATTGTGTTCCTTGCCTCACGTGAGCCTGTAACCAGCGTAGCTCACGGAAGTGTACTGCACAGTAAATACTCATTAATGGTGCATAGCGCTGATAAAATCCCTCCTTCCCACAACACCTGGCTGCTGCGCAGTAGCTGCAGGGGAATGTCAGGCACTTTGGTTAGAGACTCATCCCAGCACTGATCTATCTCCCCTTAGGGGACAGAGCTGCTAATTATTGAGCAAATAACCAGACTCTGTTCTTTTGTGATCCTGCACACCGAAATACAATACAAACCCCTTACGGGGTCTGATCCAAAACCAATCTGATTTCATGGGCTGTAAATCAGGCCCGTCGCAAATAACTCCCCATACACCTCCAAGAAGACAACTGCACAAAGGGCAGGTAACCACAGGGAGGGCCTCCCTGCGCAGCTTCAGAGAGGTGGGAACCCAGAGGGAAACCTTCCACGTGCAGATTTCAAGCCTTGCAGATGTCTTCTCTCTTGGGGCTGAGCCAGTGCCACAGCCTGCCCCATGACAGAGGACCTGCCTGGTGCATCACCAGGTAGGACAAAGAAGGACAAGTGCTGCTCTTGGAGAACGTGACTTTTAGCTGTCTTTTTCTGAGTGGCAACCACCCAGAGGAGGAACCTCCACCTCACCTCCTAATCCCAGTTTCTGGTGGGAAAGAGACTGAGAAACCAGAGCTGTGTGAGAGCCAGGGAGCTCGTGGGGAAGCTTGAGGTGGGAGAGTGCTGGGAAGTGTTGTGCTTGACAGGTGGATCATGTCCAGCCTTAGGCAGAGGAGCTGGCTGAGACTGCAGCCTCAGGGCCACCACAGATGGATGGAGCCCACCCCATGGTCCCTCAGGAAGATTCACTCACACCGCAGCTGTCCTTGCTGTGCGGCAGAGGTGAGAGCAGCTACCTTGGGCTGTGCTGCAACATGCAGCACCAGGAACCCATAAACTCCCTTTTCTTCAGCCTTTACTGTGATGGCCCTCATGCTGGTCCACAATGGCAACCCCAGGAAGGTCAGGGGACCTCAGGAAACTTGGGGGAAAATGTTCTGCTGGAACCCATAAACTCCCTTTTCTTCAGCCTTTACTGTGATAGCCCTCAGGCTGGTCCACAATGGCAACCCCAGGAAGGTCAGAGGACCTCAGGAAACTTGGGGGAAAATGTTTTGCTGGGACCCCCCACACTCCGTCTTTCCCCTAGATTAATTCAATCTGCCGCAGCTTCCAGCCAAATCAAGATATGGGCTCATCTTGCTAAATATAGCTCTCAAGTAATTTCCTGCATATTGGGACCGAGTCATTTGGCAACTGCTAGATAATGTGTAACAAAAACATAGGGCAGCGGTGGACGCTTGTGGCTGCCCATAAACCATTAGTGGCAAGGTCAGCAGCCTCAAACCCTGATTGTGTAACCCTGAGCACTACCATTCCTCAGTTTATTTTCTCTTCCTCTCATGAGGATGGTAGAAATTTTAGGAACAGGGAAAGGGCATCCAGCACAATCTGCCTGCCATTTCCCAGCAATCTTCTTAATCCTACTCCTTTCTGTAAAGCTGCTCTTTTCCCAGGTCCCTCCTCAAAGGAGAGAGAGAGGTGTCCCTTGAACTTAGAACGTATCGCCTTAAAGTATCATCTTAAAGTCTTAGTATAATGTCTTTACATTGCTTGCCATTCCCCAGTAACTTATTCCATATGCTTAAGTGCTCTTTGAGCATAATATGTCTGCCTTATTCCCATCTAGCTTCCCAGGGTTTTCAGACTATCTATCCTCTGATTTCTGAACCCCCTGCCAACATGACTCATCTGCCCTTCAAGAATTTCTAAGTCCTCTTAAGCATATAAAGATAAAAACAAAACAAAAATCAGAGTCCACAACCGTCTAGTTAACTATTCTGTCTTCCATGGTGACTGAAAGGGAAAGAGTATAAAAGAAAGAGTCACACAGAAAATGGTCACTTTCCATGGCATGTCCTCCTGCTGTCTGGAAATCATGACTTCAAGGACTGCCTGAACTGGAGGTGGTATCAGGACCAGGAGCTACTCACGGACTTACCTTCCATGAACATGTCTACTCCCCTCTCAAATACATCTGTACTCTTGGCCTCCGCAATATCCTGTAGCAATGAGCTATTTAATTATGTGATATGTGCCACAGTTCTGCAGTCCCTTCTCACTAGGTGAGATTAACATCCTTTAAGCATTCCTCATGGAGACTGTCTATCACCTCATTATCCCAGACAACCGCTTCCAAAAGCAATAATGTTTGTCTGTGGTCCAGCGGCCCCCAGTTGGAACAATGTTCCTTACAAGGACAGACTGAGAGCCAGACGCCTTAAAAGCATCACCCAGGGATACTGCATTACATCAATAGTCAGCCTAGTCCCCTGTTTTGTGCCTGACTCCTGGTGATGCCAGCACTTCCAGAGAAAAACTGTGAGCAGTAAGCAGTTCAAGTATCCTTCTCAGAAGAACAGAGTATTAACCCTGATGAGTCAGAGGTAAATTTATGCAGTGAAGCAAAACTGTTGACAAAACTGGGTATTCTTGTTATCCATGGAAATATAACAGGTTTGGGGGTTTTGCGTTTGTTTGTTTTTAATTCTTGCTGAGTTCCTGATCTCAAAGACACCTTGAAGCAGAGCTCCCCTTTTTAATTATGTACCCTGTGAAGAAGTACTCTTCTGTTAGCATTTCTTTCATCACCTTCCTATTCTAATTAAATGTCCCCTTCTCCTTGCATTATGAGGCAGAGCAAATACAAGTTTCTGATCTCCAAACTATGTATGTTCTTCTGCTTACTCATTCCAGCTCTTACAATTTACCCTAGGAGGTCAGCGGCCATTTGCCCTGGCTGTTCTGCAGCTTTGCCTTAGGCTGTTTCAACAATAATTTCCAGATTCATTTCCTGATGACTGTTGCTTTTAGCCCACATTTCCTAGGCTGGTTCCAACATAGCTTTAGCCCTGCCTCCATTACATTGCATGTTTGCCACCCACAGCTTCACTTATCTTGGTGATCTGTGACACTTTAAACATGGTTGCACTTACTATTTGTCCTGTCTCCACTTGAAGATGTGGATGGGCTTTTGTTCCATTCACAGACAGCACAGATAGTCATACGAGTATTACGCATAGGACCAGAAGAAATCCAGTGATGCAACACAGTATCAATGCACACTTACTGACTTCCACCATGGGCAAGTCAGGTTTACCCACTCTCACCTTCCTAAGCTGGGGAACTCTACATATGGGATTATCTATTCTTCTGATTTATCATTGCAGCCTCTAAGGGAGATTAACTCTGGTCAAATTCAGTCAAATTAATCAAACTGACTTGTACCAACCGAAATAGTATCAAATGATATCAGACTGAATCTCTGTTCTTCATTAAAGTCACTAATTTACCACATTAAGTGCTGTTATGTCTAAACAGTGATGAATGAGCTTCAGGAAGCACTGGAAGGTGGTTTGGAGGAAACACATCTTCAGTTGCTGATTTCAGCCTAAGCAGTCCTGCTGGGATTAGGGTCATATCTAGCCACATGAAACCATAACCCTTCGCATGGTTTCCAGCTGGAGACGTAACTCGTTCCAGGCCAACTACAGGTCAAGCTCATTCCAGCATTTGTGTGTCCAAATGGACTCTGGTTTGCTGAGAGGTTCATGGGACCCTGAGGAACTTTCCCTGAGATTCATGTTTGCAAGAGAGGATTTCCCTGCTGGAATGCACCTAAAATATCCTTATTAACTAGTGAAATGAGAAGTGAATGTCTCTTCATTTCCTGACCAAGCAGATTTTTCTTCTCCTACAGTTGTTTTGGCTGTTCTTGTCTAATTTTGGATTGGGAAGCCCTCTTTGTGCAACATAAGCACCTTTCCAGTAGAAGTAAATCAAGGCTACATCCCTCCCACCAAGTGTCAAAATAAACTGCAGGGAACTGGTGTTTGTGTTTTTCAAAGTCCACATTTTTCTCATTAATTTCACAGAAGTTGTGTAACAAACTCCCCTAGTAGCTTAAAAAAAAAAATCACATTCCACTTATCTTAGCTATCTAGCAATCTTGCAATCATTAAATTACACCTGGCACAAACACAGATGAGCCAAGGAGGAACTAGTCAATGTATTTCAACGAAATATTTCAATGAAAAGGGGCATTTATCACCAAAACCTCATAGATTGTGAAAAAGTTACTGTGACAATTAAAATCAGCAATGAAAAGCAAATTTTCTAAAAAAAAGGTTCAGGTTTTAATCTTTAGAAATCAAATTATTTTAAAAGAAAACAAAGTAGAAGGCCCCTTTTTTAACTGAAAAGTAAACTGAAAACGAAAACAATTCCTCAATTTAAATAGCAACATTTTAGAGTAAATAAAAATGATACATTATCTTCCACAAAAAGTAAATGAGCATTTTTTTGGTCATTTCTACTCCCAGAAAAGATGGCATCAACTTTTTCCATTTTCAAGATTAAGTACAGAAGTTCTCCCATCTACTTCCCTCTGATTGCTTCTGCACACATACACGATACATTTTTCATACACAATTTTCAAGTTCTGTATACCAGGTAAGGCTTTCCTCACAACATGGGATAACAGTGATAAAAATTTTACCCTTCAACAAATTGTGATACTACGTTAAGGTACTCTCAGGTTTTTAATAGATAATACATATCTCTGAAAAACTCTAACCTAAGACCAGGCTGTTTGCCACTTTCCCCTATGAGATGATGAGTTGTGTACTCTGCGCGTCCCTGTCTGATCTTGGGGAGTTAGTTACACTGCTGTACTGCACTGCTGTATTTTTATTGCACATAACTACAATGCGTGAATTACCACTGGGTAAAAACATGCCCCATTACGCCAGTGAAGACACAGCAAAAAATACTGTCATACCACTTTTAGGGTGAGAAATTAGAAAGGGCATGAGAAGACTGAGTTTGCAACCCCACCCTCAAAAACTTGGAAAGAGTTCAGATACTACAAAGATGGGGCCAGACAGACTTTGCTTCAATATTTCAATAAACAAAATTCCCAGGCCAAATCCCTGGTCTTAAACAAATGAAAGAATAAAACCTCCCCTTTAGTGTTGTGGTGGAACATTGTTTTTCAATGAACACTGTGCTTCAGTGAATGGCAAAACTGCTTCAGTAAATGTAGAGGGATTCCTCTCCAGATACACAGCCCGGACCAGACCTCAATTTGGCTTGAAACTGCTTCTTATACTCTTCCTGCAGGGATGGATTTAGGAGTTCGACAGTACTAATGCAGGACCAGAAGGTCTGAGGAGCTTGAGGACATGAAGACCACCTTAAGCAGAAAAGGACCCTGGAAAGGTATTGCTAAACAGTTCTATTATAAAACTCCCCATATGAATTCAACAGAGATTACTCATCAGGCTTCCCTGCTGAATTCCTTTTTGTTGCTTAAGTCAATGTGAAGTTACCAGGCACTGTTTTCCACCTCCAGCAGCACTGCAAACCTCTCCTTCTATAGCACTCGGTAGGCTCACTCTTCAGGAACTTCTACCACTGTTGTAAAGTGTTTATTTAGCAGTTTGAGAAAGGAGATTGCAAGACACAACAGCAAAAGGAAAAAGGGGCAAGGCAAAGGCATGGCTTCAAATTAAACAGTGGCAACAAAGTCATGAAGGCAGAGCAGGTGAATGTCTTTCTCACAAAGAATGTCCCAAGAGAGGCTACAGATCTGGGGCTGGTCTTCCAGAATCCCCTTGGGATGACTAAAATAAATGCCCAGTTTGCGGAACTGTTGGTCCAACTCCTGCAATGCAGAGATTACGTGACAGCCCGTCGGTCTAGCCTGAATGACTGGCAGAGACCCATCAGAGGCAGCAGAAGTCAATTAAGTCTCTGCTTACACACAGGCTTTCTGAGCCAAGCTAAATTTTTATAACCCCAAACGTTCTGTTTCAAATTCTAAACTCACACTTTCACATCCCTTCCAGTAGAAAATATGTGAATTAAACACATGTGTAACAGACAGACAGACAAACACACTCTACACAGAGCACCTTAGGAGACCCTGACAGTTACCAGGTGGGGGGTGGAGGGGTGGGTTGGTTTTTTTTGGCGGGGAGGAGGCATGTTTTGGTTTTTACAGTGAGCAAGTAGAAGGACTTGATGTGATAGGCTGTGCTGCGTATCTGAAAGCCCAGTGAGAAAGGACGAAGTCATTGCCCTTTAAAAAAAAGCCAGAAGTCAAATCAATGCAAGGACTCTTCTGATCTCCTGGAGTTAAGCAGGGTTGCAACCATCCCATCACAGTTCTCCAGGGCCCCATCCTGAGCAACAGTCTTAGCTTTTCACCTTTTCTAGGCATCACTTCTCATTTCTTCCTATTAACTACTTGTGGCTGGCCCCAGCACAGAGATGTGGGGATTCACCGGGTAACAGCTACCCTCAGAAAGCTCAGGCTTCAGGCTCTTTTTCCATAAGCAGTCAAATGTTCAAATACTTGTCCAAAAATACAGGTACAATCTGGCAGTACAGTTCACAGGAAACATCCCTCACGTGGGAGTTTCAGCACTTGCTGTTTCTGGAGGTGCCAGAAATACTAGGGGCAGAGGGAGTGCTTTTCTAATAGTATTTGGAATATTTCTCACATCATTATGAATGTAGCTGGGAGAATAATTTATAATGAATCATTTTATTTTAATTAATTTCTCTGTTTATTCTTTGGGTGACTAACACATAGCCTCAACTGTCTTATGTGTATCTACAATTTCTTTCTTAGTAATTAGGGCCAGGAATAATCGGGGGAGAGGCTTGATTACAGGCAGTTTTGGGGTTCATTCTATCTTTGAAAGTTGAGATTTTTCAATGGGTACATCTTGTGACTCACATACTGCAATTCTGCACTGTGATGAGACGATTGTCACATTTTTGACTTGAATTTCAACTCCAGTAGGTGTCACTTCAAATCTCAAAGTGGTTATCCACAAACATCTTGCAACTGTTACAAACTTTGCTATTTTAACAAAGAATTGCTGTTAATCACAGTGAACCCAAAAGTGATTCACACACTCAGAAGAGTTAATTTTCAGCTGTAACAAGAGGACACATACTTTTTACAGTCTCACAAAAGCAATGCATAAAAGAAAAAAGATTTACTCATAGATGTGGTTTATTTTGCTGCATATGTTTATGAAGGAGGCAGTTTCACACCAAGAAACAGGGATCTGAAGACATCCATGGCCAATTCTTCCTTCATGAAACTCAGAGATGACAGATTTCAGTAAGTTGAAAAACCTGCTCGATATCTACGCAATATAAGGACAAATCCTTTATGGGTAAAGGGTTCAAGGCCTCTAATTACAAGCTGTTTTCCTTAAAAAAAAAATCAGCTCTGTTCATCTGTTGTCATCAGAGTGCTTGGCTCTGCTTTCTGCTTCAAGAGAACAGACTCAGCCCTGTCGCAGCCTTCTGAATGTTTCACCGGGGTGGTGACAAGCCTTTGTGCTGTTTTCTCAGAAGAGGACCATGATACTTGAACCATATGTCATCACTTGAAGCCCACATGAGTTGTAGGACTTCCTCTCTGTGTTAAATGGAAGATACATTCTTTACCAAAGTCTTTTATCTGCCTGAATGCAGTTCAGCCAGCCTGAATTTCTTCTAAATGCTTTCCATCTGCTTTTGATTTGACTCTAGCAGGCTTTCAAGGTAGATATATATATTCTCCTGTTTTGTTTAATTATTTCATCCACACAGAGATACCTCACTGTGCCAAGGTTTACTCTGCCTGCTCTTTATTTCGGGTATAAGCTGAGCACCTGGTTTTCTAAGTTTCATAAATTTGACTAGTCTCTACCCATCTTACTGCGTTCAACAGATGCTAATGTGCAGTTCATACCTTGTCTATATGAAGCTGACTCCCAGAAGATGGTATTTCAGCAAGCTACAAAGAACAATTTGGAGGCACCACAATTTGCCAGAAGGTAATTATTTCTGAGTCTGCATACACTGTAGGAGAGGTCTGTGTTTTTTTCCTAACCAGTAGAAACACAGGAATTGACAGATAATTTCACAACACTGGTGCTTCTAAATGTCACAGGTAGTTATCAGCTGCTTCAGAGGAAAAAGCAAGGATTTCTTTAGTACTCAGTTAACAGAGAGTATCATCTCAATCAAAACTATAATTCTCCAGCAGTCCACTGTCTGCCTTCCTCCAAACGCAGGTCACAAGTGTGATACCACAAAAGCTGATGGATGCTGTAGTCTGGCAGAAGGGGTAGATGTATCTTTTTTCCAAAAAAAAATTTAAAATCAAAGTTTGATGTCTTGATCTCATCCTTCAAATCCTATCCCAGCACTGTGAATTTAGAGGTTTTCCATGAAGTAAAACTTTATTTTTGTCCAAGCTCTCTGCACATCTCCCATACACAACAAATCCGTCCCTCTTTTCCATCAGTAGTCCTCCATATGACAGTTTGCTGTGCTGGGCATTCAGCTCAGTTTCTCGTGTTTTCAACTCACTAAATGAGATCTGCCAGCTGGTATAAATGGAAAACACACTGGAACCCTTGGATCTCTGCCCATATACATTAGTTTGGGTTTTTTTTAATTGAGAGGAAAACTGGATGAGACCTTGATATCGTAAAGGGTGCACTGCATGAAAGAAAGTCTCAAAACAGATATGAAGTTTTTCCAGGAAAAATACATGAGAACACTTGATACAGAAGAAAGAGGATCTCATGGTCAAGAGATGCCCCACATAATAGAAAGGTTCCTGTAAGGCTGAGGTTCAAGAGATGGAGAAGAGCTGTAATGGATGAAGAGTGATTGTTAAAGAAAAATATGCTTTACGCATAGGTGTTTACAGGCAACTTCTGTTCATAAGCGCCTAAGGAGAAGAGCTTGCCAAAAAGGTGTTCCAAAGACACCTATAGCCAAAGATTATCACTAAACAACACAGGCATCTGAAATCCAGCCTGGCATGTGGGACTGAAAAAAAAACACAAAACAGTCTCTTAATCAACATTTTTCCCCCAGCCACAAAATGTAAGCCAATCTATTTAGTTAGAAAAACATGGTTTATTGCAATCTAAGTAATTTTTATTTCTTTATATACCACAAGATGTAAACTAATCTAGTTAGAGAAACATGGTTTCACTGCACTCTGAGTAATAGCCCCTGCTTTTCTACACTCTTGATATGTTTTTGTGATGCTTTTACCACTTTCTCTGCAAGCTTAATGGGTTTCACATCGCCTCAAAACCTCTTGGCCACTCCCTTCTGGAGACCACTTGGATTTCACAGCATATGTTGGGGGTGGCATGAAAAACCCTCAATGCACTGCAGTGGAAAAACAATTTGTAACAACATTTCCTGAAGCAATAGGTTCCAACCCATTGAAACTCTATTTACCATATGCTTGAAAGACTCCAGGAACAACAGAAAGTCATGCATGGATGCCTCTGTGCAAACGCAAGTCAAGTAAAAATAGATCCTTCTGACCACCATCCAGCTGCACTTGAGGCCATTTTTAGCTTTCCCGAGTACCTAGCACTCCTCAATGCTCATAATTTTATACCTAGGTAAGAGCTGTTCTTACCCCATAGAAAGACAATGGAAAATATTAGGGCAAGTTCCCAGCTGATTACCCCAGGGCTTGCAGACACATAGAACCAAAGAGGAACTGCTCCTGAGCACTCAGGGCAGAAGGGTAAAGTCTGCATAGAGAAGATACACATATAAAAATGCAGACGTACTACAGTACCATATGCCAAGCAGGTAAACATTCCCACCCACCAACCTCCCACATCTGTGCAAGTGTCTGGCTGGCCTGGTTCAGTTCCCTGTGCTGAAGCAATCTCACAAGTGCTTGAGTGCCGTACATATTTTCCATACACAGACCCAAGTGTGTGTTTGTTTTCTGCAAGTTTGTCCCCAGAAGAAGAGGAAGGTTGACCTCCAAAAGATCTCATTCTGTTGTCATTCATAAGACAGCAACTCAAGCAAGTTTCCTGAAACCAAAATTGCCTAAGAGAGAGATGTGTCCAATGTCTGCACAGCCAACTGACCACTAACATTCACCAACACCTAGCATCTCTGGTCAGACTGTTTTGTTTTGCAAATATTGCCCTTAGTAGTCACAGCTTAGAGAGGTCAGAACTTTTGTTTGGTTAGGATGAGTATTAGGGTGCATTTAGCCTTTTTTTGGTTTGGAAAGTACATTAAAAACATGAAGGAGTGGATTCATGAAAGGATTTACTATTGGGCTAACGCTGCTCTCCTGGAAATTACTGATAAAACTGCCAGTGCTGTTTAGTAAGTTGTGTTTGGGTTTTGTTTGTTGGGATTTTTTTAAACCAGTACAGGGTACTTCAGTGAGATTTTAAAAAATATTTCTTAGTTGAGTACCCAGAAGCAAAGGTCAAGGGAGAGAACTAACCACTGCCTAGAAAGGGGTTATAGGGAAGATGAAATTGAGGGGTTTTCAGAGGTGCTTGGAAAAAATGACAAAAGGCAATGGACACAAATAGCACAAGGTAGGTTGCAGCTGGGTATCAGGAAAAAAGATGTTCACAGGGAGAGTGGTCCAGCCCTGGAACAGGGGTCCAGAGAGGTCCTTGTCAAATCTCTCCTTGCGGATTTCCACAACACAACTGGACCAGGCTCTGAGCAACCAGACCTAACTTGGAAGTTAGTCCTGCTTTGAAGAAGTTGGATTAGAGACCCCCAGAGTGCTCCTCCAACCCAACCCATGGCCCAGGAGAGAACCAGTAATATTTTTCATACTGTCATTGTAAATGTTCTTTGTACCTTCCCTCTTTAACGTCTTTGGGTGTGTCTGGTCTTATTTCTGAGGAAAAGCAAAACAAAACATGCAATTTCACTTTAAATTATTAAGGTGTATGTCCATGATTCTAATATTCATATGTATTTCAGCACATTCTGCCAGTGAGAATTTTAATTTACTCAGAAAATTCTTTCAGTATTTTAAAAGTAAATATAGCCAAACTTGACTAACTCATAGGATATGGACCCACTAGTTCTAGATACTGTGGTCAAATGTAGGTCATATCACTAGTGCTCGAAGGTTTTCCATTTGAAGGATTCCAGGAAATAAGCTGCTGTGCATACACATTCATGCCACAATTTATACCAATTAGCATCTGTGCCTGGAGTCTTGACAGTAAGGACAGCTGAAATGTTTTCAATCAAAATATGTTTGATGAAAACTGGGGGGTGTGTCAAAAATTAACACTTCATGGGATTAAAATAAATAGTTTGCATCAGAATTGTCCAATCTATCATAAAAGGGACTGAAACAAAAATATTTATTGTAAAGGAAAAGGGGGGAGGAGGGTGTCAAATGGAAGCTTTTTAGTATTTATCCTATACACAGAACACACCCAATATATATTTTTTACTTCTTAATAAATAAAACTATCTTCTTCTATGAGTATAACTACTTTTATTTCAGTTCTCTGTGCTAAAAAATAGTGTTCTTGGCCCAGTCCCCCCTAACGGAAAGGCTGAGGGGAGAGATACATGGGAAAAGAAAGGCCTCTTTTCAGAGGTGACCTTCCAGGTAAGAACTGAAGCCTCTTATACCGCTGCCAATGAGTTGCTTGATCTACGAATAATGAATTAGAGCACACAAATGTCTAAGGCTGTCTGGTGAGTTAGCACCTCTGGACAGTCTGAATTCCCCCCATAAATAAAAGGATTAAGGCAATTTTTGAAAGAAAGTGCAGTAACATTTACTTGTATGTGCCTAAATGAATGGAGAAGCCAAAGAACCCCTGGTCTCAAACACAGAAATCTCCTGGTTCATCACATGCAGCCCCTTGCAGTCAATGTATAACAACATTTATTCAGAAAGGTCTCCACCAAACTTGACTCCACATAACTACACACCACAAGCCACAAAACACTTCCATGTAATCTATAACAACTTAAAATCTTTAATTTGAAAAACCAAAAGCCACAAAAAAATACAATGTGCTACAGGCAGAAAGAAGAAACTCTACATCCCTGCAAGCACAGGTAATTTGTTAGGCAATAACGCCTCCTGGTCAGAGAAAAGTGGCCCACATCCCATGCTACTTAGGAAACACACAAAGACAGTAGAAGAATGGCTTCTGCCAGTTTAACTTAAGGAAAAATTCTTCCTGACCGTAAGTCAAACACTGGTTTTACCCTGAGTACATCAGCGAGACACAGCCACAAGGCACTTGAGCATTTTTATGACACCAAAGGGAGCAATGGATGGGGTCACTTCTATTCTTTTATCTCCAGGGATTCAATAGAAAGAGGGGAAAAAAAAACAGGATCAACAAAACATTCAAGGTTAGAAGGGAAAATTAAAAATAATAAATAACAAATAAATAAAATCCTCCCCTTTGTAAGGCAGCTGGTAGAATTAAGGCGCATCAGACAAGGGCAGGTACTGTGAGTCTACAGTCCCATCCCTGAGAGCAGCTGTTAACTGATGCTGATGAAAGTGAGACCTACACGCCCTGGCCTACCCACACATTCTAGTAGAGTTAGGGAGCATTTGCCTTTGCAACAAGCTGCCTAGCACCCCTACCCAAATTTTCAGTTTCTCAGGTAGTGACTACAATGAGAAATGAATACATAATCAGACTAGTTTCTGAAAAAGAAAGAAAGGTGTGGGAAACTAAAAGCCTAAGGTGTTTTACTTGTCTTCAAGTAGCTTCTTGCTCTCCGCTGGAAGTGGAGAAGAAAAAAGTGGGTGTAATCTCCGTTGCTAAGGGCAAAGTCATGTACAGTCAAGGTGGATAAATGTTGAAAGGTTTGGTTTGGATAAGCACTCAGGAGTTGGGGTGCTTATCTACATCTTAGCTTATCTGGAGCAGTTCGATCAGCAGCACTGAGCCAGGAATCATGCCACAGTGTGATCTTTTGGCTCTTCCCAGAAGGTTCCCAGCACCGACATTCACCATCTTGGCCAAGTCAGGGATGTCCAGAGATGTGACGCTCCAAGAGCAACCCACGGCTCCTGCGTCCCCATCCCTGGGTGAAACAAGAAGGTTGCTTGTACAGCAGGACAAGAGATATTATATAGTTTGGAAGGTGAAGGTGATTTTCATCAAATCCAAGAGAAGATTCTGTTCAAGTTTGGGCAGGAGATTCAGAAATATTCAGATTTTTATCTAATTGATTTGCATGCCCCTGTTTATAAGGAGATTCCAGACATGGAACTACAGACTGTTTATTATTGCTTGCACAACTGTCATTTTTAGACAGCTTCAATTCCACCCAAAGTTCCTGGGGGTGAAATTCACCTCCCATACCATTAGCTGCCTAAAACTTAGGCGCCTAGTCTAAACTCTTTGGCTAGGCTCCATTGACAGCCAGTTGAGAGAGGCTGGCACCTCCAGGGAGCGATTCATCCCACATATCTTAGACACCTATCTTCTGTGGAGATGAATCACCCACCAGAAAGGCCTGTCCCTCCCCAGCAACTGTAGGGAGGCTGGATGACTTGCTAAGACTAGCCCCACTGTCTGGAGACCCAGACAAATGCCCTCGTGCTCCCACCAAAGCAGGCAAACGCTGTACTTGGTTTCCCAATAAGCCAAGGGAAGAATTAAGTGGGAAGTGCTTTATCATAAGGACCTTTGGAAGTCTAACTCCAAAGGGAAAGCAGAGCACCTAAGCAGGAATAAGAGGCTTAAATCAACTTGTGGATTTGGGCCTAGAGTGACTTCCCCCAAGCATTCATACTGATTTAAAACACTACTTTTCCACTCATGCTTATGATTTTCCCCTGGCTGTAGTCCCCTTTGAAGATTCTCTCATGAATCCTTTACTGAAATGTCTAAACTCCTGGATAACCAGGAAAAAAAAAAAAAAGAGAGAGACAGAAACGGATATTAGCATGAAGGAAAGACTCCAGCAGCACTCATAAGGCATCCCACCACACGACATTTTGCCAACAAAGCAAACAAAAGCTGTGAGGCCTCTTCTCAGCCGCAGGCTCGAGAAGCAATCGCTCACACCAACCTTCTATCCACTGCCCCTGAGCCCGTGAGTCCCACCTAGTGACCCCGGAGGAGAAAGCCACCCTGCCCTCTGCACTGAGCCCTCTGCAGTACTGCTCCCCATCACATCCCATTTAACTCAGCACAGTAGCCCATAAGAATTGCTGGGTTTATTCTTATGTTCCTTGCTGAGAATGAAACATTTTTATTGACATGGAAAGATTGTGCCATGTGCATAATTGCTGCATACAACAAGATGGAAACCACAAGCAATAAAACACTCCATGGGCGATGACGCGTGTTTACAGTAAATAGGAACGATGCTGCCAGATGTCAGCAGCACCAAATCATGTGTTGCTTATCCCAGGTCTCCAGAAGAAGGAAATAAAACCCCACCATGGATATTTTTATTTCTGGTGAGGGGATGACTGCTGGGTTGATTGCATCTCTAAAGCTCTGGGTAAGTGGCAGAGACAGGAACTTATTTTTGTTTCAAGAATTCTTGTACATTATAGTGGGAAAATTACTTTAATAGTTTTTCAAATCCCAAAATTTAGAAATACCATGTTCCTTTGTCTAGATCTGCTAGTGTGCTGAGCCTGCGTTGAAGCCCAAGGGAGCAATTGAATGCAGAACATTTGTTCCATATGGCACCCCTCCCCCAGGTCACAAAACAACTCCCAAGAACCTATAGTTTGAGACTCTGGTGAGACACCAAATGTCACAACTGCAACTTGCCAGGAGAAGGAAGCAGAGGAGATCAAAGGCATCACTGCTGTCTCAGGAACCAGGGCACATCCTCCTTCTAGCAAAGTCTTTCAAATCAAGGATGCAGTCTTTCCAAGCCCTCTGCTACAGATCAAAAAGAAGCAATGGGCTTAATTCCTGAGTAAGGCTCACCAGCTATGCAGAAGCCTGGACCAGAGAGCTTTTTGTGGATTATAAAACCTATGAATTTCTGCAGCTCCAGCCACTCATTTAGGACCCACAGGATGGATTTTAGGACTACATTCCTGAAAAAAACCTAGCCATTTTGAAGTGGTCCCTTTAGGATGCCTTGGAAGTCCTGATGTGAAAGAAGTGCTGGGAATCAGCCTGAAAAAATATTCAAGACTTCACTGTGAAGGATTCAAGTCGTCCATACAGCTGAAACAGCCAGTACAACTGGCCATTTCTGGCAGCTTTGCTTCAACTGCCCAAGTTTGGACATCCAGTTTTCAGTCCCCTGCTCTGCTATCCTTTGTATGCCTGGTATAAGGAACATATCCCAAACCCGACTTTTCAGACTTCAGTGTCACAAACTACGAAACAGAGTTGTCTCTGGGCATGTCTAGATGGAATTTGCCAGCAGATGTGGTCTTGCGCTTCCTTTATGCTCCAAATTGCCTAGAAATGAGCCAGCTCCAAAACAAATGCTGGCTGAGTATATAGCTGGGCGTACCATGCTGAGAGCCATCACGCATTGTCTCAAGCTCACAGTGGAGTTAATATGCCAATACGATGTCTGTTCAGGATGAATGCAGTCAGAAGAGCCTGCATCTGTTGAGCAGAGTGACAAAGTGAGTTTGCCTGCATCTAGACATACACCAGTGATGCCAAATATTTGAGTGGAAATTTGAAAACATTAAATTCTCTCAGGAACAAAATTGTTTGTCTTAAATGAACAGCATCCAATTAAACCAGTTGGATCTGATCCTTAATGTCAGTATCAGAGGTAGCTGCACTTGGAAGTCAGGCAATTAAGAAAATAAAATATATAGCAAATACACCAGAAACAGGATGTCTGTAGACTATCATTTTTAAAGTAGACTGATAGCCCACTGACTGCAAAATCTCTGCCTGTCCATCACAGGGTTCAAACTGTCCTCTGAGCCTTCCCTGTCAATTTACATAAAACCCGGTAACAGTCTCTTGACAGTTTAACCCTGCAAACTAATAAGCAGGCAAATTACAGTATCTTGGACTTATTTCAGAAATACAAGTACCTGATCTCATTCAATAATGCATGACGCTAACAGTCCTTCTTGCAGATGTGATTATCCTTGTATTGTGTATGTATTGTGGAGACCACAATCTGGCGTATGACTTCATCCTTATCTGCAGCTGCAAAGCACTACTGGATTCAAGGTTTAGGCTACAAGTGGCCTCAATTCAAATATGTCCAGTACTCTGAGACTCTCAGTCCTAAACCCCCCATAAGACCAGACAGTGACCTGCTGTCTAAGCCGAATTCTCACCTATTGTAAATAAGCAGAAAAAAACCCATACATTTCCAAATTGCGGGTTTTTAATTTATTTTCTCTATGCAGAGTACTGAAACTAAAATAGTTCCAAAACTACCAGTCCCAGCAGACTGGCATGTTTCATTAGGAATTGTTGTCCATATATGAATAACATTATCCTGTCAAATCAAAGTGTTTTGCTTTGGTTGAATACACTGAGCACAACTTTTCTAACTCAAAACTTTCCTGAAATTTTCATTTCACTGCATCTTCCACCTCCTTGGTAAGTATTTTGATTTCCTGTTCTCTTTAGGAAAGTTACTTAGAAATACTGATATTCTCTGTGCAAGGAAAAAATCCAGTCGTGAAACAGCACAGCGTAAAGCACCCATAACTAGCCAAAATTTGTTCGGTGGGTAGGACGCAGCACACTGGAAGAGTCATGACCCTGTCACTCACATCTAGAGAAGCCCTTCTAAACATCCTTGCTCTGCAGCTTTTTTTCGGCTCAAGATCAGGCCTGTGTCCATTACACAACTCCCTGCACACATATGTTCCCACTGCACGACCCCTAGATGTCCCAGGTAAATACCACACATCACGTAACTCAAACCTTTGGCTTATTCCAGTGCAGTAATCTGGTTTTCTGCTACTTCCTCCAGACCTAGAAACTTGATTGTTTTCTGTTAGTTCACAATGTTCAGAAAAAAATGTGCTCCCAGTTGACACTTTCTTTGTTCAGGTCTGAGGAGCACCTGCTATACATCAGAAAATTTTCTTGTACCACTGGCAGCCTTCCCTGTTTGCAAATGGCTCTACCCATAAACAAACACCCTGGTCTCAGTTTCATGCTGCCAGAAAACATGGGGCTTTTTCTCCTGTACACATTATTTGCTTTGTATTCCACTGACCTTCACTGATTGTCCTATCTAACCACAATTTTGATACAATGGGGTTTTCTCCACATCTGTGGCTTCAGGGTGACATTTTAACACATTCATGAGCTCCAAGCTGGTTACAGCAAACCCTCAGTTACTCCAGATCTCAAATACCTATAGTGCTCTGCTACTCTAAAGGGACTTGCGTTTCCTCAACGTCAGCTAACAACATCGGGCATTCCCTCAATTAGCCAAGACCTTGGCAGAGCAACCTATTTATTGGTCCTAAATCACACGGCTGAAGTTCACAAGGATGGCAGCACCCGAGTTTACCTCTAGTAAAGGAACATCACTCTTTGAAAGTCAGTCTGTATTTTTCCACCTTCAAGAAAATTCTCTATGCCATCAGCTGCTCTCATCCTGCTTTTGCCTGCCTGAGGTCCCCGTAAGAAGCCACTCCATAGCTTCTAATGCCTGTAAAATCTGGACAAGCATCAAAGATGCAAATTTGAAAAGGAGGGTGTGATTAACCATTCCGTTCCCAAGAGAAAAGGTGGATCACCTTTTCATCTCTTCAAAATCAAGACTGGATAACTCTCTGGAAAATGTGCTTCAGCCACCAACCACTATGGGTTTTCTCCACTGGAATAATGAGCTCCCATTCTCAATGACCTGTGATAAACAAGGGATTGGACTTGTTGATTAATGGCCCTTTGAGCTGAATGTAGAAACCTTCCCACACACAAAGACCTGTAACCAGAGCTCCTCACACCTCTAAATATCCCTACCCAGCCAGAAGAGTACAACTCTTAATGGCAAAACATTTCCTGCAAGTTCCAGCTAATCTACATCTCGTTCACCTGCATCCCCATCACTTCCTTTTAGCACCAGCTAATTAATACAGTCCCAAACACCAGTCAGCACCACAGCAAGTGCTTTCTCCTACATTTTCCCCCTTTATCTTGATTTCATTAACTCCCCATCCTTCTCTATCTCACTACATATTTTATGCCTGCTCATCCGTATATAAATGCTCCCTCTTTTCCCTTCTTCCTGTCAAGATATATATGCACATGCATCTAGAGCCAAACCTGTCCAACTTCGTCTTCCAACCATTCAGCAGAAGCCATTTACCCCAGGGAAACTCCTACAACCATGCAAGAACAGACTCCTAGTGCTTTGATTTCTCTGCCCTAGCCAACTGCAGTAAGATTTCCATACCTACCCGCTCTTCAACCTATAACAGGATGTTTATTGTTCATGATGGGAAAGATAAACTGCCAGGGCACACAGGGTTCTTCTGGGGGCTTTTCTGAGAATAAAAATACAAATTCTTACCTAAATTACAGTTAAATGAACAACAGCACTCTCTGGCTGTATTTCCAGGGCACAGCATACACCAAGATGTGCTGCATCCATGGCTCAGGTTTAGGTCCCCTGAACAGGCTCAGCCCTCACAGGTGGCCTGCACAAGACTGGCTCACAGATTAAAACAGCAAGTTGTGGATTAGCCACTTTCTGTCTTGTGCCTGCGGTACGCTACTTGGAAATCCACTCCTGTCACTTCTAACTAGGAACAACATCAGCCAAGAGGAGTCAGCCTGGACAATGGGGACACTGGTCATGGATGTCAGCTTCAGACTGGATGTGTCCCATGTGGTCATCCCAGACAGAAATAACTCTTACTTTTGAACACCAGAACAGCTGGCTTTGAGGAGGATTCAATGGTGGCTCCTTGTGGAAGATTCCACTCATTTAATAGTTGTAGCCTTTCTAAAACGTCTGTCCCCTGAAGGCAGACTGTCAGCCAAAGGATCCTGTATTTCTGTCTTCTCACCAGCTCCCAGAGGAGGATCCATCCCTCCACAAGAAGTCTGTCTGCACAAGATCCCACCAAACAAGGCAGCGGCCTGTTCTGCCCATCACTCACAGCCGGTGGGGAAGCCCAGAGTCACTGCCAAGGCTTGTGTCAATAAGCACTGGCAGAATGTCCTCTCTGTTTCCCTTTAGCACAATAAACTATGCCTCTGCCCTTCCCTCATCTCTTCCCTCCACATCCAGACACATGCACCACAGGGATGGACCCCTGCTCCCTCTTGCTACCCCCAGTTACTCCCCCATTTTCCTGTCTCCACTCCCGAGGAAGTGTCTCTTACATACAAGGGCAGTACACAAGTAGCTTTGACCAATTTTGCATGGGCAACATAACAGTGGTATGAAATTTCCAGCAACATCCTGGTGAGGGCCAGCAAAGGACCCCTGCAACTGCTGAACTGGGAGAAGCTGTGAGCCCTGCTTACAGACCCCAAAGCTAACTAAAGAAATAGGAAAGGGACAACACATTAACCCAGAAATACTGACGTCACATCTAGGAAACTATCTGATAAAAGAAAGGATGACAATTAAACATCTTAGCCTTGGAGTAAGGATTTGCAAGATACTAAAAAAAAGTCAAGGTTTAGACCAGGATGTGAAAAGACACCAGTCTCAAACTAAAATTTTGCCACAGCTTTTATAGCTAGCATTCTCTTTACATGTACCAAATCACGCCCTGTAGCCTACACAGTTCAAGCACATATACCTACTTCTCTAATGCATATTTTTTTAACCTATCCCCACTATCAGCATGTTCTACTTTTTACCCCGTATAGCAGTAATTACAGAGACTATCTCTATACCAGAAAGCCAAATATTAGGAAATCATTTGTGGAGAAAGCAAGCAGAATACCTCTCCTCCTTAGCCCTCTGATGGTTAATGTAGTAAGAATAACTACAACTAATAGCAATTAAACCCCATACAGGTGTTCCATCTTCAATGAAAATGCAGCAGCCTGCCTGTGAGGAAGGTGTACTTCAACCCTCACCTGGGGTCAATGACTCATCCAGATGAAGTAGAAAAATGAATGGCTGTGGCTTGTTTGGGCTAAGGAGGTCAGGCTCAGCTGAAGGGAGAAGTGAGTACTCATTTATGGAAGGTGTTTTAGGTGGCTCTGTATGAGTGTTGCCTGGGGACAGGCTTTGGGGTTAGCCTATTTGTTATTTTCTCTAATTAGATGGAATATTATTCTTTCCTTTATTTACATCTTTCTCTAGTTGTTATCGTTTGTATGCTTTATTCTACCTGTTGCACAGAGATTTCTTACCTAGCTCTCTATCTGGAGTATGTATCTACACACCTGATAAATGACAGGTAGAAAGCATGGAGGGCTAATGAGAGGAAATTAGCCTTAAGTCTTCTAAGATAGTACTGGGAGGGAGAAGGGGAGCTTTCTTAAGTCCTAAACTGAAGCCAACAGCACTTTGCAGAACTTGAGCAAGAAAACTAGGGCAGGAATGAAGACTTTCTTGTGAGCTCTAAAGCTCTCCTCATGTTCCTAAGGACATGGAGGAAGCAGCTGTGAGAAGTGACTTTGGAGCTGTCCTTTTGGCTCCCTCTTCCTTGTCCTACACTTAATCCTATCTGACTTGAAGATACAAAGCTCCCTTCCTTACCTGGCTTTAAGATTAAGTTTCTTGGATGAAAGGTGGGGTGAAACCCATAGCAGATGAAGCTTGCAAAGGTTGCTACTTGTCTTGATTTCAAATCAAATGGAACTGGGCTATTTTTTTTGTAGGAAACAAACAGCTTGTTATAATGTGCAACAAACAGTGATGTTCAGGGCTTTCCCTGCTCAAGTGACATAGTTGCTATACTTTTCCTACTCTTGTACTCCAAGGCTGCCTCTTATGCTGAGTAGCAAATCCTTGCTCTCCAGCATTCATGCCCATTCTTTGGAAAGGGAAAAAAAAGGGATGAGAAAGGGACTTGATCCTTGGTCCTGAGCTTCTTTACACAAACTGCTAGAGAGATTAATTTTTTTTCTCCAATACGCTCCGCGTATTTAGGTCCCTCTTATTCTTGCCTAAATGAAAGGCAACTTACAGTGGGATGCTACCCTCTAGGCTTATGAGCTGTGAACTGAGGGTGCCAGCAGTGAAGTAGTGAATGGGGGATGCCTGCTGCTGTAGCTACATCCCAGTAGAGAGGGAGACTATAGCACCCTCGGCTTCCCTAGTAATCATTCTCTACCTGACTCTTCAACACACTAGTGTGGCATCATATGACTTGCCTCAGTCTAGTTTTGTCAGGGCTGTTGGATTCACTGTGGCTCAAGATTACCTCAGCTGGACTATGACTCTTTCTCCCCAGCTCTGGGCTTCTCTAACCACCCCAGGCTCATGAGATGTTACCTTGTGGTGGCCCTGTGAGGCAGGCTGGCCTACCCACTGGGTAGCTCAGTGGTCCCATCACACAATAAAGCACTTGCTGCTCTTAAGACGTGGCTGGATAAAGAGCGTGGCTGATGGAGCTGCAACTTAATACTCTACTGCTACTGGGGGCAATGGGCTTGCTCTCCACTATAAAGCTGTGAGGCTGTGTAAATTAGTGGCCCTTCTGAAAGCTACAGCCCTCCTAATGACCTCGGACAAGCTATTCTAAAGCTTTTTTTATATACCTTTTATACCATAGGAAGTCTTCTGAATAAAATCATATTCTGTAGCTGACCTCAAGTGTCAGACAGCTTGAGATCAGACAGGAGTAGTGAATTGAAACTTGCACCTTCTTGTTTGGTGTCTACCTTAAAGGATTTTTCAGTGAGCTAGTGAAGTCTGTAACAAAAACAGACTTTAAAGAAAAAAAGATCTGAAGTTCCTTCCAAATTTCAGCTGAGTAAAGAGCAGAGGAACAATTCAGTTCTCTAAAGCCAAGGGAGCTGTAATGTAAAACTTGAACTACCAAACATGGAAGCAAAGGCTACTGGACAAAGGATATCTAACCCTAACAAACTTTAACGCGCATTTTGCCAATAAATATAAAAGTAAGATGAAAAATAGCTATGCAAACTAGAACATACATAAAGCTTAAAAATGAAACTAGATTTTAGCTGGGCTGTTCAAAACTTGCACTTGCTTTCTGAAGTGCAACCTTATGCCCACTGGATGTTTTATAACCCTCTACAGTGAGAAATAAAAGGAGATACCTTGATTTGTGACACAGTGTCTTGAACTAAAATCTTGAGTAAGAGCCCTGACCATTTACACTGCATTTTCTTAAAATCCATGGGTCACAAAGCATTTTAATGTTCTTAACTAACACCACGTGCATCAACATCAAGTAACACAACTTGCCTCTGAGGTAGGCGGTATTATTCCCATCAGACAGGTGAGTAAACAAAGTCACAAAGAATTAAGTGTTAGGGTCCAAGAGGAAGTCTGTGGCTGAGCTGGGAACAGAAACTGTCCCTTGATACAGTCCTCTTCTTTAACTGCAGGGTAATCCTTTCCTGGCCTACACATGCAACAGTAGATCACAACTGGGATATTTTTTCCTATACAAAACATGAGGGTTTTCAGTCTTTTCTCATCTCCCCATGATGGCAGACTGAGCCCTTTCCTTCAACTGGCAGCTGTCTTGTGGCAGATGTTTAGAGCCTGACGAAAAGGGCGAAAAGGGAAACTGAACACAACTGGCCCACAGTTACATGGCCTATTCATGGCAGAGAGCAGCTGGATTTCTTCCTTCAGAACAATGTTTCAGCCACTGGCTTGCACAGCACTGACTGTCCCAAGACAGATGGATTTAGATAGGCCCTTGCTGCAATAGGAATCTTATTTTTCCATAATGGTATAGCTCTGTAACATGCAAGGAAAAAAAACACCCAAATGTCTAATAATCCTAATGCAGAAATGCCTTTTGGGCTTTCTGCAACCTTAGGAACAGTAGCATGAGGTTGTCCCTTCAGCTTATGTGTGACATCTCCTTTTAGTTGCTGCAGCTTCATCTCTGGGAAGTGGAGGAAGCATCTGTGACACCAACGCACACGAGAAACAGAGCTCAAAGCCGTTGATCACTGATGACTTTCTTAGTCAATCTCTGTTTTTACTGTAGATTACCCAGAGAACAAGACCCGTCCTATTATTTTTGGCAGTTGCTACATGGTTGTGATCCACACACCACATTTCAGATTTTGTTTTTCTCTTTCCCACCGCTCCAAACTCCAAAACAACTTGAGCCATGGTACAAAAAACTCTACGTCAAATTCCCTTGAAGTTTTGAGCACTATGAGAGAAGAGGAAGCACCAGTCCTGCTTACCTGGCCAGAGGACAGCTTTTCAGTACAAAGCTGACTCCATGCTTCTCTGGAAACTACTGCTTCTTCTGAGCCCTTCCAAACCAGAGGCAGTGCGGCCTTGACAATATCAAGAAGCGGATGCTAACACCAGGCCACCACAGTCAGTATAACAGGAGATGGAGGGACGGAGGCTTTTAGCCCTCTAGTAAAGCCATGCCTGCACCCAGCTGTACTAAACAAGCTGATTGTCAAGCTGAGCCAAGTCATCACTGGCAGATACAGGGTACTGGATTTATAAGGATAAGTGATCTGATCCATTACGACAAACCTTTATGTTCTTTGGCAAGTCTTGTGAAAAGACTTTCTTTTAAAAAAAAAAAAAAGCTTGTAATAAATGTGGGTATTAAAAAAAACAAAAACAGTAAATTGTACTTAAGAGCAATTCTCAGCTATGAAGCTCATTCATCCCTCAGATTACTGGGAGATTTAAGAAAGTGAAACAGTTGTTATCACTTGGTCTGTGGGATTTTGTTGGCTTTTGCAGGCTGATCACTGTATTTAAGGTAGAGCTGCTGTGTCAGACTCCCTGTGGGCCAAGAACAATATATTCCAATTATTGACATCCCAAATGTATCTTTTTTTGAGGGATAGGATATCTTGACTAGCTTCAAAGAGAGACGAGGCATGGTACCCTGAAGAGCTTAGCAAATCTGGCAGGCCCTGCACTGCAGAGGCACTTGGGTGGAAGTGATTTGAAGATGTGATCTCCTTGCCCACAATCTCCCCACATAGTGGAGGTATAACTAGCATCCATCACAATTCAGTGTAAGCAAACAAAATTGGGAAGAGTCGAAAAGACTTGCCCTGGGTCAGCCAGCACACCAAGGACAATAATGTACCACTGTTGAAATGATGAAGTCCCAAGCCAGGGCTTGATCCAGCAGCCCCACAATACCTCCATGCAAGACAGTATTACATACAAAGTAAGGTCCTCCTTGTTTCAATGTCTGGATCTCTGAAAAAAACACTTAAGGTTCCATCACCAAAATCAAACTTACTTAATGGAGCCTGCTTCCATTTTGCACTGAACCTTGAATCAGCAGAAACTCATTTTTATAAGGTTTGAAAAACACTTTTTATTCTTGTTTCTCTTACCGCAACATGGATTGTACTCGCTCTTTATTATTTTGCCGGAGATGTTTTTAACTTAGCTTGTTCTGAGGCCACCCCGTTCATGTTCCCCATACATTTAGTAAGCTTATTGAAGGATTTACAGTTTCTTGGGCACAGATACATTCTGAGTTGTCTTAGAGCATAATCAGCAGATCTTTTAACTGTAACACATTAGGTTTTGTATACTCACCACCTTTTGGAAGTGTTTCTTTCCAAATTGGAGTATTATTCCTAATGCTTACAGAAATTATCTGTGATAATAAAAGAGCTTCTAACTTTGTCCTGTTTTAGAAGCTACCCTCCAACAACTGGCTTGCCTAACAGCCTCCTTAAAACAACTGCTCTTCCTCAGTGCTTAACAGCTGGCAGTGACCTTTCTTAATGCAGAAATACTAAGCACCAAAATACTTCAGAAAACAAACATCAGCCCCAAACTCATCCTGGTAATGCCCAGAAGCTCTTGAAATACATCTCAGAACGTGAAGCCAAGCCAAATATTGGGCTCCCCATCCTAGATATGCTTTTAAATTGTACAGAACAAAAGCCTTTAATTTATATTTGAGTTTAAAAGTCTAAGAGCAACAATAAATTAGGCAAATAAACCTACTGTCCAGGATCAAATAAGCTCTGAGAGTGCCTAACTGGGAATATGACCGGCAGTTATCTTTAATGATCACTAGAAAATAGGCCACTGAAATCTCCCCCTCTCAGAAGAGGCTTTCTTTTAGTTTCTTCTAACATTTTTTTTCCTGCCAAATTGCTTACTGAGCCTCCATTTCTCATGTTGTGAGGTCAGTCCAGCTCTGCTCCTCACACTGTTACCTCTGTGGAGGAGTCACAATCTGAACTCCCAGCTCGCCTTCAGCAGAAGGCTTTGCATGAACCATCTGCCCCCTTGCAAACACCCAGCTGAGCAAAATTCCCAGCTGTGCTCGCACGCAGGAGGAGGAAAACAAAGAATGAGATAAATAGCTTTTTTTGTAGATCTGTTTTTCTAGTTTCCCTGAGCATGTGTGCTTCTGTGTGTAGATGTGCAATCAAGCTGTAGCTGTTAGTAAACTGACTTCTGAATTTCATATCATCCAAAGCTGAAACCTGACATACCTTAGGGATATGAAATGCAAAACTTTGAAAGGAACCTGCATATTTAAAGCAATCCATCTACCTTGTAGATTATGTCTTACATACATCATGTGCAAACTCTGAATCAAGTTTATACTTTTACTCACATACCTGTGATAACCTAACCTCGTAAAAGTAGAATCTATCAGTACAGATGCAATACCATGTGCTGCCTATATCACAGAGGCCAGTTACTGTGTAGTCATAAACAGCAACTGCCATCTAGGAATAAACCTGCTCTTACAAAGAGCTCTTAGTCTAAATACTAGGGCAAAATGGTAAGTACTAGTAAATGCTGTGCCATATGAGCAACGAGAGTAGCCTCTAATTGTCCAGGTTGTCTGAAACCCATTAGAGCTCAGCATCAGGGAGGCAGGTTCACAAAGGTATGAGTGTAAGGAAAGGTATTTCTGTACAGAGTGTATGGAGGAACCAGTTTAGCCTAGGCTCATACATACAGGATTTTTCACCAAAGAAATTCCTTTCTGAAGCATCTGTGCCTTGTAATTAGTCTCCCTTATTAATTTTGCAATGCCCTGGCCAAGCATTGACAGCAATTGGGAAAAATGGACAGCTTCCTCTGGTCTAAACAGTGCCATTTAAACCCGTGATTACTCCTGTGTACAGATGGGATGGGGATAGCCAGTAGCTGAAATGCAGAGAGGCATCTCTTCAGTGCCACAACCAGCTGTTTCCCAAAGGTACGTTAACTTAAAATGCATGGTAAAAAAAGTAGAGGAAAAGCCAATGCTGAGCTAAAGCAAGCAGGTTTTTCGTGGAAAGACTTGGAATAACTGTAACTGCATTTTCACATTCAGATGCTCATCTGAGGTTACCTCTGAGGTTAAGAGGGTACCAGTGAGAAGAGACCCAAGAGCAGCAATGTTCCTTGGCCTATACAAGGACTTAGATAGTGGAAGCACTGTTCAAGCACATGCAGAAAATATCTGTCATTCACAGCTCATCTTTCTGTCCCTTTTTAGGAATGGCTTACTAATCATATTAGAGGTGTCCCCATTGTGATTAGTTACCAATTACATGTCATTAATATCAGGAGAAATTAAACATTTCCTGAATAAGCTCCAAATGCAAAAACTGTTCTCCTAAATGTAGCTTCTAAGTCACAGAAATCAGATTTACTTTCTTTTTGAGATCTTGAACAGGACAGGAAAATAAGGCTGAAGCTCCCCATAAACATTCTCTTCACCCAGCAGTTGACCCAGAAGACCCTACTAGGGACATCTAAATACTGGATAAGGGCAGGCCAGTTCTGATCACATACAAACTCACCTAACTTTGTGCTTAAAGTGCTGAAAGAAGGCAGAAATCAACTTCCTTCCCCTCCTCCTGACAGCAATGGTCAGTATCTGAATGCTATAGACCAGGGCTATGTTTTCTTAGCTTTTGTAAGCACAGTAACGTCCTGGTTCAGACCAAGCCCTGCTCCTAGGGCTTGTGCAGCACTTCCCAAGGGTTTTCTCTGGTCCCAAGGAGGACAGTACATGGTCAGGGGCTTGAATCTCAAACCTCACACTTGTAACAATAACATTCTCATGGGTATGAAATCCCTGTGTGCCTCTGCCATACAGCTGCCACTAAAATGTACTAGTTTGACTAAAGAGAAAAACCTACTACATGTCTAGACTTGGTGTCTTTCTGCTCTTCAGGCACATCTGAAACCAAAATCCCAGGAGAGCGTCTTGGGAGGAAGCGGAGGACATGAATTTGGGAACATACAACTCTAAAAAGAACTAGTTTCCCAGCTATACCCTGTTGATGTCTTTTGGACAATACGACAACTTCTGGAATGTTTTTAGGCTTTGGCTTTTTTTTCCTCATCACACTAATTTGTAGGGGATGCACAGTACTGTCATCTCTCACTGCTTATCACTTCTTATTTAACAGCAGGAATTAAAAAGGCAGAGAGATACTTGCTTCAAAAGAAATACATACAAGAAGGAAAGTATCTTTCTCCTGCCTACATGAGCATATTCATAGTTTATTCAGGTTACACTATTCACAAATTTCCCCTCTCCATCTCCAACTATTAGCACAATGGTATTACCTATACTTCTCCACATCTAACACAGCAGCTTAAAAACCCAGACAAATATAATTCCAGAAGCCACAAATCATTCCTGCATATATGAAGCGGAATTTAACCCAAACCTCCTCTCCACATAATAACCTTCTGCCTTGGATCTTTATTTGGGTAACCCAATGCTGTGGATTACATATGGGAGTTTATACCAGGACTTGAGGAGAGAGACAGAAATATGTGGCACTGAAAGCTCTTTCCCCATGGTGTAAGATGGATGAAGAGAGGCTAAGAGCATGCAACCCATAATGAGAACACACAAACCCTTGTCCTGAAAAGGACAGCTAGATCAGTTGGCTGCCCATTTTGAGGATAAGTATCTTCTCTCCTTCACAACCTCTGTCCTGTCCAACTTAGGGGCTCTATATCAAGCAAAGACTGGGTGTCAATGGAGTCCTCCATAACAGCATAAAGAAACAGTGTCACCATTAGATGACAGTAGCTCATGAGTTCCATGAATCTATTTCTCCGTGATGCACCCTGGTGGGACTGGAATCATCACCAGTCAACGAGTCAAGTGCAGGGAAGACCTAATCATAGCTCTGCAGTGTTGGCTATTCTCTGCTTCAGGCCTGTAGTGACTATGGGGCAGTATCTCAATTAGAGCATCCCTGCAGGAGCTCTAAGCAATGACAGGTCCCTCACAAGAATCCCAACAGCTGCAGATTACAGGGAAATGAAAACTTCGCTCCCTTTTACTCAATTAACCTATAAATGAAATGAGTTTGCCCCCTTCTTCTCTCTAGTCCTGGGCAGCACAAGCTGTCTCTGTGTCTGCAAAAGCAGGACATTGTAAGTAAACACCTTCTGTTCTCCATTCAGATAAGGAGCACTCTGGTAGCTATGAGGGATGGTGATTCCTACCCTGCATAAATGGCGTGGAACCAGGATCTCTCTTCTTTACCTCAAATCAAGCACCCATGTAAACCCAGCAGTATGTCTTTATCATTCAATCAATCTCAGCCAGAGCAGTATATTCAAAACTTTCTGAAATTATTTATGTTTTGATACCCTTCTCCTTTTAACTTCCTTTCATGTTTATAAAATGGAAGGAGATGGATTAATGGAAGGGGGTGGATTAATTCTTTTATAGCTCATCTCTAGATTCTTCCTTATCCCTTTGGGATGACAGGATGCTGTCTCTCCTCTCAGCAGAAAGGTGCAATCAAAAAGCATCTCAGGTCACCGTGTCACTCCTGTCAGCTCCACTGTGTCTACAGCCACTATTTTAGGACCATACAGCGGTCTGCCTGTTGGGTACCTCCAGCTCCAGTCAAAGGACATGCAAACACAGACAGGAGCTTTTGAGGTCATTCTCAGGCTTGTCTTTTTAGAGGTGTTTGTACCTTCTGGTTTTTGGAAGGCTTACGTGACTTGAAAAGTTCAGCCCAGGTACACAGTGAAATGCCAAGAGGGTTTAGGTTTTCTTTTGATTTCCAAGCCGAGATGCCTCTTCCTGAATGACTAAATGGAATAATCCTGTCTCAATTTTGAGAGCACTGGCCAGGTGATAGGAGAGCCAGAAGTCTGTTTCAGGAGGATATTAATCTTCACCTGCTGACTGCAAACTACAAACCAAGATGCTCTGAGAAAACTGCTGTTCTCTAATGGCTACTGAGGGACACACCAAGCTCAACCTCCACCCCTCATGTCTCCTCTCCCGATGACCAGGAAAAGCCAAACCTACAGCTGGTTTGCATGCCACCACGAGGGTGCAGGGCCCCCGAGAGAGCTGGCAGTCTGCACAGCGCTGCCTCCGTTTGCAGGAGAGGTGCTTTGTTCATTCAGGGTGATCATCTGGGCAATGTCTTCCTTGCGAGCCCAACACATCGTAAGCTTTCTCCTAATGCTACCAACATCAAGTCGAGAGAGCTGAGCTGTATTTTCCCTGTCCTGACAGAGAAAGAAAATGACCCAGAAGTTAAATTTGACCTAGTATCTAGAGAATTAGTCCTTGCTGTCCCAAGTCCCAGGTTAAAGCCCTAACCCCTACACCGTTCCTTCCCACTCTTGTGCCTGCTTTTCAACTAGCTGGAAAGAAGGGGATTTTTGTCCTGCACAACTCCAAGAAGCCCCTCTGAGCCCTCACTCCACCTTCCCCGTGTGTAGTCAGTGTACTCGAGCCTTGCAGGTTGGTTCCTGAATTTGGCCCTTTATGAATAGATCACTATGCTGGCTGCTCACAGGCATACACAGCCAGTTGTATGTGAGGGAGAATCGTAAGCAAGGGCAGGAATGCTTGTTTGGCAGCCTTTCCCAGCCTCCAAGTGTCTGCTGACTTTTTTTTTTTTCCTTTTTTTTTTTTTGTCTCTGCCACCTAATTTTTAAGCTGGGTTTTGATCTTCTCTGCCAGTGTAAATCAGGAGAGTCACTCTGCTTCAGACTGACATCAAGCAGGCATGTGCATGCTTCAGAGTGCTGCTGTCTAACTATCTGGACATCCTGCAGAAGATGGGAGTTGGGATAAGTGACTGCACATCTCTACCTGCTGTCTTATCCCCTCTCTGGACCAGCTGGGGCCTGTTCAGTGTCTGTTTAGTTAGCAGTCAGCTGAGAGAAGACAGGTCAATGGTGAAGAAAAGAAATAGCTAAGAAGCCCTGCTATTTACATACAATCTTCATGCTCTTGCCTGCTCTTTCCATATATATTATACCTTGCTTCTGCAATTAAAACATATTACTTAAGGAGAAGATAATATTTCAAGCTGAAGATTAAATTGGAAAGCGGTGTTTTTCATTTACATGAGTTAAACACACAAGGGACAGCTGGAATGGCAGTTACAATTAGACTACCCATTAGGATGCATTAGATGACATTAACCCAAGACCTCTTGGGTCCACCGCAAAGCTGTTGGGCTGCAAGGCAGTTTTAAAAGCAACCTAGAGCTTTAAAGTGACACTCATGTTCAATGCAAACATCGAAAAGGATTTTTTTCCCACTTCGTGACATGGCACACAATCGTTGTCGCTACTTCCAGACTACAGGGGTTTGGCACTTATTTAAAGCCTTTATAGGGCTTGATTTGAAACCAAATGCTGCAATAACCCTTTCACTACTGCAAAAGTATTCCAGAAATGCTATGCAAAACGTACCAGAAGCACAGCCAGATGAGGGTGTGACCAGTCAGATACTCTTCCCAAATACTGCTTATTCATCTTTCCTATGCATGGTCGTTAAGACTGGAAATTATCCATCTTTCTGGTAAAGAAAGAAAAAAATACTGAGGCATCAAGCCACTGAAGAGCTACAGCTTTTGCAATATCTACCATGGTTACTTATCTAGGCTGTGATTTTTCTCCTAGGATCCAACTTCATGAGTCGCCAAAGACAGACCATGAAACACCATTCAAATATTAAGAGACTCACAGGAAGCTTGAAATGAACTTAAACTCCAGAGTGCCTGCAACTCTGAGTACCTCCTGAGATTTCACTCACATAATAACTGAATTATTAACTAAAAAAAGAGTGGTGTGTAGAAAAATGAAGCCACTAGCTTGTATGTAGCTAGAGATCTACAGAGATTAAGAAGACATTTAAAAATACCAACCTTTTTCCAAATGTCTCCTTAGTTATGAGAGAAGACTTGCCAATGGGAGATCATGAATGCTTTAAGGGAAAACAATCATTTACAACTAGATGCATTACTGAGACATGTTTGAAGTCTCAGAGATCCTACCCAATCTTGCTTGCATTGAACTACCTGATCCTCCTGAAATCCCTAGCAAGCTCCCATTTGAAAGGTGCAGAAAATCAGTCATAGCTTTTCACAAAAATGCTGAGTTGTCCATGTCAAGAAAATTATAGAAAGTCAGGCTATGGGCAGGAGGGGGAGAGGGTCAGAAAAAGAGAGCATTGTTTATGGAACATGAAAAGCTCCAGCGACACAATATATGGAATTCGGAGGGAAACAGGCCCTCCTTTCTTTCTGTACAATTCAAATAATTCCAATGGCAGACTGGATATTCCCCAAAACGAGTTAGAAAAGCACAGGGCTGTCAAAGCAATTTAGAAAGGGAAAGTTGAAGTAAACATGGTGACTTTTATTTTTAAGCCTTAACACTTGGAAGACCTGAATGTTACCCTATATAGTGTATGCTTTTCACAGAATAGAAAGAAGTATTAGCTGGACATCCAGCCCTATGTGAGGAGACTGCATGGGCATTTAAGCAAAAGTGTGGAAGTACACCAAGATACAGTCTCAGCCCAAGCATGACACAACACACGCACCTAGCTCTAACCTTTTTTAGGTGGTCTTACATTCTGATTAAGGCAAAAATATCCTTATGAAGTCCCCCTACTGACTTAGAGTTGTCGTCTTCTGTAATGACACTCTCCTACTCCTCCGAGATGCTCTAGAAATCAGAAAGGCAGACAGACAGTTTTTATTGCTCTCATGTTTATATGTTCAGGAAGATGGGGATTGACCATTAAGAGCAAAATAGTACCCTGAATTTATACTTTCTATAACTCTGTCCTTCTTGCTACTGTTTTGCCTCCTTACTCCAGCTGGAAGTAGGAACTAGCCCCTGAATTTGAGGGACTCTTTGAACCTTTTGACTAATTTCTCCAGGAAAAGCCTCTCAGCCTTGTGCAAAGCACATGAAGGAGTTTATTCTGCTTTGTTAAGAAATGATAGTTTCCAGCATTTTGCATGATTCTGTTTTCACTGAGAAAAGGAGAGGTAACAGAAATGACAAATAGTTCATTACTACTTCCACTTCCCTACCTGTTCCTTTGATTTATATATATATATATATAAAATTGTGATTTGATTATGATAATTTTGAATAATTGGATCTAAACATACAAGACTGATGAAATCACTAGGCCTCTATTCAGCTGGATCTAGATCAATTACATCCAGTAAACCTGCTTGGTTATATACTTTATACCTCTAAGGGCTTCTGTTCTTTAAAATACCACTTTCATGGAAGAGTTTCTATCAAACACAAGAAAAGCTGCACACTTTGACAATTCAGGGAGATAGTGGATTCAAAGTCTTGCTCACTTACCATTTGAAAGACTTACTGCCTGGTGAGCAATCTTGCCAGGACTCACTTGTTTAAATTATCTACATTAATGGATGACCTGAAACCTAAAGAAGTCAGTCTGGCTTTCTTTTGCATAAAGCTTACTGTCTAATTCACTCCTGACTTGTGTGTTTGAAGAGAACTGGGCTTGTTTTTTTGCTTTTCTGACACTGACCAGTGTGGCTTTTGACTGAGAAGCTAAGAATCACACCAACAAACTGTATTCATGCAGTCTGAGCTGCCTGCATTACTTCTACAGAATGGGGAGAGTTGGAATGTAAACTGGAGTATGGGAATCTAGAAACTAACCAATTTTTTAAAATCTTTAAATAGAAAATTTGCATTGATAGTTTTAATTACACTCAGGCAGACAACATGCTGCTGTTGTTTTGGGGAGGAGGGGGTAATTCCACTTTAAAACACATTTGCTTACTTGTCTTCATCACAACACAACTTAAAGTATTTCTAGCTTTTAATTAGCACGTTGGAAGCCTCCCTCTTACCTTTTTCACAAATTACTTTGGATGTTAAGGCTTAGTATAAATCATTCTGACATGACTGTGATGCACTCTGTCTGTAGAGCTCCTGACAGCCACGAGGTGTCTCTACGAACTGTCCCAGAAAGGGTGTGAGTCTTGGTTAACAAGGCAAAACTGAAATTCAGTCTCTGCAGAAGCCTGTTTGTTTTTCTGTAGTTGTAAAATTTTTCTTTAATGACTCCTGAAGGAGAGAGCATGATCTTGTGTATCATGACAGCTCGATCCAAATAACTGAGCAGTACTAATACCAGAGAAAATATATTTACAGAGTCAAAGAATGGTAAAACAAGAGACTACATCTGGAAGTAGTAAAGGAAAACCTTAAATATATTAGGAAAAAGTTCTAACAGTGGAAGTCACTTAGACAAAGGAATACGTTGCTAGTTGAGAATGCATGAGGCAACGCTAGAAAGAGGTGCTTCAGAAATGAATTTTGAATTTTATCATAACAACACTATTTGGCTGTGTCATCAAGAGCATTAAAATCCATGCTGATGCTCAGACCTTGAAATCTCATAATCCGAAACCTACCTCTGCATTTGGGCGGCAGCAAAGTATACAGTAAATGCTTTCTGCACAGACCAAGTGATTAGGACCTAGAATACTGTTGAAATACAGGAAACAGAGCCTATGTCAGGGAGACGTCATTGTCCCAATAGTCACTGTGTCCAAGGAATTATCCAACACGGACTTTTACTGACTGATTCTTTTAAAGCTTACTCTGCACTCTACCAGTCAAATAAAACTATACATAACTGAAACAGAATGGGGAACAGATACAGAAATCGCTTTAAAACCAAGCAGCAAAGAAAAACAAGCATTGCAAGCAGAAGGCTAAACTTTTGACTCAAAGCTGAACTAGGCAACTAATGTCCTTAGTGACAGAAAGAAGATACTTCCTGGGAGAAAAGAAAAATAGGAGGAACTAGAAGTCCAAACCATGACCACCTCTTGAATCTGTCTCTTCAAGCAAAAGGATAAGTTGCTTGTCTGTAGTCAAAGGATAAAGGCAAGAGATCTGGGTCAGCTGAGCTACAAAGAATGAAGTCCTGCAGCTGCAAGAGATGCCCGATCTGTATTTATACTACAGTCTATTTGGCTTCCATGTATGTGATTTTTATTTCTGAAATGAACTTCAGGCTAAGACAATCTAGAAGAGTCCTCCTTGATGAAATCTTGAGGTGAAACTGCCATGTCCTGCCCCCCATTTTGATCCAAAACTACTTCAAAAATAATGACTGCTCACAGCATGACACTACTAAATGTGAGCAGAGATGTAACCCACTGGAAATCAGATGAAAATACATATTAAGCCTCCTATGGGCAAGAGTAACTCATAAACTGTAAAGTACCATAACTTTCCTGATGTTTGTAAAGAACATATTCTATAGAGGTAAAGTCACCCTATCTCAAACAACCTGCTAGCCAGACATACTGGAGCTGCGTTTAGAGAGCTCCCATCAAGGAAGCACCTGAGGACTTCCTCCTCGGTTAACATATTAATCCAAAGCTGCTCAGAGCCTTCCACCTCTGTTGCTTTCCACAGTTCAGCAGGAAACAACTGTATCTCAAGAAAATAAGTTAAGAATTCAGTCTTTTCTGTCTTTACCGTGTTGTTATGAACTAACAGCACAAAAATGTCCATTTGGGTCAGTCAGCAGACTGTTGTTTTCCTGATGAGACTCCTGGGTTTTTCTAACTTCAGTTTAAATTTAAAATTGAGACATTTCAAGGAACTTTTTTTTCCTCAAATACAGACAGTTACATGAGCACTGTTTCTGTTTAAAAAAAAGCATTTTCCAAAATTAAATAGCTCTAATATCTTGCCCATCTTTCATGCAGAGAACTGAAACACAAAAAGCTACATCAGGACTGTCTCCAAGGGCCCAGACAAGCCTTGCCTCCTGCTAATACAGCTCGCCTGCAAGCAGAGCCCTTGATAAAATTGGAGTGGAGCATGTAGAGCTCATAGCATCCAGGTGGCCTAGAATGCTTCATGGATCATGTGAGGTATATCCTATATAAGGAGAATGAGGAGAAGAAAAAGTGATGGGCTACTGCTCTTTCAAAGCCTCATATACCCACCAAGTCTTTGACTCATCCCACAACATTTTTAGACACTTAAAGTTTGATTTCCTGGACTCTGCATACTGTTACTGATTACCCATTCTACAGGCCACATCCAGCTGCTGCTGTAGCAGCTTTGCAGCTAGTCTACTGCACGCTGGATAGAGCAGCCACAGGAGGTGATAGCAGTCAGTTATTAACTGTCCCTGTTTTCCATCCCCTCTGCCTTGCAGCATTGTCCATTGCATCCCACTCCTAAATCCTGGGCTGTGACAAGAGTCCTTGCCTTGAGCTTGCAGGTCTCCACTGCAGCAGACTCCAGTCTCAATGGTCCCATCTTGCTTGTGATTGAATGGAGGCACTGCTGGATGAGTAGATACCAGCATTGTAAAAAGGCACAGGTAACAAAGCCAAGAAGGGATCCACAGAGCCTTAGCAAGACTCATCAGCCACGCCAAACACTAACCTCCCTGTAGTGCTGAAGGCTCCCAAGAGAGGGCTAAAGTTTGAAGCAAACAACTTTTCTTTACAGGACTAAGGGACTGGTTTGGCTTTATGTTGTCTAGAACTAGCCTGGTCTCATTTTCCAGGGTTGGAAACGGCTTATACATGTTTACACGTTTATCAAGAGCTCTGTCTCTAAATTGGGGTTCAAATCTGATAATGGCCAACTCAGGATATTAAAAAGTGACAACAGGTAAACTGAATCACTGCTGGCTAATTCTTTACAGCCTGTGGCCTGAACTAGGTTTGAATCAATGGCACCTCTTGCATTTGGACAAGCTGAAGTAACCCAAGTTAGCTTAAAACACCTCATTCACCTCAGTCCTCTGTGTCTTACACTTGGACAACCCTTTCCTCTTTATAGATTCCTCATAAAGTGCCATGAATTACACTACAAATGCACAAGGCAGATGGGGATCAACATTACTCTCTGCTTACAGACTAAGGGTCCTGGTCAGGGATACTTGCCAAACTGGTGGATGAACCTGGTCAACCCTGAGGCAGACGAGCTCCCATGAAAAGAAGGAGAAATAGACAAACAAGACCAAGGACATACTTCTCCGTTGATCCCAAATGTGGTGGAGAATTCAAAGTGCTTCAGACAAGAGAAAAGGCACGTTTGCTGAAATAAAAACAGTATTTTTACTGTTTTGATAAGCACGATGGATGATAAAAGGTCTTGGAAGGCATTTACTCTACTTCACACTGGAGTGCTGCTAAAGCCAGCATGGCAAGAGACTATAACCCTGTAAACATATGTTGTGTATTAGATTCTGATCTGGCAGCTTGCCTTAATTTTGTTTTTTTAAGGCTCCAGCGAGTTCCAACTACACTTCCATGTTTGTGTTCCAGCAAATGAGCAAAAGGCAGAATGCTTGAGCGACGGGGACCCTGGAATGCACTGGACTATAAATTAGAACAACAAAAAGAAAGCCTCCATTAGTGTTGGCACATCAGGCAGAGAATGACAAAAATATCAGCAAATTCTTTTTTCTGTCCCTTTCTCCCAGCTTTTTCTTTTTACAGTGTGCACTTCACAGCTGCTGAGAACTGTAACAATATTAGTCTCCTCTATTTTAACTATCAACATGGACAGAGGTGACAAGAGAACACCTTTCTAGACAATTCTGTTAATCCCAACTCCCCACCAAAAATGCACCCCACAGAGCAACTTCTCAATAGCAATTAGTCTGGGTCCCTGTAGGCACAGATGAAGAAATTCTTTCGGGAGGCATTTTAGACTGCTCAGGATTGAGAGTTTCAGCTCATATAAACAAATACTGTTACAAGAGGCAAGGCTGATATGGATTTATGCAAGGAATGTACAGACTTGATAAGCAATTTGATAATTAATGGAGTTGACAGGCACTTTGTAATAGTACACAAGTATGTGCAGACTGAATGATTTCATAGACATGCTGAACCGAAGACAGTATTAATTTTTAACCCATTTTATACCTAATCATTCAGATGAAGGAAACACATGAAATTTTTTCCTCTTGCGTATTAATCTTGACCTCCCAAAGCCTGATTATTGGGAAATAATAAATCCTTTGCACTTACTACTATTGCAGACAACAAACCCGCAGATGTCTTGTACAGGATGATTTTTTTCTTAAAGACCGTCTGAAGAATGAACTTTTGTTTACTTTCTAGACATTGATTACTTCTTTCATGTCCTACAGCTTAAATGCAGCAGTTTTGCTCTTAACAAAGAACTGAGAGCTTAGTTGCATGAGTTTGGGGAATTTCTGAGGAGACTCTCTTGGCTAATACGGAGTTTCTTTCATTACTGGCATCCAAGCAAGCCAAACCACTGCTCCTACAAGCCCAGCTGCAGAAACTAAAGATGCTTAGTAAGGTCTTGAGCAAAGTGAGGTCCGACCTGACAGGAGATGATGATAATTCATTGTGCATGGAAGATATTGTGACATTTTGAACTGCACAGGGAGAAAAGAGTAGTGTTGTAACTGCTCCCACACAGGAATGAGATACTCAATATTTTCTCAGTCTGAAGCAGGTTGAGAGATGAAGCCTTGATATGCTTCACAACTTCAGCCCTCTTAATGATCAGGAAACAGGCATGAAACACATTTATTTTATAGCCTCATACCCTAGACAATATAAAAATATTCTTAAGGTTGCCCCCATGGTAACGACCTATGGAAACAAGATTTGGTCAGTTTTTCCTCACCTATATCCCCCACCCCATCCTTTAGCGAGGAAATCAAAAGCCAAACCAAGCTGCCCACTTTCTAGGGCCTATGTGCTCCATAAAGGGATTGAGAGAATGGAAGGGGCTATATAGAAGCACATTGTCTCCAGTCATATTCAAGCTGTAGGTAATTGCAAAATAACTATTAAATGACCTCAGTTCTCCAGCAAGAGGTAGATGAACCACCATACAGTTTGATCTGAGGTGTTTCAGGCCCATTATTCTGTCCAGCCAATAGCCAAAAGCAGATGCCTAGGAAAGAATATATTAAATATATCCCCTATTAAAAGCCTTGTAGATGGGGCACAATTCTGCTGTCCTGTTGGGAACCCAGCAGCAGGTCAACTTGCTATGACTCCTCAAACATCAAATGACACACTGCTGTGTGCTAACTGCCCCCTACCCCAACCCCAGCTGCAGCTGCCTTTGAGGAAAGGTGCAATGCCTTCTGCATGGATGTACATGCTGAATAAAGTCTTTTAAAGCATGTGAGAATGAAAGCTGTCATCAAAATGTACTGAGCAATCATGGGTTGAAGGTTGAACTATTATTACTTCATGCCCTCCCATTCCCTTCCCCTCCAGGGTGGGAAGAAGGCGAGAGGATTATTCATTTGTATTCAAGCACTTCATTAATGTTTATAAGAGAATCCAAACATGCAAGCAAAACAAGGATGAAACACTCGTGCCAGACGTGTGATGCGATAAATGTGACTGGAGCAAATATTTAGATCTGTTTACAGAGAGGCCTATTAAATCCTTTTTGAAAAGCTGCACGGTGTTGTGACTTGGTCTCTGCCTAGCAGCTCCAGCATAAACAAATGGAAGATGGCTAAGTCTCTCTCTCTCATTTTGTTATGACATCTGGAAACCTAAGGAGCTTGGGAGAAGCCAACTGGCTGCCCTACTGCGATGTCTAGCAACAGGGTCTGCCTGTTGAATGATGGCAGGACATGCAAAGTGGAACTGCTGAGTTCTCCAGCCTATGCCAAAATCAGTGGATTTTCAATACAATAATCCCTCAACAAAAGTTGTTGCAACACAAAAGCCTTTGGTTAATTGCTAATGATGCAAATCTATGCTCTTTGCCATTTTTAAAGATCATCTGGATTTGAGAAAATCAGTTTCATTAGGGATTAAAATAGGGTGCAGAGATGGGTGGAGCTGCTGTATTCACCAAGGGATAGAGATGTGTCCCATAATCCCTTGCCTGAGGAACTGTAGGTTCTGGAGTTTGCAGTCAGTCTAGACTTCTGTAAATGTCCCCTTCACATCGCCATCTCATTGACTCTAGTCCTGCCACATACAAATATTTCTTTTTCTAAGAGAATTAAATAAGTTGAAAGGGATAAAAGAAATTTATAGATGGATACATCACAGTCTTAGCCTCAGATATAATAACATATTTGGGATATTTCAGTTTCTGAAGTCATGTCTCAGTTTCCAACACGTTATGTAAGGCCTACAGATAAAAAATTGTCCTATATGTATACATTAAGGATCAGGGTTCCTTATCCAGATGCCCAGCTTGCTTCCTTTCTGTTTGGAAGGAATGGTGCTCAGACTATACAGATGTACAGGACTCTGTATAGTGATCTCTAGCAGTGCTGGCTGGACCAGGAAAGGGAAAGCTGAATCCAAACACTTCCAGTTTGAAACTCTCCTGATTCAGTGAGTTTAGTTCACCTTTTTCATAGCATCAAGAATTCAACATGAAACCACAAGGAACTCCACTCAGTCTGCTTTTTAAGCCTATCAAAATCACAAATACATTAGAAGAATATTGACTAACTTTTTTTCTTCCTGACTCTCTTAATGAATTATTTGGCTACACAAATTCTTTTCTACATAACGCAGTGGGAAACACACCTTGCCCATTTTCAAGGACCACAGAGATATAATTTTGGGTTCCAAGTTCAAGGACTGCATACTTGTTTAATTTGTTTTAATGGGAACTACACTGAGCTTTACCCCAGAGAACAGAAAAACAGGTGCCAAGTATTTTGGGATTCTCCCATTGGTATCTTCAAAGCTATACTATCAGGTCTAAGCGATCTCAGCAAAACACACCCCTTCCGTCCCTGACTGATAGGGATGATGGATTACTAGACATGACAGTTACTAAGCTTATTATTCTCTTAAAAAATGTAAGGAGCCTCTGATCCTTTGGTGTGCTGGAAGAATGGGAAAATGCATGTGACCACCCAATCGAACAGTAAATAAACATTGGTCATCCCTACTGTGTAACAGGGATCAAGCTTTTCAGACTTAAACTTCCAAGAGGAGAATTTTTTCTGGCTGACTTTTCCTTTTTAATTAGTCTCCCTGACTATTTCTTGCAGAAAATGCGTGACAGCTTAGTGGCTTGGTCTCAAACCACAGTCCCTTCCACAATGCTACGTTCATCTCTACTCCCTGCTCCTGATGTGTTTTACACTTAATGTACTAGAATTGTTAGGAGTGCCAGGCCTTGAAACCTTGTCAGTAGCATGCTGAACATCCACAGGGAAGACACAGGAATCCCTTCTCCTATTTTTGTTTAGCTACCTCCTGCTCCTCCGCTTTAGAGCTAACCCTTAGGGTTATTTGTGTTGCATGACCTTGAGATAAATGGCATTTGGCAGGCTGCCGGATGACTTTGTGTTTCAAATCAAATGTTCTCAGTTTCTCCCACTAACAATGGGAATAATTCCTGAATGCCTTTTTGGGGTATTTCTTCCCATCTCATTGCCTGCCATGGAGTTCTTTGGTAACTACGTCAGAGTTGGTGAACTTTAGCTTGACTTTCTTCTTAGATGCAAGTACCAAGTGGTGTGTATGATTTTCTTCTGTGGTTTGGGGTGTGTGTGTGTGTGTTTTCTCTTTGTCCCAGAGTGTCTGCACTGCTGGTATTAGAGCTACAATTGTTCTATATAAAGCAAAGATCCCTTGAATGATCTGCCAAAGGCTTTATCTCTGAACAATCTTTGTCTGTACTTGCTTTGCCGTTAACCAGTTTTGACTCTACTCTGTAATGGCTGGAGTTGCTTTGCCTTAACTGATATATATCAAAGAGAACTGCTAAAATTAACTGCTCATGAACTGTGTCCAGGATGTTACATTAACTCATCTAGAATCCTTCAGTGAACAAACAGATTTACGATGTGTTATGACATTGTTACTTGATGTGTTGCACAACAGCTCAATTTTAAAAAATGAAGAGTGCTCCATTAATAAGAGATAAATCTTTCCAGTGTAATTCAAATGAATCTGCAACAGCTTTAGAGAGAGCATGATAAGGGATCTTGTGTGGGTTTTAGTGATTGTGTTTTGCATTCCTAGGGGTATCTTCCACTGGGATCTCTTTGTCAGTAATGACAAAATCCATCCAAAATATGCCAAAATATGACACCTTTGGGGAGTTTATAGCTCTCTGTACTTCCAAAGACACAAAAGCGTACTACTTCAAGTGATTCTCACCAACTATTACTTACAGGTTTGAGAATGTATACCAAGTGCACCAACTATGCTTTCTTTCAACTTCAGAGTCGTAATTTGCTGAAGTCTCTACATGGTACGTCCCTTAAAAGCAAGTGCTCAAAGCAGTCAGTTTCTTTCTCAGAGAAAACAAGCCTTTATACATTAAGATATAAATAGAGTATTTTTTTAAAGCAAGCACTATTTCTTTACTGGAACATGAACCAGCGTAAATGCTGACCTTAAATTATGAAGTTTCTACAGCGTGTTTCAGATGACTACATGTTAAAGGTTCAGGTCTCTCTGGATACCCAGCTTCAACAAAAATGCCTTTGAAAGTGAGCTTGAATTATATACTGTACAGTATGTCTCATTTCACAGCCAAGCCACTTGAGTTAATAAAGAAAATCCTCCCTGGCTTCACACAATTAGCTGAGTAAAAAGCTAGTCAGTGCAAGTCTGCATACAGCGACAAGCCAATTCATAAAGTCGAATAGTGTTTCATGCCTGCAAATGCCTGCTGCTTTGACCCTCTGAACTTCATCTCGCCACCAAAAGACCTGGATCATTTCAGGATGGTATAATGTGGTCTCATGGCCTGGTATTCCGGTATTCTGCAGATGGAAAGGAGAAATGCTGAAGGAACTGAACTTCATTTTGCTTGTAACTGTCTACCAATAGAGCATCCCAGCTGTTTGAAGGCCAGGCCGTATTAGAATTGTTTTGGCCATAACTTGGTACTAGAAACTTGACTTTGTTTGATTCTATGTCTTAGTGAGTTATCTTCTTCAGCAAACAAATAATAAGCTTTTTTGAGAATGTTCTTTCTAGCTTTTTCCTGTATTAATCAGGAAAGAATGTCACTATTTAAAAGAAGGGCTTTCTGCACAGTTAACTCTTATACAAAAAATCATTTTGAGACTCTTCAGCATACTTGCACCTCTCTTGCTCTTGTGATATCCTAAAAATAAAGAATTACCTTAGCTTGAAAGCAAACTACAAGTTAGCATCCCAGTTGGCTCCCAGTACGTGAGGACCAGCTGTTTACATGGTGTAAGGCTTAGCTCTTTCACAATTAATAGTACTATGATGATTTTACCAGTGCTTTAGAATCAATGGGACACACTGGGACATGTCCCATCACACTTCACTGCTGGAATAACATTAATCTCAATGATGATTTCTAAAACTGTAAATCAATCACATGCCAGAAATACAAAGACCTTCAAAAAGTTGGGCGTGTTTCTCAAATCACCTTTTTGCACTCTCCCCCTCTGCTGACTCTGCAAACTCCTATACTGTGAGCATTTTGTCTCACATTTAAATAAATATTCCCCATCACTATTATGCTGTCACCTGTAATAGGAAAAGCCTGCAAGAAATTAAAGGAAAGTAAAATTTGTGCGGTGGCAGAAAGTGCACAGAAAATAATCAGTCTTCATTGTGATTGTTAACAAAAGTGAGGGAGCCTAATGGAGACCTTGGATTTAACACTCTCTAAAATATTGAGGGGATACTTTCAAGACATAGAATCTCCTACTTTAAAGAAATATTTCCCCTGTGTTCCTTGTAAGTTGACTTTTATTAAAATGGAAAGAGGTTTGAAATAACTTGAAGATTTGTTTCCTTTTTCTCATTCCTTGGCTCACAAAGGGAGCCTGATGAATATCGCTTTGCTCTATGAAGGCAGCTTCTTCTCTGTTTTATGTATCGGGGATATCTGTATCTCCCAACGGGTGCCCCAATACAAAGGTTAGGGTAGAAGAAGCAAGTTTGATGCAACCTTGGGAAAACATAAAGCATTTAGTGTTACTCCCTAAATTGTGTTGTTACAGCTAACACGTTGGCTATGACTGAATTACTAGTTTTCCTCCATGCCTATCCCAATGAACTGTGATTTTGCAGGGATACCCAAGCATGAAGAACCTCTGGACTGGAATTCATTTGAAAGGTTTCGTAACTTCCATGTTAACTGAGCCTAGGAAAAGAAGAAATCGGAACACTTTTTCTTTTTTTTACAATCCTTTCTCTATTTGCCAGTAAGAGTTTCTGGGAATGGTTCAGTGTTATCCCTGGCTTCAAGGGACACTCTGGAATGAGTACAACATAGAGGATTTGATTCATACCAGTGGTCTTTCACATCTAACACTGCTACCCACTGGCACAGGCTGCAATCCTGACTCTGAAGAAGTCAGTAATAAACTCTCTTTTGACATCTGCAAGACTCTTCAATTCTCAGTGTTGTTGCAGTGCCTGGACAGAGGTGATAGCAGTGGTCCACTGATAATAAATCTAATTACAGTATTTCAGGGATGATGATTTCTTCAGGCATAACTGGCCTATGGGAGTGTATGTACAATGAGAAATGGAGTGTCTAGTCCTATGTTAAATGACCCTCAGAGTGGAAAATCTAGGGTCTTTGATCTCATTCAAACTAAAAATACTTTTGCTAATGAGACTCCAAGTCATACCACATCCATCCCAAAATGCTGAACACATGGTTTTAATTTACAGTTTTTAGCAACTTTCATTTATATTGTGCTAGAAGTCCTGAAATGACTTGCAGCAGAAGCTCTAGAAATTGGAAACCCAAATGGTAAGGACTGCTCTTGGAATAACTAGTGACAAAAGCAGCAGTCATGTGTGCTAATTCCTGCTTGAGCTTCTGACACAGGTATTAACCATGTCACTTCTAATTCTCAGTGCATTTAAATGATAACTAGATCCAATAAACAATAACAATAACACAAGGCAGCTATATTGTTCTCTTGAACACCAGAAAAAGCAAGTCCATGGAGATGAATGAGATGCCATAACTACTAGCTGTTGTGATGGATACAACCAGTCATGCATTTTAGTTGCATGTCTGTTCCCACTCTGCAGCGAGTATAGCCTTGTTCCAATTCCAGTCCAAGAACTGAGATACTAAGTTCAAACACTGATATCTACAGTTCTGAGCTCTGCAGGCACCAGTTTAATTTCTTGTGTGACAACTGAGCTGGAAATAGTAATGCTTTATGGGTTACAGAAAGAGTATTAGGTTCACAAATTGTTCCAATGTTCAGAAAAATGCCTTAGTGACCTATAAATAACTTGAGAGGTTCAGAGAGATACTGAAGTTTTGTGATCAACCCACGATGCAGATTTTAAGTCTAGTAGTATCTAGGATCTGAATTGCTTGTCAGCTTGGAAGAGGGATTTGGGAATGTGTGGACATAAGGCAGATATGTTCCCCTGCAAAATACAGCTCTTCTAACACTGACTCTTGTAAGAAAAAAAAGAAAAAAAAAAAAAAAAAAAAAAAGAAGTTCCCAAAACACTGGTGCTGCTGAAAATCTCCATTTTTGTGCTGTCGTAAACACGGTGCTCTGAGGAAGTCATTTTACAGTCCCTCATCCAAGCATGCAGGAAACCCCTCTAATAGGACCAAAAGATGAAAGAAATCACACCAATTTCACGTGGCTCAAGCAGTAACTGTGATTTCTTCTGCCTTTTACCTGTCTCATCAAATCCTAATGACAGTAAAGAGATTAATAAGGGTTTGCAGTGGAAAGCCTAGCACAGGGGAAACCTGTTATTTTACAGAACGTCCCTCTGAAGTTCCCAAATATGCTTTGCCAGGAGCCCTGCCACCGATCCCAGTCTCCACAGGAGTGCAAGGTGAATGAGTGCCCTTGCTTAAGATCATTTCTGGCCTTTTCAATACAGGAACCTCTGACTAGCTTGAATTATGTGGGCTGGCTTTATAACATGGATTGCTACTCACTAGGGAGCTGAGGGGAGGCTGTTAAAGACTTTCTGAGGACTGTAGGTTGCACTATACTTGAAGTTGAGGTTTTTAAGGTCAATGGTTCATTCTGTTTATAAGCAAAGCACTCTAGGCCCAGGGCAGGATCCTGACTGCTGTTGCAACAGCATGAGAAACTGACAGCAGGCAACAAATAGAAAGAAAATTACCTTTGTGGAAATACCATTTACTGAAGAGGGGGGTATTTTGCACTTACTGGGTGAACAGCTTGGAGGTGGCAAACCACTCCGGGGGAGATCCCACAGGGATTTGAAAGCAGTGTTAGCGCCTAAGTACAGGGATGGATTTGGGTGATCTGTCTCCCTCTTCTGATCCCTTTCCCCAAAGCAGAGCTCAGGGAGTGAATCTCCTCCAGGGAGCAAAGCACGTGCCTGGGTGCTCCCCATGCCCCTCACGCTGCAGCGGTAGCAGGGCTTCCTGCCATGAGGACCAGGCATCGCCGGAGAAAAGAGACCACACTCTGACCTCAACTAACCTCTCACCATGCACACAGGAAAAAATGGCACAATTCTGCTATCTGACTTCTATACTTGGGTAACATTCAGCTGCCTCAAATACAATAGGGACTCCCTTGAGTGCCAGGCTTGCTCAGCACTGTTTTCTGGGGATTTGTTCCCTTCAAAGCCCACCTTACAAAAATGCAATTCCTGCCTAAAACCGATCACAAGCAGCACCCCTAATTTTGCAAACAAATCAACCAGCAGAATCCTCTTCAGATCTGCTTGTGGGAGGCAGGTACACCTGTCATGGGCTTGGATCTTACCAAGGGAGGTGTGAAGGATCAGAGGGAAATGAAGGACTCCTATCTCACCTGTTCTACAAACACTTCTTGCAGTTATATACACAATAAATACAATAGATGAATTGCCAGCTGCCCCTCGAGCCATCATTAACCGACTGGCTTTTTTCTTAATAGGCATCAAATGCCAGGGTGGGCCTTTCAAGGGGGCTGTGCTGAAGAAGCACACAGTAACTGGCTGTAAAGAGCAACACATACAGTTAGTAACAGCTATAAAACATCAGCTGCTGATCCTTTCAGGTGTTACTGTGACTACTGTAGTTTTAATACCTGCATAATTTCACCCTCAACAGTTCCCCTGGTAAAGACATAAAGCAGCTCCACTAGTATTCAAAGGCAGTTAAATAAATGGAAGGATTTCTATTTCTGCTGTATGAATTTCTACCCCAAGGTTAATTTTACTGGGGGAATTTTTTTACCATGAGGTGCAGGGGATGTGAAGAGGGTGATAGTTTAATTAAAGCCAGCAAGTTGAAAACTATGTGCACTGTATATAACTATGTATAATCAAACATTTTAACAACATTTCTTTCACCAATATTCAGCAATCAAAACAAATGATACTAAGCTATTTTTTATGACTCTTGCCCTTTTCATGAAGCCTGAAATTTTTTAAAACGAAAAAGGCCCTATTTCTATTAGGCAAAAACCACTTTTCTTAAAAAAAAAATAAAAATAAAAATCAATACTACCTCAAATAAACTACACAGACTGTCAGTCAGTTAGCTCTGAAACTGAGCCCTTTAAACTGGTTCAGAAAACTTTGAGCCTGGATCTTTCATTAGTATAAACAGTCAATTTTCCCCTGAATTCAGTTATACCGGTCCCTGTCAGCTCTAAGAATCTGAGCTTTGTGATCACGGAGATGTGTCATTTTTCAGGGGGACAGGGGAGATGAAATAGCAAGTCCAGGCTGTGGCCCTGTCTATATATTATTGTCTTGTGCTGTTTTGCCACTGAAGGTCCAGCTTTAAGACTGCAGATCTGTCAGTGACCAAACTCGATGGACCACCCATCAGCCTTTTATTAACCAGCACTTGTTCCCCCTTTAATCCTATCACTAGAGTAATCAAAGCTGTCATGTCCCAGGGTCTGATGGAACAGTGGGACCTGGGAAATGAAGACTGATTTTGTTAACAAAGTCATTCCTGCCCCTTGAATGCTGTCTCATTGGTAGAAAGAAGGGAGACGAGGTTTATTTGTACAGAGAATGAGGCGGCAAAGAAATGTAAGGGGAAGAATGGTGAAGTGTGAAGTTTAATCTGGCACTGTCTAAAGTTTCTTTCTTTGAGGTCATCTCTGATCCAATCAACACTGGTTTGATATTTAACATCTCCCCCTGCAGTTGGAAATGATACAGGCCAGAGAAGACCAGCATCAGGGCTTCACAAGCCCCGACCTGTGGAGGTAGAGAAAAGGGGGTGCTGGCAGCTCCCCGCTGGCCTGATGGCTTCCCCCACAGACAGGTCAGGATGAAGTTGAGCCCTGACACAAAATTCCTCTCACAAACCTTGGGAGTCAGGGCATCTGGCATGAGCTGAATGCAGATTCTCCCCAAAGACAGCAAGCTCGGGATGGGATGGGATGAGTTTTATTTCTAACTTGGAGGAAGGGATATCAACACTGTCTCAGTCTGGGGATCCTGCTGAGAAACAGAATCAAACACAAGCGAGAGCTACCATCCATCTCCTCAGGGCAGCGCAGTCTGGGTAGAGGAGTAAGACCTTCCCCTTGCTGACCTTACAGGCTTTTAGTGTGGATGCAATGCTGCCCGAGGGCACTCACCCCCGGGGCTCAGTGGGGGTCCCACCACAGCCCTGGGTGATGAGGGCAGACAGACAGACCTGAGCAGTTGTAGGAATCACCATCACCATCCTCCTTACTCCAACAACACTGTATGTCAGCCTGGGGAGAGCCTTCCACCACAGACCCACATGAAGGTCCCAAAGAGGAGGGAAAGCTTAACCCTCGCCCAGGCCGGACCTCGGAGGATGAGTGGCCAAGTCCTCATGTTCTGTCATGGTGCCAGCTGCCATGCCTCTGCCAGGATCCCAACAAGAGAAGGCCCTGAACACCATCCGCCCCTCACCAGCTCTTTTCAGTCCTGGCATGCCTGATTTTGCACTTTTCTGTAAATAAACATCTACACTATCAGACAGAAGAGATGTCTACTTCCTCTTCTTTGTGTGCCTCTTAGCTCTTTCTTTCCCACCCTCAGTGAAAACCCTGAGACTTCGTATATCAAGGAGCAGTGAAATTTCAACCTGACCCAAACCTGATCTGAATTCCCCTGTTGCCAGGCTCCCAAGCCAGACTCTTGCTGCGATTCAGACACCTTGCCACCAGCTATACAATACCCTGGGCCCAGACTTTGTGTGACCAGCAGCTGCTGGAGTCCCAAGGGGAGCGAGGATGCTCTCTCCGGGAGCCATGAAGGAAAGCAGCAGCCAGTCAGCGGGAAGGCAGGGCGATCAGAGCAGTGCTGGTTTGGGAGAGCGGCATGAAACACTGAGCAGAGATTTCAGGGGGAGCTGAGCATCGAACTACAAAGTTTCTGGGTTTACAACAGAAAACAATGCGCCCTGCTCTACCTGCAAGAGCTGGCTCTCCAGGAAGCAGCTAATTATATGAGCCACCCTTAATCTTTTCATCCGGCTGAGACAATCAACATTTCAAAGCCACGCACAGAACATTTCAAAGATTGTTCCTGGTCAAAAATGCAAGTGTATCCACTTTCTTTCAGAGCAGATCAAAACCAAGTACCACACCGGGACCACTCCTAGATTTCCTCCTCCTCACCATATCAGATTAACAGATTTGGTGCATGCAGTCAGATTAAATATTTGCAGTAGCACAAAGCTGCCTTTGAGGGGAAGAAGTAAAAAAAAGAAAAGCTTTTTTTTGTTTTTAATTTGCTTAGGGCAAAAATACTGGACTTTGGGGACATGGGAAACAAAAGCATTGACATGATTCAGCAAGGCACAGTTTTAAAACCTGAATTCTGAATGCAGAAATTACATGCAGTATTCCCATAACAGTAATGCTGAAAACAGGTAAAAACTGCTGATGCCCTTAGCAGATTTGGGACTGTAATTTATCACAGATGTTCTCATCAAACTGCGCAAACACCCTACAAGACAAAAGCTGCTCAATTTCTCATTTCCATTTTAGTGTGTTTTAATTACGTGTTGCTTAAGGAAGGCTCCAAGACCTGAATTTGGGAGGCGAAACCTAGCAGTAGTAATCCACTCCACTAAATTAGCACAGTAATACAGCAAGCAGTAGGACTGCCAGACGGTGTGATAACATTACAAATTACTATTGTTGAACAACTAGCCAGGTGTCAGGATGCATGAAACCTAGAGGAAGCAAGAAAATAAATACCTGGTTTGTTTTGTTTAATTTTGTCTCATGTTGTTCTGGTGGCCTTGTTCCCAGAAAAAGCTTCAGTCTAGGAAAAATTCTCCTGAATACTGACCTATTTTAGCAGGAACATCAATTCTCTGTTATAATTAAAATGTAATGTATTTTTTTAATCAACGCAAATGTTTTGCACAAATGATTGTCCTTTACTTGCCAATAGCAGTAACACCTTTGCTGTTCTTTTTTGGATTATTATTGTAGCAAAATGAAGGGAAATTTTTGTTTCTATTTAAAATCTAGAGAATGAGGAAAAAAAACAGAATTATGGCAAGAGCAGCAGTGAGTTTTGTATTCTGTCCCTTTTCCTTTCTCTGTTGCTCACGCGCTCTCTCTAAAAAGAAAAAAATGTAATATGATTCACGTTTAAAAAGCTTCCAAGTGGTACGTTTTTAACCAAGTGCTTTCATGTGCTTGATTCTAACTGCCATTTTTCACCTAGTACAACCAAATACTACTGGATGTCTGGAACAGCTAATTATTTTTACCTCACCTTAAAGAAGGGTTTCAATAGAGAGGACAGGCACTTAAACCTTTCAAATAGAACAGGGTAAAACGGATTCCTTGTTTTGCGAGTCTGTTAATCAATGCAAAGGTCCTCAGGGGCTTTCTTTTAATTATTTTTGTTGATAAACAAGAAAATCCCTCCAAAAGCATAGACAACCAATCTTCTTCTCTTAAGGCTGTATGCAGAGTCAGACTTTTGCTGAGATACAGGATGAACCAAATGTTAGTGAAAGCCAGACTTTTTCCCCTTAAAACAGTTCCCACTAGACTTCAGGGGAGAAAGGGCTGAAGGCACTCTAAGGACATTTTAATCACACCAAAGATCACTTCTTTAATCCTTATTCTCACATCATCAAGAATTTTTTTTGCTCAAACTAGGACAGTAAGATAAAGCTCGAAATAGGCTGATCCAAAACTAATGACGAAAAGCAGGTTAAAAATGAAATATCATAGCAGTAACTGACACCATCTTAAATTTCCCCTGGATTATTTGTTTTCTTCCACACACATTCATTTCCTGAATTTCTAGTAAATCTGATTTTATATAAACAGTTTCACAAAGCAAAGTGAATAGCTGTAACTGTGTTCCTGATTAATCCACTGAAATGAAATAGATCGCATGGCTTAGTATTTGGTTGTTTAAAGCTAAATCCACTGAAAGAATTCTGGAGTCCAGTTACACCAGTAACTTTTGTTTCTTCATCTACATCCTTTTCTTTTTTGCTGAACTTTACCTGTTCTAAAATGAAAAAATACCATGCAGATTGCACACTTAATTTTCCACAGTATGAGGGCAACATGAGCCAGTTTGTTTTGACCTGGAGTGACTGACTACTAAAAAGACAACTGACAGTTTGCAACGTACTTAAATATATTTGAACAATGTCAAAATTTCTTGTTTCATTGTTCATGCTTCATTCTCTTCCTGACAAGTACCACAGAGCTGCTTTACTTAAAAACAAACAAACAAACTAAAACCCCCACTTTTTACCCAGCTCTGGGACAGGACGGAAGGCGTGGAATTTTCCCTCACAAGTGGCAAGCCAGCGGACACCCACATTCACACCCTGGACATTTGCCTCTCAGATAAATAATACACGTGATAAACACACAGCACTCGCTGCACACATCGTAGGTTTTTTGCAGACGGCACGGATCGGCGCGATGGAAAACGGGCAGCCCGACACAAAGGCTGCTGAGGCCCGCAAGTGACCCACCCCACTGCAACAGGCTTGGCGTTCGCCCCCACAACCCAACCGAAACGTGAGGAGAACGGCTCCCACCTCCTGGGATAAGCCACGAGGCCCAAGAGCCTCCTTACCTGGGAGAAGTTGAGCCCGTTCAGCGGGTGACACTGCTCCTCCACCCTCTCCACCGCACCCGTCCTCTTCTTCATCCTCTCAGCCTCCTGGGCGAGGTAGAGATCGAGCACTGGCACCCCTCTGGAGCGGATGTCCGTCTCCGTCAAGGAGTTCACCATGAGCATCACCCAGACGGGCCTCTTGCGCTCCCAGTTGCCGGCGATGGCGTTGAAGAGGTAGTCGGCGTAGAGCCCTTTGCCCCGCTGGTCTGGGGTCATCCAGTGGGGTAGCATCAGCTTGATGTAGTCCAGGTGGCGTTTGAGGCGGCGGTACAGCTCCCGGGGCAGCACGTCCTGCAAGTTCTCCCCGTGGGGCAGCATCTGGCAGCTGGCCAGCCCGGAGATGGTGTAGGGGTCAGTGAGGTCCAGCTCAAAGTAGACGCTGGAGCTAGCGTGGAAGGCGGCCTTGGAGTTGTCGGGGATGAAGTCCCAGACTCGCGTGTAGGGCACGTGGATGGTACCGAACAGATAGGCGGGGGGGTCACGACGGATGGTCCAGAGGAAGGAGTTGAGCTCTCCTTGCTGCGGGGAGGACAGCGGGGCCTGGTCAGGGGCAGAGGGGCAGGGGGGCAGAGGAGCTGGGGGCAGCCCAGGCTGGTAATGCCACCCCCGGGGCTGCCCAC